>CM068954.1:167926416-167943479 GCA_035128595.1 Eptatretus atami | reverse complement strand
GGGAATTTGAAGGAGGTGGGTTTGGGGTGGATTAACGGGGGTAGAAGAGATCATGGGTTTGGATGGGGGAAGATAAGAGATGGTGGTGAACAGCTGTTTTGAAGATCTGGAGGGAAGAGTGAGATTGAAGAGAGTGTGGGAGTTTGTTACCAAAGGTGGGAAAAAATAGGAATGAAAGAGTGAAGGTGAGCAGTGATTCTTGATTTTTTGTTTTTTTTGTTAAACCAGAAGGGGGTTGCTGCAGACCTTGAGTGCCCTGCAGAAATATTGGTGGGGGGGACATATCTCAGACAGAGTTGGGGGTTGGGGGCGAGGCTGGAGAGAGACGTAGAAACAGAACGACCACCGACCTGCCCTGCCGTAGAAGAGTGAGAGCCCCAAAGACTCAGCCTCACCGCGGGAGATACCAATGATCCTAAATGCCTTGGTTTCCACAGCGTGAAGAGGAGAAAGGTGAGAGGCGGGAGCACCAGTCCAGAGGAGAGAGCAGTACTCCATTAGGCTGTGGACGAAAGCTTTGTATGTGATCAGGAGCTCAGGTGTGCGAAGGAAGGACTTTGCGTGACAGAGGATGCCCAGTCAGTGACTGGCTTTGGAAGCCAGCTTGGAAATGTGGCTTTCCCAGGAAAGCTCATGGCAGGTACTTAGACCCAGAATCTTGAATTAAAGGACTTCTTCAAGAGGATTGTTGAGAAAGTCGATGAGGGGGTTTTCTAAACGGATTTTATCCATTTCTGCAGAGAGTGAAGAGGTTGCTGTCTGGCATTGAGGATCTCCATCCATTGTTGGGAGAGCAGAAGCAGCATAACCAGAGGGTAGAGTGACCTGCTCTGAATCCAAATTGATGATCGGCAATCAAGCCATTGGTGATGAGGAAGGATTTAATGTCTGAAGCGATGATGGATTTCATTTCCATACCTTGCTGATGATTGGGAGAAGGCTGTTTGGTCTGTAGTTGTAGGGATCTGTTTTTGCACCTTTTTATGCAGAGCGGTCATGATTGCTGATTTCCAAGCAGAGGGCAGATGACATTGAGCAAATGAGAGGGTGAATAGAATAGAGAGAGGGTGAACACGAGCAGCAGAGCAGGTTTTTTCGGACACGTGGGCTGATGCTGTCTGGACCGGTTGCAGAATCTGAGTCCAGGTTTGAGAGCAAGCTCTCCACCTTGTCAGGAGAAAAGGACACAAAGTCCAGGAAGAGCTGGGTGTGACTGGGTAAGGTGTGTACAGAAAGCGATGGGTTTGGGACACAAGATTTAGAAGCAAACAGGGAGTTCAAGCATTCAACCTTTTCATGTATATTGTCAGCTGTGCGGCCATTTGAGGTAAGGGGTTGGAGAGGGGACATACACCAGAAACAGACTTAACTAGAAGCCACCAAAATTTGGAGGAGGGAGACAGGTATGAGAGCTCACACTTGAGATTCGAAAGATGTTGTTTTCTGCTCTCCTGAAGGTAGACACACCCTTGTTCTGAGCTTTGTGGAAGGAACTGAGATTGCCTTTAGTTGGATTAGCCTTCCAGGAGGTGAAGGCAAGTCGTTTCAGGACAACTGGCATGCCACAAACTTCAGTGGTGTACCATGGGTGGGAGGAGGATAGGATAACTGAAGACGAGATGGGATAAATCTGTACACGAGAGAGAGCTGATGTTGATGTCGGAGGAATTAAAGATGGAAGACCAGTTTAGAAGTTTGATGGCTGCTTGGAGAACCTGCCAGTCAGCCTGAGTGAAATGCCAGACTCGATGGCACTGAGGTGGTTCTCCAATAACAGCCAGAGAGATGTTTACTTTCACAAGCATGTGATCAGAAGAACCGATTGGAGTGGAGGAAGAGCAGCAGATATTGTCAGGGAAATTTATCAGGTCGTTGAATTGAGGTCGATGGGAAAGGTGCATAGAGGGGAAGGATGAGCCTTGGTAGGGGTTTGGTGAAGAAGGGAGTAGGCAGGGGGAGGTACAAGATTTGAGGGGTTGAGAAGAGGGGGAGGTGTGCTGAGAGGAAGGAAGGAGCATGTTTGGAGTGATGAGTGTACTGATTGAGAGTGTGAGATATCTGTTAGGTTAGAATGGAGCCCACGGATGTTAGAACACCACACACTTTGGGACAACAGAGGAGGAGCTGATACTGAAGCAGAAAACAGTGAAGAGGTGCCAGGAGCAGAGGTAGGATGAGGGACAAGATGGGAGGGGTAATGAGGGGGGATAACAGGTGAGGGGTTAGGAGGAGGTCGATTTAAGGTGGTGGGGTCAATTGGCACTGAAGTGGGGAAAACAGGACGATTGATGGAACAGGAACATGCATTGGAAACTGGGATTTTAAATTTTTTAAAAGTCAGAGATGTGATTAAAGACATTACGTGAGGGATGCAATGAAGGAGAATTAAGAGAATGGGAAAAATAAACGTTGTAACAGTCGGACGTTTTAGACACGGGATGAAGGAAAGGTCGAATTGAAAACAGTCTTTTGAAGAAGAAAAAGAGTCGTGAATTATGATACAATAAGGGGAACCACACATGTAAAAGAGGAAGTTGTAACATTTTAAGAGACCATTTATTTATTTTTTGATAAAGATTACATAATATTAAGAAAAGGAAAGTTTGAAGAAAAATTGTGAAGGTGTTTGGTGAATTTGGATCGGCAAACACGGAAAGAAGCTTGTGTGTGGTCGTATGGCAGCTTAGCTGCCAGGATAGCTATCATTTCTTGAAGCATGACTGTGCCGCTGATGCAGTGCCCCTCTACCAGTACACACACTGGAACTGTTACTCATTTCGCCGACCTCAGAAGGATGACAGGCTGAGTCAACCCCCTGGTGTATTAATTCAGCAGCCGACAGGGCTTGAACTCAGGACCCTAGGATCTCAAGCCACCACCCTAACCACTGAGCCAACACCAGGCTAGAAAGAAGCTGGTAGAAGCTGAAGAAGAACCACCACCGTCGCTCAAGAACCGGAACCGGAAGTCCTCTGAACTGGAAGTCCTCTGAACCGGAAGTCCACAAAGCTGAGTAAAACTCTTTCTCACTCAATCAAAACGATTGCAAATCAGTTGGTGATAAAGGATTCATAACAGGTGTTACATTTTTCTCAGGACAGAAAAAACTTCTAATGTTAGAGGAAGTGTGTTGAGCCTAAAGGAGATCATAATTGATCACCTCTTATAAATTCCTTCCCATTAAAGTTGAGTGTCCCTTACTTTCCATTACCTTAAAACATTCACATCATTTTGACAAACGATGGACATCAAAGTACAAATCAAAACAAAGTAGAAATAACAATTGAAATCCAAAGCTGAACATCGAAACCCGCTACTCCTACTTCTACTTATTTAATGACCCAAATTATTCCCACCTTCTTGGTTAGGTTCACTGGAGAAGGTTTTTGGCACAGGTCTTTTTCGATTAGGTTGGCGAGATCTGATGTTCGACCAAAGGTGTTTTAAGGCAGGAGTTTGTAATTTTTTTCACAATTCTGACAACTCACCGAATATTCATGAAAGACACCGTAAGATATTTAATGTTAACCAACGAATGTTAACAGATGAGGAATTCAGCTTAATGCCCATCTGAGGGACGGAAGTAGGCGCATGTCGTGTTGCAACATCCTGCATGCGTACCACAAATCTGACAGTTTATAGTTGGGTTGAAGTACACACTACACAATCCTGTCAGACTTAATATGATATCCAACGTTTTTTGGTAGAATTGCTCCATATGCAATACGGTTACCTTAACTTGTATGTCTCAGATCAAATTGACAACAAAGACGAGAAGAACTCAATTTCACAACAAACCTCATTCAGAAAAACATCCCCTCTTTACTTCCCACCCCAACAATTTTAGCTTTTCCCTTTATCTTTCAGAATCTATTTTGTGGCAATTTTGTGAGTCTGACATGTATAAGCCCATTTTTTGTAATTCCTGTTTTGATATAAGTTTCCATTGGGTACCTACAACTTGCATCTCCTTCTTCCCCCCCCTCATTTTATCTTTTAGTTGCACATTTTTTTTCCTCCCCAATCCTCAGTGGTACACCATCTTATAACATACTCCCACGATAGACTGTTTTATTTTAAATTAAATATGTAACTGGACAATTGATGTGCACAGATGAAGAAAAGTAAAAAGAACAGCCAAATCTTCATCTATGAATAAAGATACTACGCCACGTTTGTACGACGACGTACAAATGGCAAGTGTTCGTTTTTGTGCCTACAGCTCAGCAGAGAGTAATACCACATAATGTGCTGTGCACTGTCCTTGCACTCAATAGCTCTTTTAATGTTTATTTATATTAGATGATGGCACATGGCTTTGTCATTGTGTATTAATAGCTACCCAGTTGTCACATGTGGTTGGCAGTAATTATCTTGGATAAAAAAACCCTGCAATTAAGATTTGTAATGGAATACCCTTTGCTTCCATTAAGAGTGAATTAGCAGTCGTGCTGTGTCTACATTGGTTTTTGTTGTTGTTTTTCGAGATGTTAATCACCCCTTAGTTAGATTGCTTGGCCAGAGTTCTGAAATTCGAATCCCAGAACAAACCTATACTCCACGTATTATGACTATGATGAGCTTCGTGCTGAATAGGCATTCTTGAATGCACATTTGCGTAAATGGTTATTAAAATTGAGCAGATTTTCACTTTGAGTAAACAGCTTCTTTGCCAACACCATGCAATCACAAAATTACTTTCTGCATCAATAACGACGTGGTTGTAAAAAAAAATAACTTCATTATAGAGCATGGTGGCTGCCATGAAAGAAAATAATTGATGATATATCGATTTTAAATTGATATCAATAAAATCATGTTTAAACTAATGGACACAAAAGTAAATTAAAAACTGTTTAATGAAAACAAGGGATCATGTACAAATGCAAAAACAAAGGAAGTATAAAACACAGCTTTATCTGCCGAAGTGTAAGCCATGGCTAAAGAGTGCAATCAAGAAAGAGAATTAAAAACAAAAATACAGACTGGAGTAATCTGGTGATATCATTAGCTGCGTCTCCTTAAGTAGCTTTCAGCTTATGAGTGATCTCGCCATGAAGGACGCATTCTAAGCCACACTCGAGTCTGTGGTTGATCAGTGCCCCAGGCGAGATACTCTGATAGACTTGGGGGATTTAATTGCATCGACTGGAACTGATAGGGATGGTTATGAGACATGTGTTGGTCCCCATGGGTCTGGAACTGTGAACCAAAATAGCACTAAGTTCCTTGACTTTGCAAGAAGTCATGGATTTAGGGTGAGTGGTTCATGGTTTCAGTGCCCACAGGCTCATCGCTGGACTTGGTATTCCAACGCTGGTTGTGTGGCAAAGGAGAGTGACCATGTGCTCGTTGATTGTCGATGGAGGATGATCCAGAACTGCAGGGTCCACCGGAGTGCTCAGTTCCTCAATAACGACCACAGGCTTGTTGTAGCAACTCCTAAGTTGCAGCTTAAATCTGGGATAATGGTACCATCCCAGCCTCGGCTGGATATTGGCAAGCTCAAGGATGAGAGGGTAGCTGAGGAGTTTGCGAACAGGCTGAGTGGAGATTTGGGAGGTCTGGGTGCTTTTGGGATTCCTGAAGAGTTCTGGAGTGCCTCAAGACCACAATCCTTGATGTTGCCGGTGGATGTCTTGGAACTCACCGGAGGGCAAAGAAAAATTTTGTCTCTCAAGGGACACTGGAAACCATGAACCAGAGTCGCAGGGCCAGGCTGAATGGCAGAGCTAAGCTGTTCAGGGAGTTGAGGCGTAAAACTGTACGTCTACTGAGGGTGGACAAGGAGGCCCATGTGCGAGGAATCTGTGAGGGGGTAGAGCATCAATTGTGATCAAGAGATTCTCTTGCTGCTTGCAGGGGAATTCATGCATTGCGTTCCTCCAAGCCCATCCCTCGGTGTACTGCAGCGTGAGTGGAGCGTGGTGGACTCTTGACAGAGGAGTCTGAAGTAAAGGCCCACTGGGCTGGTTACTTTGAGCAGCTGTACCAGGATGATCCACCAGCTGTTGAGTTGGATGTCAATAGTGTTACTATCCCTATTGCTGACCCTCCAATCAAATGTGATCTACCTTTGTTTGTGGAAACACAGTCTGCGGTGAACTGGTTGAAATAGGGTGAAGCTCCTGGGATCTGTGGCATCCATGGTGAACTTCTCAATGCTGGTGGAAATGCTGCACTCATGTCATTGCATGCAGTTCTGTGCTCTGGCTGGAACACAGGTATCATCCCAACTGAATGAAAGAGGTGCCTTGTTTTCCCTCTCTGAAAAGGGAAGGGTGATCGCCAGGACTGCAACAACTACCAAGGGGTGATGCTGCTCTTACTGCCGGGCAAGATCATTGCTCGCATAATTATTGATAGGGTTCGCCACCATCTGCTTGAGCACCAGCGCCTTGAGCAGTACACCAAAGAGGTCAATGATTGACCATATCCTTGCTCTTCGGGTCCTCACTGAACACAGATGACAGTTTCAGCAGGGGCTGCTTGCAGCCTATGTTGACTTCTTCAAAGTCTTCGATTCAGTGAATTGGGATGCCCTCTGGAGGATTTGTGGTCTTCGTGGAGTGCCACCAAAACTGATTCATCTGATGTCTGAACTATACTCTGGCACTGAGAGTGCTGTGAGATGTGGTGATATCATCTCCGACTTATTTCCAGTTGTTACTGGAGTTCTTCACGGGTGTGTGTTGGTCCGCACACTTTTCATCGCTTGTGTGGACTGGATTCTGGGGAGGATGTCGGAGAGATAAAGCTGTGGCGCATCATTTGGGAATGTCACATTCTCTGACCTTGATTTCGCACATGATGCAGTCATCTTTGTGGAGACTCTGGATATCATTTTGGGGGCCCTCGAGGTGCTGAATGAGGAGTTGGAGCCACTGGGATTACAGGTTTCATGGGTCAAAACTAAGATCCAGATATTTAATGACATCTTGGATGCTGCTATCTTGTCTGTACCTGTTTGTGGTGAGGATGTTGAGGTCACGGAGAGATTCCCTTACTTTGGCAGTGATATCCATGTCTCTGCTGGCTGTGAGCCAGAGGTCAATAGACGTCTGGGTCAGGCCTGGGGGGTCATGTATTCACTGTATCATGGAGTGTGACGCTGCTGCTACCTGTGCGGGACGATGAAAGTCCATGTCTTCAGGTCCTTGGTGCTTTCAGTCTTGCTCTACGGATGTGAGACTTGGACTCTGACCAGGGATCTAAGATGAAGACTTACTTCCTTTGTTACCAGGTCTCTTTGGAGAATCCTTGGCTATCGTTGGTCAGACTTTGTGTCCAACGAGTGGTTGCTGAGACTCAAATGAGATTTGTTACCTGCATTGCCCATGAGCATCAGCTGCGACTGTATGGACATGTGGCTCGATTTCCTGACGCTGATCCTGCTCACCAGATTCTGTCATTGTGGGAGCCTCGTGAGTGGAGGAGGCCAATGGGCCGACCACTTGCCTCGTGGTTGCAGCAGGTTCATCAGCATCTCAAGGAGATGGGGATGGGCCAGGCATCCCACCTGGCAGATGGCCAGACAGGTCCCTGGAGTACCGGCGGAAAGTGGACATAGCGACGTGCTGCTCTGGCGCATAATCCCTTACCTGACCTGACCTAATCTGAACTTGTGCATAACCTCGTGCAATTTACCGTCCTCTCTGCTCCATGCTGAGAGATTTGTTGTTGTGAAACCTACCATAATTAGGAGGCATATGAAAAGCACTGGTTTTACTCGCTTATACAAGGAGTAAGGATCATGGATGTGATCGTGGAAGTGTGATATGGATGCACAGGGAAGAAATATCAGAAGACGCTACAATAAAGGGAATAAAAAGGCTTCTAACTTGAAACAACCAACCACCAACAACAAAACCAACTGGAGAGTCCATAAAATACCTCACTCAATGCAGTGTTCAAGTATATAATTCAATTTAATTGAACTAATGATTTTAAAGGTCAGATAAAAATTGTTTTCGAAAGTTTAACACGTGGGTTAAGTGTTGGTTGACTGCCAGGTAGGCATGCAGATAAAAAAAATCATGTCGCTCCTCTCTGCGCACGTTCGATCGTGACAAAATGAGTCTTATTCACCACCTTATTTAACATGTCCAATTTCGCAAAACTAGAGGTTTTTGGAAGTGATAAGAATGGGATTTGTCTTCTACAGTGTTCAAGTATATATTTAAATTGAAATAAAATACAGATTGTAAAGATCGTATTAAAAATTACTTCCGGAAGTTTACCGCTGTTGACGCAGTGTCTATTACATCATCTTATTTAACATGTTACATTAGTTATTCGTGCCTATTTTTGTATCTTTTATAGCATCTTTAAAAACAATGTTTCCTGTTTGGAATGATTTTGAATTTTGATTGACAGCCAGGTAGGCAGGCATGCAGACAGAGTAAAAAAAATTATGTCGCTCCTCTCTGTGTACGTACAATCGTAACAAATTCAGAGCTCCGAAACCACAGGTTTGAGCCTAGTGTTGGATTAGCAGTTAAGGTGGCTGGCTTGGGACCTATAGTGGGGCAGATAACAGCAATTTTTGAGAGGAATCGTGCAAATGATGATACAAGCATCAAATTTGGGCACATTTGTTCTCCAGGGGATCTACATACAAATCTGCCTGATTGGCCATTTGAAAACCAAATTTTGAAAAATTTGAAAGAAAACAAAAACTTCAAAAAGTCAAGATCACGAATCAATGTTGGATGCTGGCGAGATTGTAGTGTTTCGAAACATCACACAGACGTTCCAAGTCTGCCATGCAGTTTTCTTCCTTCCTTTACCGCGGAAGGCAGATCGACGTCACATCCAGTGACGCATGGAAGTATGGATCCCTCTAGCTTTCTCAGTCCTATTGCGAAACTACCTCATGGACTGGAATCCATTGCGCCTTGGCTCCTTGGCCAAAGGCAATCCACATGTTCTCATGACCTAGTTCCTATAAGGATGGCAGTACAGATATTGCTATGACTAGTACGTCCATGTCATTAGCCTATATAGTAGGATTTGACCATCCGTCGTTGCATCCCTGGCGTGTACAAATATTCGAGTGTCAGCTTCTTCATGACCATGGAGACACAGCATCCAGTGACTTCCTTGTGTTGCTAATGACATCTTCTCCTTTTGTGACAATGACTGTCGCTTGCTCGTGTGCTTACACAATCTTTTTAAGCAGAAGTGAAACAGCTCAGTCTTGTGCTGTCATCTCGAAGAAAGCTTCTCCAGTTACTTGGGGTCTTACTGGTTCCTGTCACTCTTCTTCTGATTCCTTGCCCCTTTTCCGACCACTTGCACTTCGCCATTGATTACTTCTTGTACACATCAATCACTACGTCCACCTCTCTGGTACCTGGCACCCATAGGATTCCACCTTTGGGATGATGTCTTCTTAGCATAGTCATCGAAATATCTTTGAAGTGCGTGGAGGTAGGGCATTGATAAGTGCTGAGCCATCAATGATGACTGCATCTCCCCTTGGTTCTCTGTCTGGGATGTTACTTGCGCTTCAAGAATTTCAGGCAGCTGTGACTCAAATTTTTTGAATTTTTTTTTTTTTTTCAAAATTTGGATTTTCAAATGGCCAATCGGGCAGAGTTTGATCAGAAAGCCTGCAGAACAGAAATGCAAATGTGTATGCTTGTATGCTATAATTTGCAACGAATTTTTCTACTACTCGTACTACACTACTAGAGGTCTGGAGTTTTGATCGCCTTGTTGTTTTTTTTAGCAGGTTGAATTAACACCAGTTGGGGTTGACTCAGCCTGTCATTCTTCTGTGGTTGGCGAAATGAGTACTAGTGTACTAGGGTAACAACCATTCACGGTAACCTGCGTCGGAGTGGTGACCCATCCAGGACTGTACTCCTTGCCATTGAAACAGCCTTGGCAGCCCTTTGTGCCTTTACGGTATGAAAGGAATGTTATTATTATTCTTAAAGCACAGGTTTGTTTTCCGATTTGTGGTCTGGTTTGTGTTCAAAATATAGCATTCAATTTAAATTATGTTGTTCCTTGATCATAAACTGGTGTTTGCAGACAGACAAAGTGAACCAATGATTTAACCCGCTTTTGCTTCGCATGCGCGGGGATAAAAAGATAATCACAATGGTGATGGAAAACAAGTGACAATCAACAGTATGAGTACCTCACTGCAAGGGCACCAAACAAGGTTCATTGAGCACAGGAAGAAAAACAGCAAGTACATCAAAAACATCAACAAAAAGAGCAATCAGACATTGCAGACCCTTGCAAGGACTTCTTTTGAGTGGTGTATTTTTTATAAGTTTTTGGATAAGTCCAATATGGCTGCCAAACCATGTGACCAATGACATCATGTGTGTGTGAACCTTTTGTTCCTCATGGACAGCCAGTCATATGTGTAAAGTTTCGCCTCAATCTGTTCAGCCACTTCAGAGAACAGTATTTTTGAAGGGTTTTTTTTTTTTAACAATACGGCTGCCGAATCACGTGACCGAAGACGTCATCAATTTTTTTTTCTGTGGACCATTTTATCCCAAGATGACCCTCAAAAATTTTGATACTGATCGGATGTGGCGTTCTGCATGTGCAATTATGACGTCATAACGAGGGGCCCTATAACGTCATTAAAAAAAATCACACTCATTTCCCATGAGGAGTACTTGTTATGTGCCAAGATTAAATTTTTTCTTTGGTGCGGTTTCAGAGATGGAGGACCAAGGTTTTTCCATTTTTCCAATATGGCTGCCACACCATGTAACCTATGACATCATAATTATCATTAAAACATTCTACATGAGTAGTCGCACCAATGGTGAAAATTTTGTCTCAATCTGACAAGCGGTTGTGTCGAAAAACACAAAAATTCTGTGCGGACAAAGAAACAGACAAATGAAATTGCTCGTTGAGAAAGGAATTGCCGGAATAACTTTGTCATGTCTCCATGATTTCTGAAAAAACAAAAACCTGGAAATCAATTTGGTTCTTATAAGTCGATAGTGCTACTGTTTAATGAGTTATAGCACTTAGTGGTCATAATCATAACTTGGAAGTCAACCAGAACTTTAATGGCGTTTTTCGCAATTTGAAAGTTTTGACCCGACCCCCCTCACAATTTGGAACCCCCGCGCGAAGAGGAGGTTTGTGACACCCCCAAGAGATTGGTTGATGCAAATGGAAGATGCGCATTTGGAGTAGTTGAAGTCGAATACGACCAGTTTAAGCGGACGTTTGCGAAAATAAGAATTCGTTTTTCGGGGTGACCTGACCTGACCTTTGACCTAGATTCACCAAAAACGACAAGTGTCGAAGTTGGACCATGGCCGACGTCTGTACCCAGTTTGATCATGATCGCTGAAACGGTGTGGTCGCTACAGGGTAAACAAACACACAAACAAACAGACAGACAGACACACAGAATGACACACACAACCGACCAACTAATTTGCCGAAACCCGAGGATTCGGCAATTAATAAACAAATGAATTGCTCGTTGAGAGAAATTGGCTCTTTAAGTGATTCTGTCACTATGAGAGATAGGGGGCAAAGACCGGAATATATATTATATATATATTACTACACCATAACCTCAAAAAGTTGCGGACGGATTCGGATGAAACTTGGTGGACACATTGGGTGTATGGCAGGGAAGAATTGTTTCAATTTTGGTGAAGTTCGGAATCCGGATCTGGATACGCTAATTATTAATTTTTTTAAGGGATTCTTCA
Source organism: Eptatretus atami (assembly GCA_035128595.1). Taxonomy (NCBI): domain Eukaryota; kingdom Metazoa; phylum Chordata; class Myxini; order Myxiniformes; family Myxinidae; genus Eptatretus; species Eptatretus atami. The sequence continues at coordinate 167,931,768 of CM068954.1, read as the reverse complement.
CCATTGAAAGATAGGGCCAAAAATGACATATAGCATGATATTTCAAAAATGTCTTGGGCCCGATGTGTTCTCGTGGATCAGGCATTACGTGGTGGAGGTATGCGCTCTTCCAAGTGCCCTTCTCGTTTTAATTCTGTTTTCTGGAAATGTCCTTCAAATGTCTCTGTTTATGTCAGTGTTGAAGTTTTGTAGTACGTACTAAGCATCTTTTTTTCAAACTATATCTGTTAATATTAATTGAACACATGAGATGTTTTCTCATTTCCTTGTGACCCGCTCTCAGCCTTAGACAGTCTTTCTATTCATTCTTAATATTCTATTACAGGTCATCAAACAAATACTGCTTCATATCATAAATTACTAAATATGTGAACAGGATTCGGCAGGATAAGAATATGTCTAAAAACACGTCTTTCAAATTAAAATGTACATTGTGTTCTTACTTTACTTGTCCTTGTACACAATATAGATTAATACCTCATATTTACACAATACTTGATCAACACTCGATTAATACACATTTGAATGGGCGGCCATTTTTCCCAATCTCACCCCACGATATGGAGTTCCACCGTACTCCATGATACTTGTACACAATATAGATTACTTTTCTCAAGGAAGACATCTCAAAGAGACACTAATTTTACTCTACATTTTCCTGTTAATCTCACATCAGGAACAACCATGAAGTGTGCTGCTCACACAGGCAGCACCTTGAGACAAAGAAATGTGACAATACATCGACAGGTCAGATTAACAAAAAAGCTGTCAAAAAATAGAAAAAGTTTGCTTCAAACAGGAACTTCAGTGAGTTTGCTCAAACTAAGGTCGCCAAATTAAAGTGCAAGTCATTTCTAATCGATATTGATTCTCATCTGCATTCCCCAGTAATGTCTTAAGAGAGAGATACATTCGATGTAAATTAATAAGGTGAAGACTGTCAAGCTTGAGTGTACGTACCACACAGGGGGGGGGGTGCGCTGTTAACGTTAGATAGAGATAAAGGATAACCCAAGTGAAGTCCTGCTCTTCCGTACATTTGCATTTACAGCCAGCACGGAGAGGAGTTACTTTTATTAATAACAACAGGAACAACAAACAAGAAACGTCGAGCAGGCAACCCGCCGCCTCGGTTTGTTGAAAAGGCCACACACAGAGTAAAATAGCAGAGTTGTTGGTAGTTGTTCAAGCCTCTTCAGGGAGCACGGTGTCAAGAAGGTCGGAGCGAGGAGAAATGCGTTAAAGGCCCTCACAAACTTGACTATTTAGCCAGCGTATGCCGAGATGAAAAATTGTCTAAAAGCTGGCCACTCGAATACCGTTAAGGGTATTTTGTATAGCGTTAATGAGCACGCTAAACGCTGGCAATACGTCGTTATTACCCTGACTCGGTCGACAATAAGCCAGCTCAAGATTCCCATAGCCAGCGCATACTACATCCGCATACGCTGGCCATACGTGTAGCCACGTTACGCGATCTGACAGCTACGTCGGAACATCTACTATGAATGTACCATAGTCGTACCACGTCGAGTAAGGTTAAGCGACCCGACTATTCAACCTAAATACGTCTTTGACCAAGTTAAATTCGCCACACTCGATGAGAAGTATGAAGACATTTGACACTTGGCCGAGACGACCACAAGAACTTACTGAACGGTTCAACTACAGCTACCGAAGGCGTATTGCAGCGTTTAGGGAATGGTATATAAAGAATGTTCACGACAGGAGCAACGCATGTGCCAGGATCCAGGTTGTTTTTCTTCTTTTTTTCTTCGGCATAGGATGTCAAGCTCGATTCAGGCTGGGTATGGAATTTTAAATAGTTAGCGGCAGCCATTAATTAGCTACGATACATCCAAAATAGTGAGCGCTGCGAACGCCGCGACGCTAATGCATAAGTACAGCATGGGCATAGTTTGAACGCTTGACAACACCTTACACATGCGTGGTATATAGTGATCTATAAGTATGCGAAACGTCTGACATAAACGTAGCATACTGCAAGCGTTATGCATACGTCCACTCGTAGAATACGTCAAAGTAACTGAAAAAACGAGCAATAGTTCACAGACGCACGTTTTGTACATACATTTGATACGTTCCTATATCGCTAAAAGCAAGGAAGGCCGATGAGTTCGCGCATACGCTGCTTTTCCATGACCGCATGAAAAAGATTGGCAGAAAGTTCTCGATACTGAAGCGCGGACTTGCTTCGCATTGGGAGCAAGCCGCGGCATCAATCTTGGTTGTCTGAGAACAGCGCGAGCCCTCGGTAGTCACCCGTGAGATAGGAAGCGAAGCACTTCCCAGCGTTTGCGATATCCTTGAGAACAAGTCCCGCCCTTCAGGAAAAGGTCCGCTCGCTCGTAATCCGGGCTGGGGTGTAACCGCCGGCCACCACAATTGTGAGGATAAACGTAGACCACCCAGGACGCACGACAAGTGATACTGGCCATCTCTCAATAGTGAGCATCATTAAAAACTTCCATAGCCGGATCTTTCTCTCACCAAAACAGAACCAATCCGTCCTTGTTCAAATAACGCAACGCAGGACCGTCTCCACTTCGTAACTTGTCTGATCCGGCAAGTTTTGATATATCTTTCACAGACAAGAAACAGACGAGAACAGACAAGATGAAAACAATAACCTCGCATCCACCTCGATGCTATGTAATTAGGAGGATGAAAACTCTGTCTCGTCATTGATTGATATGTACAGGAACATAGAAGCTCTGGGTTAAACACATTGTTTAGCAACGATTATGCAAAATGATTTGCAACATATCAAGAAGTATAAAAAACTTTCTTAATACTTGTTGGTTCAATTATAATTGCATACAAAACACTACTTGGCAACAGATACCACGTACTTAATTCTTACAGCCCAACATGCGCCTAACTTCTAAGAGTCGGCACACAGAAGAAATTGACACTCAGTACCGTGCGCGGCTTCGGCCTATAGTGATAATTTGGGCATGAATTTGTCATGTGTTCAGGTTGGTGATTACTCACCACTGTGCACAAAAAACCATGGACCTACGTCATCAACTAATTGTAAGCAGGGACAGGGCACCCAGAATGTAATGGAATGCCAAGGACGTGCCCTTCTACGCAACAGGGTCTGGAGTCACCGATCGCACAACTTATAGCAGTGCGGCATAAACCAGACTAACACATGAATAATATTTAATGTAGTCATCCGGTAATTAATTAACGATACAAAAATTATCAAATGTTAACAGAGTGCAATCAACAAAAACAGGCAATCCACAGCCCAGCCAAAGTAAAACAAAGAACGAAGAAGGCGTAGATATGCGCCGCCAGGTTCAAACCCATAGAACTGTGTTGACGGTTTTCAGTATATCATGTACAGCCCTGTCCTACTCTTGCATCAGCAGATCTCATGCAAGCCATCACAAGGGCATAGCACATTGTAAAGAGACAGCATCACCAAAAAAATGAGAAATAAAAAAATAAAATAAGTATAAATTAGTGTAAATTGTAATATACAAAAGGTATTCGAGAAAACAAAGAAGTTCATGAAAAGATAAAGAAGCAGGAACGTATGTCAGATCCAGCAGTACAAGGTCAAGGCTCAGGGCAGGGACGAGGGTGAGCAAAGAAAAAAACGGGCCAACTGCGCAAACACTGGATGATCCAACGCCGGAAGGCCAGATGAATTGGCTTGTCTTAAGCAGGCACGCATGCAAATTACGAATAACCAGGTTGCTCGCTTGTCTAATTTACATTATCATTTCATTTTCCTTGTCCACTCCATTAGACGAGTTCCCAGCCGCGAGAGAAACTCACTATATTATTGCATGGATGGTATGCTTGCACATATTGTGTGCTTGTATAAACTATTATCATTGTATCCACAAGCTGAGCCGGGCATGAGTCCCAAGAAAAATCTAGTGTGTGTGTGTGTGTTGTGTTTGGTTGTGGGTGTTGTGTGGGGTGATGCGAAGAGAGAAGAGAGAGAGAGAGAAGAAGAGAGAGAGAGAGAGAAGAGAGAAAGAGACAGAAGAGAGAAGTATTCAACAAACACATAAATAATTCAATGCGTTTTACAAATTAACTGAGCATCACGTATTGACAGATTAGTCGTACCCCATCTATCACCATGCTAAGTAAGTAATGAACATGTGAAAAATATAATTTATGTGGCTAACATGCTACTTTAGATTATATCATGATGGCTGGCACGATTGCTCACTCCAAATAATCTCACTCACACGTATGACTTTGCGTCATGAAAGGTACATTAGGAGTGACGGTATCGTGAGGAAACGCTACAGAAACAGAGGCATGAAAAACAGAGGCTCATCAAGGCAACACAAGAGTGGAAATTAAATAACCTGTGAATGTTCATGAGAAGGCATAATATCGTATCCACTACTAGGGCAGAAATAAATGGTCATAAATGTGTACAATTGGCAATAATACATGAACACAACAATGCGCAGCACTGTCATTACTGAAGTACTGAGAAAGACAAATTTGTGCTGCAAAATAAGCGAGCCTAAGGTAGATCGGGGCAAAGAGGACAAAGATTGATATGCAAATATGGATAAGGATGATAATGGGCAAAGAGGGACAAAGATGATAGTGCAAATATGATAAAGAAGATAGGGCAAAGAGGACAAGAAGATAAGGCAAAGAGACAAAGATTGGATAGGCAAATAAAGGATAAAGATAGATAGGGGCAGAAGAGGGACAAAGATGAATTCAAATAGGCATAAAGGGAAAGATGGGCAAAGAGGGACAAAGATCCCCGTCTGCTGTGCCCCCTCTGTCGGGCACCTCTGCTCTGTAGCTGCCCACCCCCCTCCCACTCCCCCTCCCAACCAGGTCTGCCTAGCACACATGGTCACCACAATCCCCCTTTTAGTGAAATACATAAATCCAGTATCATCTGCTCAGCACCGCTCATTCATAGCGCTCTTTCCACCGCGGAACCACTCCACGATCTCCTTAAACATCTTCCATCCAGGTCTTCAAGACACTGTTACACGCATCTTGTCAAATAGCCCAATCCAAATCCGATGATCTTTCTGTCTTCATAAACTTCCCCACCTACCCCACCACCACTCCACTTCAAGCCATTCTTCCAAACTCATTTGTTCCCACTTGTGTCCTTAGGTACTAATTGTCTTTCCGCTCCACATCCCCCACGCTCATTGTTGTGCAAATCCTTTACTGGGCTTGAACTCTGCTGTATGGCCGCACCCCCGACCCCCACCGTCCCTCCCTCACGTCCTAGTTGCCTGTTACATCAGTCCATTCATGTACTATTCTAGCTCTCCACATGCCTCACCTTGGACCCAAAACAAAAAAAAGACATACTGG
>CM068954.1:167907601-167919050 GCA_035128595.1 Eptatretus atami | reverse complement strand
AAACAAAATAATGTCTGAAATCTATTTTCTACCAGTCATACTACAAATACAGTACCACCCAGAGACAAACACTGCCCGGACACATTTGGAACCAAGCTGTCCAGAGACAAACATCACCCGGACACATCTGGAACCAAGCTGTCCAGAGACAAACACCACCCGGACACATCTGGAACCAAGCTGTCCAGAGACAAACACCACCCGGATGCGTCCGGAGACAATCACCACTGGACACGTCCGGAGACAAACACCGCCCGGACATTACCTACCATCCAGACACATATGGAGATACGTGTCCAGTGCCAAACCCCTGCCCAAAGATAAATACTGCCCGGATGCATCCGGAGCCAAGCTGACTGGAGACATAGTGCATGTGTGCCCGGACGCATCCAGAGATAAACTCCCGTCGACACATAATCACCGTCTGGACACGTCCGGAGACAAACTCTCATCCAGACATAAACACAGCCCGGACATGTTCGAGAGACAAACACCACATGGACACGTCTGAAGCCAAGCTATCCAGAGACAAACACTGCATGGATAGGTCCAGTGACAAACGTCTGTACATAAATACCATCTGGACATGTCTGGGCACAGACCCTGCCCAGACATACCATTGTCTGACACATATGGAGATAACCACCATCCAGACATAATGACCATCCGGAGTATGTCCAGACACCGACACAGAGAAGGAGAGGAGAGAGAGAGAGAGAAGAGAGAGAGAGAGAGAGAGAGAGAGAGGTGGGGGGGGGGTAGGGGAGTTATCAGAGAGAATATGTTACGCTTTTGTGAACAACGCGCGTGCCACACACACAAACACAACACACACACACAAACCACAAACAAAACACACAAACACACAAACACACAAACACACACACACACAAACAACACACACACACACCACACACACACATGCTTGGCCAATATCGGCAAATTTTTCGGGAATCAGTAAGTTGGAGTCAGTGTGATTGCCGATTCCAGTACGTACTGTATACAACCCAGAAACCTTGAGTAGCTTTCACCGAAAAAACAACGTTACATTATATAGACGTTTCAGGTGGATGATCACAAACATTATTCTTTATAAACAGCTGTGTGTGATGGATGGAAAAAATATTGGTTCGGTAATTTAGAAAACACGTTAATATGGCAAACGGCTCAGAAATCGGGCGTTTTTATCAAATATATTTTGCTTTGAAACTCACAAAGAGAAACATATAACCTTAGTAAAGCAAATCCGAAAACCGAATGCTTTTGAAACAGGTGTGAGGACAAAGCAAAACCTGATAGAACCTCCATAAGATACGAGATTAAACTTCGCCACCATGGCGCCCGTAACAGGCACGGCATGTCCACGCACCCGTGGAGAGTCCGTACAGATCCAAATCTACCCATATGTAGCAAGTACATGTGTGCTGTATACGTACCTCTACCTTATAGTAACTGTCATCTCTACATCTCGATCGGGACACGAACTTTACCTCTATCAACTGACACGAACTGTGCAGCTTGGTAAGTGCATTAAGCACTCAAGCAAGCATTCCATTGGAACGCCTGGCTTGGCAAGCGATTACCAATTGCCGTCGATACAACTATGCACCTGGAAACGCCCTTGCAATGTCCGAATTGGTCAAATCAACACTTTTTTTTCGAAGTCGGAACTGCTGATACTTTCATATATGGAGCTTACATTTTGTAATTCTGGTTAGTTTAAGAGATAGTCGTGGTGATCGCATGTGCGCAAATTAAATAAAGCCATGAACGCTGATGTGTCCAGCCGTTTATGAGCACTGCAATATACCCAGCAATTTGTAGCTATGATGAACAGGCATTCGATAATATGATTGAGGAACGTGAAAAAATAAAACTTTATCATTAAGAAATCGTTGCAGCCTGTTACAAGTCAAAGTATGGTTGAGTAGGCCAAAAAACATGGCGGCTTCAGACCCCCAGCGAGGTTACCCAGGAAATGCCTCAAGACCCCAGACAGCGAAGTGGCGAAGGATCATGAAGGATATAATTAAATAAGGCCGTTAATTATCTTCAAAAGGGTGTTTTAATTAACTCAAACACCCAATTTTCACTCTGGCACTTCTTTGGAGTTATCTTAGTGTGTATGCAAAGTTTCAGGCTGCTAGGTTTTATGGTTTTGGAGTTATGGAGAAGACACACACACACACAGCCTTTTATAAGTAGATATATTTTTGTTTATGTTTGTTAAATGCAATTAGTTTCATTAATCTGACATTGTTTGTTGTTTCTGAGCATGATCCATCTTTTTTCTGCAAAGCATTTAGGGATCGTGCTCCATTAAAATCGACCATGTTGTTTTGTTTTCAAATTTGTATCCAGAGGAGGTGCCATATTCAAATAAATATGCCGACACATGGTGGCTGTGCATGGTGAAAGTGCTCCCCTGCATATTCTTTAGTCTCTAAATGGGTGGTATACTTCAAGTGTGGGTGGATGTGTATCCCTTGAAATGACCCCATGTCAGGAGGGCCAGCAAATGCGACCGACCTATAAGCTCTTGCCCTGGTCGAGGCATTAATCATAATTTGACATTCCTCAAGGCAGCGCTTTCAGCATCATCCAAGGACGCTATGGGCATGTTCAAGCTCTCAGCAAGATGGATCCCTCAAAACCTCAGCAACCACATTCATCAGCAGTGGCAGGCATCACATCATAAGTTTTTGATAACTGTTCCAACACAGATCCCAGTCATCTTTATCATTCGTCTTTACACTAGTGATGAAACGTGGCATCACTACTGCAATCCTGAACCCAAAATGGAGTCCATGCAAGTGCAATGGGATCACCACCATCCAATACATTTTGTACCCAGCCCTCCAGCTGTCAAACCATGGCCTCAATTTTCAAATGAAGTGTGTGTGTGTGTGTGTGTGTGTGTGTGTGTATGTAAATGGTACACACAAAGTCAAGGCTTGTAGAAGAGTGAGAACACAGGAAGGAGCAGGACACAACAGTCCAAAAGGAACAGCAGAAAGAAAAGGGGGGAAACAACAGCAGGGCATCGGGACAAAATCGACAGAGATGGACAAATAGGGAATTTAGGTAAGAATGAGCTGTAGAGGAGGATGCAGGGAGTGGACACGATGCATATAGAAGTGAGCTCTCAGGAAGGGAAAACTGGAAATTTGGAAGAAGATGGGCTTTGTGGAGTTGGGAAGTTGATGGGGGATGATCTGAGATGGTGGTGAACAGTTGTCTTGAAGTCCTGAACGGGAGAATGAGATTGAAGAGAATGTGGAGGTTAGTTCCACAGATGGGGGGGGAAAAGCAACAAATCAGTCGAGGTGAGCAGTGCTTCTGGATTTTAGGAGTTTCACCAGAAACTTTTGATAGTGTACCACGGATGATGGTGTACCATGTGCGTCTTGCTGGGAATGAGGTGGGGGGGGCAGAGGGTGAGGGGGATCAAAGCACCAAAAGGGCAGAGGGGTGCAAGACCAGAAAGGAGGTGGTAGAAGACAAATAAAACACCGACCTCTCTGTAATGGCCGAGCGATAGGCCCATCGACTCACCTTCATCATGGTAGATTCCAACGATCTTGAAGGCCTTGATTTTCACCGCATTAAGCTGAGCAAGGTGCAAGGTAGGAAGCACCAGCTGAGAGGGGAGAACGGTATTCCATCAAGCTGTGGATGAAGGCCTTTCAGGTGGTTAAATGTTCAGGTGTGCCAAGGAAGGACTTTCAATGATGGAGGAATCCCAGTCGATGGCTGATTTTGGAGGCCCACATCTGAAATGTAGTTTGCCCCAGAAAGTTTGGAAAATCATCCTTGTGAATAATAAGAGGAATATATTATGGTGATATCAATTAGTCAATCACAAAGCTCCAATTCACGCAAGGCAATATTTTGCCTTCCACATGAAAAAATTGCAACAAGCAATCAAGGACAAAGGAGCTTTCACCAATGTTGCATTTTTTTTTAATGTATCCGTCTCACACTGAGTGCCATTCATGACTACGGCTTTGTTCAGCTGAATCAATGGCTCCCCTTACAGATGACAACCAGTGACTATTGTCTATTTTGATCTTTGAAGCTCTACCTGTATAGCTGCTGTTTCGCTTACAACAATGAACTGACTCGAGAAACCAAAACGTGGATGAAGTAAAAATCTGGGGTTTGGGGGTTTTGGGTGTGGAGATCTCACTGGCCTAGAAAGTTTGAAGTTGTGCAAGCACATTTAGCTAAAGGGACAATATATTGAAAAATAAAAACTCTTGCTTGTCTTCGACAATTATGTCTCGTTCTTCAAACTTTTTGGATGCCCTTCACATATTTTAACTTGCAAGTGTTGTGGAATTTGTTGTCTAACCGACTCGGTGTAAATACTATCACTCAATTTGCAATACACAAATAATGCACTGTCCACAAGGAAAAGTACATTTCATCAAAGAACATTTATTGCACGGTACCACGGAGTCCAAAACACTGAGATGTAAACATCCACAATTTTTTGCACTAAACTAAGCTTACATTTCTGATATATATATATATATATATATATATATATATATAATTTATATATATATATATATATAATATATTGTTACGAATTTGGAATTCAATTGCACACAACATACAGGTTCCCTTAGTCAGCTATGTCGATAAGTGCATGTTCCCTAGATAGCTCACTTCATTGTTTAAATGTTTTGAAATCGATTAGATGCGCTGCGGATCGATTTAATAGTTAGGAGCGACAATGGAGACGTCCCTTCCCCTCTTTGCGAAGAGGAAGAAGAACCCTGCGGTGACGTCAACACTCCCTCCACCGTGGTTGAGCGGGGGTGGATCACGAGGGCATGAGTCACGCCGGGTGCAGGGAGGGGGTGCAAAGGATAAAGAGGACATCTTTTCTTTGTTCAAAAAAGAGTTCGTGGAAGTCCCGTGGCAGAGTTCGTGAAGAGTCCCGTGGTAGGGCTGAGTTCGTGGGCTGAGTTCGTGGGAGTCCCGTGCAGAATTCGTGAAGAAGTCCGTTCTGAGCTCCGTGTGCAGAGTTCGTGTGCTGAGTCCCGTGGGAGGAGTAAGCTTTTTGCTTCAGAGAGAGCAGTCGTTCAGCCATCGGGTCCTGCTTGGCTTGCTTGGCTTGAGGCCTTCGGAAGCTTTTGCTTCGGCTGGCTCAGTGAGCTTCGGCTGCTGCTTTGTTTGGAAGGAACTTGAGCCGGTTGTTCGGCTCGAGCTGCGATGAGGCTTCTTCCTCTTCTTCCTCTTCTTCCTCTTCTTCTGGTTCGTGGAGCTTTTCGTTCTCCATTTTGTTTCCCGGCTTGGTGCGACGCATCGGCCTCTTCTTGGAGTTGGATCCTCGGGGAAGCGACGATCGACAGGAAGGATCGGCACCTCGTCTCACCGGCAGTGTTGAGAAGCGCGGGAGGATTCGCGGGCTCGGGAAGGATGGCGGCGATTGGATCCAGCTCGCTCTCGCTGGAGCCCGGGACCGGACAAGTTGAAGACCACACGAGGTGGAAAGGTTCGAGTTAGGCTCTGAGTTTCCGTCACTGTCCTCTGAGCTGGAGCTCGTGATTAAAGGCCTCAGCCACCGTTCTTGTGTGTGTGTGTGTGTTGGTGTTTGTGGTGTGCGTACGTGTGTCCGTGGGCCCGTCTAATAAGTAGGAACTGCTGTTAAGTGTAAATGACTGTACATACGTAATAAGTAGACGGTTGTAGTTCTTTTGTCGTGTTTTGTTGCTTGTATAATTGCATACGTGTTTTGCCTTATTTAATTGCATACGTGTTTCATTATAATAAATGTCCTTGTGTGAATGTAAACCTGCTCGTTGCGTCCATTCCCTCATTGACTGAACATTTCGTGTGTTGGGAGTTAGAAAGCCGTTGGTTTGCCGTAATAGGGGACATTTGGACCGACGGTTCTCGGCGATTACGCCGCTCGGAATCGCGCACGGACAAGCTCGCTCGGCGGTTTGTTCTGTACGAGTTCCGTCGAGGGTGGAATACCCGTAGTTGGATCACGTGGGTATTTAGGTACATTGAAGATTGGCAATCGACCCTACCCACGTGATCTGCTGATTGGCGTATTTCGTTTCTTGTACAAGGACCCGTCGCTCGGAGTTATCCGGGCGGCGATCTATATTCCGGGCGATCCGTCGGGCCGACTCGACTTGCGGCTCCGTTCAGAGCGGTCGGTTGGCGCCTGACCCCTGGCCTGTAACAATATATTAATATATAATATATATTAATTACACAGTATAGCCTGGTGTTGGCGCAGTGGTTATGGCAGCGGCTTGGGATCCAAAAGGTCCTGAGTTCAAGCCCCGTTGGGCCACTGAATTAATACACCAGGGGGTTGACTCGCCTGTCATCCTTCGAGGTCGGCGAAATGAGTACCAGTATACTGGCCGGTGTATACCCCGGTTAAAATAGGTGTATCATATCCCTGTGGCGACCAGGGTTGCGTCAGGAAGGGCATCCGGCGTAAAACTGTGCCAATCTATGCGGATCATACGGATGATTCGCTGTGGCGACCCTAACGGGAGCAGCCGAAAGAGAAGAAGAAGATATATATTATATATATATATATATATATATATATATATATATATATATATATATATATATATATGGCGCTGCGAGGAGGAGTGATGTAAGGGACACATCGGCCATTTTTGAGTTAATGCCATATAGCACTATTTTAACCCTGACCCTATCATCCGAGCCTATCATCATCATTATTAAAAATGTCGCTTACATCACTCCTCCTCGGGGGCTCATGTATGTATGTATTATATATATATTATATATATATATATATATTATTATATATATATATTATATATACTGTTGTGGTTTCTGCCTCGGTCGGTGTCGGCGACGCTTTTAGCCAATGGCGGCCGCTCTGCCCACCGAACGGGCAAACTAGTCGCAGCTTCGGACAACACGAAATCCAGGCACGGTGTGTTTGTAATCACACCGTAAATTAGCCAACTCTTCTGTCACGCGACACGGGGTCTCGATCGTCTCGATTTGTCGATATTTACCTAGTATTTTGTTCGCAGACAGATATGTCTCTTTGTTATTTTTTTATCTTGATCTGGATGCTGTTATGATATTCGAGCTTGTTTTTAATGTTTTCAGTTGTGTGTAACTGTTATTTTTCTGATGGTGTATTTATGTTCTCTTTATTCGTCGGTTACTTGAATTTAATTTTTATCGTTGGCTTATTTTAAAAGTAGTAATATTTCCGTGGTTAATTAATGGTTATATGTAATTGTGTATAGGTTACCTTCTCATTCTAATTATTTTATATGTATTGTCATGTTGTTGATATTGCTATTTAATTTATTATCTGTATGTCTTTTATTGTTTTTTTCATTTTATTTCTTTTTATTTATTGTATTTTGTTTTTTACTGATCCTTCTATATTATGTATATGTAGTGTATGTATGTATATTTGTGTTGCTCCGTTCTTTTCTTTCTTGATTTTCTTGTATTCTATTAGAGTTTTCTTTATTATTATCGAGAGAGTGGTTCATTTATTTTATGTATTTCTTCTATTCTATCTTTGTCCTATTTATGTGTATTCTGTGTATTTGTGCTGTCAGCTTTTGATTTTTGCTATGGTATTATTTGCTGTCTGTATTTGCAGTGTGTTTCTAGTAGATATAGTAGAGTAGTATGAGTGTATGTAGTAGTATGTCTGTATGTATATATAATCTCATTATGTATGTGTCTGTTCTCTTTATTAGTCTTTGAGCTTGTCTTTGTTTTTCTGTTTTTTTTTTTGTTCTCTATATGTCTGCTTGTTTATATTCAGTATATGTATTTTTGTGTTATTTTTTTTTCTCTGTTATGTGGGTCTTCTTTTTTTTTCTATATGTTTTTCTGTTTTGTTTGTCTTCTTTTTGTATGTGGTTCTGTTGGTGTTGTTATTGTGTTATGTGTTGTTCTGGTTTTCTGTTTTTGTCCGTATATTGCTTAGGTTTTTCTCTGCATACTTTTTTTGTTTTTTGTGCTGTATGTGTGATAAGTGTGTGTGGGTTGTGTTGGTTGGGTGGTTTGGGGTGTGTGGTTGTTGTAGATGTGTGTGTGTTGGGTCGGTGTCTGTTGGTTGGGGGGGGGGTGGTGAGGGGGTGTGTGTGTGTTCTGTGTTTGTTTTTTTTTTGTGTGTATATGTGTGTGTTTGTTGTGGTATATGTTTGCTGTGTGGTGATGTATGATATGTGTGTTGCGGTGTTGTATAGTGCGGTTGGTGGTTATTGAATGGTGTCGTGGGGTTGGGTGTGGGGATGTTTAGGTGTGTTTTGTGGTTATAGATTATATGAGTGTCTAGTATGTATTATAAGTGTATGTATTATTTATGTAGGTGTTTGTCGATATGTATATGTGTGTGAGTGGATTGTTTTTTTTTTATCTACTGTGTGGTGTGTGTAGTGTATCTCTTGTTATTATCTATCTTATTGCTTATGTTGATCTATATATCTGTATCTTATAAGTGTATCTGTTATTGTATTTCTGTTATTTCTTCACTATATGTTTAACGATATATTTTTTTATTTGTTTATATTATTTATATTTTTTTATATATTTTATTTTATTTTTTTAATTTATATTTTATTTATTTTTATGTGTGGGTATGGTAGTGGTGTGTGTAGTATATATATAGTATGCAAGATGTTATGATTGCATGATACTTCTTTACTTTTGTTCTTGGTGGTTGAGAATTGGTTACATTTCGTTAGATATATTTCATCAATTATCTATAATATATTCTTAAGTATATGTAGTATTCTGTATATGTTGGTGTTAATATTATGTATGTGTGTGTATATTTATTATAGGGTATTATTTGGTCATATGTAATGTATGTGATATTTATTTTTTATCTTTGTAAGACATATGGAATGTGATATGTATCATATGTGTATCTGTATTTGTAGTAGCTTTTATAGAAAAGCAGTGAGTCAATGGGGAAAAACCAGTGAGTACAGTGAAAGAAAAGGCAAATTTGTAAAAACAAGGATATTCCCATTTGCCCCCCCCCCTTGTTCCTCAAACAAAACAACCTCAAGGTTAACGGTTTTGTCACTTGGAAATACATTTTCCGTGCATGAGTGCGTCCATTTTCCCGGGCAGTCACCTTCCCAGCACAGATCGTGGAGCTCAGTCCCTTCCAGCCTTTCCTGTCCCTCGGGGCAGGTGGCTTCAGGTGGTTGTACAGCTTTTGGGCAGGTATAAGGCTCCAGTAGGCCCTTAGGCCGATACAGTAGAGAGCTACCACTTTGGGCTGCACGGCTGATTTCAACGCACCTATGCAGGGTTTCGGGAACAGAGCAGATGAGTACAGTGGAAGGACAATCCCATAAACATTGAACACACTCATTGCGTTGACTCATGGATTTCCAACTTCAAGTCCTATCTGATTCGAGTCGTAGGACTTGACTTCAAAATCAGAATAGGAAGGTGGCGGTTGGACCACCATTACTTTTGTAGCAGCATTCCTCTTTAAACAAGAAACAATCAATGTAGGCAATGTGGTTGTGGCGCAGTGGTGCAGAAGGTTGTGTCGCATTACAGTTAACAAGCACGACAATAATGATAATCCATAATAATCCCACAGAGATCCAGCGTAACAGGGTAGTTCCCCATCCTCCGAAAATCCCTTCAAAACAGGAATAAAGTCCATCTTTCGTAAAATAATTGTGAAACGTAGCTCCTTGCTTAATCTTGTGAGCTATGTTTGTGATTTGCTCTGAGTTATCGGGGATATAGGTGCAATACTCAGAGTTGATCACGGCACACGTTCTGCCCTGAGCCGCGAGGATGAGATCAAGGGCAACCCGTTTTTTCATTGCGACCGCGCGCAGGGCGACCACCTCCGAGTTGATACCAACCATGCCCAGGGTAGTTTTATGTGCCAGCGACTCGAGCGAAGCGGCTAACTCTGCCAGCCCCACAGACATTTGCCCTACCTCCATAGTGAGGAATGAGAATCATGAAGAACAATCAGTTGATGTAAAACTCCGTTTACCCGTTTCAAATGCTCAAAAGGTGACATACTTAGCAGGCGCATGTGCGGCACAATGAATGACAAGTAACATGATCCGGTCCAGTTAACTGGAAGCCATGGATAGGCTCGGTTCCCACACACAAAATAGGTATTATTTAAAGCCACTTGTGGCCCCATCGTGTGATTTTTATAGACATAGTTACTGCATTCAGATTTTCCTAACATTCCTTTTCCCATGCTCTTGCACACAAGCATTGGTTCGGTTTCCCGTCGCCTGTTCGACCAACAATATGGAGGTATCTTACTCAAGTTAAAACTTGGCCAAAACCAGTTACTGAAGTTCCGTTGCCACAGGCAATTTCCATCCCTATCAGTAACGATGTGGTCGTTATTGTTATTTATCCTGTTCATTCCATTCCTTCCACTTAGCCCAGTCCCCACACCACTCACTCAGATTAAATGGTATTGCCAACAGAGGTATTCCAGTAACTGCTGAGTGAGGTATCTTAGTGCAGACCCAGCAATTAGTTTTATTAAAAGCCTTAGCGTGGTTACGAGAAGAGCCGTAATATTTATTTCATGTAGTGAACACTTGTCTACTTCCACTCTGCCGTCAAGCTTCTCTGGTCTCTGGGTGCTATTGATTAGTTCGGCGGACTGTGTGACAGGCATTTGGCTGGGGAACACAAATGACGTTGATCACGAATAGTACTTATCCGCCTCACCGACATGTCTACATTGTACAAACTGCAGCCAGGAGCACAAGTAACCCTGCAATAAAAGAATCATCAAAATGATCAGGACGCAGCGTTCTCCTCGGCTTCTTCTGGCGCGTGCCAGCTTGCAGTGTGTGGCGTGAATCCATGTTGCTCTCCCTTTACACTTCACGGCTGGTGTGGGTAGTTAGTCGTATCAGGAACGGCCCGCACCACCGTGCTTGAAGAAAGTTCTTTCTTTTGTAAATCCTCACATAAACAGGTCTCCCGGCTTGAAGTTGTGGTGAGCGCGACGTGGCAGGCTCAGGCAAGGCTTGCTTCACCTGCTCATAGAAGGTCCTCACAGCATGATTCAGAGAGACACAGAAAGCTAGCAATGTGTCGTCCATTTGCTGCACATTCATTTCTCTTACAGTTAATGGAGGTGAGTGCGGTAGTCTCATCGGTCTTCCCATGAGAATCTCATGCGGAGATAAGCCAGTTTTTCGATTCGCGGTAGATCTCATAGTCATGAGGGATTGGCGTGCATCATGGCGCATTTAATCGCAGTCTGTTCACAAATCTTGGCCAGTTTATTCTTTAGAAATCCATTCTGCCTCTCAACTGCCCCCGCAGATTGGGGATGATGAGGACAGTTGAGGTGTTGCTTGATTTTCAAAACCTGACACATCTCCTTCACCACCTCGGCTGTAAAATGTGTTCCCTGATCGCTAGAGATCCTTCAGGGTATCCC
>CM068954.1:167880733-167900049 GCA_035128595.1 Eptatretus atami | reverse complement strand
ACCAGAACCTGCCTCGGACCTGTCCACCTCGTGTGGTCTTCGAGCTGAGTCAGACCGGGCACCAGTGAGAGGCGAGCCGAATCCAGACACCGGCGAGCCGCGTTCAGCCTCCTCGACTCCACTCGGCGTTCGTCCTGGCTACCAAACCTCTCCTCTGTATCCTCCAGAGAGACGGCGTGCAACCCTTGTGGCTCCGGTGGTGGATGGTGTCTCTCAAGATCTTCTGTGGAGGAAGGTCTCTTGTCGTCTAGGAAGGTCTCTTATCCAGGAAGGTCTCTTATCCAGGAAGGTCTCTTGTCCAGGAAGGTCGCTTATCCAGGAAGGTCTCTTATCCAGAAAGGTCTCTTATCCAGGAAGGTCTCTTATCCAGAAAGGTCTCTTATCCAGGAAGGTCGCTTATCCAGGAAGGTCGCTTATCCAGGAAGGTCGCTTATCCACGAAGGTCTCTTGTCGTCTCTCGATCACGAGGATTCCCTGGTGTCTCTGAAGCTCAAGCTCTTTGTCATCAGGAGGAGGAGGACGAAGGTGAGCTTGGTCCAAATGAGCCGCACCCTTATTCACCCTGTCTCCCGTGGGGGGGGGGACGCCTCCGCCCCTCCTGCTCTCCCTCACTAGACGGTTTTGGCATGCAGAACTGCTCGTCGCCCTGTCATTGGCCAAAACGAGCGGCAGGTCCACTGATTGGCCCGTGGGGCGTGGTGATATCACGTGGAGCCCTTTCCTCCTGCCGTGGGATCTGATTGGCTGAGCGGAGGTCACCCCACCCGTAGCACGCTGATTGGTCGAGGGCCGCCACGAGGCCCCTCCTTGAACTCCGCCTTCTTTCAAAGGACCGCCCCTCCAACAGGAAGTTGAGCAACATGGTTCTGCGTGGGCCCCGCCCACCAAACAGCCAGAGGAACTGTATTCTGCGTGGGCTCCGCCTACGTACGTGCTGACACGCACGTAGGCATGGCGTCGGCCAGAGCGAGGTGAAGGTGATGCTGGCATTGTCATAGTTATGTGAGGTGTAAAATAAAAGAAAACCCTGACTATCAAAGTAACTCACAGCGCAAGTACATTTATTCACCCATTAGACTAGGGAAAGGAGTACCTATCCACATTCACTTATCGAAATAACTGAGCTATAGGACCTGAATGTTGTGTGCTCATGGCTTCCAGATTCGCAACACTATCTCGTCCACAACCTTTTGAGATATCGTGCTTGTTATATACTGAACAAACGCCTTCACGTCTGTATTTCAGTGAAGGAGCAGGCCCGAGTGAAGAACACAGACACTGTGGAACGACGCCATAGCAGGATCCATTTATTATGTGCATGCGCAGCCTCCTCGCTATGTCATGATGTCATTCAACACGATACTGCACTCCTCCCTTCTCGATACGTAATTACAATTCTGATGTAGCATTTGTATTACACCAAGTAACTCTAAACCGTTGAATAAATCATCGAATCCATTCATCTCTTCAGTTATTGGTTTCACAACAGTTGTTACAATTTGTATACAAAAGAAACATTTCCTGATGTAACTTCGTTCCTTTACAAGCAATTAACTGAAGATAACGTCAATAATGTTTCCTAACGTTGGAACAAGAATAAGCACAAAATGTACTTAAAACATCAGCATTTTCCTTACTCACAAAAACTCCCTAACCCACTGTTGTACAATTTGAGGTGAAGCACTACAGATCCAACCTGGATGGAGGATTAGACACTCTAGTGGACCTTCTGACAGGTGTTGGTGTTATGCGTTACCTCCTTACTACCTCCTTGTTACGGTGATTGTGAAACTGCTGCTGTCTCATTTACAACAGTTTTTTTAAAATCTCCTGGTTCTGGTATTGGATTTACCAACTCTTCTGGAGGTTCTAAACTAACAGGAAGACTAATCGAGGGGATGTCTCATCTTAGTTCTACCTCAGGTAAGTAATCTCTCTCTCGCGGCTTTGGTGTTTGCTCTCGAGAGTCATCTGTGATCAAATGATCTGTGCGTACATATTGGCGGTTATTTCCCGGTCTCCTGACTCGGTACGTTTTAGGACCTTTAATGGATACGATTGTACCAGGTGTCCACTTCTCTTTTAATCCCCTTAAATTCCTAACACGTACCGGCTGATACATGTCATATTGACGAACGCTCGGGTGGAATCCGTCATGTTGAAATTTTGAAGCTATCTGCTTCTTTTGGACTTTTCGTTGTAGACACGGTTTCACGAACGAAAGTCGAGTTTTTGTAGTGTGATTTAGGAACAGTTCTGTGGGTGTTATCCCAGTTATAGCGTGTGGTGTGTTCCTATAATTCAGGAGTACTTTTGCTACTCTGTGTTGTAATGACAATGAATTATCTGATTTCTTGAACATTCTCTTGAATGCCTGGGCATTCTTTTCGGCCAATCCATTTGAAGAGAGGTGGTATGGAAGGCATAAGGTATGTTCAATACCATTGGATTTCAAAAATGTAACAAGTTAATCCACAATAAATTGTGGTCCATTATCTGAGACTAATTGTGTGGCCAACCCGTATCTTACAAGTAATGATCGTAGGACCATGATCAAACCAACAGTGGTGGTGCTGGACGTAGGGAGGGCATCGAGCCATTTAGAGTAGCTGTCCACAACCACCAGAAAATTTTGACTTCTGACCTCTGCATAATCCACATGAATTATCTGCCGCGGTTCTTTAGCCCAAGGCCATAATAAAAGTGGAACAACTTTTGGTGCCAATTGAGCATCCGTGCATTTGCTCCATGATCTGACCCTTTCTTCGATGTCCCTGTCTAGCCCTGGCCACCAAACGAACGACCTCGCCAAGGTTTTCATTCGACATACTCCTGGGTGACTTTCGTGGAGTTCACCGAGCATACGCCTTTGTAACGGCATAGAAACTATGACCTATCGTCCCCACAATAAACATCCGTCATCGACCGACAACTCCTCTCAATGCGTGAAGTACGGTTGTAACGTGTTATACGTACAATAACTCGGCCATCCTGATAAAGTATATTCTTACCCTTTCACTCGTACTGTATCTTTCCCCGTACACTCTGCAATTTGCTTTGCATTCACCAGTAATGAGTCTGTCATTGTTTTGAAAACAAAGCTTTCTTCAGGATCTGCCGTATTTGGATTGTCGACTGGAAATCTACTTAATATGTCGGCATTTGCGTTTTGTCGAGACGTACGGTATTCGATGTCATTGGTGTACCCACTTAATAACAATGCCCACTGTTGCAATCTAGCTGTTGCTATTGGAGGTATCCTTACCTTTGGACCAAATATTCTGGCCAGTGGCTTGTGATCTGAGACCAATTTGAACTTTCGGCCACACAAATACAAATGAAACTTCTTCAATCCATTCACTATTGCTAATCCCTCTTTTTCAGTTTGTGCAGAATTTTTTTCTGCTGCACTTAGGGGACGCGAAGTGTAGGCGATCGGGCGTTCGGTCCTGTCTGCGATTGTATGACTGAGACAAGCCCCTAACTCCTTTGGCCTCGCATCTACGCTTAACACTGGCGGTTTTGTAGGATCGTAATGTACTTACTTTTTCCACCATGAGGACGGTTTTTGCGTACTCGAACACTTGTTCATATTGCTGAGACCACATCCACTTCGTGGAATGGTTCAATAGGTCATCGAGGGGTGTCAGGTTTGAGGGAATGGATTTTCCATAGTAGTTTACTATCCCCAACAGAGATTTTAATTCGGACACATTTGTTGGTTTCTCTGCTTTTTGAATTGCCTCTACCTTGTTTTGTCATGGGCGAATCCCCTTGACACAAACTGTGACCTCGATATTCAAGTTGTGCCTTAAAAAATTGACATGTTGCACCATTTAGGTTGAATGACACCATAGCAGGACCCATTTATTATACGCATACACAGCCTCCCCGCTACATCATGACGTCATTCAACACAATACTGCAGTGCAACATATCGTTTTTGGCCGCATGTCTCAATTGTAAAGAATCACTTATGAAAATCTGTCGTGCTTCTCAATTGGAAAAAAAATTATAGTGTCCGGATCTTCACCATAATCCAATTGATCAATCCTTATCACACACCCAACCTGTCCACCAAGTTTTGTCTGAATCCATCTCCAATACTGGATTAAATGTAAAAGATTTGGACATCATTTTCTCTGAAACTGCTCAACGAAAAAAATTGAAACTTAGCACGTCATCAATTCCCCATAGGGTATATCGCGTGATAACGACGACATCATCGGTAATGTGGTATTCCAGTCATAATTGTTTGAACTGAAATCCTTATCCAAAAATCTGACACTTCATATGTCTAATCTATGACCCGATGTGAGTGAAGAATTAAAGTTATGACGTCATAGGTCACATGCTAAGGCAGCCATATTAGATGAAAGGAAAAAAATTCGGCATTATTTTCTCTGAAACCGCTCATTGAAAAAACATTGAAACCTGGCATATAACTCAGGTCAGGTATGGACACATGTGCCAGGACAGCGAGTTGCTGCCGGTACTTCAGGGGTCTCTGTCTGGCCATCCTCCAAGCAGATACCTGGCCCATCCCCATCTCCTTGAGATGCCAATCAACCTGCTGCAACCACGAGGCACATGGTCAGCCAGTTGGCCTCATTCACTCACGAGACTCTCTCACTGAGAGAATCTGGTGAAGAGGATCATCATCAGGAAAACGAGCCACATGTCCATACAGCCACAGCTGATGCTCACAGACTATACAGGTAACAAATCTCATCTGAATCTCTCTCAGCAACCACTCGTTGAACACAAAGCCAAGGATTCTCCGAAGATACCTGGTTCAGGAGGAATTAAGTCTTCGTCTCAGATCCTTGGTCAGATTCCAAGTCTCACATCCGTAGGTCCAGACTGGAAGGGCCAAGGACTTCAAGAATTGGACTTTCGTCCTCCTGCATAGGTACTTATAGCGCTACACTCCATGATCCGGTGAATCCATGACTCCCCAGGCCCGACCCAGATATCTATTGACCTCTGGCTCACAACATGCAGAGACATGAATATCACTGCCAAGATAAGTGAATCTCTCCGTGACCTGAACATCCTCACCACAAACAAGTACAGACAAGATGGTAGCATGCAAGATGCCATTGAAAGCCTGGATCTTAGTTTTGACCCAGTAAACCCGTAATCCCAGCGGCTCCGACTCATCATTCAGCGCCTCGAGGGCCCCTGTAAGGATATCCAGTATCTCCGCAAAGATGACTGCTTTATCTGTGAAATCAAGGTCAGAGATATTGACATGACATTCCCAAATTATGTGCCACAGCTTGATCTCCCCGATATCCTCCCCAGAATCCAAGCCATACAAGCGCTGAAAAGTGAGGACAAGTACACACCCCTGAAGAACTCCAGTAACAAATGGAAATAATTCAACTGGAAATAAATCAACTCCCCAAGCTATATATAGGGTAATTTTGATGATGTCATTGGTGAAGTCTGACTTCCGGTTCTGGGTTTGGAGCATTGGCAGGTCTCCTTAGGGGCTCCCTGCTGACGATCTCAAAGTTAAGTTTCACGGTCGTTATCTGTCCAGTTTTAACTGTTATTTTCTCACCTACATGTTACTGTGTGTTCCTAGTTCGGTTTTTGTTTCAAAAATCGTGCTATTTTGTGAGATTTCGTCGAACTTGTCTTATTGGGTGCTTGAGGCCTTTCCTTGAGGCTTGAGGCCTACCCTTTGTTCCCCTCGGTGTACGATCGTGTTTATTTGTTTTTCTCCCCATTATCTTCAATTTCTATCTTTCCCACTTTCTTAACGTCCCCATCCCAACGAATCACTCTATTTCTTATCTAAGAAAAAAATAAATTAAAAAACTGCTACCTTTCTCCGATTCTTCTTCTTCTTCTTCTTCTTCTTCTTCTTCTTCTTTTGTTCTTCTTCTTCTTCTTCTTCTTCTTCTTCTTCATCTCCTCTTCTTCTTCCTCGATTTTTTCTACAACACTTCCATGACCTAATCTGTTGAAAACTCTCTCAAACATTAATAATAATAACAAAAACGATCTCTTATAATGCTTCATCTTCCTCGTTCAACGTGTGGTACTCTTTACTGTATCAGAATGCACTACTCTTCTGCTATATAAAACAGCCTGCTCTCAATTCGACCTTTCCTTCATACCTTGCCTAAAAAATCCAACTGTTACAGCGTTTCTTCTCTCCATTCTCTGAATTTGCCTTTATTGCATCCCTCAAGAAATGTGTTTAATCGCATAACTGACCTAAAACTTTTAAAAGCCCAGTTTGCTATGAATGTTCACTTTCCATCAACATTCTTTTTTTCCAACTTCAGTGCCAACTCACTCCTCTACCCCTCACTCTCAAAGCAACCATCCCACTCTTCTCCCTCCAAGCCTCCTCTCACCTCTCTCAAAAACGTCCCCCTCACCTTTCTCCCACCATTCATCCCCTCACTCATCCTTCGCAAGTTGCCCCCCCCCCTCCATCCACAAAGCTGCCTCCTTCCACTGCCCTCTCACCTCCATCTCTTCACTCCACCTCCTCAAATCCTCAACTGCCTTCTTCCCCTCTCTTGTCCCCCTCTCCCCCAGCACCACAGAGCCTTTTCTCCTCCTCATTCGGCCCCTCCCCTAGCTATTCTGCAATCCCCACACTCTTTCAACAACACTCCTTACCTCCCCCTCGTCCCTTGTCCTACCTCCCCTCCCCCCCCCTGCACCCAAAGCCTCCTCCCCTACCTCTTCATTAAAAGTATGGACCTCAAATATCCGGGGCCTTCGCTCAAACCTTTCAGATCTTTCCATACAGGTTGCCATGACAAACCAGACATAATCTGCCTAACAGAAACTTTCCTCCCCAAGACGTGTCTGACTCCCAGTATTCTCCCTGGTTACTCCCTCCTCCGGTTTGACAGACCTGAGCCTCACCCTGGTGGAAGAGTTGCTCTCTTCATCAAAGACTCTATTCCTCACTCTCCATGCACTGCCCTCACTCCCCACACCCCAGGAATACCTCTGGCTACGGCTTCCCCTCAACTCCCACCTCATGTTTATATGTTACTGTACCGTCCACCTAACAGTGATGACTCCATCTACACCTCACTATCTGAAACATGGACCAACTTCTATCTTCTCATCCAAACTCTCTCTTCCTCATATGTGGCGACTTCAATTGTCATCATGCCAGTTGGCTCGCTGTGGGTACCTCTCTCACCTGTCATGGCACCTCAGCAAAAGCTTTCTGCGACTCATTGAGACTGACTCAATCGGTCAACTTCCCTACCCGGATCTCAACCAATGGTATCCATCTCTTCTGGATCTGATTTTGACAAATTTCCCTGACAATATCTGCTGCTCTTCCTCCGCTCCAATCGGTTCTTCTGACCATGTCCTTGTCAAAGTGGACATCTCTCTGGCTATTATCAGAGAACCACCTCACCGTTGTCGAGTCTGGCATTTCACTCAAGCCGACTGGCAGTGTCTCCAAGCAGCCCTCAAACTTATAGACTGGTCTCCTATCTCTACTTTCTCCAACATCAACTCATCCTGGGAATTCTTTCAAAGAAACTTGCTCTCCCTCATGCACAGATTTATCCCCTCTCGTCTTCAGGTGTCCTACCCTTCCTCCCGCCCTTGGTTCACTGAAGCTTGTGGTGAGGAAGTTGTCCTGAAACAACTTGCCTTTGCCTCATGGAAAGCAAACCCAACTGAGGGCAATCTCAGTTCCTTCCATAAAGCTCGGAACAAGTGTGTATCTACCCTCAGGAGAGCCAGAAAACAACATCTTTCTCATCTCAAGTCTGAATCTCAAACCTCTCTCCCTCCTCAAAATCCTGGTGGCGTCTAATCACATTGTTTCTGGTGTATGTTCCCCCTCCATCCTCTCCCTTACCTCAAATGGCAGCACGGCTGATACCGCACGTGAAAAAGCTGAATGCCTAAACTCGGTGTTTGCAGCTAAATCTTGTGTGCAAAACCCATCACTTTCTCTACCCACCTTACCCCGTCGCATCCAACTGTCCCTGGACTCTGCGTCTTTTCTCCTGACAAGGTGGAGAGCTTGCTGTCAAACCTCGAATCAGATTCTGCAACCGGTCCAGACGGCATCAGCCCACGTGTCCTCAAAGCCTGCTCTTCTGCTCTTGCTCACCTCTGTCTGTTTATTCACCCTCTCATTTGCTCAAGGCCATCTGCCATCTGCTTGGAAATCAGCAAACATCACTGCCCTGCACAAAAAAGGTGCAAAAACAGATCCTACAACTACAGACCAAACAGCCTTCTCCAATCATCAGCAAGGTTATGGAATCCATCATCGCTTCAGACATCAAATCCTTCCCTTCTCCATGGCTTGATTTCTGATCAGCAATTTGGTTTCAGACCAGGTCACTCTACCCTGGATATGCTGCTTCTGCTCTCCCAACAATGGATGGAAGCCCTCAATGCCAGACAGGAAATCCGAGCCGTATCCCTGGATATATCACGTGCTTTTGACACAGTCTGGCACCCTGCCCTCTCACCAAACTTCTCTCCTATGGTATCCAAGGCCATCTCCACTCATGGCCCGCAGACTTCCTCTCCTGTCGCAGTCAACGTGTGGCTCTAAATGGAGTTCTTTCATCCCCCCCCTTCCTGTCCAGGCTGGAGTTCCTCATGGTAGCGTTCTGGCCCTGTTCTTTTTCTGGTTTTCATCAATGATCTCTCCGACTCTCTGGAAAATCCTCTATATCTCTTTGCTGATCACTCCACCCTCTGCCGTACCATCGGTCATCCCTCAGACCGGCAAGCAGCAGCTTCTTCGCTCACTGCTGATCTGGATAAAATCACAAACTGGTCCAACACGTCGAACATGTCTTTCAATCCGGACAAATCTCACACTCTCACTATGTCTCTTCGAAAGGACCGTTTAGAAACCCCCCCATCCACTTTCTCACAATCCTCTGGAAGAAGTCTTTCTTTCAAGCTCCTGGTCTCACTATCTGCCATGACCTTTCCTAGGAAGACAGATTTCAAACCTGCCTCCAAAGCCAGTCGCCGACTGGGAATCCTCCGTCGTGCAAGGTCCTTCCTCGGCCCTCCTGAGCTCCTGACCACTTACAAAGCTTTTGTGCGCAGCTGATGGAGTACTGCTCTCCCCTCTGGGCTGGTGCTCCTGCCTCCCACCTTTCTCGGCTTCACGCTGTGGAAACCAAGGCATTTCGGATCATTGGCATCTACCGCGATGAGGCTGAGTCTTTGGGCCTCTCACTCAATCACTGCTGGTTGGTCGGTGGTCTTTCTGTCTTCTACCGTCTCCTCTCCAGCCTCGCCCCCCCCCTGCTCTCTCTGCGATTTGTCCCCACCACATTTCTGCAGGGCGCTCAAGGTCCGCCAACAACCCCCTTCCGGTACAACTACCAAAATCACGAATCACTGCTCACCTTCACTCTTTCATTCCTCTTTTTTCCCGCCTTTGGAATAAACTCCCTCACTCTATTCATTCCCATTCTTCCCTCCAGGCCTTCAAAACAGCTGTTCACCACCACCTCTTATCATCCCCATCCAATCCTCGATCTTTTCTACCCCGATAATCCACCCAAGCCCAGCCTCCTTCAAATTCCTGCTTTCCTTCCTTAAAGTCCCTGTAATGTCCATCTTCTATTTCCCATGTTCCCCGTCCCATCCTCTCCCTTCCACAGATCTCCAAATGTCTCTGTTCCCACTATTTTGTCCTTCCCACTCCTCCCCTCCTGTCTCATGCCCCTTGATGTGCGTTGTGTGTTCGCTCTCACACGAGCCTCGACAAGGTATACAAAAAAAAAGTCCATATTCCAGCCATAGTTAGTTGAATTGAAATATTTATCCGAAAAATCTGAAACTTCATACATCTGATATATGACCCGATGTGAGTGAGTAATTAAATTTATGACTTTCATTACCCATGTCAAGAAACGATGTGACATAATAGGGTGCATGATCCGGGTACATGGGCCATAATACTGCCCCAAAATGGAATTACACAGTCTATCTATTTTTGTCCAATATCAGCTTTTATGTGAAATAACATCTACTCCATATATGTCATGGCTCTAAGAGAAGCACACTTCCATAGAGAAGCATAGTTCAAAGCAGCAGTGGTGGCTAAGGACTGAAACTAAACTTTGATTTTCTCAAAATCCCGAAATTGGACATACTGTGTTCTTCCATTTCTAGGCAGAATAGCAGTGAGCCATAATAGTAGCGTGTTCACTTAATGATGGTATTTTTGATCAGAATGAATGAAAGAGCTTGGTGAGATTATGTGCTCTACGGGTGCCATTGTAGTTTATTATACTCCAATTTAAAACTCACAACGTTTGCTTAAAATTGGTATCAAACATATTTAAGTTCAAATTATTGGAGTGCATGTTTCAGAGAAACAATTTTGAGATGGTGAACACAATTATAAACTTTTATTTTGCGAATTATGTTTTTCTCCCCCTGTTTGTCGTGTTGTTATGATTTTTTTTTTAATACAAAGTGGTTACTTTAGGACTCGCATGATAGCAAAGAAGTACGGTTTCGAATCTTGGCTCAGCCATAAACTATCACCGTGGAGGTTGATTCCTCATTGTGTGTACCATCCATCAGAAGGACCTGGTTACATTGGTAGTCGATGATAAAGATCCCACAGTATCTTTTGTGAAGAACATTCAAGTTATTTCAGTAACCTTAACGAATTGCATATTCCTGCACCTCAGTAAAAAGTCAGGCTCTTAGAATGTTACCCCATATATCCCACAAGGAGATGGGATTCATTGTGGTCATTTAACATTATAGTTGTAGTAGTGGTAGTAGTAGTAGTAGTAGTAGAAGTTGTAGTTCTAGTTGTTTCCTTCCCACAATTAATTATATCTCCAGCCAACCAAAGGTCATGCTAAGAATCAAAACTGGAGAGTTCATAGAACAACGTACCCCCAGAGTCTTGAGAAACAAGGACATGGGCAGGGTCTGCGAGCAGCAAATTTGATTGGTCGTGACTGCTAAACAAAAGGATTTTGAAAGTGCCAAATAGGCAATTTGTGTTCTCATGTTCAAGTATATAATTCATTTGAAATAATATAAAGATTTTGAAGGATGCAGAAAAAAAAATCAGATGTTTACCGCTGTTGATGCAGTGTCTTTAACACCAACTTGTTTAGCACGTTACATGAGTTATTTGTGCCTGTTGTGTGTGTCCATTGCAATGTCCTGACACTATGTTTCCTGTTTAGCTTGACTTTCAATTTTGTTTGACGGACAGGCAGGCAGACATACTAAAACAAGTACCCTACTCCTCTCTGTGCCTGCACAAACTAATATCATAAACTTGTTCCTCGATCATAAACTGATGTTTTGTAGATAGACAGACAGACAACGATAACCTAATGCTTAACCCCGCTTTTGCCTCGTGTGTGGGGTAATATTCTGCTTGTGAGAATTCTGGTATCACAGTCATGAAAGCATAGCATTGGTTCTAGTAAATCAGAAGATCACTATGGCATGATTTCAAATATGTGTATGAACAACAAAAACAACAACAACAACTGCAAACAAAAGCTTTACACAATTATTGTTATTATTGTGCAATAGATGCCCATACTGAAGAGATGGTATCTTTTCCAAAGGTGCACATCACTGGTGGTAGTTGATCAGAATGATGTTACTGAAGTAAGAGTACATTGTTTTAATGTGGTTGACAAACCAGGAACTGTAAGCTGACTGTGAGAGGAGTACGAAATTGTATGTGCAATGTAATTTGAGAAAAACCAGATTCGGTGGCATGATGGTCAGAGCGCCACTTTGAGTCTGGGAAGTCGGTGGTTTCAACCACAGCAGAGTCATACCAAAGACTTAACAATGGTACATGCTGCTTCCTTGTTATTCCAGCAATTGAAAGGATAGAGCACAGACAAACAATGTTGCGAAGGCAATGACAAACCACGCAGATTAACGCTTGCAAAGAAAATTATTCTCTGGCAAGATTATAGTACATAAAAAAAAACAAAAAAAATTGAGGAATTTTACTTTGGTAAGAAATAACCAGTGCTGATCTCTCAGCCGGGCATGCCATTTTCAGAATTAACCATATACTGTACTGCAATGATTCATTGGTTCAATTTGTAAGTGGTACTTCATAGCATGCCTTTGCAATGTTTCATCAAGAAGGGTACAACATGCCAACTCCCATTAATGGCTTCTCGAAGTACAGCCATGACAGATAGTTTATAATGGAAAGCGTCGGTCGAAACCAAGAGGGGAAAACGACTCCCCGGAGCTAACAGGCCTTACAGCCCGAGGCACTTTGTTGGCCTGGTAGTTACAACCTCACCAGTGATTTCAAGCTACCCTTTGAAATGCAGCATGATGGCTGTTCAATGAATGGACATCAAAAGAGAAACATGCTTTTATGGTGGCATGAGTACATTGAGGCCTGAAATTTTTAAACTTGTTGTGTGTTACCTTGTGCAGAAAGAATGGCAAACGATCTCGAAGCAGAACAGCCACTGCTGCAGAAGTCTTAAACAAGCTTGAATAATGAGCATGATGATAGTACATGTAAGTTGGCCTTAAAGATAAAATGCATTGTTTTTCAAATAGGCGATAAATTTGAGGTGGATGGGTGAGAACAAAACCCAAAGTGATCCACCAGGATAGTTCAGAAATATTACTGCACCAAAGCAGTGAACAGTTACAAGTTTTAAGAGCATATCATTTTGGCAGAATGCTTCTTAACTAAAGTTAATATTAGTAAAAGGTTTCTGTACATCATGCTGTTTCTAACATGGCAATGACAAATGAGGAATTTTTCTTTTTTATACATTCCCCCGCAAGATGCTGTATTGCGATTATGGTAAAGCTAATTTCATCTTCTGATGTGTCTTCCCCCATGAGATGAGCAGGTATGCATGTGCGACTCGGCACCTGCGAAGTGATTGCAGCTCGTCGTTGCTGCAACAAGAACAAGATTGAGGAGCGCTCGCAGACCGTCAAATGTTCGTGCCTGCCTGGCCAGGTTGCGGGGACAACACGCAGATCCCCATCCTGTGTCGATGGTAAGAAAGCGGGTAATTGTATTCTTCAAGCCTCCACACCAAAGCAAATTTGCTGCCGACGCTCCAATTTCAATCTCAGTTCTGTAACACATAGGCATTCTTCTCACTTGCTGTTTGCTTCCTTATAATAGCGTTTTTTTGTTTATTTCTGAAGTTCCGATGCTTGGCAGTATGGGTATTCATGAACCAGGTTGGCAAGGCTTAACGTTTTGCTGAAGCTGGCAATAATTTGTCATTTGTTCAGGGTGCCAGATATGGTTTGTTTTCCCTTTGCGAAGGATACCACATAATCTTTAACATCCACCAACTAATGCCGGCAGACAGGACACCCAGTTCAACGTCCATTTGAGGGACGACACACATTTTGATGCCTCACCATGCCTGTAAAACACCAAGATGACAGTTTTTAGCTTCTTCGAGATTAAAATTCATTCGAGTGAAGTCAAAGAATTGCAAGTAGTGATACCTTTTACATTTACAGTGGTTTGCTTTACCCTGCCTAATTGATAACCCCCATTCCTGGAATTTTGTTTCCAATCGTCATGAGCATGCAAGACAAGCAGGGAAAGGCAGCTGTCATGAAATTTTTAGAGAGGTTTTTTTTCACTCAAATGGATTTTTGCAAACCTTTTCGATTGCTAAATGACATGAAAGTTCTGGTTACTTTCTAATGCTCTTTTAGACTTGCAGGTTTTACTGCAGAAATGAAAAGGAGTTAAATTGTCACCGGCAATTCGTGAAAATGCTCAGCGGCTGCATCACATTGAAAAAACATATAATCAGCATGTGAGATTCATTGGCTCGATGTGTGTGGCAGAATTTGTAAATGTTAGTGCTTTGAAAGTTTTTTTTTTCATTTATTTCACAATAAAGTGGTCAATTTGGGGTTGCATTGAAACCGACAGAAGGATCAGGAAATATGAAGCTCCTGGACCCAACATGCAAAACATTGCACAGATAAAATGAGATTATCCACATTTTTTGCATTGACCTTTAATTTTGTTTCTCGAATGCTGTAATTACGGTATACTATAAAACACTAAGTCATTTGAGTGAAAAATTCATGCTTCTCGTTTAAATACAAGAATAGCCGGTTGGTTTTATATTTATCACGGTTTGTAAAGAGTGTAGCCAAGTAATTATTCTGAAAGGTGTAATAAATTCTTGTTCTGGATTCTGGTAACCACATACGATATGGAATGCAATGTTTGCCTCCCATATCAGGATATTTTGTATCAGCCAGTCTATTAAGTGAAGGTGGAGAAACTATATGCGCATTTTGTCTGGTCGACCAGTCGTGTGTGTGTGTGTGTGTGTGTGTGTGTGTGTGTGTGTGTGTGTGTGTGTGTGTGTGTGTGTGTGTGTGTGTGTGTGTTAGTGTGTCACCCACAATGCTATCGGATTGTTTTCTGCATTACTATAGCACAGCCAGAGATCTCTGATTTGCAGTTGAGAAACAAAACATCAAAAGGTCAATTCTCCCATCTGAGCTGCATCTTGTAATCACCATAAAAAATGAGCTCCAATGCAGCCGCCAGTGAATACCTGCAGCATTGTTTTAAAGCCTTAATTACAGGTTCATTATTGCAACAGTCACCCTCGTTGGGGTTCACCAGGACTGTGTAATGCACCCTCCAGTCTTCCGTAGCTTGAGCGTCCTTAGCTTCAGCTTCGGACTACAAGTTGCTCAACCTGCAATAATGACACAGTAAACGCTGTAGCTGCCAACTATGGGTCTCGGTGGAGCTCACTGTTGATGTTGACGTCATGGTGATACTCATGTGGAAGAAATGACTCTTTGATCTTTTATTTCCCAACTGCAAATTTTCGCTCTCTGACTGTGCTACAGTAATGCAGAGGACAAGGTGACAGTGTGGCTGGTGACACTTATTTACAGAGTTGTGGCTGGTGACACTTATTTACAGAGTGTGTTGCAATAGCTGTGATGGGACTTGATTTGTAATATTACTAAACATGACGAGGGGGTTGAGCTACTTATATTCTGAAAGACTTTCATGCCATGGTAGATGATATTGGGCACGACCTTATGCTGATGATCCATAATGAGGGTGAAACGTTCACAGCTGTTACGACTGCCATCTGTGGCAAAAATGAACCTGCGATTATTGCGTTATAGCAACTAGCAGAGTACCTACCCAATGGGTGATCTTGTTTCAAGCATGCAACACGTTCTTCCGGCACACACCTTTATTTGGGCGGTGTATAGACAACTGACAGCTCTGTATAGGCCAAAAAAAATAACCCGGGTCACGTGCATGGAGGTCATGCTGATCCTATGCAGCAATTCTGGATGTAATCAGCCCAGAACTGTAGGAAGAGTAGTGTGACAAACAAATGCACACACAAACAGCGGTCCGTGAATTATAGTAAGGATTCTGCACACTAGGGGACACAGTCGAGCTCACTGTTGGTGGTGATGTCATAGTGATGCTCATGTTGGAGAACGAAATTTTTGAATATTAATTTAAGGCCTTGGAATTATCCTGGGTCATGTTATTCAGTATGCTGAACGTTTTTCATTTGAATCTGCCTGCTATACCATCTGCAAACCCCTCTGATGTGGACATTGATGATGCTGAAGATATCCACAGAACTGGGGGAGTTATACTTTGTGGAGGGGTTCATTGCCCCCCACCTTACTCTAAGCTCATACACACACCCATGTGCTATTCTCTTCTCCAAGAAAATTTTATTTTATTTTTAAACTGACGATAATGGTGGTTGTTCTTGCAACGAAACGATAGTGAAGACACCAGTTGATTCGCTTTTTCTGTATAAATCTGATCACAGAGAGTATTAAAAATTCCCAATATCATCGCGTCATTGGAAAAATGTGTGCTTAAATCTTTCACTTACTATGATAGAGACAAACCTAGGCCTATGCAAATTTAATCACTGTCAGCTCTCTCCCAAAGACACAAGCCAATATAACTGAAGAGTACCGAATCAATTTCATTGTTACACTTCCATATTTTTCCCAGAGCAATATAATTAATGGAACAGCATCATTCCATTTCTTCATCGCTGGAACAGCAAACATCAGGCTGAGGTTTCACCTCCTTCATGTCTTGTTTGGCTTTCCACTTTTATCTGTATCTGCCACTGTCTAATTGGGGATGCTTGGTGAACACGATTATGAAATGAATAGCCGAGCTGGTGTTACTTTTTAATTCGTCATCTGAGGCTTTACAATGGTTGTTTGATGTGTTATTGCAAACAAATTTACTGGATTGATTTCCATTCCACCAATATTTATATGCAATGGTTTACAGAACACTTGGGAATGGAGTCACTTTCTGGACCTAAAGATATACCGAATTGGTTGATATATTCATAGTGCAGCTGTCTAATGAATAAAGGAAACTATTATAGCTCATGCCAGTCAGCTTTCAATCTAAGCAACCAAACTATCATTATGGTGATATCTACCATCCCTACAAACTGTGAGAAAATTATGTAATTCACACAAATCACTCATTTTCACTCTAATTGTGACCATTTTTCAGGAATATTAGGGGCAGACTAAACTTATCATCAAAAATGCCTGTCCTCCCTCAATTCCTTCCCCTTATTCCTGCACATTCCACTTCCTACCTTCTCCAAATTTACAGTATTTCCATTTTCTACTTTCTCTTTGTAAATGGATTGGCATATTTAATATTCCTTTCTTTACAGATGGCTCATTATGCTGTGAAGTCAGGGTGAAATCCCACATACGATCTGTATTCTCCATTGATACATGTGTTCTTGTGATTCATTTAAAATTCCACTCAGGGAAGGAGCAATTGCTCCACGCTGACGATGGTCAACAAGGCCAAAACACATGTCCGTGGATGTTCCCTCTCTGTGGTAAATTGGTCAACATAATTAAGAATTTAATTCTCTTCTGGATGCAGTACAATCCTATGGAGATGTAGGTCTGCCAAGCTTCAAAATGACGGGTGCACAAAATGCAACACAAAACAAAGTTTTGCAATAAATACAGAGTTATGGATTACGTCTGATGAATTATTTGCAATACATAATACAGTCCAAATAAATATGACTTTCCCTGGGAGGGTTAGCAGTGAGGGTAGCAATTTGTTACCAAATTTGTCAAAACATTGCATATTGGAATGAGAGCATTGTAACTTTAGCATGCCCTCCAAATGAAGGGTGAGGCAATCTTTAGCACCTCCACACAACAAAAGGGTAATGTGATCTTTCAAATTCCTCCCCCCCCCACCCCCACCCCCCACCACCACCAATAGGAGGGCAAGGCCATCTTTAGCATTTAAATATGCACACACATACATATGCACGTGCACACGCACACACAAAGGTAGCTACCTTGAGACCTAGGAGGGCTCCGTTCCACCTTCTGAAACCAACATATGGAGATAACGACCAATGATGCAAATGCACATGCGTGCACGTACACGAGGCCTGGTAGGTCTCCATTCCACATCTTGAAACCCACCCATCTGTAGAGATCGCAGCAAACAACAGCAACTTGCATACACACATACACAAGAACACACAGAGGTGGACACTTGGAGACCTGGGAAGGCTTTGTTCCACATTCTGAAACCCGCGAATGAGTTGGTAAGGTGACAGGAAGAAGACGATTATATTTTAGTGCAGGTTTGAATCCAGATCCAGCCTATCAGTGGGATACAAAGTGTAAACTTATCAGCCTGGTGGAGGTATGCTCTCCACCGAGTGTCCTTCTAGTTATTATTGGGGCCATGCTCTGAGGTGGCACCCCAGAGGAAAACTCCACCCAGGAGGATGAAGATACCTGAGTCCACCAGAAAAGAGAACCAAGAGAAGCTCGTGTGGAAGGAGGTCGAACAAGTGGTTCAGGGAGTAGCTTGAAGAGTAGAGGTTATTGTGATTCGCTTTGCAGAAGTTTTGGGATTGACCCAAGCTGGTATCAGACTGACTTTGAAGAGGGGAAGGAAGACATCAGACAGGAGAGTTCCACATGGACGGAGTGCAAAGAAGCACTTTGAGGAGGAGGAAGAAGAAGTGCCAACCAGAAGGGCTTATTGAGGAAAAGGACAATGATCACCACGTGGCATGGTTGAAGGCTTACTCCTCACTGGCCTTGCTGTTATACTTTGTCTTTGGACTGTTATACTTTGTCTTTGGACACCATCGTCACTGGCTCTCGTCTCGCTCCTAGTTTCTTAAAGTGGCTGCATTGAGTCCTGTGTCCACCCTGTGCATCGCAGACAAAGGGAAGTCCCACCTCAATTATTAGCCCATGTTGGACTGAGTCCAAAATGGGGGGTTATCAATTTGGTCTGGATTTTCATGTGTGTGTGTGTGTGTGTGCGTGCACGCACTATTTGCAATATTCTGAAACTCGCAATATTCACTCGCTTACGCCAACTCATATTTCTCCTTTTCAAACTGGAACACATTACTTCATCAAACTCCTCCCTTTTGGCACCACTTCCTTGCCGGGGGCTGGGGCTTCGCCTTCCTTTCATGTGATCATTTCCTTAACCAAATTGAGTATTCAAATAGAGATCCTATAAATATTTGTTTATGTTTTATTTTAAGGAATAACTTATTTCATTCAGCAGTAAAAAAAAAGGTGGCAGTAGCCCATTAAAATCCCCAACCCCACTTTTATTAATACTTATACTTTAAACATGCTTGGTGTTGGCTTAATGGTTAGGGTGGTGGGCTTTGGATCCGAGGGTCCTGTCTTTAAATCCCACTCAGCTGTTGAATTAACACCAGGTGGGGTTAACTTGACCTGTCATCCTTCCGAGGTCAGCAAAATGAGTGCCAGCTTGCTGGTATACTGTGCCGGAGTGGTGACCCATCCAGGATTGTGCCCAATAGCCAAGGAGACTGCTTAAGCAGCACCAACGTTCTGCACAGAGTATGGTCCCAATCTCCTCTCCTCCAAAACTTTAAACCCATAAGGTAATGTATTTATTCCATCACCCATTATATATATTTTATCATCAAATGCTGTTAGAGCTTTCTTACTAACAGTCTTTGAGAATATTTCATGTTTATAATTTCTAGAAAGATTAATCTCTCGAGAAACATCTTTTCTCTTCCATATACATTCAAAGTAATGTTGAAAGTTCATGGTCTCTTTTAATACACTCTTCTTTAGACCTTTAAGTTTCTTTTCACACTTGAATTCATTTAATCCACCAGTTCAGTAATTATAAGCATATGCCTGTGATGTAACACCTACAAATTCACTTAGTATCTTTTCATCTAATTCATCTTTAAATTTACTAATAATCTTTTTATTCTTATTCAAAA
>CM068954.1:167847527-167869471 GCA_035128595.1 Eptatretus atami | reverse complement strand
TGATGCTCACGGACTATGCAGGTAACAAATCCCAATTTAGTCTCTTGGCCACAAAGTCTGACCAGTGATAGCCAAAGATTCTCTGAAGAGACCTGGTACCAAAGGAATTAAGTCTCTGTCTCAGATCCATAGAGCAAGACTGGAAGCACCAAGGACCTGATGACTCAGACTTCGTCCTCCCGCACAGGTACTGGCAGTGCCACACCCATGATCCAGTGAATCCATGACTCCCAGGCCGACGCAGACATCTGTTGACGCTCTGACTCACAGCCAGCAGTAACATGAATATCACTGCCAAGGTAGCGAATCTCTCCATTACCTCAACATCATCGCCCAAAACAGGTATAGACAGGATAGCAGCATCCAAGATGTCATTGAAATCTGAATCTTAGTTTTGACCCAGGAAACCATAATCCCTGCAGCTCCAACTCCTCATTCAGCTCGTCCAGGGCCCCCAAAGGATACCTCGAGTCTCTGAAAGATGACTGCATCATCTGCGAAATCAAGGTCAGAGATCTTGACATTCCTAAATATGCCACCCAGCCCGATATCTCCGACCTCCTCCCCAGATCCAGTCGATACAAGTGCTGAAAAGTGTGGGGGCCAGGACACACCCCTGACAGAACTCCAGTAACAACTGCAAATAAGTCGGATATGGTATCACCACATCTCAAATCACTCTCAGTTCCAGAGTATAGTCAGACGTCAGATTGTTCAGTTTTTGGTGGCACCCACGAAGACCAAGAACTCTAGAGGGCATCCCGATTCACTGAATCAAATGCTTTGCAGAGATCAACATAGGTTGCAAGCAGCCCCTGCTGAAACTCTCTCTTCGTTGATGAGGACCCAAAGGTCAAGGATACTGTCAGTCATTGACCTATTTGGTGTAAAGCCTGACTGCTCTGGACGCTGGTGCTCAAGCAGATGGTGGCAAACCCTGTCAGAGAGTTATCGAGCAAAGACCTTGCCCGGCCCTGAGAGCAGCGTCACCCCTCGGTTGTTGTTGCAGTCTTGGCGATCACCCTTCTTTCCAGAGAGGACAACACGGCCCTCTTCCAGTCAGTTTTTATGATGCCACATAATGCCACAGATCCCTGGAGTTTTCCCATTTCAACCGGTTCACCGCAGCCTGAGCTTCCAAAATGAAGGTGGACCCAGTTGATTGGAGGGTCAGCAATAGGATTGTAAACCCTGAATCCAACTCCCTGCTGGTGATCAGCCTGGTGGAGCTCTCAAAGACCGCCCAGGGGCTTCATTTCAGACTCCTCATCAAGAGCCCACCACCCTCTGCTCTCAACTGCAGTACACCAAGGGATGGCTTGAGGAACTAAATGCGTGAATTCCCCTGTAAGCAGGACGACATCACTGACCACAGGAGATGCCGACCCCCTCACACATAGATTCCTCTCACATAGGCTCCTTGTCCACCCTTAGCGCACGTACGTTTTTACGCCTCGGCTCCCTGAACAGCTCAGCTCTGCCATTCAGCCTGTCCTGAACTCTGACAATGGATCCAGTGTCCCTTGAGAGACAAAATTCTTCTTCTCCCGACTGTGAGTTCCAAGCCTTCTACCAGCATCATAAAGGATGGTGGTCTTGAAGGCACTCCACAACTCTTCAGGATCCTCCAAAGTACCCAGACCCCAAATCTCCACTCAGCCTGTCACAAGCTCCTCAATTCCCTCTCATCCTTGAGCTTGCCAACTTCCAGCAGACTGGGATGGTACATTCCAGATTTAAGCTGCAACTTCAGAGTTGCACCAACAAGCCTGTGGTCTATTGAGGAACTGAGCACTCCGTCACCCTGCATTTGGTCATCCTCCAGCGACCATCAATGACAACATGGTCAATCTCCTTTGCCACATGCCAACGTTGGAATACCAAGTCCAGCAATGAGCCAGTGGTGCGAATAATGAACCAGCCACCCTAAGTCCATGACTCTTGCAAAGTCAAGGAACTTAGTGCTATTCTGTTCACAGTTCCAGACCCTTTGGGGACCAACACGTGTCTCATACCATCCCTATCAGTTCCAGTTGATGTGTTGAAATCCCCTTAGACTAAGAAGAGTATCTCCCTGGGGCACTGATCAACCACAGACTCGAGGTGGCATAGAATGCGTCCTTCACAGTGAGATCACTCACCTCAGTTGCAGCATATACAGAGACCAGGGAAATGACACCAAGGAGTGACAATCCTTAGTATAGCTCATAATACGACCGTTGACGGTGTTACCTCAATTATCATTGGAATCAGCTTATTGGACACAGCTCAGCAACTCCTTGGAATGGTAACCATCAGAGTGACCAGACCAATAGTAGGTGTAACCACCCCCATGATTTCGCCGACGGCACCACTCCGAAACACACTAGGCAATCTAACCGGAAGTTATACCCATGGTTTCCCTCCTATTCAAAGATTGGGTCCCAAGGCTTTCCCAATCCGTAATCTGGTAGCTGCCTGTGAAGGGAGCTGCAAAGGAGGTACTCCACGGAGTGGGTTTTCAGATTTCTTTGCGTTTTTGTGTTTTGCGGAATGAGGGTTTTCGGTGGCCGGAGTGCAAATCCTTCCACAACCTCCTAATATAAAGTAACCCAACTGCAGGAGGACGTCCGCAGACACAGTTGGGAGACTATATATGGATGCCGTTGGCTCAAAGGAGCTCCTCGCTCACTTTGACAGGTTTCCTTTTACTTCCTGCTGGGTGTCCATATCATATACCCTCCTCACCAAGAAACTTGGTGGGGTAGACGGTTTAGTCGCCAACAACCCGTCAATGGCATAGGTTAGTGCAGGTTTACATGGTGCCTGTAGCAAGTCACAGATCTAATCTGACCTGACCTCACAAAAATTTTACTTTTCAATTCAACTTTTACAACTTTCAACTATATCAATGTATGCAAAAATCAGGAATAGTTTGTTTTGTTGCCCCGGAACAAAACAAACAAAATATTTATAGCAGCCGTCAAAGCTTCCATGGAGCTCCCCACCTCCATACCTGATTGATCGTAAATTAATTTACCCTGTACATGCACAAGCCCCAGATATGTCCTTCCCATCAGTGTTCAGAAGAACCCAATCCAGAGACAGTTCATTCACTGGTAGAGATCCGTCCAGTGGTTGTGTAACAGACGTCACTCCACTTCACTTCCACCAACTCATCAGGTCAGGAGTTTGTAGTGCAAGCTAAGAAAGTTGTCGAAGTCTTTTGTTGTGCACAGGCACAGCCCTTTCTCTCAGACTCTTTTCCACACATCTTTTAGAAGCTTGGTGGGCCATTCCAAGTAACAATCCTTCTCCCAGACACATAATGCATTTTATTTAGCCATGATTTCTTCAGATTCCTGGGATTTTTGCGCTTGTACACTGATAATTTTGTGGACACCTCTGAAGTATTGTGACTTTCACAACATTGAACTCTGGCAGTGCTTGCAGCTCTTTGTAGCAGTTTGTTGTTGAAGCAGAGGCTACATTTTTGTGCCATCGGGCACTGTGGGTAGCCATTGCAGATTCAACATCATGTCCCTCATCAAGTTTATTTTTTATTTTTTTGTATATGCTTTTGAGGCTCGTATGAGAGCTAACACACATAACGTACAACAAGGGGAGCAGGAGACAAGAGGGGCAGAAGAGGGAGGAAAAAAGAAAACAGTGGGGAACTGTTAGGAGATCTGTGGAAGGGAGAGGGATGGGGCGGGTTCCACAGGGTAAACAAGATGGACACTACAAGGACGTTCAAGTCCTTCCACGACAGGGACTTTCAATAAAGAAAGCAGGGAATTTGAAGGAGGTGGGTTTGGGGTGGGTTAGAGTGGGTAGAAAAAATCGTGGTTTTGGATGGGGGAAAATAAGAGATGGTGGTGAACAGCTGTTTTGAAGACCTGGAGGGAAGACTGGGATTGGAGAGATTGTGCGAGTTTATTCCAAACGCAGGGAAAAAGAGGAATGAAGCAGTGAAGGTGAGCAGTGATTCTTGATTTTGGGAAATCATTTTTTTATTTTGGATCTGTACACTCAATAAGAGTGAAGGGGAGCAGTGATTTAGGGTCTCCAGTTGAAAGGGAAGCTTTCCAAGATCATTGAATTTTGCCACATTTTCTGCCAAACTCTTGTATCTACTTCCAAAGTCATTCCTTTTTGATTTCGCTGGACAGGTGAGAGGATCATTTTTAACACTGTGTCAAATTTTGCAAATATTTATGTTCATCTGATCTCGATGAGCAGAAGTCACATGGGTTGCTGGCTTCTTTTCTTGAACATTTCTACTTGATGCCATATTCAATGTAACTCTTCTGCACAGTAGTAGAGCCTCAAGCTGTAATACAAGGAGAAACAGGAAGAACTAGAGGGGGAGCACTCGGTAGAGTGCAAACCTCTGCCGCCAATACTGCTGGGTCACTTAAGTGAACCTGATATCCTATTCATTGTAGGTCAAAACGGATCAGACTCTACTGAACCACGATTGAATAAACTAAACTAGATCGACGCGCATGTAGAAATGCCAAAAAAATAAATCGAAAGTTTTTTGAAAAAAAGGTGAAAAATTTCTGGGTTTTTTTTGTCTAACAAATTTTTTTGGGGGGTCGGAAATCACTTAAAACATGTAGAAATGCAAAAAAAAAAAATTCAAATATTTTTTCAAATTGACGCCATAGCGGCCATATTGGACTTTGGACCAAGTCCAAAATCTAATGGCATGATCCTTGGACCACCTAAACCAGTTTCGTCGAAATCCGTCTGGGAGTTTTTCCGTAATACTGTTCACAAACAACACAACAACCAAACAGGGGTGAAAACAGTAACCTCCGTCCATCTTCGATGGCGGAGGTTAATAATAATTATCAGTAAGATGATTTTGATTTTGACTGTTTTGTATAGCATGATACTTACACACTTGCTGTCTCTTTCTATAGACATTAATAGTGTTTACATTTGACATAAACCAGCCTAAAGGAATATCGTATATCATATTTCATATGTTTGGTGGCCATTTTTGAAAATGGCTGCAAGGACATTTTTCTTGATGTCTCCACATCTCAAATCATTCAATATACATTCGTGAACATGTGTTGGAAGTTTGGAGCTTTTAAGTAAAAGTGCCTTCCAGTATATACTGTATAGTGCTCAGCCGTCTCACTATAATTGGCCAAAACTATATATATATTATATATATCACGATGTTTCAAAACATTGGTGGACGGATTATAACAACACTTGGTGGATGAGTTGCGTAGGTGACAAGAACAAGCCAATTTGATTTTTGGTTTAGGTCCGGATGCAGATCTGGCTTATTAGTGGGCTACAAAACATAAACTGTTCAGCCTGGCAGACGTATGTGCTCTACC
Organism: Eptatretus atami; assembly: GCA_035128595.1. Taxonomy (NCBI): domain Eukaryota; kingdom Metazoa; phylum Chordata; class Myxini; order Myxiniformes; family Myxinidae; genus Eptatretus; species Eptatretus atami. The sequence continues at coordinate 167,864,129 of CM068954.1, read as the reverse complement.
GAGTGCCATTGGAGTTTTAACAGTTATCTCAGGATCATTAAAGTATCCTCACAAAAAATTAAGCAACAACGGTTTCAAAGATTGTGCTGTTCTTATGATACGTTCAAATGTGTTCCCGTTCTTGTTGAAACGAACCAGCACATTGATCTGTACACTCAATGAACAAACATGAAATGTGTGGAAGCCATATCTAGTTCCCTCAACTTGTGTCCAACCTCTGTGACATTCATGATCAGATTTCTCCAAACATCCCTATCTTACACTGCTTCTCGAAGCTCTGTCTTTGCCAGAATTTTGGGAAGCAGTCCTTCCATCTTTCCTTCACCTATTTCTTATTTTACTTATTTTCCTGTTGTTCTCTTCAAGATACCAATGCTTCACCTAAACTTTCCTGTGATCTCTCTGATCTTCTTTGAAAAGATCTCGTGTTTTTCCCACTCTGTTGTCACTTTCTATCTCTTGTGCATGCCTCTTTGAAATATTTATTTGTCTCTCCGAGCTTTGTCATTGGAAGTTTGACATTCAGCCACTCGATATCCTCTCTTGATGAGCCTTTCATTTTCATCTCTCATCTTCTGGCTGCAATATTTATTGCCTCTTCTGCCAGACATTTAGTCTTCTTCTTTCTGATTGATTTTGGAATGTTGTTTTTTTCTTCTTCTTTTGCAATATCTTCAATCTCTTGCCACAATTCGTCTGGCATTGTCAACCAAGTCTAGCTCTGCAAAACGGGTTTTTAAAACTTTTTTTTTTAACCTTTAACAGCTTATCTATGGTGGAACCCATAGTGAGCTAGCTATCGTGTGCAGCCTGTGGCTGCTGGATGCATCATTTTCTGGGGACAGAGCTGTGCTAATGCAATGCCCTCTATTACCAATACACTGGTTCTCATTTTGCCACCTCGAAAGGATGACAGGCTGAGTCAAGCCCACCTGGTGTTAATTCAACGAAAAAACAGGGGCTCAAACTCAAGACCCTAAGATCTTAAACCAGCCCCATTAACCGTTAAGCCAACACCAGGCTTGGTGGATCCCATAGTTAAGCTGTTATGTGAAAAGAACATCGCTGTCTGAAATTAATATGCAAATTTGCAATGACGCTAGTCGACAAATGATCACAGACAAAGTTACATTGGCAGAAATGGCTTTAATAATGAGTGTGATCACCATTGACCCCAACACAATCTAGTAACGTGCCTTGTTATTGACCAAATCAGACGATCCAATGCTAACTGTGGGATGTTGAAGCATTTTATGACGAGACCAATTTCCATTTGATCACTATGCTGTGTGCAGACTTGGACCCCAAAAGCATACCTTCCCAGAATCTCCAAAGCATGTTCAATTGGCTTTTAGTCTGGAGATTGTGCAGGTCAATCCATGCCACTGATGTTTTGGTCCTGAGGTGCAGCAGTGACAATGTTCACGATGTAGATGCGTGTTATCATCCATGAAGAATAAGTTATGACCTTGCTGTCAGACCAGAGGGACCATTATAGGTAGGCTTTATCACACTTCATAGCACCTCTCTAAATGGAGACAAGATGAGTTATTCAGTTGAATGTCAGCTCATAGCATCAGGATGCTCCGACCAAACCAATCATGTTGGAACGATTATGAAATCTTATATGTATATGTGGGAAAATTCCATGCCCAGACCGGGAATCAAACCGAACCCAGGTCCTCTGGTGAACCACACCAGTGCTCAGCCAGTCTGGAACAGTCTGGAATAGTCACATTGTTTAAGGATCGGTAATCCCTGCAAGGATGCCAATTCCAAGGTGTCCTTTTAAGTACCATGTGTAGCGGTGATGCCCAATTGCTAGACGATGGTCTGATGATCCCATGTTTTAACATATAGTCAAACTCCTGGCAGACGATACATAATTTCTCGGGTGCTAGTCGATGAGCACGCACAAAAACAGAGGGTCCCTCAGTCTCAATGTGATGCTTTATCTGGTGTTTGATGGGCTGAATTGTTGCTGATTGGTGCGTTATGGATAGGAAGTCATCAATTTCTTTCTGAAAAGGGCACGTGGGTGTTTATGGAAGACACGTGCTATTCAGCGATGAAACAGTGGATGCTTTACTGAGAACAATAAACTGTGTAAGCTGTGTCGAGGCATCCAATAGACAGCAATGTTTGACATCTACGAGTAGTTTGAAATGACGCAAAAAAATTGCACCCAGGATAGAGTATGTCGTGTCGGCAATTGTAAACACCCACGGAAATGAGCGACATAAATCAAAATCAAGCTGGAGGAGATGTTCTCCAAAAGCAGCAATCACACTGTTGTCATTGGTATGCAATGAATATTCCTATCGATTGTACTGTTCAGCAGCAGATGGCGGCACATTGCTCACCTCTGCCCCTGTATGAACAAGAAAATGAAGTCTGCTACTACGATCAACGAGGAAGAGAAGGTGACTGAAGAATTAAGAGAATGGACCAGGTGAACTCATTATCATTAGTTGTGGGCCTCATCGTTTCCCTGTTGCCGGTACGAGCATGGTATTCTACACTGACGAGCATTAGCAACGAAAGTCACGTGGTACCAACACCAACCTGGAGTGTTCATGGAAGGTGAAGGCGAGTGGTAGCTCAAGGCACAGCGTTTCTCTCTGTCCCCATACGAGGTACATGAAGATGGGCATGACTGGCATTGCACAGCATGGTGCTTCAGGACGAGCTTCTTGAGATCAACCACTTCAGATTGTAGCGACGTGCTTTGGTGGATGTGTCACATGAGCCATTGTTGGTGTCAATGAAATGATCAGCCAGATCCGCAGCGGCTGGTTGTGCCAGCTCTGCATTATCTGCAAGTATCATGCAGAAGTGTGGTGGTAATCTTTGCAAGAACAACTCACGAAGGAGCGACTGGTCAAAAGTGGCATGGCAGTCACTGAGAAGCTTCTGCATGTGACGCAGTTGTTTTGTGAGTCTTCAACCTAAAAAAAAATCCTCAGTTGTAAGAAGTTGTTGAAAGCGATAGTGCTTAAATGGGGTCACGTGCTTTATGAGTGCATTTTTCAAAACCATGTATGGAGCGTTTGTTGGAGGTTGTCGTAAAATATCTCTCACTCACTGCTGTCGCATACTCTGGTGACAAGGAACCAACAATGTATTTGAACCGTGTCAATGATAGTAATGTTCTGGGTGTCGAATTGGGCTTTCACTTGCGTAAACCACAGCTGCGGATCTTTAGGCCAAATGGTGGCAGCTTTATCAAAAACCGCTGCCACAGATGAAGTTGGTTGAGCATCTGGGAAGAGCACAGCTCTTCTGGGAAGAGTTATTCTGGGAAGAGCACAGCTGATTGGTTATTCTCAGCATCTGGTTCAGCGCTTGTAACTCCTTGTCCGTCCATTTGGATCACGTCGGGGTCACCAATTTAGCATGAAAGAAAAGACATCTGAGACATTCGGATTCTAAGTTACTTCTCTTTATTCAACTTCCACCATCCAACCTACTCATCCTACTTCCGGGAAAACCCCATAACAAAAGTCCCACAATAAACCAGAGCTCAAGCATATTTACCCCCCGCCAAAAGAGAGGGTATTGCATTTGGGTGCGTTTGTTTGTTTGTTTGTCTGCACAGAATTTTCGTGTTTTTCTCCACAACCGCTTGTCAGATTGACAACATTTTCACCAAAGGTGCGACTACTAATGTAGAATGTTTTAATGATAATTATGACATCATAGGTCATGTCGTGTGGCAGCCATGTTAGAAAAACAGAAAAATTTTGGACCTCTGTATCCCTGAAACCGCACCAAGGAAAAAATTGAAACTTAGCACACGGCAAGTACTCCTCATGGGGAATAAGTGCGATTTTTTGTGATGTCATAGGTGCCTTCGTTGTGACATCATAATTGTATATTTAGAATGCCACATCTGCCAGTATGAAAATTTTTGAGGGTCATTGAGGGAAAAAATGGTCCGCAGAAAAAAAAATTGATGATGTCTTCAGTCCAGTGATTCGGCAGCCATATTGTTTTTTGTTTTTTTTAAACCTTCAAAAATCTTCTCTGAAGTGGCTGAACAGATCGAGGTGAAACTTTACACGTATGACTGCCTATCCATGAGGAACAAAAGGATCACACACATGATGTCACTGGTCACATGGTTTGGCAGCCATATTGGATTTACCCCAAAAACCTATAAAAAAATCTTCTTCAGAATGGCTGGATAGATCGAAGGGAAACTACACAAATGTTCCCCAAGCCTTGGGTGTACAAGTTTGTTAAGGAATAATTGATAGGTCACATGGTTTGGTAGCCATATTGGATTGAATATATATATATATATATATATATATATATATATATATATATATATATATATATATATATATATAAAATAATGTTTTCACTGTAACTGCTTAATAAATCAACATGAAACTTCACATTTATGATCTAGTAGTGATGGGAAATGCATTTTTTAAATTTCAACTTGATCGGACACATGGTCTGGCAGCCATAATTATTTAATATTTTATATCTGGGTTCAAGGATTTATATCAAACTTGGCACAAGTATGTATAATGATGTAATAATGTGGGTGGAAGCATACTGGTGACGTCGTGACGTCGAAGATTGTCGTTCTAGTTTACTGTCCATTGCTATATCATCAACGATATGGATCATGTCTTCGTCAATATTATCTATCCCTACAACCATTATTTTCTGGCACCCTGACTGAATTCCAAATTCCTTCCCAATAGCATATAATCATCTCTGACAAAGGTGCAACCTGTCCAGAGGTTGGTTCTCAGCCAAATAAATGTTCATAACTTGTCGTGGGTGCCCCATGCTCTGTCAAGAGTCTAGACCTACCGACCTATCTACCTCACCCAACAATCTAAGCAAATGTTATTCGTTTAATTTATGATGTACATCTGAGCTCTTTGTATTATGAATTACGATATTACTCATAACACCACTAACTTGTTTACTTTTTTATAGCCAGCCTAGTGGTACAGCGCTGGTGGTGCCACATGCATCCCTGCCTCATGGGGGAGACCTGCCGCTTGCTTCCAGACCGTTCTGGTTGGAGTTGTGTGCTGGGTAACAAGATTCGCACGACGAAGGTATGCTTGGACATATCGTGTTCATAATAAAAATGCAAACATGTTCAACTGATGTTTACAACATTCTGCATTGCCAGATATGTAGCTCAAACTGCTTGTAAACTCATGCCTTTACACACAGTACTGCAGAATATTTCAGTGTTGGATTTTTTTTTTCTTTATTGGCTGATGAGATGTGGGTCACAATGCTTTAGGCAATATACTTAGTGCCCATCCAAAGTTGTCTTGAGAAAATGGAGGTGAGTCTTCTCATTGAACAGTTTTAGTCTCTTTGCGGATATGATTTTCCTCAATAACTTTCCCAGATTCTGATAAAGCCATGTTAAAGGAGCAACAACATGCAGGTAGTGGACAAAAAGAATGGAAACACCAAGAAAATGTCACTTAATTGGGCGTTGGGCCACCAAATGCATCCATGATAGCATGGATATAATATGGTGGGGAGTCAACATTGGTCTGGAACTGTCCTGCAGGAATGTGAAATCATTCTTCCACAAGGAAATCCTCAAATTCACGCCATTTTGATGGAGGCGGAAATGGCTGTATTGGGCGCCTCTCCAGACAGTCTCACAAATGCTCTATGGGATTGAGGACCATGGTAGATGGATAACTTTGTCCTGGTGCTCCTCAAACCAACCTGTGACAAAACATGCCCTGTGGACTGGAGCATTGTCATCCTGAAAGACACCACTCCGAGCAAGGAAGAAATGCTGCATCATGGGATGCAGATGATGACTGAAGATTGTAGCATAGCTTTCTGCATAAACCCTGCCTTCTAATGCAATGAGTGGACCAAGGCCATGCCAGATAAACACCATTATGACACCATTATGGAACCATTATGGAATGCCTGACACCATTATGGAATGCCTGACACCATTATGGAACCACTATAACATTTTGCTGTTGGAACCAGGCACTCTCGGCTGTAGAGATCCCTGGGCTCTCACCACATATGCACATGTCCATTCATCAAGAACATGGTGAAGGACGACTCATCAGACTGTATCACATTCCTCCACTGCTCGGCAGTCCATTGCCTCTGCTCCTTGCACCACTGGACCCACAAACGGGCGTTGCCAGGTATTATGAGCAGCTTGTACATAGCAATCCGGCGTTGGCATCTTGCCTTGTGAAGTTCCTTTCTGACAGTTTTCGATGATACAGGATACTCACAACCCATGATGAACTCTGCACACAGTTAGTCCACCATTCCTCTCCTGTTTTGCCTCTCAGTCTGAACTAAAGCCTATATACATCACAATTGTCGAGCATGCACTTCCATCCACTGTTGCTCTTCGATGATGATGTGATCCTTCTTTTTCCCAGGGTGACATCACCTTTGTGACAGTTCCTCGTGGAATGTTAGCCATTTCCGCAGCCTTTGTCACTGAAGGGCCTGCTAAACAGACACCATCAATTACACCTCTTTTTAAATCACTGAGGTTTTTTTTTTATTGCAGCCAAGCTGGCTCTTAATACTGGACTTGAGCTGCAACCCGCTTATATATACATGACGAGAGGACTGCCACGAAGAGATTTGCATATTTCATGTGCCAGTCACGTACATGTGGTGACGCCATACTTTGCATATATGTTGTACAGTCCATGTAATCTGGTGTTTCCATTTTGTTGTCTACTATCTGTCTATCCAAATCTGGATATTGTTTGACTTGGAGTGACACTTTAAGGTGGTGTGGTTCCAATAATGCTGCTGCTCTTGTAGTTCTTAATGGTGCTGGTTATGGGAATGGGAGGAGTTGATCGGCAGGTGAGATTCACTTACCTTGGCAGTGGTATTCATGTCTCCCCCTTGCTGTGAGCTAGAGGTCAGTAGACATATTGGTCGGGCCTTGGGAGTCATGGATTCCCTGGATCATGGGGTGTGGCTGGATTCACTGGATCATTCATTCCTTTGGGACCAGGTCTCTTCAGAGAATCGTTGGCTATCGCTGGTCAGACTTTGTGTCCAATGAACAATTGCTGAGAGAGACTCAAATGAGATTTGCTACCTGCATAGTCCGTGAGCGTCAGCTGCGGCTGTATGGACATGTGGCTCGTTTTTCTGACACTGATCCTACTCACCAGATTCTCTCAGCGAGGGAGCCTCATGAGTGGAGGAGGCCAATGGGCTGACCATGTGCCTCATGGCTTCAGCAGGTTGATCAGCATCTCAAAGAGATGGGGATGGGCCCGGCATCTGCCTGAGGGATAGCCAGACGGAGGCCCCTAGAGTACTGGCAGAAAGTGGACGCAGTGACGCATTGCTCCAGCACATGCTCCCGTACCTGCCCTGACCTGAGGAGTTGTTTGAAACAGAGAGGAAAATTTCTGCAGTATGTTCTGCAAATCGTATAAAATGCAACCAGAGATATACTACTGGTTTGTCAGCGGGTGGATGTTAGCTTGAGATGGAGGTGAGCTAATGAACGAAGAAGCTCTGTCCTTGATGGAGTCAAATGTCCTGCATGTTGTTTCAGATACTTATCCAGGCAAGCAGTCCATCACATTGCTGAACTGAACCTTGAAGATGACGTGGATGTCTGGAGGGATCGGCAGGTGAACTACTTATCCCTGAGTTTCCAGCTTCTGTTCTGCTCTTGTACCTGTCATGTTTGGCTGTCCCAGTTTACCTTCTGGTCATTGCTGACCCTCAGGGTGTTGACACTGGAGGATTCTGAGATGGTGGTGCCATTTAGATTAGGTTAGGTATGGGAGCATGCACCAGAGCAGCGCGTCACTGTGTCCGCTTTCTGTCGGTACTTCTGGCCATCTCCCAAGCAGATGCCTGGCCATCACCATCTGTGCCATTTAACATCAGGGAAATCTCACCGGAATCTTTCTTGAACTTGAATAAGATTACCAAACCCTATGCAAAGGGAACTTGCCACTTGCCATCCTGAGTATGGATGTTGTCAAGATCATGTTGCATGCAGGAATGTGTTGCTTCATTGAGGTGTTATGAATGGTGCTGAACACGAAGATCATCAGTGAGCAGTGGCACACCTAACCTTTTGAAAGAAGGAAGGTCATTAATGAAGTAGCTTAAGATCATTCTGTCAATGAAACTGCCTCTAGAAACATCTGCAGCTATGCCATCTGGTGTTGATGATTGTTCCCTTACAACCACAACCATCTGCCTATGTATCATGTATAATTCCAACCATCGGAGGATCGACACTTTGATTCTCCATTGATCTTAGCTTTCCAGGGCTCCTCAGTTTCATCATGACTGTGCCATTGCGACATACTAGCCATCCCACACACATCAGGTATTGCAAATGATGTACCTGTAGCTAATACCTAGCATGGAACGTAACCAGATTATCAACATACGATGACCTACTCTTTTTGAAAGACAACACGACATTTTTTAATGCGTGAATATAAATGAATAAGGAGCAGCCAGCTTCACATGTCTAACACAAGGGTGCCATTCTTCCAGGGGTGTAGCAATTTGTTAGCATTGCAACAGCACAACAGTTTGTACTTAACTCTATCCTCGTAATGGATTAAACCCCAGAATAACACAGTTCCAATGCCAAGCATGCTACAATATTCGGAAAACTAGAAACGAGATGATAATGACAGTGATTGGGTATATTGTAAAATACCAACTACTTTGATAAAATAAAAAGCTAAACTATGAGAAGCCATAAAAATATTGAACTCTTACAATTGATTCTTAAAGCATAGATGTAGCCAGTGCGTGTGATCTAATTTATACGTTCTTGGACTGTGGACAAATGATGCATGGACTGCTATAGTTGAGAAGAAGCTGATGTTTACTGAGGGCAGCATTAAGCATGACATCCAACATGCCATTGCAATAGAGCTGATTCGTTATTGCTTAAAAGTGTGTATCGGAGTGACAGATACTTGGTTATTCTGCGCTGAATACTTTTTGCACAATTTGTTTCAAGTTTAAAAAGGTATTAATTGTTTTTATGTCAATGATTCTCAAATCGATTGGTCAAAGTCTGTAACGAAATGAAAACTTTTGATTGCATTTTATTACCCCTGCCGCTGAAGGTGGACGGAGGTGACATTTTCACCGCTGTCTGTCTATCTGTGAGCAGGATATCTCAAAACGTTTTGGACAGTTTCGGACGACATTTGGCGGACAGGTAGGGTATGTAACAATGACGAATTGGTTTGATTTTGGTGAAGATCTGGATCCGATCATTTTTTAGTGATTCTTCACCATTCAGTGATGGAGCCGAAATCGATAAATAGCACGATTTCTCCAAAAGTTATGGACGGATTCAGACGAAACTTGGTGGACTAGGTGGGTGGGTGACAAGGATGGATTTGTTCGATTTTAGTGAACATGTGGATCTTGATGCGGACATGAGGAATAAATTATTTTTTTAAAGTGATTCTTCACCATTGAGAGATGGGGCCTAAAACTATATGCATATAGCACGATATTTCAAAACGTTGTGGATGGATTATGACACAACTTGGTGGATAAGTTGTGTAGGTGACAAGAACAAGATGATTGGATTTTGGCTGTCTTTCAGTGGACGCAAAATGTAAACTATTCAACCTGGTGGAGGTATGTGCTCTACTGAGTGCCGTTCTAGTTGCAATAGTTGACCATCGGGATTTGCAATCTCCTGGGAATTCCTGATGAAATGTTTCTTGCGATGGTTCTTTTCTTCTACAGTATCTAAGGCTCATAGAGGAGCTTTTACATATGTTAAATGGATGACAAGGACATTATGAGATGTCATTGTACTTGTACATGAATTACAAGTACAGTATATTAGTAATCAATGGATAAATAGATATGGGCCATATTCGGTATATCAGATTTGAACCTGTCCATATTATCATACGAGATTGAAACATAATAAGCTATGAAGTCAGATGGGATTGCCAAACTGAAGAACCCACATTTTTGCTTCAATAATTGAGGAAATTAATTCCATCAATGATGGTCACCTAAGGATGTGAGCAGGTACAGCTGAGGTTTCTTTGGTTTGATTATCATAAATCCAAATCTAACCTGTACTTTCATGACCTCTGTTTATCTGAATATTGATCTTTAGTGTACTGCTATGTGAATGACAAAGAAATTTGGTTACAGTGGACAAATAAACACAGTACAGTGTTTGGTATTTAAATGTGGGATTCAAGGATCAAGAGCTATGCCCTCAGATGGGAATTCCAAACGAACAAACTGAAAAATAATTAAGCTTTCAAAATTAATAACACCACCTCATATTGGGAAGGAGTAGACTATAGCACTGCGAATCTTCTTGCATATGGCAGCTTGGCTGCCAGATAGCTATTATTTTGTTGGGGCATGACTATGCCACTGATGCTGTGCCCCAAACCAGTACACTGGTACTCATTTCACAAACCTCAGAAGGATGACAAGCTGAGTCAACACCACCTAGTGTTATTTCAGCAGTCAACAGGGCTCGAATACAGGACCCTAAGATCCAAAGCCAACCACCCTAACCACTAAGCCAACACCAGGCTAGCACTGTGAATGAAAGTCTCTAATGTTGTAAGCAGTCAGGTACAACCCATGACTTTATAAGCTGCAATCGAGATATAGACAAACAATGCTGATAGCAATTGGCCAGAAACTTCATGTGGCTTGGTCTCTGCTAATGACTGATCTGAGAGTTTGCCAGATTGTCTTTGCTGAATTACAAAGCAAGAACATGAGGCATATTTTTGTTAAATGATATTATGTACCAGGTTTTTCGATGAGATTTTAATCTTGCATAAAACTGTCATCACAATTATCCTACAAATGTGAGAAAAAACAAGGAAATGACTGGAGGTGAGCTAATGGCCTGCATTTTGGGAGTTTAACCAGGAGGGGTTACTGGAAGAATGTGTATGTGTCTTCGAGTAGCTTGGTAAGGGCAGAGAACTGAGAGAGCAGAGAGAGAGATAGACTGAGCGGAGGCAGTAAAAACACAAGAGCCAGTGACATGTTTGTGGGAGGATTGCAGGTCTTGTGCTTTGGCTTCATTTCAGGAGATGCTAATAATGTTCAAAGCTTCCAATTCCACGGAATCCAGAAGGCAGAAGGGAGAGAGAAGAGAGAGAGGAGAGAGAGAGAGAGAGAGAGAGAGAGGGGGGGAGAGAGAGGGGGGGAGAGAGAGGGGGAGAGAGAGGGGGGAGAGAGAGGGGAGAGAGAGGGGGAGAAGAGAGGGGGGAGAGAGAGGGGGGAAGAGAGGGGGGAGAGAGGAGGGGGAGAGAGAAGGGGGGAGAGGAGAGGGGAGAGAGAGAGGGGAGAGAGAGAGAGAGGGAGGAGAGAGAGGAGAGGGAGAGAGAGAGGGAGAGAGAGAGGGAGAAGAGAGAGGGAGAGGTAGAGGGGGAGAGAGAGAGGGAGAGAGAGAGGGAGAGAGAGATAGATGAGATGCTGGCAGGCATGATAGCCCATAAGGAAGACAGTACTCCATTTGCTTATGGAAAAAGGCCTTGTAGGCTGAGTACTTTTTTTTTCCAAGAGCAAGGCTAATTGAAGAGGAAGGTTAAATAGCACTGAGTAACAGAGCAGCAATTGGGTACAACTTTCTTGGGAATAAACAAATATGAAAGGAAGAAAGAGAGAGATCAGGGAAGGAAATACTGAAATCAGCAACTACGGAGGTTAGGTTAGGAAGGGTTAATGGGGGTAATATAAATCATGGGTCAGGATGGGGCATGACATGAGGAAGGGATTAACTGCATGAGTGGGAGAACTTTGGAATGACTTGGACTGATGGAGGATGCCAGGTCTACAGTTGGCTGTGGTTGCTGGTTTTTCTTATATGGTCAGCCCACGAGAGGTAATGGCTAATGGTGAGGCCGAAATGTTCAAGAGACTGAACCTCTTCCAGTGGCTTACTATGGAAATAGATAGGTGAGTTGATTTGACAATTTTTTTGGAGTGACAAGGTAGAACTTGGGGATTTGCCAGGATTGAAAGACATTTTCCATTTATTCAACCAGTATTTAATCAAATCACAATCAGCAGAGAGTGATGCAGCTGCTGTCTCTTTGTCAGTGGGATGGGAGTACTGTACGATGAAGAGAGAGCTTTCCTGACCATCGGAGAAACCGTTCATGTACATGGATCAATACTGGGCCCAAGACTAGAGAAGAGGATTGTACTGATCATAACATGTTGACTGCACAACTGGAAGAAGTCAAAGCAAAGTAATAGGGCAGCCTTGTATGTCGCAGGCAGCTTGGAAAGTGGAGCAGGATGCCAGACTGTGTCAAATACCAAAGATATGTCCAAACATACAATTCTGACCTCTTGTTGGAGATCTAGGGTCTTTCAACCATTGCTGAGTAGCCAAAGGAGGACAGGTTGAGGAGAGCAGGCAGAGAAGAAGCAAGAGCAGCAGAGCAAGATTTGAAAATGAGCACTGATGCTCTCTGAGATTGTCACCGATGCAGTGTTGCAGGTGAAGATAACTTTCTTTACCTTCTCAGGTGAGGACGCAAAGTCCAGTTGATTGGGAGTAAGATGGGTACAGTACAGAAGGTGTTGGGTTTATGGGAGTTGGAGGCAAACATCGAGTTGAGACTTTCAGCCTTAGCTCAAGCAGAGTCTCTGGTGATGCTGTTTGAGGGGAGAGAGGGGGTTAAGAAGATCATACACCAGAGTTGGACAAGTCAAGGTGTCACCATGACTTGGAAAAAGGAGACTGGTTTTAGATTTCAGTACGATGATGTTTTCTGGCTTGCCTATGCATGGACATAGTGACAAACACTTAGTGCAAGCCTTATGAAATTGACTTAAAGTTGCCCTCAGTTGGGTTATCCTTCCATGTTGTAAAAGGAAGCTTCTTGACCACAAAGGCTTTGCCACAGGATTTGGTGTTACTATGGCCCACAGGATGGATATAAAAGCAGCTGGTGAGATGGAATAAACTTGTGCATGAGAGCACGAATAGGCTTTTGTGAAAGTATACCCATGCGGAAATCAATATGATGCTGTGGAATTTGCAGCCCAATCCTCATACTGTATTATGCCATTCCTCCAGAATTAGTGTGGGATTTGCTCCATTGAGATTTGGTGTCATGATAAGATGTCTCAGAATGGTTTGTTTTCTTTAGCTCGACACTGTGGACTGTCATTTGCAAATCTTCAATATTCTTTTTCTTGAAACTATTTCTAACAGACATAGCACAATGACAAGTTGTGTTGTCATTCTGGTAGATATAAATCCCCCTCACTGTCATATTACGACAAAGCTATAGTTGTGTAGCATTGTCCAAAATGTCAACATCTAATGTCGGCATTCAGCATTCTCTTCACTACAACCAAAGAGTCTCTTGTTAACCTCCGCCATCGAAGATGGACGGAGGTTACTGTTTTCACCCCTGTCTGTTTGTTTGTTTGTTTTGTTTGTTTGTGAACAGTATTGCGGAAAAAACTCCTCGACGGATTTCGACGAAACTTGGTGGGGGGATTAGGTATGGTCCAAGGATCATGCCATTAGATTTTGGACTTGTCCAAAGTCCAATATGGCCGCTATGGCGGCCATTTTGAAAAAATATTTGAATTTTTGGTTTTGCATTTCTACATGTTTTAAGTGATTTCCACCCCCCCCCCCCCAACCAAAAAAAAATTGTTAGAAAAAAAAACAGGAATTTTGCAACTTTTTTTTCAAAAAAATTTCGGGGATTTTTTTTTTGGGCATTTCCACATGCGCGTCGATCTAGTTTAGTTTATTCAATCGTGGTTCAGTAGAGTGTGATCCGTTTTGGCCATTTTGAAAAAATATTTGATTTTTTTTTTTGCATTTCTACATGTTTTAAGTGATTTCCAAGCAAAAAATTAAAAAATTGTTCGAGAAAAAAAAGAAAAAAAACTTAGAAAATTTTGCAACTTTTTTTTCAACAAAATTTCGATTTTTTTTTTTTGCATTTCTACATGTTATAAGTGATTTCCAACAAAAAACACGCCAAAATTATAATTGCGGCTGATTTTGGAACTTCAGGTGGATATACCCACGTAAAATCAATTTCTGTCTCAAGGAATCGAGTTATGACGAATGAATTGAGTATGTAAAAGTTAAAAGTAAAAGGGAAAGTTGCAAACTATAACTCTGTGAGCACTGTTGACGTCAAATTGAATGAATAGGATATCAGGTTCACTGAGTGACCTAGCAGTATTGGCGGCGGAGGTTTTGCACTCTACCGAGTGCTCCCCCTCTAGTTCTTACAATGAAAATCATCCCCAAAAAACATGACAGTTCCTCTATCATTATTTCCCTTTGGGAAAACACAATCATGTCTTCAGCAGTTATTGGGTTGATGCCCAAACCAGACTTATCTGTCACAAGTGACATACGCAATGTTGATTTATCATTTATCATTCACAATGATGCAAGATTTATCACCATGGAAGATTCACTCCCACCATTCAACGGATTCACTTCTTCATTCTCGGCATCACTTTAGCCAGTGCTTCACTATTAAGCTTATACTCAATGACTTGTGAGTGGCAACTCTTCCATGAAAGCCTCGATCATGAAGATCCTGTCGGTTATTGTGGAAGCTCTTGCCTCAATTCCAGGAATTTGTAATTTGGCCAGGGTGCCGGCGATAGCTTTGTGAAGGACACCGTGAGATCTTTATCTACCACCAAGTAATTGCAACAGATGGCCACCAAGTTTAACATCCATCCAAGGGACGGCACACACTAGTGACCACACCCTGCCTGCAAGACACCAGGATGACAGTTTGTAGCTGGGCTGAACCCAGGCTAGATGCTCAAGGCAAGTGTGCCTAAGAGGATAAGCAAATATAAATAACGAGTTTGGAGAGGCAGAATAAAACTGCAGGTTTGCTGAATATGAAAGAAAGCTTATGGGGTGGAGAGAGAAGAGAAGAGAGAGAGAGAGAGAAGAGAGAGAGAGAGAGAAGAGAAGAGAGAGAGAAAGAGCTGTGAGTATTAAAAAGGGAAAACAAAGAGAAACTAAACAGGAATGAGACAAAGCGGCCCATTTGTAGTGAGACAGAGTGTATTGCTTCCTTGATAAATACATGATCATGATCATGAATACCCACATTAACCTTTCTGAACCCAACCATCTAACTTGCTACTTTCAGTGTTTCCTCCCTCCCTCTCTGCCTTTCCTGTTCATTCATTCTCTTGATGTTTGTCCCACTGTCTGTTTTACCTATTTCTTCCATGAGCCTTGCTCCTGTAAAAAAACAAAAAATCCAAACTTTTTGTATATATGACGTCTGTTATTAATGTTAGTGCTGTAACACTGTATTTCATGCCGACTTTTCTTTTATTGGAAACTTTTTACAGATCTCGCCTTGCACAAGGCCTTACAAATATGTTGGTTAGGTTTTCCTTTGATTTGGTAATTACTTCTGGCCTGAGACGATGAGCTTGGGAACTTTTTTTTCGCTCAAAGATCACTTCAAATGCAGTGTCCAGCTCGGGGAACTCAGATGTGTATGTATGTATATATATATATATATATATATATATATATATATATATATAATATATATATACTGTTAGATATATGTGTATATATATATATTATTATATATGTATATATACACACTCACACACACACACACAAACAAACACACATTTTCCCGACTGCACGGATCATCAAGTGGGCACCGTTCTTCCTCGAGGTTTCGATCCTCTCAGCCAGAACCTCTCCTAATGGTGGATTCACAACCTTGGTCATGGATCTTCATCAGTGGATTACCTACATCAGTAGATCCACAACCTCAGTTGCATCCAGACAGTCAGTCAACCTATCAATCCAACATCACCAATCAAACTTTACTCATTGGAGGATTTAATGTATAATCACACAGATATTATAACTCCCATCACATATTCTATTCTATGATAATACGTACATTAAATCATGTACATCTTACCTTAAATATAATATAACCGCCAACAAGCACAACCACCCCATTAACCTCCAGATCGAACTGTTATTCAAATATTCAAACGGTTATTTATAAAAAAATTTCTTCCATGCCTCCTTGTCTCCTAACACCCTCTGAAATGGGTTTAAAATATATATGTATATATATATATTTATATCCTCCTTAAGGAGAGGTATTGCGTTTGAATCCCTTTGTTTATCTGTATGTCTGTCTGTTTGTTTGGCCGCACAGAGCTTTAGTGTTTTTCTCCGCAACCGCTTGTTGGATTGAGACAAATTTTCACCAAAGGAGCTCGTACTCATGTGGAATGTTTTGTTGATAATTATGACATCATCGGTCACATGGTGTGGCAGCCATGTTGGATAAACGGAAAAGCTTTGGACCTCTGTATCTGAAATCGCACCAAGGAAAAAATTGAAACTTGGCACATGGCAAGTACTCCTCATGGGGAATGAGTGCGATTTTTTTTAATGCCGTTATAGGTGCCTTCGTATGATGTCATATATGCATATGTACAATGCTACATCTGATCAGTATGAAAAAATTTGAGGGTCATCTAAGGATAAAATGGTTCACAGAAAAAAAAATTGATGATGTCATTGGTCACGTGATTTGGCAG
>CM068954.1:167819704-167846962 GCA_035128595.1 Eptatretus atami | reverse complement strand
TAGTAGTTGAAATGCAAGTCCTATCCAGGTTCCTCCTGATGACTTCATCTTTCTTTTTTGCTTGTTCAGGTTCCTTCTGATGACTCCAATGTAGGACTGTACCTATTTGGTCTTCCATAATTTGAATTGAATTTGTTTTAATCTCATTCTAAATTCAATTGAATAATAATGAAAAACGTCATGGGTCAGGGTCAGGTGTACAACCAAAGCGGGGTTGCATAAAAGTGGGACGTCTTGGTATCCGGTCATTACTGCCATCAATTTTAAAGTGGCAGTTCTAATTATATCTCTAATTATATTATTATTATTATTTTTTAATCCTATGTTTTTTTTGTTTTTTTTAACTTATTTATATTTTCCTTTATGGATGCTTTCCACCAGTTTGAATCCCCCCCCCCCCCCCGGTGTACACACATCCTCCGCTGTACCTTCGGTAATGGGAGAGATTTGTCTAATATCCATTTCAGATGATTACACACATGTGTAACCGTTCAATGATAAAGGTCAGACATAAATCATTTTATTTGATGGCATTGGTTGGGGAAATTATCTCATTGCAAGCAAGGAAGATGAAAAGACAGTGACAGAAAGTAAACATCTGGACACATAGGAATCAGAAACCCTGCATACAAAAAATATGACATTGGTGATGTTTCAGCTAATGATGTGCCTAAGTCATTTAATACCTTTTATTTTTGTAGTTTTGAGATGAATAAGTCATTGTTTCCATTTTTGTAGCATTTTACTGCATCTGTGGTGTTTATTTAGTGGACGACAAGGTGTATTCACAAGATACATTTCACCTCCTTGGACTCTCCAACATTGTAGGTTCGCTCTGGTTTATCTTAAAGACTTCTCTTTGGAAAGACATTTTTAGCTGAGAGACTTTAAATGACCATATCCTCCTCTTCCTCCCTCCCTTGCGAATCTTTCCAACACCACCACCTCTTCCCATTCTCCATCTATAAAAGAGAGACTTCATTGAATGTTTTAGCTTTATGTTTTAGCTGTAACACCCAAGGCTGCCTTGGTTATTCCCAAGTATTCCATTATAACCACATTGCAGATTATGGCAGCATTTATAACAAAGTACATTTTCTTATTCCAAAAACTTCATTGACTACTTTTATGAGAAATCTTTGCAACGAGATAACTCGTTTAACCTCCAGCATATCTTGTCAAGGGATTCATCCCAGATGGGGTTGAACCCGATTAAAGCTGCCATTCTGATTCACTGGCAACAGAGGGGGTGCTGAATTATAAAGCACACCACCTTGAGTATATAGTGGACCCGGCACAGCTGCCATGTTAACTGGCATGCGAAGGACACCTCGCACATCCTTGGAGATAATAATGCAACTTGCAGAATAAATCATAATTTAAAGCCCAATCATATTTTCATTTGTTTGGTGGATGAGGCAGCCGACAGACAATATATTTTCCCCACTTGTAGATGGCAGCCAAGAATAACAATTGGTTTTTGATGACAAGTGTGTGTGTGTGTGTGTGTGTGTGTGTGTGTACAGGCACATGTGCTATGTATTCAAGGATTTCTTTTTTCTTTTGTGCTGCAGGTAACACGGTAACAAACAGATCACAACATGGAATGTCATACAGACACATCAAGTGAGACAGAACAGACAAGGGAGAAGGTACCGACAAATAAAAGTCATGGACAATTATCGGTTGTGAAGATCTCGCCTTGTTTTTTAGAACCATCTGCAGCTTCATATTAGCTTAATTTTTGAGCAAACACCAAGAAGAAATTTCATCTCAAAATGGATGCCATTTCACTTTTCTCATCACAAGCCCAACGCCGTTACAAACACATTACCGGGTGCCCTGAATTCCCCATGAACCTGCCAACCAGCTGAGTGGGACCAAGAGAGCTGTTTGACTTGACTGATCTGCTCTTCCCACATCGACTCTTATTAAATGCAACACATTTGTTTTTCAGACAGATAGTTCGCTCCCGAAGACGTTCTGCGATTTTTCTGCCTCCGTCTGACAACAACATATGATTTCTGTCCCGGTTCCCGCTGTTATTAATGTTGTTAAATTTCTTACCTTGTGTTTTGGGTTTCCCTATTATAGACAATATGCCAGGTCTTCCTCTGACCAGGGTTGGTGTAGAAACAGTTTAAAATGAAAACACAAAAAAAGGACTACAAGGGATAAATACCTGGTTTCGTTGAATAGTGTCAACAGAAAAATGAATGCATATCAGAGTTTGTCAAGGAGTTTGAGTTGAAGTGAAATCGAGATTCATTGAAATTGTGGTATGTTTGAAATCGCGGTCTGCACATATCCCACGTTTCAGCTTAAATCATCTCGTGTGCTATTCCGTCATTGTGTGAAAGATCTCTGTTTGAATGTTTTGTTCCCAAGTTGCATTTCTTTAATTAAACTATATAGACAATAAGGCTACTGATAATGTTTTCATCAAAGTATGAATTTGCAGGTGGAAGGTGGGGATGATGGACACACAAGGGAGATATGTCTGTCGAAAGACAATGAACCCAAAGGGTAAGCGTGCAAGTGCAGCGATTTTAAGCATCAATCACAGCAATGCGTTTCTGCTTTTAGCCATCGACCAGAAGACAACATCAGGTTTTTGGTTTTTTTTATAACTTAAAAAAAAAAAATGTGTACACACAGTCAAGGCTCGTGGAAGAGGCAGAACACTGGACCAGGATGTAACAGAACAACAGAAACATTGTGGGTGGGAGAGGACACATGGGATAGCCAAGATGGAATACAGAAGCAAACACTGGAAATTTTGAAGGGGATGGGCTTAGGGTGTGGCTTAAAGGGGAACAAGTGGAATTAGATGGGAGGTGGGGTTCAGTGGGGCTTGGGGGTGGATTAACGGGGTTAGAAAATATCGTGGTTTTCGAAGAGGGATGATCTGAGATGGTGGTGAACAGCTGTCCTGAAGACCTGGATGGAGGAGTGAGATTGAAGAGAATGTGGGAATTGGTTCCACAGGTGGGGGAAATAAAAGGAACGAAAAATTTTGGAAGGGTGGGGAGTGGGGTGAACAGTTATTCTGCATCTTGGGAGTTTCACCAGAAGGGGATGGACCGCATGTACCCTGCAGAAAACTGGAGGGGGGGGGGGAGAGAGTATGCAAAGAGCAGAGGGTGGTTAAAAGTGAAAGCTGACACAGTAACCTGTACTCTCTCTGACACTGCTGGAGGGTATCATTCGAATAATCAAAGATGCAGGATGCCTCATTTGCATAGCACATCATCAGTACCATCATCATAGAAGTCCAATATGTAATAGATGTTTGCTCTCTTTTAAAACTTTAATGTAGATCAAAGAGAATGTCAGAAAATGGTAGCTTAAACAATGCATTCATTCATAAATTTGTTTGTGCATAGCACGGCTATGCCGCTGACGCAGTGCCCTGTAGGTTAGGGCAGGAATCTGCAGCTCTTGCTATCAGCCATGATTTTTCTTGGATAAACCACGTTTTAAAGTTTGCCTCCAAAGCCAGCCATCAAATGGGCATCCTCCATCATACAAAGTCCTTCCTTGGCACACCTGAACTCCGAACCACCTACAAGGCCTTTGTCTGCAACATGATGGAGTACCGCTCTCTCCTCTGGACTGGCTCCCCTGCCTCACATCTTACTCAGTTTGATGCCGCAGAAACCAAGGCCTTTAAGATCTTTGGAATCTCACGTGATGAAGCTGAGTTTATGGACCTATCACTCTGCCATTGCAAACAGGTCTGTGGTCTCTCCATCATCTACCACCTAATTTCTGTTCTTGCACCCTCTGCTCTTTGCATGCTTTGTCCCCTCCAGGTATCTGCAGGGCACACACGGTCCACCATCAACCCCCTTCTGGTGAAACTACCTAAACCCAGGATCACTGCTCAACTCCACTGATTTGTTCCTTTCTTCCCACCTGTGGAACCAACTTCCACATTCACTTCAATCTCATTCTTCCCTCCAGATCTTCCAGACAGCTGGTCACCACCATCCCGGATCACCCGCAATCCAAAACCATCATCTTTTCTACCCTCGTTCACCACCCCCCCTCCTCCTCACCCTTTCCACCACAATCCTCCTTCCAAATTTCCAGTTTTTCCTCCTGAGAGGTTCCTTCTGTATCCATCTTGTTCACCCTATGCCTCCTCTCCTGTCCCCCATTCCTCCTCACACTCATTGTTTGTCTAAATCTGCCTCTATCTTGGCCTTCAACTTTGCTGTTGGTGTTTCCTTCCTCTCTCTGCTGTTTCTTATGTCCCATTCTGCATCCTGATCCATTCAGTGTACTAGTACTAGCTCTTCCATGAGCCTCAACTATGTATACACAAAAAAAATTGTTCAAGGTGCTTGCAATAACTCGCCTACTCTTCTCAAAAGGGATTGTGGCATCTCTAACATCCACCAGCAACTTGAACTCTAAGACTGGTCCTTTGGCTGAACATCCATCCAATGGATGGTGCACATATTGAATGATGGGATAGCTGGCTCGAGATTCGAACCCAGTTTAGACAGCTCATAGGTGAATGCACCAACCTCTAAGCTATCCTGCCAGCCCAGCAGTGCAAAGAAAGTGAGAAAATCTCAGATTGGGTAAACAAAATGCTAATTTTTCTTGATCCAAACCTAATCAACTTTCCGCAGGATTGTATCAAGTGTGAAAAAAAAATTAAATCCTTATTTGCCATCCTATTTCCAAGGCAACTGTCATGCAAATATTTCTCTAGATTTCCCTTCGTTGCTTCGTATCAGAAGAAGTCCATTCACATGAAATGCACGAACGACCGGGTGAATAAGGTTAGAGTGCAGACTCTGCAGCCCAGACAACAAACACACTCGAAGATAGCAAGCAGTGTAACCTAGTGTCAAGGAATCTCTAAGAAAGAAGACCAGACCATTTGCTACCCGCAGTCCAGCCAGTATTTTTTTGTAATGTATTCAGTTTGCCAGTCATAACTCACCTACTCCGTGTAGGACACCGTCGGATATTTGACGACTCCACCAATGAATGCTGGCAGATGGCTCACCCAATTTAATGTCCATACAAGGGACACTTGTGAAACACCAGGATGGGCCGAGATAGCTCATAGGCGAGTGTGCGTATGGCATACCTCTTGGCCATCCTGCGAGTCCCGCAAATAATTGGTGTCAACTAACCAGTCATGGTAACCTTAACATTTACTCAAATCAAAACCTTTACCCTCATTTATCAGAAAGAACTGCTTCATTGTATGTAAAGCTATCCCAATAGACAGCGAACCGATGGGGTGGATGGTGGTTTGGGATAAACCCCCAAATTAGAGGTTTTAGATATTTCCATCATGTGGGGAGAAATAGTTCTTTCTTTTCAAACTAATTAAATTGTCCCTTGATGCTCAAAAGCAGGATACATCTAATATTGCTGAACTTTTCTGTCATAATTTACAGATAAACTGTGGGTAGAGCCGTGATGTCGTTCTTGAGGGAGGATGTAGGCAATGGTGGTGAATAAGGGATCTTGATTTTGCTGATCGTTGAATATTTTGCAGCTATTATTTCATTCATTCAATGCCTTGATGAGAAGAAGACTGATTTGGGTGCATATTAAATGTTTATGTTTAAATAAAATGCTGTACGTTCACTTCACTGGTTAGCTCACAGTTTTGTGCTTTGCACTGTCCACACAGCACAAATTACAGAATGCACCGAAAAGGGCATTCATAAATTGTTTTGATTTGTCTGTCTTCTTCTTCTTGCGTATGGCAGCTTAGCTGCCGGGGAAGCTATCATTTCTTGGAAGCGCGATTGTGTCGCTGATGCAGTTCCCCGTCTACCAGTACACACTGGTACTCATTTTGCCGACCTTGGAAGGATGACAGGCTGAGTCAACCCCCTGGTGTATTAATTCAGCGGCCAACGGGCTTGACCTCAGGACCCTAGGATCCAAAGCCGCCACCCTAACCACTAAGCCAACACCAGGCTACCTGATTTGTCTGTAACTTGAGAGTCTATTTAAAATGACTCGGTAGATTTGGCCTCATAATTTCCCCTCAAATAATGAGTAGTTATTTCAGAAATTATAGTAAATGTGGAAAGGTTTTGCAGTGCCAGTCTAATCATGACTACTATCTGTCCGTCGGGACGACGGTGATGCCAATCCTGTCTATGTGTCAGGGAGGTAAGATGACCCTAGTTAGTAGAGCCCTGGAGAGGGGCAGAACATCTTTTTTGTGCCCTGAGGTGGCTGAAGGGGCCCACATGGATAGACATCCCTGACCACAATCTTCACACTCCCAAGCTGGTTCTCGATTGACGGGGTTGCCGCGGTCGTGGTGCCTGGCTTCCCACCGCTCTTCGTATTGGCCAAAGTGGTCCGCCTCAAAGCTATGGATCCCACTTTTACAAGAAGCACACCAGGTCCTGTGATCTTGGACCATATGCTGCTGATGATCTTGTATTTTATAAAATGGTTCTTCAGGGTATCCATTTATCTCTTGTACTGGACTAATAATCCTATTCCCCTTGGCATGAGAACTTGTTTCTGGTAATCTGTCTTCCAACATGTGCACTACATGACTGGTCCACCTCAGTTGGGCAACCACTAGCATTGAGTCATCACTGAAACAGCCTGACAGGTTCAGGATATCAACATTGGTGATATGGTCCTGCCACTTAATCCTCAGGTGAGCCCTCAGTTTTCGCTAGTGGAACTGTTCAAGCTGCAGTGCCGATGGTGGGTCGTCCATCTCTCATAACTATAAAGGAATGATGGAAGGACAACAGCCTTATAAACAGTCACCTCAGAAGCAACATTAAGGTTCTGGTTATCACAGGGCCGAGCATTGAGAGTTGAGATGCCCAGGGGTTGACCTTGCAGCTTGAACCCAATGCATTATTTTAGCACTGGTGATGGCATCAGATATGACACTGTCAAGGTATGGAAACATGTCAACCATCTTTGGGGAGACGTCATTGATGGAGATGGGGACATTTCTGAGAGAGACAATGACGACTACTATTTATTTAATGGCCCCAATTATTTCCACCTTCTTGTGAGGTCGGCCGGGGAAAGTTTCCTTCCACCTCTTTTACGGACCACCTGTGACCACGCCTAAATTTTTAATTGTTCGACTGAAGATGCAGGAATATGTAATTTTTTTCAGGTGTGCCAGCCATAACTCACCTTCTCCGCAAACGACACTGTGGGATATTTAACATTCACCAATAACCAATGCTGCCAGATGGGTCCTATGGCTGAACATACTTCCGATAGACAGCACACATTGATGTCTCGCCCTACCTGTGAAACACTCAAGTGACATCTTATAGCTGGGATGAGATTCAAACCCAAGCGTGACAGCAGGTGAGTGCACATAACGTACAATTCTGCCAGCCGAAAGTGAAAGTCTAATAAACACATCAAACAAATAAGAACAAGTGGCCATTTTTTTTATAGCCTTGCATCGTGAGAGACTGTCTCAAAGGACATCGTTATGTTCACCAACACCTTGAGGGACAAATGCATTGGACACACTCCGACTACATTGACCGTCTTGAAATCCTTCAGATGTTTCTGCTTAGCCATGTTCTAAAATAGAATTGAAGCCTGTTTGCCATTCCTCTCTTAATATTTAGTTTATGATGTGGGATCCCAGGTGCATATGTCAAATACTCTGTTGATTTATACACTGCCTCCTAATGTCCTTACCCTCCATGCTAATATATACCTTTGATAAGTGTTAACAATGAACCAAAATTGCAATTTTACATACAAGCACCGAGTGATGTATAACAGCACATGATTCATCTTAATTCACAATCTGTGATGTAATGTTCAGAGCAATGTGGTACGTTTTGTAATTTTTTTTAATGAATGGCCAGTGATTATTCAGTGTATCATGTAATATCATTTTCATTAACATTTGCTGATATTGCTTTCCATTTTTGAATAACTGAACCATATGGATATCCAGCGCAAGCCTCAGGATCAGAATTCCTCCTGCTGAGCTTTCTAGTCATGCATTCAATTATGAAGAGAATTAGATTCACCTTAAAGTGTGGTCCATTGGAGTGTCATGAGAGGCCTTACATTGTGAAAAGCTGACACTCATTCAGATGCTAAGAATATATATATATATATATATATATATACATATATATATATATTATAATATATTATAATATATATATATATAATATATATATATATATACACACACACACACACACACACGCACACACACTAATGAGCCAAAACATTATGACCACTGACAGCTGAAGTGAATAACATTGATTTTTCTTGTACAATGGCATCTGTCAAGGGGTGGATATATTAGCAGTAAGTGAACAGTCAGTTCTTGAAGTTGATGTGTTGGATGCAGGAGAAATGGACAGGAGTAAAGACCTGAGCGATTTGACAAGGGCCAAATTGTTATGGCCAGATGACTGGGTCAGAGCATCTCTGAAATGGCAAGGCTTGTGGGGTGCTCCTGGTCAGCAGTGGTGAGTCCCTACCGACAGTGGTCCAAGGAGGGACAAACCACAAACCGGAGACAGGGTGTTGGGCACAAAAGGCTCATCAATGCGCGAGGGCAACGAAGGCTATGCCGTGTGGTCCGAACCGACAGAAGGTCTACTGTGGCACAAGTCACAGACATTTTTAATGGTGGTCACAGGAGGAATGTGTCACAATCCATAGTGCAACGCACCCTGCTGCGTATGGAGCTGCGTAGCTGCAGACCGGTCAGAGTGCCCATGCTGACTCCTGTCTACCATTGAAAGTGCCTACAATGGGCACGCGAGCGTCAGAACTGGACCTTGGAGCAGTGGAAGAAGTTCGCCTGGTCCGATGAGTGCCGTTTTCTTTTAGATCACGTGGATGGCCGTGTACGTATGCACCGTTTACCTGGGGAAGTGTGCACCAGGATGCACTGTGGGAAAGACGACAAGCCGGTGGAGGGAGTGTGATGCTCTGGCCAATGTTCTGCTGGGAAACCCTGGGTCCGGCCATTCATGTGGACATCAATGTGAGACGTGACACCTACCTAAGCACCGTTGCAGACCAGGTACACCCCTTCATGGCAATGGTATTCCCTGGTGGCAGTAGCCTCTTTCAGCAGGATAATGCGCCCTGTCACACTGCATATATTGTTGGGAAATGGTTTGAGGAACATGATGACGTGTTCACTGTGTTGCCCTCCAAATTCTCCAGATCTCAATCCGATTGAGCATCTGTGGGATGTGCTGGACTGGACCAAGTCTGATCCCACGGTGTTCCACCTCGCAATTACAGGACGTGAAGGATCTGCGGCTTAATGAGTTTTGGGTGCCCAAGATTACCAGAGAGACACTTCAGGGTCTTGTATAGTATGTAATATAATATATACATAATACTATATATATATTCATATAATATTATATAATATGTATATATACATATATATATGTACATATATACATAATAACCATTATATATCATAATATGTATATAGACATATTAATATATAAATATAATATATATATATAATTGTTCGGCTGTGGAAATTCGCATTACACCACTTCAGGTCCCACGGTAGGTGAGATATCCATTTCTAAAGTACATGTAGTAAGTGTGAGCCCAAACCCATAATGTTAGACGGATTAATGTGTATTAATTCAGGGCTGCGACACTTTGAGTTAGGCGTTTTTCTGTTCATGCTTTATTTTCAACCAACCACCCAACAACGCCAACTACAGCCACCACTCAACAACGCCAAACCACGCCAACACACCAACGAACGCCATCCTCCGCGGTCCATGTACGACAGGTCTCCGCGTTGGGAAAGCCGTCGCAACGCGAGAAGCAAGGAGGAAACCCCACAAGCGCAGGGCGCACGGTTTCCCCGCAATGTTATTCTCCCTGCCCGGCGCCAAGAACGGATTCTCCATCGTCCCCCGGATGGCGCGGGGGAGGGGGAGACGAAGAGGGAACACCCGCCCCACATACTCTCGAAGCAGCCAAAAATCGAAAGGCGGACAAGCCCGAACCCCAGAGCCAAGAACGGGCCGAGCCGGGGAGCACACCGGAAAACATAACGAGCCAGGAAGCAAGACAGAGGAGAATTTCTTTTTAGATTCCTCCCTGTGTATCCGGGGCACTCTCGGCTTAGTTCGAGCCGTTCGCTCTTCTCCACTATGTTTCGTCGTCTACTTCGGTATTCAGGCCGTTCGCTTGGTTCTGCCGATTTACGATTCCTCTGGGCCTCTCTTGGATTCACTTAGCACAATTTTTATCCGCTGGTTTCTCCTTGTTCTACTAAGAAGGTGCTCGGCCTCTCGTTGGCTTCGCGCGCATTCAGCTCGACACGTTCTTTCGTATCAGCAGTAGACCCACACTAATGAAGGAGATCATGGGAGCGCTACGTTCGCTGAACTTTGGCCTCCTGTTATCTGCTGTTACGTCGTCGGCTGTCTTCGGCGTCACGATCGTCTCCCTCTCGCGGCGGTCTGCCTCGAGCTCTCTCGCCGCTCCAGGCGCAGCCAAACGGCCGAGAATCCCTGGCGCGAGGCGCGTAGCCGAGGCTACCTTGTCCGGAGGATCTCGCGCTGCCCTATCGAGTGGCGCAGTGCTGGCTGGAGAGATCTCGGCAGACCCCTCGACGCCACCCGCGGAGAGAGGAGGACGGTCCGCCACAACCGGAGGCTGCTAACGCAGGGAGAGTCGCGACGACTTCCAATATGATTGCTTATTGGGGAGGATCCAGTGTGAGTGAGAACGGACGCCAAACCCAGAGAGCTGTGTGTGTGACGCGAACAAGAAGCCGAGCACCACGCAGATACCCAACTTAGTAAGGTAAAAAATTGTAGCCGTAAGTGTTGAACCCGAAGTGTACTCGCAGATGTGAGTCGGTTGTAGAAAAGCCCACTCTGCGAGACCGCCGCTAACCGAAGAGTCGGATTGCTCTATTTTCTATTCTAATATATGCATTCTGGCTGTAAATACGTTGCTATATGTGTCTTTTGTGTGTGTGTGTAAATAAAAACGGAGAGCGCTTAAACTTGTTGAGGAAATTCTACTCCCACCGTTTCGCTGCGTCCTTTCCTCCTTAGTTGGGTCTTCATCGTTAGCCCTCTCCACGTAAAACCACCGGGTATATGAGAGGTGGGCGCGGGGAGCACCGATAAGTACCAAATACAAGCCGAACCGCGAGAAAACCCAACGCCACGGACCCATCCAACAGAAAACCGCATCGGTGTATCCCGAAATAGTAGACGACGGATCGCTTAAGCGGCCCGGTCCAAGTCGAACTGCGGCAGGTGCGGTCACCAGCGCGACAATTACCATCCGCGTGGAAAAACCACCCAACGCCAGCCAGTACTTAGGTACAGGCGAGTTTTGGCAACAACGCCAATTATAGCCCACGCGGGTGGGCCGGATTGGCACGATCGTGGTGCGGCCGAAAGGCCCAACCCGACTGAAGTTCCGGCGTTAGCCGGGAGGTTCACGACGGAATTGTCCGTCTGGTGGGCGACTTTTATAACCCGCGATTCGGAAGCCCTAATAGGCACGTAAGGTCCCATACAAGAACTCTCGCCCTGCCACGCCGCCGCCGGCCTCCGGGCTGCCGTGAATATTCGCAACACCTCGCCGGTTGTCAGAGAGCAGGAAGAGCACGACTCTCCTCGCGGCCCCTCCAGCTTAAATTCACAGGGAATCGGTCTCTTGCTGTGGAGGAGGGAGCGTGCCCGCACCCCGCCCCTTCCTCCTCCCAGAAGATTTACGGCGGGGCGAGACTAAAATTAAGCCCTTACGGTGGAATTAAGATGGCGTCCTCAAGGCGAGCGGGAGGCCGCCGGTAGTAGGAACTATCATGTTGTCAAAGTTTGTGTCCGATCCATCGGCGCCCACGACGAGATCCCCATGCCAGGAGTGTCGCTGAGCAGAACAATTACTCCCCCGAACCCAAACGCAAGAGCACCGAAATAGGGCGGGGGCGAGCAGCCCGCCGCCGCCGCGTGGGTCCAGGAAGGAAATAACGGGAAATATACTAGCCACAGCCTCCCCCCTCCTCCCCGCCTGCGCCATCCAAAAGCCCCCGGGGATCACCTTGTGCCGCCCATCTTGCTCAGCCTCAAGTGCACTTCCACATTACTTGCGCCCGGTCCAGCTATCCCGCCGCATGCTTGGCAAGAAATTGAACGGAAAAAATGTGATGGAATGAAACAACGAATAAAAGGAGTGAAAGCAGATGGAAACAACACAAACGAAATGAAACGGCAAAATGGATGGACATGAACGAAAAAATGGATGGAAATTCATCAGAAATAAAAACGAAATAAAAGGAGTGATCAACAAATGGAAAAAACACAAACGAAATGAAAACGAATATGGAAACAAATGCGGCAAGGAAATGAGAAGGAAGAAATAAAAGAAATGCGGGTGAATGACGCAGCCAAATGGGCGGGCCTGCAGCGGGCATTGAGGGCAACAACAGCGGAAGTGCGTAATGGCGACGCCACGTGTGGGAGCGAACGAGCTGGAGGGGGATGACAACGGTTGTCAGGCCCGGTGAAAGGCGGGGTGAAGGAAAAAATAATACGGGAGACGTGTGGGGCGAGAGAGCGTGGAGTGACGGAAAGGACAGTGCGGTAACCAAGAAGGGAAAAATTAAATTTGGAAAAGGTGAGCGGACAGAACGATAGACGAAACGAGAATATAAAAATAGTGGAGTGTGTAAAGAAAAGACTGACAAGACATGACGAAGAGAGTTGATAAGATGGAGACGGAGGTAAAAACGGAGACAGGAAGGAACTCGGAGAAGAACGGATAAGACAAAAACCACAAGGGGCAAACGGAAAGAACAAGTTAGAAACCAAAGCAAGGGTCAAAGGAGTAGTGCGGAAAAGAAATGGAGAAAAAGTAATTACCGAAACCAGCCAAAACTACGTGAATCACCAGGTTACCACCCCCCCCTCTCTCAAAAACAACGATCCCGGAGAAGTCAGTACTACAAAACGACTGAGTAGTTCGTGTTAAAAGCCATCATGTGTAGGTTACGTTCCTCTAGTACGTTTATAGAACACCAGGAATGCAGACCAGGAGAATACGGAATACCCTCGATGTGCAGATTGACTGAGGTGATATACAGTCGTGCCACGATCATATACATGAATAGTAAGGCAACTCAAGAAGAGACAGTGGAAGTAACTAACTGTAAAGAAGATAACATCATCTTGCACAACAGACGACTTAAACTGTATAAAAAATATGCGAAAGAAGTAACGTTGGAATACGAGGCAGAGTTCGAATGGAGGCGAGCAGACGAATGAGAGCAGCGAACGACAATGAGATGATTTAAGCAAGTGACACAACTTAAGCATAACTTAGGAGCGATGTGGATAACATTTACACATGAAACCAGATGGCCCAGGATCAATGGACGATCTGACGAAGAGACAAAAGAAGAAAACATGAAGCCAAGAGGGAGACTCATAGGACCAATTGAAAGCAAGATAGCGATGCAGGGCCCTTGCCGAAGAACCGAAGGCCCGTGGATGTATAGACATTGTAGACTGCACACAGAGAGTGACAGACTACTACCTGACAGCGATAATGTCAAACACACTCGATTGAAGCATAACGCATTGAAATTGTGAGAGGGAAGACAGGAGAAGGAAACAAGGAAGACCTGGAATCGACACAGTCGAGCAACCTAGAAAACACAAAAAAGGAGAGCTAATAGACCAAAATGAAGCAAACCATGAACTGGGAGAAGGCACTTGAGGACAGAGAGAGCGAAAACAAGGCTAAGTGGTACCTGAGAGAACAGCGACATAGATAAGGCGACAGGATAGGAATCAATGCGCAATAGAAAAACGATGAGATATCGAGAAGCAAGTAACAGAGCAGGCGAGAAACTCGCGGGAACAGGAACAAAAAAGCTATGACGGGAGTCTGGAAATTAATGAACACTGAACGGACGAGGTTACAATAGAAGTCCAGAGCGAAGCATGGCGCAGAGGCAACATCTCATGAAAGAAACGAGAAGCTCACATGGAACATAGTCTAGAGGCCCGCGGGATGACAGTAAGAGGACAGAGTAGAGAGAGGACTGACACGAGTCCGAACAGACGGCAGATTACAACAAGACACTCAACACACACAGCAAGTATAGGCATGGAGGCCGGACTAATGGTGGGCTGCAGCTCGCAGGCAAGTGTGTTGGACAGCCCGAGTTGTGAGCGGCCTGGACGACCGCCCGCCAGGTAACTGAGGCGGAGAGAGAGCGGTACTGCCCCAGCAGAGCGGGAGATTCAACGGACTCAGTAAGTTGGCCAGCTTTGTGCGGTTCGTGGTCTAGCTGGCAGCGGAGTGTGAGAGGAGGGCGAGGTGTGGGTATAGGGTAGCACGTCCTTGGGGGTATAGAGGCCCGGGGAACCCTTGTGGGGACAGCGAATCGCGTCCAGCTTGGTGTGGTTGTGCAGGGGTGTGTGTTTCCCCGACCCCTCGGCATAACGTGAGCCGCTTTGCGCGCCACGGGCATTGGTGTGAGTGAACCACTTTGCAGCCGTAAACCGGGTCTTCGCGCTGTCGACGCTAGAGCGTAGTTCCCGTGTCACGTATGACGCACAGTCGTTGTCGTGTAAAGTTCCGCTAGCTCGTGCCGAGGACTGCACGATGTACAGTCGGCATGCGTGTAAGAGAGCACGCCCAAGACCGCGTTTAGCCTCCGGTGTGTAGATGATTGTGTGTTAGTGTAGGCTGTGCGTCGTGGACATCGTTCTCATGTGTGTCTGTTTAGCAATGGTCGACACTAACTTTCCGGACAGGGGGACACAACAATGTAACCGAGTTCATGCGCGCGCTAGAAATGTTATCGCGGCCGCCCGCTGCCGTGTATTTCATCCTCTATCCCGCGCGCTGAGAACGCTTCGAGTCCGCGGTGCATACACCCACTAGAGCGCCTCCAACTTGCTCAGCTTGCACGAGCGTGAATGCACGGCTGCCGGTAAACCTCCCAGCTGTGCTCGCGGATTTGGCACGGAGTCCGCAATGGCGGACGGAGACAAGAAGTCTGAGCCAGGTAGACGAATTCCTGTGGACCGCCGATGGGTTCTACCACGCGGCTTCGCGATTTAACGCGTCCAAACGGAGCGAGCACACTGTAGTTCGCGTATGGGAGCCGCGCCCTCGGAGTCGCTTCCGACAGAGGTTTGCTTTTGGGGCGTGCGCAGCGGAGGTTGCCTTCGTCATGAGCTGCACTGGGCGCTGCCGAAAGATGTCCGCAGGAGGGTCGCCAAATCCCTGGGCGCGCGGCATGTACCCCGTCACACGAGAGAACAGAGGCGGGTAACACGTGACAGGGCGCATACTGGCATTGGTGCAGCGAGGGGCAGAGGTGCAACAAACTATGTGCTGCGCAGCTCGCAGTAGTTGCCTGCCTAGCCCTGCGGTATCCAGCTGCGTAATTTTGATAAGATAATAAAATATAAACATAACCACACCAAGCAAGCGCGTCCACTTCTGGTTGAATCAGGAAATTCACACTCTGGCCGCAAGGGTGCGTTGAAAACCGCCCCTATACCAGAGCACAGGATGACACTAAGCTAGGTGGGTGGTTATACTATATACATTACCTCAGATTTCCGTCGTCGCACTCGCTTCCGGATGGGTCCACGCGAGCAGATTTCCCATGCGCTCCGCGGCACATGCGAAATTAGTTAGTATGCCATCTGTTAGTGACCTGATGTTCTAGGACGGTGTGTACATTGATGTGTTTGGGAGGAGACGCTTGGAGCACATGAGCCACGACTCTTGGTCAGGATGTGCGTAAGCGGAACGCGGACTATGTTCTGCCATTATTCTATCGCTCCTTCGTTAAATGGGAACCGCCGCGGTATAGTGGCTAAGGGACACACACGTGGCAGCATCGCAGTAGGCAGGCGTGAGCGCAGTAGTCTCGCACAATGAAGACAACTGCAGAGGAGTGCCCCCATTGCTCTCGATGTAGTGAGCCGATAGCTGTAGGACAGCGACAACAGTGTTGTCGCTATGCTGGCGTGCGCGCCTGGGCGCACCTCAGCTGCGGACTGAGGTTACCTCTGCACCAAAGCGATCGAGCTGACGCAATGCGTGGCGATAAGGATTGGGGGGAGGATGCTACTCCCGCCCAAGGACGCCCGGGGTCAGTGTAGAGTGAGTTAGTGGGTTAGTCAAATATAAAAATGGAGGTCGTTTGTTGTTGTGGGAGTGTAGCCCGATACCCATTTGGAGGGTCGCAGGAGCCCTGTTGACGGCGCTGGGAGCGTGGCTGCGACGGTGCAGCGATCGCTGAGAGTGGTACCCGGGCACCGGGCTAGTCGGCCGGTGGAGTAGGCCAAGCGCTCGCTGGGGCCGGGCGGTTAGCCATGTGGGCACGGGTGCGCCCGCTTGGTGCGGGGCCCGGAGCGCCGTTAGCCGCCGTGGGCAGTGTCGTGGGCACGGGTGACCCTCGGAAAGGGGCCGGGGCGCCAGCCTGCCACGTGTGCGTTTCAGGGGAGTTGCCATGGGGCACTCCCCGGTGTTTAGGGAGCTGGTAGGCTCGGAGGCAGTGTAGTGCCCGGGTGCCATCGTAGGGAAATCGGCAGAGGGTCGTGCCTGCCAAGGGAGCACGCGTCCCAGCCACGAAACCGTGCAAGGGCACGAGGGAAAATTTGAGGGCGAGGCCCGAAATTGTGAGGACACCAACACAGAGCGACGGGAATCTGGGTTTTTAGAACCAATAGGTTAAGCGAGAGGCGCTTGTTTAAAGCCCCGGGGTAGTTTAACAGTTAAATGGATAGGGTAGATTAGGAAGTGTACCCCTCCGCACCATCCATCCCTTCGCTTTCGTTGTGGGCCGCTGGACCCACTTTGGTTAAGATCGCTGAACTCTGGGGAGGCATCCTGAGGCTTCGTTGGGCCTCGACACAGGACGCTAGCTCTCCCTCATTCCCCTCGGAAGGGAACGTAGGGTTGGGAGTAGGCTAGGGACGATAGGTTAGCCGAACAGAGACGATAAGGGGGTTAGGGGACGATTTATAGTGGGGAAGTAGGGAAATAAACATAAAAACAACAAAAAAAAATTAGTTGGGGCTAAATTGGGTTTTACAAATTAAGGGAGTGGGTATGAACAGTGACAGGCAAAGGCGATAGGTGGAGGGAGACAGGTAGGTAGGTCCGAGCCCGCCTTTTGAGTGGCCAGCACCACCGCACTCCCTCCACCAACCTCCACTGCAAGGCAAAGGCTGGCCAACTTCATCGGCTTGCTGTGTGTTCTGCAAGGCCTGTGCCGGCCGGATCGTCTGCAGCTGCTGTGCTGCAAGGCCGGTGCCGGTCGATTGTCTGCCGGCCGTTTTTACTTCAAGGCCTGTGCTCGCCAGTTCATTTGCCGGCTGTGTTGCCTGCAGGGCCTTTTTCTGCCGGCTGTGTTTGCCTGCTCACCTTTGCCATTCATGCCCACTGCCCCGGTTCACCAGCTCCGTTCAGTTTTGCTTTGCCCCCCTTGTTCATTGCCATGTGCGCCAGGATCATCGAGCAACAGTTTGCAAGCTGCAGGAACTGTCCTGTTGGCAGCTACAACACGGGCCTGTAATGGAGGCCCGTGCACCGGTTTCTTGTTGACTCTTTCTTTTTCTTTTTCCTGCAGAGTCCATTGATCCTGGGCCATGGTTTAGTGTAAATTTATAAGGTTAAGTTGTTAAGTTGTGTACTGTAAATATGAGTGCGCCCCGGCATGTCTGTCATAGCGCCGGCAATTTATTTAAGTCGTCCGTGTGAGTGAGTTTGTTTAGTTAGTTACTCAGCCCTCAGGTTATTTATTTGGGACACGAATACCATGAATGTCGCACTCAGGGATCCGTAGGTAAAACGTACTAGGGAGAACTACACATGATGGCACACGATAATTTGACGACTCGGGACGAGTCTGTAAAAAGGGGAGGGGGAGTGTTACGGCTGTGGAAATTCGCATTACACCATTCAGGTCCCGTAGGTGAGATATATTTCTGAAGTACATGTGTAGTTAGCCCCAAACCATTGTTTAGAGGGAATTAATGTGATTAATTCGGGCTGCGACACTTTGAGTTAGGCGTTTTTCTGTTCTTGCTTTATTTTCGAACCAACCACCCAACAACGCCAACTACGCCACCACTACAACAACGCCAACCACGCCACCACACCAACGAACGCCATCCTCCGCGGTCCACGTACGACGGTTTCCGCGTTGGAAGCCGTCGAACGCGAGAAGGGAAGGAGAAATCCCCACAGCGAGGCGCGCGCGTTTTCCCGCCTGTTTTCTTCCCTGGGCCGGCGCCAAGACGGATTCTCCTCGCCCCCCGGATGGCGCGGGGAGGGGGAGCGAGAGGGAACGCCCCCCTTCTCGAAGCACCTCGAAGGGGGTGGAGCCAGAACGGGGCGGGCGCCGGGGGTATAAGAGCCGGAGGCGCAGGAGGTTCTTTGGTTCTCCTTGTTCGTGCTCTCTTGGTTCGGCGTTCGCTGGTTCTCCTTGTTCGTGCTCTCTTGGTTCGGCGTTCGCTGGTTCTCCTTGTTCGTGCTCTCTTGGTTCGGCGTTCGCTGGTTCTCCTTGTTCGTGCTCTCTTGGTTCGGCGTTCGCTGGTTCTCCTTGTTCGTGCTCTCTTGGTTCGGCGTTCGCTCGCTTCTTGTTCGTGCTCTCTGGGTTCGGCGCTCTCTCTCTGGTCTCTCTCTGTTCGTCGGTGCTCGGTCCGTGGCGTCGAGGGGCCAGCACGGGCAGGCACGAGGCACGCCGGAGGATCTCGCGTGAGTGGAGCGGAGAAGCTCGCAGACGCGAGGAGGAGGACGTCGCCAAGGACTCTAACGCAGGAAGTCGCGACTTCCATTTTCTTTTGGGTTCTGTTGAACGTGTGTGTGTGGCGCCGAGTCTTAGTAAGTAAAATTGTGTAAGTGTTGCCAGTGTTCGCGTTAGTCGGTTGTAGCTCTGCGTCGTCGTTGTCTATTTTCTATTTGATATATGTGCATTCTGGCTGTAAATACGTGCTATATGTGTGCTTTTTGTGTGTTGGCGTGTAAATAAAATGCGTACTTGTTGAATTCTTCCCCGTTTCGCTGCGTCCTTTCCTTTGTTGGGTCTCTGATCTTGCTTCACGTAAAGGTTTGAGTGGGCGCGGGGACGCCCGATAATTAATCAGGAACCGTCGAGGCCGACGATAACACCACTCGTTATCCCGATAGTACGGAACGGATCGCTTAAGCGGCCCGTGTCCGAAGTCGACCTGCGGCGAGGTGCGGTCCCGGTTTACCATCCGCGTGGGTACTTAGGTAGGTCGAGTTTGGCGAACAACCCTATTCCACGCGGGTGGCCGATTGGCACGATCGTGCTGCCCGAAAGGCCCACCCGTGACTGGATCCCGGCGTTAGTCCGGGAGTCACGACGGAATTGTCCGTCCGGTGGGGCGACGTACCGCATTCGAGTCACGTGGTCGTTCGCACGCCGGCGGCGCGAATTCGAACAATATATATATATATATATATATATATATATATATATATATATATACCTCGACGGATACCACAGGACACCTCGACGACTCTTGGGCTTGGTTGGTCAGGTCCTGGTGGCACGCCCGACTCTCCACGCTCCCCTCTCCTCACTGCTCCAACGAGCTGCCCTCCACCGACGTCTCACTTCTCCAACGAACGACCAACGAACTCCCCAACAAACCGCCAACCCGCCAACCCGCTGTCAGCATCCCAACGCGCCTTTTTATGCCCCGGGGGATGAAGCCGCTTTAGGTTTCTTCACACGAAGCCCGCGCTGCCCCCTTTCACCCTTGAACCTTTATCCGAGGGTGGCTCCGCCCCTTTCACCATTGATTGGCCAGTTCCCTTCAAGGCAGAGCTCATTTTGATCCGATTATGCTAATCAGCCATTTCACGGCTGACTGCACACGGACGTTCTGATTGGCTGGCTTTTTCCAAGACAGAGCTCATCTTGATCCGATTATGCTAATCAGCCGCGAAACGGCTGACTGCACACGGAGGTTGGAATGTGGCCTCTATGGCGCGGCGTGTCTGCGACAACGGCACTTTGCCGCTGTTGCTGAGGGGGGGGGGGGCGTGATGGTGTCGCCGATGTTGATGGCGTTGTGGTGGGGATGGCGTGGTTGTAGAGTTGTTGGCGTTGTGGTGGAGTGGCATGGTTGTAGAGTTTGTTGTTGAGGAGATGTTGTTTGTTTAAAATAAAGATAGGAAAAGAATAACGGCTAACTCAAAGATTCACAGCCCGGCACACGAACAAGACCCGTTATACATCGGTGGGAGAATCCAACCTGAAACACGTACTTATCGAAATAACTGATCTCTGGGGAACCTGAATGGTGTTCTGTGAATTTCCACCACCGTAAAACAATATATATATATATATAAGGCCCCGCGAGAGGAGTGATGTAAGCGACATTTTTTATGATATGATGATGATAGGCTTGGATGATAGGGTAAAGGTTTAAATAGTGCTATATGGCATTAACTCCAAAATGGCCGATGTGTCCCTTGCATCACTCCTCCTCACGGCGCCTCATATATATATTATATGTATAATTATATATATATATATATATATATATATATATATATATATATATATATATATATACATACATACATGCCTGGTGTCTTAATGGTGAGGGTGGTGGGCTTTGAATCCTCGGGCCTGAGTTTGAATCCTGCTCATTTATTGAATTAATACTCGGTGTGGTTAACTGGCCTGTCATCCTTCCGAGGTCGGCAAATGAGTGCCAGCATGTTGGTATACTGTGTTGGAGCGGCGATCCATCCAGGATTGTGCCCAATAGCCAAGGAGACTGCTTAAGCAGCACCAATGCTCTGCACAGAGTGTGGTCCCAATCTCATATATATATATATATGTATATATATATATATATTGATATAATATATATATATATAATAAATATATATATATAATATATATATATATATATATATATATATATATATATATATATATACCCTTACGGATATCAGAATCTGATCCAACGAATGCATAGAAACATCCATGTCCTCAGATAGTTAATTCCCTAACTGTATGTACAGGATAGACCTATCCCTACGTCTGGTGGGATTCTCAATGTGATGCGTTGAGAAGGGTAAAAAATAGATTCCCTCTCTTATGGAAAGCTCCATTTTGTCTTTACGACAAACACATTCATGCACGTGAGATGTTACATCGACGTTGACACCCGCTCCTTTCTCCGATGCCGACACTGGCCTTTTTCCGTCGACGTTGACCCCCGCTTCTTTCACTGACGCCGAAACCCGCCTTTTTCCATCGACGTTTGACACGCCATTCAGCAGCTCTCGGGACACTAACTGGCTCTTTTTCATATCGGGCTGAACATTGAGGTGATAAATGTTGTTGACGTTTTATGTGCGCTTCACGTTTTCGCTCAGTAATTCTGACAAATGGCTGCTTTCTGCCGTTCGTCCAGCACCATAGGCATGGTGTCGTAGGCCAGGAATGGTCACGGGACAGGCAGGTTGTCATGGAAAACGATTCCCAAATGGGATGGGGTGGATTTGGCTGGAGTCTGCACCCGCCCAGACAGGCCGCCTATAAAAAGATTATGAGAGGTCCGTTCTTGACCAGTCAGGTGGCGACGGCTTTGAGAGTCAGTTGGCGTCAGTGAGTGGGAGTCATTCAGATGGCTTTTTCAGTCAGTCGGTGCCAGTGAGTTGGTGACAGCTTCAGTGGTTTACAGCTTCTCACAGTGCCTCACAGCGCCTCACAGCACCTTGCAGCGCCTCAGCTTCTCACAGCTCCCAACTGCTGTCCGTCGGTTGTGGCTCCTGGTGTCTCCTGGTGGTGGGTGATGCTCGGACCCTTAATACTCCTGCTCGAGACCTGCCCTTGGTGTACCTGATTCGTGGTGTACCTGGTTCCTGGGCGCTGACAACAGAAAAGGCACGCTCACACATTTCAGGCCATTTTTATTTGACGTATGACTTCTATTTGGTGAGCGAGATGATTTCTCTCCCCCCCTGAATGATCTGCTGGGTACTAGTCAGGGAGACTATGCAATCCCTGGGATTTTGATGATTAGAAGATCCCACCTATATGAATGTGTTAAATAGGTACCAAAGAACATGAAAAACCATGTTGGCAATTTTGAAAGTGTTGCAGAGGGCAGCCAACTTGGATTTCAAAATGGCCGCCATTTTATGTCTATATTTGCCCTGAATTTGGAAATGAATGTCGTAAAAAGCTGTTTTTTTGTTGTAAAATCTACATTTATCAAGACAAACAATAAGTGAAATACACATTTCTTGTGAACAGCTGAAATTCCGTTAAAATTTTCAGCCATATTGAGTTTCAAAATGGCCACCTTATGGCTTATTCTTGAATATATGTATATATTATCATTTCAGTGACAGTGACGCGTTTAACATGCTTCATAAGATCACCCCTATATGAATGTTATATTGGTACCAAAGAACATGAAAAGCCATATTTACAGTTTTAGTGTTGCAGAGGGCAGCCATCTTTCATTTCAAAATTAGTGACAAACAATTAGTGAAATACAACATTTCTTGTGAACAGCTGAAATTGTATTCAAAATTTTCAGCTATATTGAATTTCAAAAATGGCCACCTTTACGGCTTATTCTTGAATATATATATATATATATATATATATATATATATATATATATTATATATATATATATATATATATATATATATATATATATATATTATCATTTCAGTGACAGTGACGCGCTTAACATGGTACAAAAGATCACCCCTATCAGCCTATCTGAATATAATATAGGTACCAAAGAACATGAAAAGCATATTTACAGTTTTAGTGTTGCAGAGGGCAGCCATCTTTCATTTCAAAATGGACGTATTAAGGCCTATTGTTGCTATAAGGCCATGAATGTTCTATGAGGTTAGGCTAAGTTTAGTAGTTGAACATACACTTATCAAGTCAAGGAATGAATATATGAAATTTTCAAAATGACCGCCAATATGACATCAATATTTCATCCTTTTGAGTCAGTGATACATTGTCCATAACTACATGCTAGTTGTGTGGTTGGTTGCCAGAGTTTATTGCCTGCTCCAATCCTTGTGGAAGTTACAATAACTCATCTTCACTATCACATCCTCCTCTTCATCATCTGAGAGAACTGTGTCTTCTGAGTTGTCACATGATTCTGAGTCCTCACTACAGCTACAAGATCTGTGCAATTCAATCCATTCCTTCTGCATTTGCAGCGATTACTTGAAACATGTGTCTTTGCACAGGAACATTTCACCAGATCAATTACTGCTTGCGGAGGCAGGCGCGGCAAGGTTGTCATGACTGGTTTATCTATGGCCATCTACCAAATTCCAACCACATTCCAGCGGTTCTGGCAGGTCTGGATTTGCAATGATGTCATTATTCCAAATCATGGCCTGGTAGTGCGCTCTCAAGATGGCATACGCAGCGCAGCTTGGGTTGGAGGTAAACCTTCTGATTGAGCTTGCTTCTTCTTGAATAGCCACCACCTTACATCAGCTACATTCAACAGCTCTGTGTTAGGGAGATACAACTTGCATACAAATGATTCAATTGCAGCAAACAAAGTGTTAGGTAGTTCATCTGTTGTTCCTAGCTGTACAAGGGCATTTACTATCTCATCAGTTGGATCAAGTTCCTGCAGTATTTCCAGAATTTATTCTTTCCTATTCCAGCAAATTTTCCTGTGACATCTGCTCCTGATAGTGCATGAAATCCCGGTAGAGCTGCAGCTTTCCTTGGACCCAAGGCACTGTAGATGGGCTCAAGGGGTATCGCCCTATGTTTTTGACCAGCCCCTGTTACAAAGGAAGTATTTGAACATAAACTGGGGTATCGTCTGATGGCAAGTACAAGCACATCGGTGTCTGGTGAGTGGATGTCTAGAGAGGTAGCACCATTTACAGAAGCATCAATGGAATGCAGAATGAGTTTGGTATCTGCTTCTTCTTGACTACTTGAGAGGTCAACTACTGCTCTATGTGTAGCTCTTGCCTTATTCCGCCAGGCAACCACAAGGGACTTGCCCATTGTTTACATCATGTTGCAGTATCTTTTCAGCCAAATAGGCGGTTAATGCATCTTTTGTTGACACATGGGCAAGCAACTGCTGCTGCATGCTTAGTTTGCCAATTGATGTGGAATCAGTAATATGATATGCCACTGCCC
This sequence comes from Eptatretus atami, assembly GCA_035128595.1. NCBI lineage: Eukaryota > Metazoa > Chordata > Myxini > Myxiniformes > Myxinidae > Eptatretus > Eptatretus atami. The sequence continues at coordinate 167,822,760 of CM068954.1, read as the reverse complement.
TTGCATCTGTTTTGTGAAATTAGGTTTTTATCATTGTGTAAACTTACATTATCTATGTGCTATACATGTTCTCTATAATTTATATATTCAACATAAACAGTGAAGTCATGTAAACTTACCATCAAGTTAGATGTTTGTTGGCTTGTTGAAATAACAATGGGCCAGTAAAGCGTCTGTTCCAATAACATGTGGTGATTGTCAGATAAAGGCAGCCTGTACCCTCAATGTCGCCTCTACAACATGTGTTCACTTACAGATACCCAGTTGGCGCACATTTCAGAACTTGGAAAAGGAAGTCCATTATGAAAATATAGCCCGGGTAGTAATGCCAGACCTATGTTTTTGTTGAAAACCTAGAAACGTATGCCCTAAATACAATTAGCCATGAGTGATTTTACGCAATATGTGAAATTGCAAGCGCAATCACGGCAAGCTATTTTAAATAGGGGGCATACCAAATTGCAAATAAATAAGTGTGGTGTATTTTGAATTGTTATCTAACATGAAACTCTATTCCTCTTGTATAACCTTAGGTCCTTACTGCGTATTTTTCCATACAAAAAAATCCTGAGACAGTTAAAGCTCATATTTTAAATAAAATATCAAATTTGGCAACCATTTTGAAAAAACAAAATGGCTGCCATTCATTTATGTACCACTGGCAAATCCAGTGCGCCTCTTTACAAACACATTAAGCATCAAAACAGGATATAAACCACCAAAGTAAGCTTTGTATGATGTTCAAAAGTTCCGTTAACCCTGTCAGTACCATTGGCAGACTTGTATACATTAACTTTATGGCAGTTGTGAAAGTCAGTCACAAAAGGGTTAAGGTAAAAAAAAGAAAAGAAATTGAAATCCAAGATGGCCGCCATCTGCAACACTTCCAATTTTGCCAACATGGATTTTCTTACTCCTGGGGACCTAAATAGTCTACCTAGGTAGGTGGTGATGTGGATTTTCTAAACCCACAGTATTGTGATCGTTGTCCTCCTGAAGGATTCTAACTGGCCGATTGTGGAATCCTATTTGACTTCAGGCAGAGTTTAACGTTTGTTCGATTTGGTTATAAAATCTTACAAAAACCCTATCGACACCTGATAAAACTGATGTCCACACAAGTCCTTCCTTGTGAAACAATTTATTTTCTAATGACACACCATACACTTGTCACCCTCATACAATGAACTTAAGAATCCCATTGATTAAGATCAATGATATAATAGATGAACTTAAGAATCCCCAACTTAAGAATTGATTGTAATATTATTTGGTTCTATTCCATTTATTCTTATTTTAGTTAACAGTTACACCAACCCGATCCAATTTACTTCTACATTACATCAAGACAGTTTTATTCTAACTTGGTACTTGGTCAGTCCAAGGAGTACAAGCCACTGAGATGCCATACATCCTCACGTGCTTACACTCCCATAATTTACATTTCAAAGCATTTTATACTTTCATGAGAGAGAGGTTGGGGGATGTTCACCCAGACTGAAGACGTGTCCTTTAGACGAAAAGCCACCGTACATTTATCAGCTCGGTCACTCTGCTCCAGAACAACACATTTTCTTATCATTTTAGGGCAGAAGTCTTTTGGCCAGAAAGGACAGCCAATTCAACTTGCAGCATAAAAGTTACATTTCTGAGACTCCATTTGTTACAATTTAAAATACATTAATATAAATTTTTCCCCCACAGTGGCATGTTCTAATCATTTAAATCCCACGGGTCTTTATATCACAACATAGTCCCCCTGACTATACCCTTATCTGTGTTTATCTGTTAAGTAAGTCAATCCCAGATCAGCATCTGCTCTTTGTCCCTTTTACTCTAGTGCCTGATTGATTATTTATTTGAATGTGAATATTTTGATTGCTTCGAATTAACTTATTTTTACCTCAAAAGAGAAAAAGTTCTTCTATCTATTTATTTTCTTATTAATAAGTTCCTTTGTTGATGTTCCAACCTGTCCATACTTGTCCTTTCCTTCCATTGATCCAGCATTGTCCGAACCAAGATAGACTGGGAGGTAATTACCACCAAAATTGACCTGTAATAGTCGGCACACACCAGCGGTTAAATGCTCGGCCACCCTAATTAAGATCTCATCAAGATAACATTGGTGCTTTGCCGGGGCACGCTCGCCGTTCACGAAACAACGTGACCTCCATTTAAACGGCAAAAATTAGAATTTATTATTAAATTAGAATTAAAACGGCAAAATTAGAATATAGCAAAAAAAATTAGTGGACAACTGGAACTCGTGGTTAACTGAGTGGGGTTTGTGGTTCTAAAGCAACCCCTGGACCACAAAGTTAATCGTGAGCGGTGGCCCCAGGTACGGCTCTTCCGAGGACAAACGGGGATTGAACCCCTTATAATACAACCCCCTATAATACCAAGGCCATAACAAATATATATATATATATATATATATATATATATATATATATATTATATATATATATATATATACCTTGCCAGTGACGAAGTTGCAAGTCTTTATGGACGGATGAACAGACCGACAGAGAGACGGATGTCATGCCATCCCATAAGCTCCCCTGAACTACATTCCAGGTGAGCGCGAAATCAAGATCTAAGGGGTGTAAGCGGGTGGAAGCGGGTGCCCCAAAAAAATGTATTTGCTTTCTTCAACCAAACTACACATACAATTTCGATGAAACTTGACCACAACCTTCATCACACATAATTTGCGAAAGTGTGTTCATGACATTAAAAAAAATCGGGGTCGAAGGGGGTGTACGGGGAGTGGGGGGGGGGGGGGGGGGAGGGTGGCTCCCCAAAATAGGTGTTTTGCTTTCTTCTCCAAAACTTTCCATTTTTGAGTAAATTCGATAAAACTTGACCACAATCTTAATCACCTGTGATGTATCAAAGATTGTTCATGCTATTTTAAAAAATCAGGTTCTAAGTGGGTTTTCAAGGTGGGTGCAGTAGGGTTGTCCCCAAAATAGATTTTGCTATATGCTCAGTCAGGATGCTATAACATTGGTTCATTGTACATTTTTGCTGATTCCCCAACCCCAACA
>CM068954.1:167795451-167818123 GCA_035128595.1 Eptatretus atami | reverse complement strand
AATCCCACGGGTCTTTATATCACAACATAGTCCCCCTGACTATACCCTTATCTGTGTTTATCTGTTAAGTAAGTCAATCCCAGATCAGCATCTGCTCTTTGTCCCTTTTACTCTCAGTGCCTGATTGATTATTTATTTGAATGTGAATATTTTGATTGCTTCGAATTAACTTATTTTTACCTCAAAAGAGAAAAAGTTCTTTCTATCTATTTATTTTCTTATTAATAAGTTCCTTTGTTGATGTTCCAACCTGTCCATACTTGTCCTTTCCTTCCATTGATCCAGCATTGTCCGAACCAAGATAGACTGGGAGGTAATTACCACACAAATTGACCTGTAATAGTCGGCACACACCAGCGGTTAAATGCTCGGCCACCCTAATTAAGATCTCATCAAGATAACATTGGTGCTTTGCCGGGGGCACGCTCGCCGTTCACGAAACAACGTGACCTCCATTTAAACGGCAAAATTAGAATTATTATTAAATTAGAATTAAAACGGCAAAATTAGAATATAGCAAAAAAAATTAGTGGACACTGGAACTCGTGGTTAACTGAGTGGGGTTTGTGGTTCTAAAGCAACCCCCTGGACCACAAAGTTAATCGTGAGCGGTGGCCCCAGGTACGGCTCTTCCGAGGACAAACGGGGATTGAACCCCCTTATAATACAACCCCCTAATAATACCAAGCACATACACACTACTACTATATATTATATATATATAGTATATATATATATATATATATATATAGTATAGTATATATATAGATCACCTTGCCAGTGAACGAAGATGCAAGTCTTTATGGACAGGATGGACAGACCGGGACAGAGGACGGATGTCATGCCATCCATACCTCCCCTGAACTACATTCGAGGTTGAGCGCCGAAATCAAGATCTAAGGGGTGTAAGCCAGGGTAGGAAGCGGGGTGCCCAAAAAAATGTATTTGTGCTTTCTTCAACAAACTACACATACAATTTCGATGGAAGACTTGACCACAACCTTCATCACACATAATTTGGCGAAAGTGTGTTCAAGACATTAAAAAAATCGGGGTCGAACGGGGGTGTGAACGGGGAGTGTGGGGGGGGGGGGGGAGGGTGCTCCCAAATAGGTTGGTTTTGCTTCTCTCCAAACTTTCCATTTTTGAGTAAATCGATAAAACTTGACCACAATCTTATCACCTGTGATGTATCAAAGATTGTTTCATGCTATTTTTAAAAATCAGGTTCTAGTGGGTTCTCAGGTGGTGCAGTAGAGACTGTGTCTCCAAATACAGATATTTGACTCATACAAAGCGTCAGAGCTATACTTTGGGTTCATTGAGTAAAGGTTCTTTGCTGAGTTCCCAGGCCAACCCCCAAACATGACTTCCTGCCTCAGATCATTATTCAACCAGGCTGAAGATCACATGCGAGGATATGCATCATTTTATGTGTGTTGTGTGTGTGTGTGTGTGTGTGTGTGTGTGTTCATTAAGCACAACATATCATTGTCTTTGCGAACATCCCCCTCATCCCCACCTTTCTCTTTTTTTTTCCGACCCCATCTCTCTCTCTCTCTCTCTCTTCGCCTCTCTCTCTCTCTCCTCTCTCTCTCTCTCTCTCTCTCTCTCTCTCTCTCCTCCATCCCTTCTGCCCTCCCATCCTCCTCATTATCTTCTCCCACAACTTCTACTTCTCCTCCCCCCACTCCACCCTTACCTCTCTCCCTCCCCCTCCCACTTCTCTCCTACCCCTCTTCCTCTCTTTCCCATCCCTCTCTCTCCTCTCCCCCTTTTTAGGCAGGTTTAGTGTAAGATTAATAAATTGGCTATCAGACTCTTCTTGATGTGAACCACCACAGTGGCTCCTCAATAGTTTCTATACCAACCCATGAATGTGAGACCATTTATATCCTGGCAGTAGCTATTGTATTTTTCTGTGGCTTCGCATTCATGCCTATTCAAGACTGAACCTTAAACAAGAGCATGTCTTGCACAGATGGATGACTTCACACCTAAAATGTTTATTGCAGAAAATGATACTGAAAAGACATTCACAATTAATGCATAACACAAAGGTCGTAGTGGTTCATAATCACACACCCCTCAATCTCCAGTATTTCTCCCTTCAAAAGGGAAACAAAATAAAACATTCATCACAATAAGTTATTCCTATTTTCATGACCTCCTCATAAAAGAGAAATCGCAGCATGAAATGTGACAGAGTCAGACTGCTGTGGAGAGAAGAATTCACAATAACAACTCATGAAATATTTCACTCCAATAGATGTAAACTGTAAAAAAAATTAAAAAATGCAGCAGTACATGGAATCTATTGATGCTCATTCCATAGCACCTGGATTTGATGAAAAACCTGAAACAAGTTCGTTTGTCAACTTTGCAAGGTCCAAATTCAAATGCATGCAGGGAAGTCAACAAGGTCTATTACTCACAGCTCAGAGAGGAGCACATACCTGCCAAGGTCAAGTTGATCTTGTTGATAATTGATGAGTAAGAGTGAGATAGGAAGAATGTTAAAAGATAACCATCAGCCTTGGGCTGAACATATTTGACAGAATTACAGCAAGACATCGGCTAACTTGCACATCGATATTGCAGAGTATGAGCCGAAAGGAATTTACGAGACAGTTATCATCAGAAAGAAAGGTCATGTTAAATGAGATCTTATGATAAGTCCCAGTTGTATGCCTCGGGTGCTTCAAACTTTTCATGACCATATATCATCACATTCTCATTATCCTTTTCATGAAACAAGGCGTCATGTAGTACTACACTTTAAGATTTGGCTTGTAACTAACAAATAACAAGTTATAACATGTGGGAGAGGGGTATGAGAAGGATTAGGAAGGACAGAAAGTGAAAAACTATCTATCTACAGGCCAAGATTCAAGATAAGTTATATTAATGCAAAGAGCATGAACATCACAAGGGTTTCTGAAATTTACATCAATACAAACAAGCTTATAGGTGTCAAAAAAAAGAAAAAGATGAATGATTAAGCTCGTCCATAAACAGAAATATCCCAGAATAAGAGTCAGCTCTGTCTGTTCACTATTTGGTAGACAATGGAGCTGACAATGGAACTGGTTGCTTAGCAACGGTAACAAGCACCGCTTCTGCCCGTTATTTGATAACTTTTACTATGTTTTAATTAAAAATTACTGGAACTGTAAACTTTTGAATAAAGAGCTCATTTTAATCACTAATTGTTGATTTACTTGAGTTATTTAGCTGTTTGCATTATGCAAGCACAATGCACAATGCAAGGATTTTAACCCTAACTGCATTGGGGGGGGGGGGCAGAGAGCTGGGAGCCCCCCTCCCCACCATTGAATTTTTTTGCAATTTTTTTTGCAACCGCTGGGGATTTACAATTCTCCTCTCATGAGTCGTGTCAAAAGGGAGGGTGTGATGCAGTAATGTGTCCCATTTCTCAAAGTCACAATATTCACTTTCTTACACACTCATATTTCTCCTTTTCAAACTGGAACAAATTATGATGTCAAACACCTCCCTTTTGACACTACTCCCCTGCCGGGGGCTGTGGCTTCACCTTACTTTTGCATGATCATTTCTTTAACCAAATTGAGTAGTCATACAGAGATCCTATAAATATTTGTGGTAAATTTTTGGGAATAACTTGATTTGTTCAGCAATTATTAAAAAAGGTGGTAATAGCCCCTTTAAAACCCCCAACCCCATTTTTATTATTAATTATACTTTAAACTCATAAGGTAATGTATTTATTCCATCACTCATTAAATATCTTTTATCATCAAATGCTGTTGGAGCTTTCTCATTTACAGTCTCTGAGAATATTTCATGTTTATAATTTTAAATAAGTTTCATCTCTCTATAAACATATTTTCTCTGCCATATACAGTACATTCAAGGTAATGTTGAAAGTTCATGGGCTCTTTTAACACATTCTTCTTTAGATCTTTAAGTTTCTTTTCATATTTGAATTCATTTAACCCTCTCGTTAAGTATTTATGAGCAGATGCCTTTGATCCTTTGATCGACTTCGGTTGCTGGTTTGAGCATTGGCAGGTCTTCTTGGGGGCTCCCTGCTGATGATCTCAAAGTTAAGTTTCTGGTCGTTATCTGTCCCGTTTTAGCTGTTTATTTTCTCACCTACATGTTACTCTGTGTTCCGAGTTCGGTTTTGTTTCAAAAATCGTGCTATTTTGTGAGATTTCGTCGAACTTGTCTTACTGGGTGCTTGAGGCCTATCCTTGAGGCTTGAGGCCTACCTTTATTCCCTCGGTGTACGATCGTGTTTATTTGTTTTTTTTCCCCATTATCTTAATTTCTATCTTTCCCACTTTCTTAACGTCCCCCATCCCAACTAATCATCTATTTACTTATCTTAAACAAAAAAACCGCTACCTTCCTCAATTCTTCTTCTTCTTCATCTCCTTCTTCCTCCTCTTCTTCTTCCTCGATTTTTTCTACAACACTTCCATGACCTAATCTGTTGAAAACTCTCTCAAACATAAATAATAATAACAAAACAATCTCTTATAATGCTTCATCTTCCTCTTTCACACGTGTGGTACTCTTTACTGTATAAGAATGCACTATCTTCTGCTATTTAAACAGACTGCTCTCAATTCGACCTTTCCTTCATACCTTGCCTAAAAAATCCAACTGTTACGGCGTTTTCTTCTCTCCATTCTCTGAATTCGCCTTTATTGCATCCCTCAAGAAATGTGTTTAATCACATAACTGACCTAAAACTTTAAAAAAACCCCAGTTTGCTATGAATGTTCACTTTCCATCAACCATTCTTTTTTTCCAACTTCAGTGCCAACTCACTCCTCTCACCCTCACTCTCAAAGCAACCATCCCACTCTTCTCCCTCCAAGCCTCCCTCTCACCTCTCAAAACTCCCCTCACCTTTCTCCCACCATTCATCCCCTCACTCATCCTTCCCAAAGTTGCCCCCCCCCATCCACAAAGCTGCCTCCTTCCACTGCCCTCTCACTCCATCTCTTCACTCCCCTCCTCAAATCCTCAACTGCCTTCTTCCCCCTCTCTTGTCCCCCCTCTCCCCAGCACAACAGAGCCTTTTATCCTCCTCATTCGGCCCCCTCCCCTAGCTATTCTGCAATCCCCCACACTCTTTCAACAACACTCCTTACCTCCCCCCTCGTCCATTGTCCTACTCTCCCCCTCCCCCACCCCCTGCACCCAAAGCCTCTCCCCTACTCTTCATTAAAAGTATGGACCTCAAATATCCGGGCCTTCGCTCAAACCTTTCAGATCTTTCCATACAGGTTGCCACTGACAAACCAGACATAATCTGCCTAACAGAAACTTTCCTCCCCCAAGACGTGTCTGACTCCAAGTATCTCTCCCCGGTTACTCCCTCCTCCGCTTTGACAGACCTGAGCCTTGCCCTGGTGGAGGAGTTGCTCTCTTCATCAAAAGACTCTATTCTTCACTCTCCATGCACTGCCCTCACTCCCCCAACACCCAGGAATACCTCTGGCTACGGCTTCCCCTCCACTCCCACCTCATGTTTATATGTGTACTGTACGGTCCACCTAACAGTGATGATTCATCTACACCTCACTATCTGAAAACATGGACCAACTTCTATCTTCTCATCCAAACTCTCTCTTCCTCATATGTGGCGACTTCAATTGTCATCATGCCAGTTGGCTAGGTGTGGGTACTCTCTCACCTGTCATGGCAGCTCAGCAAAAGCTTTCTGCGACCTATTTGGGACTGACTCAATCGGTCAACTTCCCTACCCGGATCTCAACCAATGGTACTCCATCTCTTCTGGATCTGATTTTGACAAATTCCCTGACAATATCTGCTGCTCTTCCTCCACTCAAATCGGTTCTTCTGACCACGTCCTTGTCAAAGTGGACATCTCTCTGGCTATTATCAGAGAACCACCTCACCGCCGTCGAGTCTGGGCATTTCACTCAAGCCGACTGGCAGGGTCTCCAAGCAGCCTCAAACTTATAGACTGGTCTCCTATCTCTACTTTCTCCAACATTAACTCATCCTGGGAATTCTTTCAAAGAAACTTGCTCTCCCTCATGCACAGATTTATCCCTCTCGTCTTCAGTTGTCCTACCCTTCCTCCCGCCCTTGGTTCACTGAAGCTTGTGGTGAGGCAGTTGTCCTGAAACAACTTGCTTTGCCTCATGGAAAGCAAACCCAACTGAGGGCAATCTCAGTTCCTTCCATAAAGCTCAGAACAAGTATGTGTCTACCCTCAGGAGAGCCAGAAAACAACATCTTTCTCATCTCAAGTCTGAACTCTCAAACCTCTCTCCTCCTCAAAATCCTGGTGGCGTCTCATCAAATCTGTTTCTGGTGTATGTTCCCCTCCATCCCCTCCCTTACCTCAAATGGCAGCATTGGGTTAAACTCGGTGTTTGCAGCTAAATCTTGTGTCCAAACCCCACCCACTTTCTCTACCCACCTTACCCAGTGCCCCCAACTGTCCCTGGACTCTGTGTCCTTTTCTCCTGACAAGGTGGAGAGCTTGCTGTCAAACCTCGACTAAGATTCTGCAACCGGTCCAGACGGCATCAGCCACGTGTCCTCAAAGCCTGCTCTTCTGCTCTTGCTCACCCTCTCTCTGTTCTATTCACCCTCTCATTTGCTCAAGGCCATCTGCCATCTGCTTGGAATCAGCAAACATACTGCCCTGCACAAAAAAGGTGCAAAACAAGATCCTGCAACTACAGAACCAATCAGCCTTCTCCCAATCATCAGCAGGTTATGGAATCCATCATCGCTTCAGACATCAAATCCTTCCTCTTCTCCAATGGCTTGATTTCTGATTCAATTTTGGTTTCAGACCAGGTCACTCTACCTGGATATGCTGCTTCTGCTCTCCCAACAATGGATGGAAGCCCTCAATGCCAGAGAGAAATCCAGGCCGTATCCCTGGATATATCACGTGCTTTTGACACAGTCTGGCACCCTGCCCTGCTCACCAAACTCTCTTCCTATGGTATCCAAGGCCATCTCCACTCATGGCTTGCAGACTTCCTCTCCTGTCGCAGTCAACGTGTGGCCCTAAATGGAGTTCTTTCATCCCCCCCCTTCCTGTCCAGGCTGGAGTTCCTCAAGGTATTGTTCTGGGCCCTGTTCTTTTTCTGGTTTTCATCAATGATCTCTCCGACTCTCTGGAAAATCCTCTATATCTCTTTGCTGATGACTCCACCCTCTGCCGTACATCGGTCATCCCTCAGACCGGCAAGCAGCAGCTTCTCACTCACTGCTGATCTGGATAAAATCACAAACTGGTCAACACGTGGAACATGTCTTTCAATCCAGACAAATCTCACACTCTCACTATGTCTCTTCGAAAGGACTGTTTAGACAACCCCCCCATCCACTTTCTCAACAATCCTCTGGAAGAAGTCCTTTCTTTCCAGCTTCTGGGTCTCACTATCTGCCATGACCTTTTCTGGGAAAGACACATTTCAAACCTCGCCTCCAAAGCCAGTCGCCGACTGGGAATCCTCTCATCGTGCAAGGTCCTTCCTCGGCCCACCTGAGCTCCTGACCACTTACAAAGCTTTTCTCAGCAGCCTGATGGAGTACTGCTCTCCCCTCTGGGCTGGTGCTCCTGCCTCCCACCTTTCTCGGCTTCCGCTGTAGAAACCAAGGCATTTCGGATCATTGGCATCTCCCGCAATGAGGCTGAGTCTTTGGGCCTCTCCACTCGATCACCGCAGGTTGGTCGGTGGCCTTTGTCTTCTACCGTCTCCTCTCCAGCCTCGCCTCCCCCTGCTCTCTCTGCGATTTGTCCCCACCACATTTCCGCAGGGCACTCAAGGTCCGCCAACAACCCCCTTCTGGTAAAACTACCAAAATCACGAATCACTGCTCATCTTCACTCTTTCATTCCTCTTTTTTCCCACCTTTGGAATAAACTCCCTCACTCTATTCATTCCCATTCTTCCCTCCAGGCCTTCAAAACAGCTGTTCCTCACCACCTCTTATCCAAATACCCCATCCAAATCCTCGATCTTTTCTACCCCCGATAATCCACCCAAGCCCACCTCCTTCAAATTCCCTGTTTTCTTCCTGAAAGTCTCTGTAATGTCCATCTTCTATTCCCATGTTCCCCGTCCCATCTCTCTCCCTTCCACAGATCTCCTAATGTCTCTGTTCCCCACTATATTGTCCTTCCCACTCCCTCCCCTCCTGTCTCATGCCCCCCTTGATTGTGTGTTGTTGTGTTAGCTTCTCATAAGAACCTCGACAAGGTATACAAAAAAAAACTAACACCTACAAATTCACTTAGTATTCTTTTCACCTAATTCACCTTTAAATTTACCAATAACCTTTTTATTCTTATTTGAAAAGAGTGGGTTATTACGATCATAATTACTTGTATCATAAATATATTCATCTTCTTTCATATCCTTATAAACATCATCTGTAGTTATCTCTAGTATGAAGCTATCTGTATCCATATATAGCAATACAACATTCTCACCATATCTTTTCTTTAGATTATAATTGAAGTAATCATACATTAAATACTTTGAAAGATCTAAAACAGATGTTCCCACATAAATCGGTTTATCCATCTTTATACTTTCTTTTTTCAAATTAACAGCACAAAAATTATCTGTAAATATTTCTACTCGTTTAAAGCTTGGTTTATTTTATCAACTTCTTCACCTGCTCCCAAGTTGTAGCATGTCTTACATTTTGTTTATTCCTTATATTTTCCATTTACCAAATACAGAATTATTCATCAATTTGTAAAAGTCCTTTTCAAAATCCTAATTAGCCTTTGTTTCTCATCCTCGAATTATATAATCAATATATTTACCTAACCAATGACTTTGACTAAACTTTAATGCCCGATGTACCTTTTTAACTTGTAGTCCTGCTTCTATAAATTGCTTGAGATTGCTTTGATATAACCATACTCTCTTTATCAAACAATCTTGTAAGTAATTTAGTTGTAGGAATATATTTAAACTCATTTGAATAACTAAAGAAATGTTGATAACCATTGAATAGCTCTTGATTGGGAATCTTTTTTCAACTCCATACGGAAGGTTTTTATGTTTGTTATGAAGTTTTCTAGGACAGTTTAAACATACTTCAAAATAATACCCATAATCCTGTTTTATCTACATCTTCTTGACTTGTGGAGATTATATAATCTAAAATAGATTTGAACTCGTATTCTTTACCGATTTAAAATTACCATAGGGTTGAGATTCAGACATTGCCCAGCCATACAAGTTATTAGCATCAAAGTACATCAAGTAAGATGTGTGCTTATCAGGTGAGAAGTCTGGAAGATATTTATTATTTGCTTAGCATATCTCTTTGAACAAACTTGTGAATTCCTCCTCTTTTAGCCTTCTCAATCATCAAGAGCATGTCTACATCACTTAGAAGATCAAGGGGTTGTTTAATCGTTTTTAACATAGCGCTCCAGGCTAGTCCAGGAGATATATAATAATGGGCAGGATCAAGTCCATAGGAATTTTATTATACACAAACTTCTCTAATTTCTCAAACACATCAGCGAGTAATAAAACTTCTTCTTCTTCTTCTTCTTCTTCTTCTTCTTCTTTCGGCTGCTCCCGTTAGGGGTCGCCAGAGCGGATCATCCGTATGATCCGCATAGTGATTTGGTTAGTTTATACGCCGGATGCCCTTTCTGACGCAACCTGGTCGCCTCTTACGACACAGGGATATGGTACACCTATTCTAACCAGGGCATACACCGTCCCCAGTACACTGGTACTCACTTCGCCGACCTCGGAAGGATGAAGGCTGAGTCAACCTCCTGGTGTGTATTAATTCAAGCGGCCAACGGGGCTTGAACTCAGGAACTTTGGATCCCAAGCCGCTACCCTAACCACTACGCCAACACCAGGCTTATATCAGCAAGTAATAAAACATCAGTTATTAAATATAGGTCATGATATTCACCCATATTCTTTATCTCAAACTCTTTCAAAACTTGTTTGGGCTCTTTCATATTCTTCACCGTGATATTGTTATAGATCCAGTGGTGGCGGGATTCGCACCCACTCTTGACAGCCAAATGTTGAAGATTCGGCGTCACTTAACAGCACCGCCGTCTCAGGGGTTATAACGCCAGCTGGTTTGGCACAGGTCTCGGGTTACGTGCCTCAGATCACGATACCAAAGTACACCTGTGCTTGCAGTTGGGGAAATAGACCCCGGTTACAGACTGGGTTTGTCAGAGACCGAGCGAAGTTGCTAGTCTGTAACCATTTTGGCTTTAAATACAAATCGAGCGAATTGTTCCTCAGCACGGCAACAATAAACTCAAGGCGGCAACTTTCATATGAATCAGCCAGATTTATTGGGAACCTCGGGGAACACGACAGAAGAAAACATTCACGAACGTTATAATTAATCGATAACCCGCTCTAACTAGGGAGCTACGGATTACGGGTTTCGAAGGGAACCATAGCGAGATAAACCTTAGACAACATGCAAACAACATGCAGACAACATGCGGACAAGACACAGAGTATTTGGTGATGCCTCATGGACGAGAGGAAAAGTGTCAAAGGCACGAATGCGGCTCGTGAGAAGCCAATGTCCACGGATTTGAGCGACCAAGCTCGAACACGCCGCGTGGCAAAATGGCGGCGTCGTCCTTTTGTCGCACCGGCCCACATACGAGCCTCAGCGCGTTCAGCCCCAGTAAGGTCGACGGCACAAGAGTGGAAGATCCACGGTGTGCTCCAGCTGGTTTTCACAAGGTCCAGCATACAATTCCAGGCCCGCAGATTAGGCAAAATCGAGGTGTTGGGCTCCGCAGGTGGCGCGACGGGATGGAAAAATGTGTCGAGCCGTGCCGGGAGCAAAAAGACAGTCAGAGGCTCCGTGGTTGGATTCAGGATGAACCTGGGGACGACAGGCACGCTGGGTCCATCGCCAAGGAGGAACAGCTGTCAAGTCACTCCTCATCAAGCAGATCGCAGACTTGAACCACAGCAGCCTCCAGCAGAAGGCAGACTCTCACAATCGTTTCTCATCTAGCAGAAGGCGGACTGACCTCATGCAGTTCCTTCTTGCCTTCTTGGGGCGCGCACTCTGGACACTCCCCGGGGACCCGTGATTGGTCCATCACTCGAGATTGCAGCTGCCCTCCACCAATCAGCTGCCGACACGTTCTCGCCGACCGACACTCTCAGAGCGCTGGCGGGGCTAGTTCGGAGAGGGGAAGGAAAAGAAGCAAGGCGCCTCCCGGTACACCACCACACTGTACGAACACTGGACAGCCTGCTACACCTCCGACACACATGTAACGTCCAATTACCGAACAACCTGGCTAAACATGCATTTAAGGGGGGATCTGGGCTGATCCTATATTTAATAACCCACTAAGGGGCCATTTCCGGCAACAATATGAACATCTTATGAACTTGTTATAAAAACGCTTTTGAGGGGGAAGTCTTGTTTTCTTTAAATTTTCAAGGAACCCATACAATCATCTGGGTAAATCCCTTTTCAGTGAGAAGAGAAATGTCTTTACCCAAGTTGACTTCAGTCCTAAATTGACTCGAAAGTATAGGAAAAGAGGAGATGTTGAATCAAAGAACTTTGAGGGCTTGCCATAAATTTGAATCAAGAATGTAATATTTGTATTTACACCCATTTCATGAGTATAAATCTGTTTTTGTAAATGAGATGTAATTTTGATCTGTATTAGGAATTGCTGTTATCTTTCCAGAGTCTTACTTCATTCTTTTATAATGAGATGCATATCATAATGATAATTATGATGAGAAATACAGGTATGAATGTGGGGATTCTATAAATTAAGATTACAATTATTATGAGCTGCTCCCTACATTTCCCCATTATATGGCAATGATCTCGAACCCTTTTATCAGTTTTTACCAAATATCATCAGTCTTTTACATTTAAAAATATTTTTAATATCATCAGTCTTTTCCAAGATGCTCTCAAAATCAGCATATATTACAAATGGGTGTTTTATGCATTTATTTGTTTCATTAAATACAACTTTCTGTCATGGTTCTGGCATCTCAACAACTGCTGCTTTTTGATTAGAACAATACTTTGAATGTTTATCAGTCTTTGTTGAGATTGAAAGATATATTTAGACATTCTTACAGGATATGATTTATGCTTTGATTGATAAACTTCACTACTTACCAATAGAGAAAAGTTATTGATATAAGCATAATGAGCGGTTTCTTTATTGGTGAAAACACATTTCTCGTAAACATTACTAACAGCAGCTTCTAGAGCACTCGCCAAGTGGCTTAAGCACTCAAGCAAGCACTCCATCAAAATGGTTGATAAGGAACAGCAGGCTTGGCAAGTGATTAGCGATCACTGATCGGTCAAATGAAACGCCATGCCCCAGAGACACCTGAGTGTCAAACAATGTCCGAATTGGACAAATCACTTTTTTAACAGTCGGAACTGCTGCAAAAGTCAATTCCGAAATTTAAATTTTGGAAATTCAGTCAGGTTAAGAGATTCGAGAGCTAATCACATGTGTGGAAAGTAAATTGAGCAAAAACACTCGAGATGCCGGAGTGTCAAACAATGTTCTAATTGGACAAATGAATGCCTTTTTTAGCAGTCAAAATTGCTGCTGATGTCATTCCAAAGTTTAAATTTTGAAATTTGACTCAAGCTTAGAGTTCTAGAGCGTATTGTATGTGTGTAAATGAAACAAAGGCATGAACACTGGTGTTTATAAGCATGTCAAAGACAGTCAAAGTATCCAACGATTCGTAGTTTGACTGTGCAGAATTCGATGATATGAGTGAAGAAAGTGAAAAAAAATATTTTGAGCGCTTTATTGTTAAGAAACGTTGCGGCCTGTTTCAATCAAGGCACTGTTGTGCAGGCCTGAACAAAATGGCGAGCTGACAGAGGGCTAACTCAGGGGCTGCACTAAGGATGACACCATAGTAATGGGTAATTAAATAAGGCATTAATTATTCTTCAAAAGGGATGTTTAAATTCGCTTAAACAATTTTTATTCTGCACTGCTAGGAGTTTGCTTAGTATGCATGCAAGTTTTTGGGCCACTAGGTTTCATGGTTTTGGAGTTGCGGAGGAGACAAATGACACACACTGACATTATCATATATATATATATACATATATATACATATATATATAACTATATATTATAATCAATATTAATATTAACAATATCAGAGACACATGCCAATGCTTTTATTCCGCTCTCGTCAGGGTAAAAACACGAACAGAATGAAGCAGCAAACAAAATACGCATTTTATAGACAGAGCAATAAGCTCATTGCTTATTGGTTGATACAGGAGGCACCCAGTAGGATAAGAGGATGGATCACCTGTCAATGATTCACCAATATTTGTCCACGGAGTTTAACATGGTCAAAACAGAATACAATGTATGCACAAACTCCTTTTGTCAACAAATAATAAGATCATTGACTTGATAAATGTTGCCTTCTTATGCGGAGGTGTGAGAAACTGCGTATCTGCTCAGGGCTCAGAACCAGTTTACATTATATTGCCTTGCGTACTGAGGATTGGCACAATAAGATGAGATCCAATTGCCGAAGCACAGGTAACAGCAGCCATACTTTGTACATTCCTGCATGTCCACTGTGGTTGTTTTTGTCCTGTTGGGAAATGTTTGTTGGACATTTAAAGCGACATGCTGTTAAATGCGTTAAATCGCAAAGATGCAGAGCTCAGTATGTGGGCCATGCATCTTTACAATTGTATGTCAGTCATGCATCTTTGAAAAAAAAATGACAACACCACATATATATATATATATATATATATATATTATATATATATATAATATATATATGTTGTTAAGGCCACGGGGACTGAGTGTATTATGAGGGGGTTAATCCCTTTTCTCACTCGGAAGACTGGACTGGGACTCCATTCGCAATTAACTTTGTGGTGTGGTGGGTTGCCCTAACACCACAACGTCAATCAGTTAAACCATGAGTTCCAGTGTCCACCGTCTAATTTGAACGTTTAACTAGAGGTCAACGTGGCTGCTGACTGGGGAACAATCCCTCGGCGATGCACCAATCTTATGTTCATTAGATCTTAGTAATGCGGCCGAGTGCTTAACGCTGGTGCCACGCCGAGTACGACAGGTTAATTAGTTTGGGAATTATAACCTCCCAGTCTATCTAGTTTGGACAATGCTGGATCAATGGAAGGAAATGACAATCATGGACAGGTTGAAATATCAACAAGGAATGTATTATTAACAAGAAAAACAAGCAGTCATAGACTGGTCTTTACGAAATCGTCAACTTGACCTCTGACCTTGTCTATAAAAGCTGTCTCTTGAGAAGGTAGCGCCGCAAACCAGATGTTTCTACGATGATTCTGTACCAAACCACTCAACGAATGTTTGACCTCACTGTGACCTTGACCTTTGACCGATTTTGACCCAAATCTAATCAGCGCTAGCCAACAACCTCCTGAATCACGTGGTGTAATTTGGACATTGGTAGCTTCTTCCGTTCTCGAGTTATAATTTTTTTGATGTTTGACCTCACTGTGACCTGACCTTTGACCAATTTTGACCAAAACTCTAATCAGCGCTAGCCATCACGCTCCTGAATCACGTGGTGTAATTTGACATTGTAGCTTCTCTCGTTCCCGATTATAACTTTTTTTTGGATTTTGACCTCACTGTGACTTGACCTTTGACCGATTTGACCAAAATCTAATCAGCGCTAGCCATCACCCTCCTGAATCACGTGGTGTAATTTGACATTGTAGCTTCTTCCGTTCTCGAGTTATAATTTTTTTTGATGTTGCCTCACTGTGACCTTGACCTTTGACCGATTTTGACCAAAATCTAATCAGCGATAGCCATCAACCCTCCTGAATCACGTGGTGTAATTTGACATTGGTAGCTCTTTTCCGTCTCGAGTTATATACTTTTTTTGTATGTTTGACTCACTGTGACCTGACCTTTGACCGAATTTTGACCAAAATCTAATCAGCGATAGCCATCACGCTCCTGATCACGTGGTGTAATTTGAACATTGGTAAGCTTCTTCCGTTCTCGAGTTATCGTGCCTACAAACAAACACACAAACAAACAAACAAGCAGTCATAGACTGTACTTACGAAATCGTCAACTTGACCTCTGACTTTGTCAAATAATGTCTGTCTGGAGAAGGTAGCGACGTAACCAGAAGTTTCTACGATGCTTCTGTACCAAACCATCAAAAATCGAATGTTTGACCTCACTGTGACCATGACCTTTGACCGATTTTGACCAAAATGCTAATCCGCTAGCCATCACCCTCCTGAATCACGTGGTGTAAATTTGACATTGGTAGCTTCTTCCGTTCTCGAGTTATCTGTACACACCATCAATCGAATAATTTGACCTCACTGTGGACCTTGACATTTGACCGATTTCGACCAAAATCTAATCAGCACTAGCCATCACCCTCCTGAATCACGTGGTGTAATTTGACATTGGTAGCTTCTTCCGTTCTCGAGTTTCAGTGCTACAACAAACATACAAACCACAACAAACACGCGGAAGGTCAATATCTTCGAAACTTTAGATTTTCGTAAGTAACAAGCAGTATAGATGGTCTTACGATCGTCAACTTGACCTCTGACCTTGTCTAATAAAAGCTGTCTGGAGAGGTAAGCCGACGCACCAGAAGTTTCTACGATGATTCTGTACCAAACCATCAAAAATCGAATGTTTGACCTCACCGTGACCTTGACCGTTGACCGATTTTGACCAAAATCTAATCAGCGCTAGCCATCACCCTCCTGAATCACGTGGTGTAATTTGACATTGGTAGCTTCTTCGTTCTCGAGTTATCTGTACCAAACCATCAAAAAATCGAATTTTGACCTCACCGTGACCTTGACTTTGACCGATTTTGACCAAAATCAATCAGCACTAGCCATCACCCTCGAATCACGTGGTGTAAATTTGACGTTGGTAGCTTCTTCCTCTCGAGTTATCGTGCTACAAACGAACCACAACAAGTCATAGACTGTACTTACGAAATCGTCAACTTGACCTCTGACCTTGTCTAATAAAAGCTGTCTCGAGAGAAGGTAGCGACGCAAACCAGAAGTTTCTACGATGATTCTGTACCAAACCATCAAAAATCGAATGTTTGCCTCACCGTGACCTTGACCGTTGACCGATGTTGACCAAAATCTAATCAGCACTAGCCATCACCTCCTGAATCACGTGGTGTAATTTAACATTGGTAGCTTCTTCGTTCTCGAGTTATTCTTACAACCATCATAATCGAATATTTGACCTCACTGTGACCTTGCCTTTGACCGATTTTGTACCAAAATCTAATCAGCACTGCCATCACCCTCCTGATTCACTGGTGTAATTTGACATTGGTAGCTTCTTCCGTTCTCGAGTTATCGTGCCTACAAACAAAACATACAAACAAACAAACAACAAACAAACACAGCAGTCATAGACTGGTACTTACGAAATCGTCAACTGACCTCTGACCTTGTCTAATAAAAGCTGTCTCTAGAGAGATAGCGACGCAAACCAGAGTTTCTACGATGATTCTGTACCAAACCATAAAAATCGAATGTTTGATGTTTACCTCACTGAGACCTTGACCTTGACCGATTTTGACCAATTCTAATCAGCGCTAGCCATCACCTCTCTGAATCACGGGGTGTAATTTGACATTGGAGCTTCTTCCTTCTCGAGTTATATTTTTTGATGTTTGACCTCACTGTGACCTTGACTTTGACCGATTTTACCAAAATCTAATCAGCAACGCATCACCCTCCTGAATCACGTGGTGTATTTTGACATTGGTAGCTTCTTCCGTTCTCGAGTTATTTACAACATCAAAAATGAATATTTGACTCACTGTGACTTGACCTTTGACCGATTTTGACCAAAATCTAATCAGCATAGCCATCACGCCTGATAATCACGTGGTGTAATTTGACATTGGTAGCTTCTTCCTTCTCGAGTTATCGTGCCTACAAACAAACAAAACACACAAACAAGCAGTCCATAGACTGGTACTTACGAAATCGTCAACTTGAACCTCTGACT
Organism: Eptatretus atami; assembly: GCA_035128595.1. Lineage (NCBI taxonomy): Eukaryota > Metazoa > Chordata > Myxini > Myxiniformes > Myxinidae > Eptatretus > Eptatretus atami. The sequence continues at coordinate 167,801,040 of CM068954.1, read as the reverse complement.
TGTCTAATAAAAGCTGTCTCTAGAGAAGTTAGCGACGCAAACCAAAGTTTCTACGATGATTCTGTACCAAACCATCAAATCGATAAATGTTTTGACCTCACGTGACCTTGACCGTTGACCGATTTTGACCAAAATCTAATCAGCACTAGCCATCCCCTCCTGAATCACGTGGTATGTAATTTGACATTGGTGTAGCTTCTTCCGTCTCTCGAGTTAATCTGTACCAAACGCATCAAAAAAATCGAATGTTTGACCTCACCGTGACCTTGACCTTTGACCGATTTGACCAAAATCTAATCAGCACTAGCATCACCCTCTGAATCAGGTGGTGTAATTTACATTGGTAGCTTCTCCGTTCTCGAGTTATCTGTACCAAACCATCAAAAATCGAATTTTGACCTCACTGTGACCTTGACCTTTGACCGATTTGACCAAAATCTAATCAGGCACTAGCCATCACCCTCCTGATTCACCTGGTGTAATTTGACATTGTAGCTTTCTTCCGTTCTCGAGTTATCGTGCCTACAAAAACAAAAACAAACATACAAACAAACAAACGGAAGTACAATATACGAATTAGTGTAGACATATGACTGGTACTTACGAAATGTCAACTTGACCTCTGACCTTGTCTAATAAAAGCCTGTCTCTAAGAATGTAGCGACGCAAACCAGAAGTTTCTACGATGATTCTTGTACCAAACCACATCAAAAATCGAACCAACCTGTTTGACGCATCACTCGTTATCTTGGATGTTCCTCATGACCTACCTTGACCGATTTTACCAAAATCACTCAGCACTAGCCATACCCTCCTGAATCACGTGTGTAATTTGACATTGGTAGCTTCTTCCGTTCTCGAGTTATCTGACCAAACATAAAATCGAATATTTGACCTCGCACAACCATCAAAATCGAATATTTGACCTCCCTGTGACTTTGACCTTTGACGTTTTTGACCAAAATCTAATCAGCTTAGCCATCCCCTCCTGAATCACTTGGTGTAATTTGACATTGGGTAGCTTCTTCCATTCTCGAGTTATCGTGCCTACAAACAAACAAACACATACAAACAAAAAACACAGTCATAGACTGGTACTTACGAAATCGTCAACTTGACCTCTGACCTTGTCTAATAAAAAGCTGTCTCTCTAGAGAAGGTAGCGACGCAAAAACAGAAGTTTTCCTAACGATGATTCTGGTACCAAACCATCAAAAATCGAATGTTTTGACCTCACCGTACCTTGACCGACCGATTTTGACAAAATCTAATCAGCACTAGCATCACCTCCTGAATCAGTGGTTAATTTGACATTCGGAGCTTCTTCCTTCGTTCGAGTTATCTGTACCAAACCATCAAAAATCGAATGTTTGACCTCACCGTGACCTTGACCGTTGACCGATTTTGACCAAAATCTAATCAGCACTAGCCATCACCCTCCTGAATCACGTGTGTAATTGACATTGGTAGCTTCTTCCGTCTCGAGTTATCGTGCTACAAACAAAACAAACAAACAAACATCAAACAAACAACAAAAGAAACGGAAGCATCAATATACTTACGAAATCTTTAGATTTCGTAAGTAACAAGCAGTCATAGACTGGTACTTACGAAATCGTCAACTTGACCTCTGACCTTGTCTAATAAAAGCTGTCTCTAGAGAAGGTAGCGACGCAAACCAGAAGTTTCTACGATGATGCTGTACAAACATGATCGAATGGGACTCATATACGACATGCAAATTAATCGACACTCACCGTGTTGACCTTCGACCGTTGACCGACCTTGACCGTGACCGATTTTGACCAAAATCTAATCAGCACTAGCCATCACCCTCCTGAATCACGTGGTGTAATTTGACATTGTAGCTTCTTCCGTTCTCGAGTTATCTGTCAAGAATAATTAGTATCTGTACCAAACCATCAAAAATCGAATATTTGACCTCCCTGTGACCTTGACCTTGACCGATTTTGACCAAAATCTAATCAGCATTAGCCATCACCCTCCTGAATCACTTGGTGTAATTTGACATTGGTAGCTTTTCTTCCGTTCTCGAGTTTATCGTGCCTACAAACAAACAAACAAACATACAAAAACAAACAAACAAACAAACTAAAATACACAATCGTCAGATCCGTCACCCGTAGGGTGATCCGATATCTTGCCAAAAGGTGACCACGTGTGACTTCTTTAAGGTCACACTGAGGTGAACAGAGCTGCTATCCACCAGGAGCGACTCCTTGAGGAATATCTGCCTACGAGAGATTCCGATGAGAATCGTTCTACAGACTACCATGAAAAATATGCGTTTGCCTCATAACGTCACCAATCACGTCATAATGTCTCAAGCTTGATATATCTAGAAAGCACTCATCGAGGTGTTCAATTTAGGTACTACACGATATGGTTCCTAAAATTGAAAATTTAACCTTGGGGTCAAATATGTTTGACCTTAGGCGTTAACCATGAAGGTCAGGCCAATCGCCAACCAAAATTAATCAGCTGAATGCCAGACCAATGAACTATATCCCCATGAAGTTTGAGACGATCCGATCAAAATTACTCAAAAAATAAGGGATTCGTATACTCCCTGATTTGCGACAAAGTGACCTTGACCTTTGACCTTGACCTTCAAAATTTTATGCGCTGAAAGGGACCTCTATAGGCTCTGATATGCGAAGTTACAAAAATTTCCAATGATAACTGTGCTCTGCAGAGTGATTTATACGTGTACAGATTAAAAAAAAAACAAACAAACAAACAAAAAAACACATGAAGGTCAAATCCAATCGCCACCAAAAATTAATCAGCTGAGCGCCAGACCATGAACTATATTCCCATGAAGTTTGAAGACGATCCGATCAAAATTACTCAAAAAAATAAGGGTTTTGATCGATTCCCCTGAATTTGCGACAGTGTTACCTTGACCTTTGACCCCTTGACCTTCAAAATTTTATGGCCTGAAAGGGACCTCCATAGGCCTCTGATATGCGAAGTTAAAAAATTTCCAATGAAAACTGTGGTTCTGGCAGAATTTTTTTTCGTGATTACAGGAGAAAACAAAAAAAAAAAACCAAAAAAACAATACAGACTGACTAACATATCTTGCAAAAAACTTCGTTTGGCAAGATAAACAAACAAACAGAAAAAGGTAGTCGTCAATATACTTACGAAACCTTTAGATTTCGTAGTAACAAACAAACAAACAAACAAACAGAAACGGTAGTCATCAATATACTTACGAAATCTAAAGATTTCGTAAGTAAACAAACAAACAGAGGACGGAAGTCATCAAATATACTTTACGAAATCTTAATGAACTGAAGGACTTTTTATTTCCTGTCGATTAAATGGATGAATTCAAATCAAATGTTCATCAACAAAATAATGTCAATCAAATAAAGAATTCAACAAGCATTTATAGAAAAATGGACAAATAGCAGATGCTCATCACTATTATACCAATTAAGCATGACATGGTTACCCCAGCAGATCATTCAGGGGAAAAAGAAACCCGGTTCCCGGCTAACCAAGCAGAAGTCATCGTGTGGTCTATTAAAATAACCCAAAATGTGTTAGCAAGGCTTGGTCTGCCTCTTCAAATGAGCTCTCCACAGCTTGGCTCGTTTCTGTTTTGCGCTTTGCCTCACCATGCACGCCACCGCAAACAGGCTTGAATATCAATCGATGTTCATATCATCATTCCCGGAACTAGGAATGTCAAAGAACCAGGAATGCCAAGAACCAGTCGGACTGAGCAAAACCAGCAGGACAGTCCAACTGCCAACAACCACCATTGCTGCTGTCAGGAGCCATCAGGAGCTGTCAGGAGCTGTCACCAACTATCATCAACAGCAGTCCTGTCATCCTTTTACAGGTGACCAGTGTGAGCAGAGCTTCAAAGCATGACTTCAGCCAAATCCAGCTTGTTTATTGGCGCATTCCTACACGAGACCTCCCAACCATCCATTCTCGTTACTCATTCTCAACCGACCATCGAACGAGATGCAAATTCCAATTAAAACAGGCCAGGCTTATGAAGCCATGTTCGGGGCACTGGACGAGCACACAGAAAGCGGGCACTTGCCGGAACAGAATAAGTGGAAACACGAAGTGCCACAGAATGTCAGTGGGCAATCATCTCCTCCCTGTTCAGCCTGACATGAAGAAGAACCAGTTATCGTCCATTGATCTGCTGAATGGGGTGTCGAACGTCAATGGAAAAAAATGGGTGTTGAACATCAATGAAAAAAGGTGGGTGCCTGAAGTAAATGACTGAAAACCACAACTATGTTTGATCATCAGAACGAACTGTTTGGGAAAAGCTTGTGGTGTGATTAATGACTCAAATGTCCTGTAAGTCAATGGGAAAATGGTAATCAATGTAAAATGTGGAAATAAATCGTGTATTTCCAAGCCGATGTGTCTTGATGGAAAGGAATAGAATGAGTTTCCATTGGGCTAACGGCTATCTTATCGCGTGCACGAATGGTGAATATCGCTCATGCAGAAATGAAAACTGTGTCGTAAAGAGGAAAAGGTTACCGCATAAGAAAGAAAGGGAACCTGTTCTCTACCCTTATCAAATACATTCAAAGAGTTAGAATCCCACGCAAAAGGGGATGGCTCTATTCTGAACATGCATTTATGGAATAACTGTCTGAGGACCTGGATGTTGTGTGCATTACATGGATCCGATCTGAATCACAATATATATATATATAATATCATATTTATATATATATATATTATATATATATATATATATATATATTGTTGTGGGCAGGGGGTCGGGTGGAACGAAGACCACAAGGGTGGGAAAGCTATCTCCAGGATCCCACCAGAACTCCCGAATTTGCAGGTCGTCGACCACGGAAAATTCCGTGATGCTGCAGGTTGCTAACCGACCGTGAACGTCAATAACTCAACCAGGTGACTTGGTGTCCTCCGTCGATTAATCGATACCTAAAAAAACCTGTGATCTAACATAGGGGGACACGCCCTCAGTATGCCTTGTCCGAACCGGATCAACTTACTGATCAGATGCGCCGAGCGCACTGCCAAGGACGTACCGGCTAAACGTAGCGTCATGGTTGGGAATAAGTCCCTGGCTAGGTTAGGATATGGACCATGCTGACAATGAAAGAAAACACAAAAATGAGCTGGAACTTTCTTCAAAGGATTTCTAAACAGGGCAGGCGAAGAAGATATGTGGCACATTGAATGTTGTTTTGTTTGTGCTGCAAGAAGGGATAGCAGGAAAAGTGAAAGGTGCAGCAATATATAAGCAACTTACAAAAGCAGAACAAAAGTCAGAGTTATCCCGAACATAAATTCTTGTACACTCTTAACATAAACGAGGACAGGCGCCAGACACAGCACACCATCCACACAGACACACACAGACACAACAGACACACACACACAAACCGACACACACATAGAACACAACAGACACTACAGACACACACCAGACACACACAGACAGACACACAACACACACATCACCAACACCCCAATGAAGGAGAGTGAGATGAGGCTAACGGTCTCTCAATACCTTGCAACGATTGCCCGATCGTGCCAACAATA
>CM068954.1:167717679-167767673 GCA_035128595.1 Eptatretus atami | reverse complement strand
TTTGTTTCTCTTCTCCTGTAATCACGAAAAAAATTCTGGGCCAGAACCACAGTTTTTCATTGGAAATTTTTGTAACTTCGCATAATCAGAGGCCTATGGAGGTCCCTTTCAGGCCATAAAATTTTGAAGGTCAATCGGGGTCAAAAGGTCAAGGTCACTGTCGCAAATCAAGGGGAATCGAACCAAAACCCTATTTTTTGAGTAATTTTGATCGATCGTCTTCAAAACTTCATGGGAATAATAGTTCATGGTCCTGGCGCTCAGCTGATTAATTTTGGTGGCGTCTGGATTTTGACCTTCTCGTGTTTTTTTTTTGTTGTTTGTTTTTTTTTTAATCTGTAATCCCGTATAAATCACTCTGCAGAGCACAGTTATCATTGGAAATTTTTTGTAACTTCGCAATCAGAGGCCTATAGAGGTCCTTTCAGCGCATAAATTTTGAAGGTCAAGGTCAAAGGTCACAAGGTCACTTTGTCGCAAATCAGGGGAGTAAATACGAAATCCCTTAATTTTTTGAGTACATTTTGATTCGGATGTTCAAACTTCATGGGGACCACATAGCTTCATGGTCTGGCATTTCGCTGATTAATTTTTTGGTGGCGATTGGCCTTGACCTTCATGTTAACGCCTAAGGTCAAACATATTTGACCCCAAGGTTAATTTTTCAAGTTTTAGGAACCCTATATCGTGTAGTAACCTCCAAATTGGACACCTCGATGAGTGCTTTCTAGATATATCAAGCTTGAGACATTAAATGACGTGATTGGTGACGTTATGAAGCAACAGCATATTTTCATGGTAGTCTGTAGAACGATTCCATCGGAATCTCTCGTAGGCACGATATTCCTTCAAGGAGTCGCTCCTGGTGGATAGGCAGCTCTGTTCACCTCAGTTGACCTTAAAGAAGTCACCGTGGTCACCTTTTGGCAAGATCGGATCACCCCCTAATCGGGTGGAACATCTGGTTTATTGTTTGTGGTTTGTTTGTGTTGTTGTTTGGTTTGTTTGTTTGTAGGCAGATAAACTCGAGAACGGAAAGAAGCTACCAATGTCAAATTACACCAAGTGATCAGGAAGGGTGATGGCTAATGCTGATTAGATTTTGGTCAAAATCGGTCAAAGGTCAAGGTCACAAGGGAGGTCCAAATATTCGATTTTTGATGGTTTGGTCAGCGAGGTCAAAATATTCGATTTTTGATGGTTTGGTACAGATAACTCGAGAACGGAAGAAGCTACCAATGTCAAATTACACCATCGTGATTCAGGAGGGTGATGGCTAGTGGCTGATTAGATTTTGGTCAAATCGGTCACGGTCAAGGTCACGGTGAGGTCAAACATTCGATTTTTGATGGTTTGGTACAGAATCTCGTAGAAACTTCTGGTTTGCGTCCGCTACCTTCTCAGAGCAGCTTTTATTAACAAGGTCAGAGGTCAAGTTGACGATTTCGTAAGTACCAGTTACTGACTGCTTGTTACTTTACGAAATCTATAGATTTCGTAAGTATATTGATGACTTCCGTTTCTGTTTGTTTGTATGTTTGTTTGTTTTTTGTTTGTAGGCACGATAACTCGAGAACGGAAGAAGCTACCAATGTCAAATTATCACCACGTGTTCAGGAGGGTGATGGCTGTGCTGATTAGATTTTGGTCAAAATCGGTCAACGGTCAAGGTCACGTGAGGTCAAACTTCGATTTTGATGGTTGGTACAGATAACTCGAGAACGGAAGAAGCTACCAATGTCAAATTACACCACCTGATTCAGGAGGGTGATCGCTAGTGAATGATTAATTTTGTCAAAATCGGTCAAGGGTCAAGGTCACGGTGAGGTCAAACATTCGATTTTGGATGGTTGGTACAGATAACTCGAGAACGGAAGAAGCTACCAATGTCAAATTACACACGTGATTCAGGAGGGTGAATGGCTAGTGCTGATTAGATTTGGTCAAATCGGTCAACGTCAAGGTCACGGTGGTCAAACATTCGATTTTTGATGTTTGGTACAGAATCATCGTAGAAACTTCTGGTTTGCGTCGCTAACCTTCTCTAGAGACAGCTTTTAATTAGACAAGGTCAGAGGTCAAGTTGACGATTTCGTAAGTACCAGTCTATGACTGCTTGTTTGTGTGTTTGTTTGTTTGTAGCTCGATAACTCGAGAATGGAAGAAGCTACCAATGTCAAATTACCACCACGTGATTCAGGAGGTGATGGCTAGTGCTGATTAGATTTTTGTCAAAATCGGTCAAAGGTCAAGGTCACAGTGAAGTCAAATATTCGATTTTTGATGGTTGGTACAGATAACTCGAGAACGGTAAGAAGCTACCAATGTCAAATTACACCACGTGATTCAGGAGGGTAATGGCTCGTGCTGATTAGATTTTTGGTGAAAATCGGTCAAAGGTCAAGGTCACAGTGAGGTCAAACATCCAAATGATAACTCGAGAATGGAAGAGCTGCCAATAGTCAAATTACACCCCGTGATTCAGGAGGGTGATGGCTAGCGCTGATTAGATATTGGTCAAATCGGTCAAAGGTCAAGGTCACAGTGAGGTCAAAACATCCAAAACATTCGATTTTTGATGGTTTGTACAGAAATCATCGTAGAAACTTCTGGTTTGCGTCGCTATCTTCTCTAGAGACAGCTTTTATTAGACAGGTCAGAGGTCAAGTTGACGATTTCGTAAGTACCAGTCTATGACTGCTTGTTTGTTGTTTGTTTGTTTGTTTTTGTTTGTAGGCACACGATAACTCGAGACGGAAGAAAAGCTACCAATGTCAAATTACACCAGGTGAATCAGGAGGGTGAGGCTAGTGCCTGATTAGATTTTGGGTCAAAATCGGTCAACAGGGTCAAGGTCACAGTGAGGTCAAATATTCGATTTATGATGGTTTGGTACAGATAACTCGAGAACGGAAGAGAGCTACCAATGTTAAATTACACCACGTGATTCAGGAGGGTGATGGCTAGTCTGATTAGATTTTGGTCACATCGTCAACGGTCAAGGTCACGGTGAGGTCAAACATTCGATTTTTTGATGGTTTGGTACAGAAATCATCGTAGAAACTTCTGGTTTGCGTCGCTACCTTCTCTCGAGACAGCTTTTATTAGACAAGGTCAGAGGTCAAGTTGACGATTTCGTAAGTAGCAGTCCTATGACTGCTTGTTTGTTAGTTTGTGGCACGATAACTCGAGAAGGGAAGAAGCTACCAACGTCAAATTACACCACGTGATTCAGGAGGGTGATGGCTAGTGCTGAATTAATTTTGTTCGAAATCGGTCAAAGGTCAAGGTCACAGTGAGGTCAAATATTCGATTTTTGATGGTTTGGTACAGATACTCGAGAACGGAAGAAGCTACCAATGTCAAATTACACCAACGTGATTCAGGAGGGTGATGGCTAGCGCTGATTAGATTTTGGGTCAAAATCGGTCAAAGGTCAATGGTCACGTGAGGTCAAACTTCGATTTTTGATGTTTGGTACAGAAGCATCGTAGAAACTTCTGGTTACGTCGCTAACCTTCTCCAGAGAAGCTTTTATTTGACAAAGTCAGAGGTCAAGTTGACGATTTCGTAAGTACCAGTCTATGACTGCTTGTTTTGTTTGTTTGTGTGTTTGTTTGTAGGCACGATAACTCGAGAACGGAAGAAGCTACCAATGTCAAATTACACCACGTGATTCAGGAGCGTGATGGCTATCGCTGATTAGATTTTGGTCAAAATCGGTCAAAGGTCAAGGTCACAGTGAGTCAATACAAAAAAAGTTATAAACTCGAGAACGGAAGAAGCTACCAATGTCAAATTACACACCACGTGATTCAGGAGGGTGATGGCTATCGCTGATTAGATTTTGGTCAAAATCGGTCAAAGCTCAAGGTCACAGTGAAGGTCAAACATCAAAAAAAATTATAACTCGAGAAACGGAAGAGAGCTAACCAATGTCAAATTACACCACGTGATTCAGGAGGGTGAATGGCTAGCGCTGATTAGATTTTGGTCAAAATCGGTCAAAGGTCAAGGTCACAGTGAGGTCAAACATCAAAAAAAAGTTATAACTCGGGAACCGGAAGAAGCTACCAATGTCAAATTACACCACGTGATTCAGGAGGGTGATGGCTAGCGCTGATTAGATTTTTTGGTCAAATTGGTCAAAGGTCAAGGTCACAGTGAGGTCAAACATCAAAAAAATTATAACTCGAGAACGGAAGAAGCTACCAATGTCAAATTAACACCACGTGATTCAGGAGTGTTGGCTAGCGCTGATTAGATTTTGGTCAAAATCGGTCAAAGGTCAAGGTCAAGAGTGAGGTCAAACATTCGATTTTTGAATGGTTGGTACAAGAATCATCGTAGAAACATCTGGTTTTGCGGCGCTACACCTTCTCAAAGAGACAGCTTTTATTAGACAAAGTCAGAGTCAAGTTGACGATTTCGTAAGTACCAGTCTATGACTGCTTTGTTTTCTTGTTAATAATACATTCCTTGTTGATATTCAACTGTCCATGATTGTCATTTCCTTCCATTGATCCAGCATTGTCCAAACATAGATAGACTGGGAGGTTATAATTCCCAAACTAATTAACGTGTCGTACTCGGCGTGCACCACAGCGTTAAGCACTCGGCCGCATTCTTTAGATCTAATGAACATAAATTAGGTGCATCGCCGAGGGCAATTTCCCCAGTCAGCAGGCCACGTGACCTCTAGTTAAACGTCAATTAGACGGTGGACACTGGAACTCATGTTAACTGATTGACGTTTGTGTTGTTAGGCAACCCACCACACCACAAAGTTAATTGCGAATGGTGGTCCAGGTCCAGTTCTTCCGAGGAGAAAAGGGGATTAACCCCTCATAATACACTCAGTCCCCGTGGCCTTAAAACCATATATATAATATATATAATATATATATCATATATATATTATATATATATGTGGTGTGTCATTTTTTTCAAAGGATGCATGACTGACATACAATTGTAAAGATGCATGGCCCACATACTGAGCTCTGCATCTTTGCGATTTAACGCATTTAACAGCATGTCGCTTTAAATGTCCAACAACATTTCCCAACAGGACAAAAACAACCACAGTGGACATGCAGGAATGTACAAAGTAATGGCTGCTGTTACCTGTGCTTCGGCAAATTGGATCTCATCTTATTGTGCAATCCTCAGTACGCAAGGCAATATAATGTAAACTGGTTCTGAGCCCTGAGCAAGATACGCAGTTTCTCACAACCTCCGCATAAGAGAGGCAACATTTATCAAGTAAATGATCTTATTATTTTGTTGACAAAGGAGTTTGTGCATACATTGTATCTGTTTTGACCATGTTAAACTCCGTGGACAATATTGGTGAATCATTGACAGGTGATCCATCCTCTTATCCTACTGGGTGCCCTCCTGTATCAACCAATAAGCAATGAGCTTATTGCTCTGTCTATAAAATGCGTATTTTGTTGCTGCTTCATTCTGTTCGTGTTTTTACCTGACGGAGAGCGGAATAAAAGCATTGGCAATGTGTCTCTGATATTGTTAATTATATATATATATATATATATATATATGTATAATATATATATATGTATATATATATTATATATATAAGATAAGTGTCAGTGTGTGTCATTTTGTCTTCCCAAACTCCAAACCATGAACCTAGTGGCCAAACTTTGCATGCATACTAAGCAACTCCTAGGCAGTGCATGAATAAAAATTGTTTAAGCGAATTTAAACATCCTTTTGAAGTAATTAATGGCCTTATTTAATTACCCATACTAATGGTGTCATCCTTAAGTCAGGCCCCTGAGTTTAGCCTCTCTGTCAGCTTCGCCATTTTTGTTCAGCCTGCACAACAGTACCTTGATTGAAATCAGGCCGCACCGTTTCTTACAATAAAGGCGCTCAAGAATATTTTTTTTTCAACTTTCTTCACTCATATCAATCGAATTCTGCACAGTCAACTAACGAATCGTTTGGATCTCTTTGACTGTCTTTACAATGCTTTAACACCAGTGTTCATGGCCTTTGTTTTCCATTTACAACATACAATAACGCTCTAGACCTCTAAGCTTGACGTCAAATTTCAAATTTAAACTTTGGAATTGAACATCACAGAATTTTGACTGCTAAACAAAGGGCATTTCATTTGTCCAATTAGAACATTGTTTGACACTCCGGGCATTCTCGAGTTTTGGCTCATTTACTTTTCCACACATGTGAATCTAGCTCCGAATCTCTTAACCACTTGAATTTCAAAATTTAAATTCGAATGACTTTGGAGCAGTTCCGACTGTTAAAAAGTATTTGTTCAATTCGGACATGTTTGACACCCTGGTGTTCTGGGGGCATGGCGTTTCATTTGAAACCGATCAGTGATCGCTAATACTTGCCGAAGCCTGCTGTTTCCTCTATACAACATTTTGATGGAGTTGCTGGCTTGAGTGCTTAGCCACTTGGCGAAGTGCTCTAAAGCCTGCTGTTAGTAATGTTTACGAGAATGTTTTTCACGCAATAGAACCGCTCATTATGCTTATATCAATAACTTTTCCTCTATTGGTAGTATTGAGTTTATCAAATCAAGCATAATATATCCTTGTAAGAGATGTCTAAATATATCTTTCAATCTCAACAAAGACTTGTAAAACATTCAAAAGTTTGTTCTAATCAAAAAGCACGCAGTTGGTTGAGATTGCCAAGAACCATGACAGAAGTTGTATTTAATGAACAAATAAATGCATAACACCCATTTGTAATATATGCTGATTTGAGAGCAATCCTTGGAAAGACTGATGATATTAAAATATTTTTTAAATGTAAAAGCTGAATGATTTTGGTAAAAACTGAAAAAGGGTTCGAGATCATTGCCATATAATTGGGAAATGTAGGGGAGCAGCTCCATAATAATTGTAATTCTTAATTATGAATCCCCATCAATTCATACTGTATTTCTTCAATCATAATTACATTATGATATGCATCTCATTATAAAAGAATGAAGTAGACTCTGGAAAGATAACAGCAATTCCCTATACAAGATCAAAGATTACATCTCATTTACAAAACAGATTTATAACTCATGAAATGGGTGTAAATACAAATATTAGCATTTCTTGATTCAATTTATGGCACAGCCCTCCAAAAAGTTTTTGATTTCAAACATCCCTCTTTTCCATATTTCGATCAATTTAGGAACTGAAGTCAACTTGGTAAAAGACATTTCTCTTCTCACTGAAAAGGGCATTTTACCCAGATGATTGTATGGGTTCCTTTGAAAGTTTAAAGAAACAAGACCTTCCCCCTCAAGCGTTTTTAATAACAATTCATAAGAGTCATATTTGGTTGCGGAAATGGCCCCTTAGTGGGTTATTAAATATAGGATCAGCCCAGATCCCCCCTTAAATGCATGTTAGCCAGGTTGTTCGGTAATTGGACGTTACATGTGTGTCGGGAGGTTGTAAGCGGCTGTCCAGTGTTCGTACGTGGTGGTGTACGGGAGGCGCCTTGCTTCTTTTTCCTTCCCTCTCCGAACTAGCCCCGCCCAGCGCTCTGAGAGTGTCGGTCGGCGAGACGTGTCGCAGCTGATTGGTGGAGGGCAGCTGCATCTCGAAGTGATGGACCCAATCACGGGTCCCCCGGGGAGTGTCCAGAGGTGCGAGCCCCAAAAGGCAGGAAGGAACTGCAATGAGGTCATCCGCCTTTTATGCTAGATGGAAGAAAACGATGTGGAGTCTGCCACTGCTGGAGGCTGCTGGTGTCAAAGATGCGAGTCTGCCTGAATGAGGAGTGACTTGACAAGCTGTTCCTCTCCTGGCGATGGACCCAGCGTGCCTGCGTCCCAGGTTCATCCTGAATCACACGGAGCTCTGACTGTTTTGCTCCGGCAACGGCTGACACATTTTCCATCCCCGTCGCGCACTGCGAGCCCAACACCTCGAATTTGCCTAATCTGAATCTGCGGCCTGGAATTTTATGCTGGACTTGTGAAAAAGCCAGCTGGAGCACACAAGTGGATTCTCCACTCTGTGACGTCGACCTTACTGGGGCTGAACGCGCTGAGGCTGCGGTGTTGGGCGGTCGACCAAAAGGACACCGCGCATTTTGCCACCGGCGTGTTCGAGCTTGGTCCGCTTCAAAATCCAGGTGGACATTGCTTGCTCACGAGCCGGCATTCGTGCCTTTGACACTTTCCTACTCATCCATTGAGCATCACCAAATACTCTGTGTCTTGTCGCATGTTGTCTGCATGTTGTTTGCATGTTGTCTTAAGGTTACTCTCGCTATGGTTCCTCGAACCCGTAATCCGTAGCTCCCTAGTTAAGAGGCGGGTTATCGATTAATATAACGTTCGTGAATGTTTTGCTTCTGTCGTGTTTTCCCACGAGGCTGGTCCCCATAAATCTGGCTATTCATATGAAAGTTGCCGCCTTGAGTGTTATTTGTGCCGGGTGCTGAAGGAACAATTCGCATCGATTTGTATTTAAGCCAAATGGTTTCAGACTAGCACAAGACTTCGCTCGGTCTCTGACAAACAGTCTGTAACGCGGGGTCTATTTCCCCAACTGGCAAGGCACAGGTGTACTTGGTTATCGTGATTCTGAGGCACGTAACCCGAGACCGTGCCAAACCAGCTGGCGTTATACAACCCCTGAGACGGCGGTGCTTAAGTGACGCCGAATCTTCAACATTTGCTGTCAAGAGTGGGGGCGAATCCCGCCACCACCTGGATCTATAACAATAATCACCGGGTGAAAGAATATGAAAGAGCAAACAAGTTTTTGAAAGAGTTTGAGATAAAGAATTGTGAATATCAATGACCTATATTTAATAACTGATGTTTTATTACTGCTGAATATACAAGCCTGGGTGTTTGGCGTAGTGGTTAGGGTAGCGGCTTGGATTCCAAAAGTTCCTGAGTTTCAAAGCCCCGTTGGCACGCTTGAATTAATACACATACAAGGAGGTTGACTCAGCTGTCTCTTCCGAGGTCGGCGAAGTGAGTTTACAGTGTACTGGACCGTGTAATGCCCTGAGTTAGAATAGGTGTACCATATCCCTGTTCGTAAGAGGCGACCAGGGTTGCGTAGAGGGCATCCGCGTAAAAACTAAGCCCAAATCACTATGCGGATCATACGGATGATCCTCTGGCGACCCCTAAGGGAGCAGACCGAAAGAAGAAGAAGAAGAAGAAGAAGAAGAAGAAGAAAGAAGAAGGTTTATTACTCGCTGGAGTGTTTGAGAAAATTTAGAGAAGTTTGGGTTATAATAAAGTTCCTATGGATTGATCCTGCCCATTATTATATATCTCCTGGACTACTGGAGCGCTATGTTTAAAAAACGATAAACAACCCTTGTTGATTTGCTCTAAGTGATTAGACATGCTCTTGATGATTGAGAAGGCTAAAAGAGAGGAATTTCAACAAGTTTGTTCAAAGAGATATGCTAAGGCAAATAATAATATCTCCAGACTTCTCACCTGATAAGCACATCAATCTTACTTGATGTACTTTGATGCTAATAACTTGTATGGCTGGGCAAACATGTCTGAATCTACCCTAATGGTAATTTAAATCGGTAAAAGATCCGAGTTTCAAATTCTATTTTAGATTAAATAATCTACACAAGTCAAGAAGATGTAGATAAAAGGATTAGGGTATTATTTTGCGTATGTTTAAACTGTCCTAGAAAAACTCCATAACAACATAAAAACTTCCGTATGGAGTTGAAACAAGAGATTCCAATCAAGAGCTATTCATATGGTTATCAACATTTCTTTAGTTAATCAAATGAGTTTAAATATATTCCTCACAACTAAATTACTTACAGATTTGTTTGATAAAGAGAAGTATGGGTTTATATCAAAGCAATCTCAAGCAATTATAGAAGCAGGGACTATAAGTTAAAAGTACATCGGGCATTAAAGTTTATCAAAGTCATTGGTTAGGTAAATATATTGATTATATAATTCGAGGACCCTGAAGAACAAAGGCTAATTATGATTTTTGAAAAGGATTTTACAATTGATGAATAATTCTGTATTGGTAATGGAAAAATGAGGAATAAACAAAATGTAAGACATGCTACAACTTGGGAGCAGGGTGAAGAAGTTGATAAATAAACGCAAGCTTAAACGAGTAGAAATCATTTGGTATAATTTTTGTGCTGTTAATTTGAAAAAAGAAAGTATAAAGATGGATAAACCGATTTATGTGGAAACTGTTTTAGATCTTTCAAAGTAATTTAATGGTATGATTCTTCAATTATAATCCTTAAAGAAAAGATATGGTGAGAAATGTTGTATTCTATATATGGAAGCAGATAGCTTCATACTAAGATAATACAGATGAATGTTATAAGGATATGAAAGAAGATATTTGAAAAAGATATTTATACTACAATAATTATAATCGTAATAAACCACTCTTTTAAAATAAGAATAAAAAGTAATTGTAAATTTAAGGTGAATAGGTGAAAAGATACTAAGTGAATTTGTAGGTGTTAGTTTTTTTTTGTATACCTTTCTGTCGAGGTTCTTATGAGAGCTAACACCAACACACAATCAAGGGGCTATGAGACAGGCCCAGGGGAGGGAGTGGGAAGGACATAGGGGAACGAGACATTAGGAGATCTGGGAAGGGAGAGAGACTGGGACGGGGAACATGGGGAATAAGAAGATGGACATTACAGAGACTTTCAGGAGGAACGGGAATTTGAAAGAGGTGGGCTGGGTGGATTATGGGGGTAGAAAAGATCGAGGATTTGGTGGGGCTTTTGCGATAGAGGTGGTGGTGAACCATGTTTGAGGCCTGGAGGGAGAATGGGAATGAGATAGAGTGAGGGAGTTATTCAAAGGTGGGAAAAAGAGGAATGAAAGAAGTGAAGATAGCAGTGTCTCGTGATTTTGTAGTCTTTGAGCGGCGGCTTGTTGGCGGACCCTTGAGTGCCTGCGGAAATGTGGTGGCAATCGCAGAAAGAGAGCAGGGGGAGGCGAGGCTGGAGAGGAGAGGTGACAAGGCCCGCCTGGGTGCGAGTGGAGGCCCGACTTCAGCTCATTGCGGGAGATGCCAATGATACCGAAATGGCCTTGGTTCTACGCGTGAGTCCGAAGGTGGGAGGGGCACAGCCAGGGGGAAGCGTTTCAGGCTGCTGAAGAAAAGCTTGTAAGTGGCGGGCTCAGCGTGGGCGAGGAAGGACCTTGCACCGATGGAGGATTCACCAGTCGGCGACTGGCTTTGGAGGAGGTTTTGAAATGTGTCTTTCCCCAGGAAAGGTCATGGCAGATAAGTGAGACCAGAAGCTTGAAAGAAAAGGACTTCTTCCAGAGGATTGTTTGGAAGTGGATTGGGGGGGTTGTCCTAAACGGTACCTTTCGAAGAGACATAAGTGAGAGTGGAGATTGTCTGGATTGAAAGACCATGTTCACGTGTTGGAGCCGTTTGTGATTTTATCCCCAGAATTCAGCAGTGCGTGAAGAAGGCTGCTGCTTGCCCGGTCTGAGGGGATGACCGAAGGTGGCAGAGGTGGGTCTCAGCGGTTGAGGATTTTTCCAGAAGAAGGTCGAGAGATCAATTGATAAAACCAGAAGGAAAGAAACAGAGGCCCAGAACAATACCTTGAGGAACTCCAGCTGGACAGGAAGGGGGGGATGAAAGAACTCCATTTAGGGCCACACGTTGACATGCGACAGGAGAGGAAGTTGCAAGCCAATCGAGTGGAGATGGCCTTGGTACCATACGCGGGAGACGTTTGGTGAGGCAGAGGCAGGGTGCCAGACTGTCAAAGCACGTGATATATCAGGATCGGCCTGGATTCTCTCTGGCTTGGGCTTCCATCCATTGTTGGGAGGCAGAAGCAGCATATCCAGGGTTAGAGTTGACCTGGTCTGAAAACCAAATTGTGATCAGAAATCAAGCCGTTGGAGTAGAGGAAGGATTTGATGTCTGAAGCGATGAATGGATTCCTACCTTTTGATGATGATGGGAGAAGGCTTGATTGGTCTGTAGTTTGCAGGGAATCTTGTTTTTTGCACCTTTTTTTGCTGCGGGCGTGCTGTGCTGATTTCCGCAGTGGGATGCCTTGAGCCAAATGAGAGGGTGTAGCAGAGAGAGGGTAGCAAGGCGAGGCGGCTTTGAGGACACCGTGGGCTTGAATGCCGTCTGGACCGGTTTGCAGAATCTTAGTCGAGGTTTGACAGGCAGCTCTCCCCTTGGTCAGGAGAAAAGGACACAGAGTCCAGGGACAGTTTGGTGCGAATGGGTAGAGGTGGGTTAGAGAAAGTGGGTGGGGTTTGGACACAGATTTAGCTGCAAACAACCGAGTTTAGGCATTCAGGCTTTTTCACGTGCCGGTATCAGCAGTGCTGCCATTTGAGGTAAGGGAGGGGATGGAGGGGGAACATACACCAGAAACAGATTTTGATGAGGACGCACCAGGATTTGAGGAGGGAGAGAAGGTTTTGAAGAGTTCAGACTTGAGATGAGAGATGTTGTTTTCGGCTCTCTGAGGGTAGACCATACTTGTTCTGAGCTTTTATGGAAGGAATGAGATTGCCCTCAGTTTGGGTTTGCTTTCCATGAGGCAAAGGCCAAGTTGGTTTCAGGACAACTGCCCTCCAACCACGAGCTTCAGTGAACCAAGGGGGGAGGAAGGGTAAGGACAACTGAAGACGAGAGGGGATAAATCTTGCATGAGGGAGAGCCAAAGTTTCTTTGAAAGAATTCCCAGGAATGAGTTAATGTTGGAGAAAGTAGAGATTAGAGAACCAGTCTATAAAGTTTGATTATCGGCTGCTTGGCGACCTGCCAGTCCCGGCTTGAGTGAAATGCCAGATCGACAGCGGTGAGGTGGTTCTCTGATAATAGGGCCAGAGAGATGTCCTACGTTTGGAAAGGACGTGGTCAGAAGAACCGATTTGAGCGGAGGAAGAGCAGCAGATATTGTCAGGGAATTTGTCAAAATCAGATCCAGAAGAGATGGAGTACCATTTGTTGAGTACGGGTAGGGTAAGGTTGACCGATTGAGTCCAGTCCCAAAGAGTGCGCAGAAAGCTTTTGCTGAGCTGCCATTGACAGGTGAGAGAGGTACAACACACCTAGCCAACTGACAATGATGACCAATTGAGTCCCACATATGAGGAAGAGAGAGTTTGGATGAAGAAGATAGAAGTTGGTCCATGTTTTCAGATAGTGAGGTGTAGATGGAGTCATCACTGTTAGGTGACCGTACAGTGACACAATATACAATGAGGTGGGAAGTTGGAGGGAACGCGTAGCCAGAGGTATTCTGGGGGATGTGGGGGAGTGAGGGCAGTGCATGGAGAGTGACGAATAGAGTCTTTTGATGAAGAGAGCAACCCTCCACCAGGGCAAGGCTCAGGTCTGTCAAAGCGGAGGAGGGAGGTAACCAGGGAGAGATACTTGAAGTCAGACACGTATGGAGGAAAGTTCTGTTAGGCAGATTATGTCTGGTTTGTCAGTGGCAACCCTGTAGGGAAAGATCTGAAAGGTTTTGAGCGAAGGCACCGGATATTTGAGGTCCATACTTTTAATGAAGAGGTAGGGGAGGAAGGCTTTGGGTGCAGGGGGTGGGGGGAGGGGAGAGTAGGAAACATAGGGACGAGGCCGGGGAGGTAAGGAGTGTGTTGAAAGAGTGTGGGGGATTTGCAGAAATAGCTAGGGGAGGGGGGCCGAATGGGAGGAGAAAAGGCTTCTGTGTGCTGGGGGAGAGGGGGGACAGAGAGGGGAAGAAGGCAGTTGAGGATTTGAGGAGGTGGAGTGAAAGAGATGAAGGTGAGAGGGCAGTGAGCAGAGGAGGCAGCTTTGTGGATGGGGGGGGGCAACTTTGGAAGGATGAGTGAAGGGGATGAATGGTGGAGAAAGGTGAGGGGGGAGTTTGAGAGGGGTGAGAGGAGGCTTTGGAGGGAGAAGAGTGGTGATGGTTGCTTGAGAGTGAGGGGTGAGAGGAGTGAGTTGGCACTGAAGTGGAAAAAAGAATGGTTGGTAATGGAAAGTGAACATTCATAGCAACTGGGGTTTTTTAAAGTTTTAGGTCAGTTATGCGATTAACACATTTTCTTGAGGGATGCAATAAAGGCGAATTCAGAGATGGAGAAGAAGAAACGCCGTAACAGTTGATTTTTTAGGCTTAAGGTATGGAAGGAAGGTCGAATTGAGAGCAGTCTGTTTAAAGTAGCAGAGAGTAGTGCATATCTTATACAGTAAAGATGACCACAGCGTGTGAAAGAGGAAGATGAAGCATTATAAGATATTGTTTTGTTATTATTATTTATGTTTGAGAGAGTTTTACAAACAGATTAGTCATGGAAGATGTGTAGAAAAAAAGATCGAGGAAGAAGAGAGGAGGAAGAAGAAGAAGGAGATGAGAAGAAGAAGAATTGGAGGAAGGTAGCTTGAGAAGATTAGCAAAAAAAAAAACCAAAAAAAACATACAGACTGACTAACATATCTTGCAAAAACTTCGTTTTGGCAAGATAAACAAACAAACAGAAAAGGTAGTCATCAATATACTTACGAAACCTTTAGATTTCGTAAGTAACAAACAAACAAACAAACAAACAGAAACGGTAGTCATCAATATACTTACGAAATCTAAAGATTTCGTAAGTAACAAACAAACAGAGGACGGAAGTCATCAATATACTTACGAAATCTTAATGAACTGAAGGACTTTTTATTTCCTTGTCGATTAAATGGATGAATTCAAATCAAATGTTCAATCAACAAAATAATGTCAATCAAATAAAGAATTCAACAAGCATTTATAGAAAAATGGACAAATAGCAGATGCTCATCACTATTATACCAATTAAGCATGACATGGGTACCCCAGCAGATCATTCAGGGGGAAAAAGAAACCCGGTCCCGGCTAACCAAGGCAGAAGTCATCGTGTGTCTATTAAAATAACCCAAAATGTGTAAGCAAGGCTTGGTCTGCCTCTTCAAATGAGCTCTCCACAGCTTGGCTCGTTTCTGTTTGCGCTTTGCCTCACCATGCACGCACCCGCAAACAGGCTTGAATATCAATCGATGTCATATCATCATTCCCAGGAACTAGGAATGTCAAGAACCAGGAATGCCAAGAACCAGTCGGACTGAGCAAAACCAGCAGGAACAGTCCAACTGCCAACAACCACCATTGCTGCTGTCAGGAGCCATCAGGAGCTGTCAGGAGCTGTCACCAACTATCATCACAGCAGTCCTGTCATCCTTTTACAGGTGACCAGTGTGAGCAGAGCTTCAAGCATGACTTCAGCCAAATCCAGCTTGTTTATTGGCGCATTCCTACACGAGACCTCCCAACCATCCATTCTCGTACTCATTCTCAACCGACCATCGAACGAGATGCAAATTCCAATTAAAACAGGCCAGGCTTATGAAGCCATGTTCGGGGCACTGGACGAGCACCAGAAAGCGGGCACTTGCCGGAACAGATAAGTGGAAACACGAAGTGCCCACAGAATGTCAGTGGGCAATCATCTCCTCCCTGTTCAGCCTGACATGAAGAAGAACCAGTTATCGTCCATTGATCTGCTGAATGGGGTGTCGAACGTCAATGGAAAAAAATGGGTGTTGAACATCAATGAAAAAAGGTGGGTGCCTGAAGTAAATGATCTGAAACCACAACTATGTTTGATCATCAGAACGAACTGTTTGGGAAAAGCTTGTGGTGTGATTAATGACTCAAATGTCCTGTAAGTCCAATGGGAAAATGGTAATCAATGTAAAATGTGGAAATAAATCGTGTATTTCCAAGCCGATGTGTCTTGATGGAAAGGGAATAGAATGAGTTTCCATTGGGCTAACGGCTATCTTATCGCGTGCACGAATGGTGAATATCGCTCATGCAGAAATGAAAACTGTGTCGTAAAGAGGAAAAGGTTACCGCATAAGAAAGAAAGGGAACCTGTTCTCTACCCTTATCAAATACATCAAAGAGTTAGAATCCCACCAGACAAGGGGATGGCTTCTATTCTGAACATGCATTTATGGAAATAACTGTCTGAGGACCTGGATGTTGTGTGCATTACATGGATCCGATTCTGAACATCCAAATATAATATATATATATAATTAACCATTTTAAAATATATATTTATATAATAATATTATAATATATATATATTGTGATTTGTGGGCAGTGGGGTTTTGGTTAGAAGACCACCAGGGTGGAAAAGTATTCATCAGGATCCACCAGACTTCCCCGGAATTTTCAGGTCGTCGCACACGGAAAATTCCGTGATGCTGAGGGTCGCTAACCGACCGTGAACGGTCAATAACTTCAAAACCAGGTGACTTGGTGTCCTCCGTCGAGTTAATCCCGATTACCTAAAAATAACCATGTGAAATCTAACTCCGGGCGGACACGCCCTCAGTATGCCTTGTCCGAACCGGATCACTTTACTGGATCAGATGCAGCCGAAGCGACACTGCCCAGACTACCGGCTAAACGTAGCGTATGGTTGGGAATAAAGTCCTGGCTAGGTTAGGATATGGACCATGCTGGACAAATGAAAGAAAACACGAAAATGAGCTGGGAACATTTCTTCAAAGGATTTCTTAACAGGCAGGCGAGGAAAGATATGTGGCACAGTGAATGTTGTTTATTGTTGTCTGCAGAAGGGATAGCAAGAAAAGTGAAAGGTGCGGCAATATATAAGCAACTTACAAAAGCAGACAAAAAGCAGAGTTATCCCGACATAATTCTTGTACACTCTTAACATAAACGAGGACAGGCGCCAGGACATACACAGACACACACACACACACACACACACACACCAATGAAGGAGAGGAGATGAGGCTAACGGTCTCTCAATACCTTGCACGATTGCCCGATCGCGCCAACAATATGTTTTGGGGGGATTCTCCGCTGGGCGATACCTATCTGACAGCTGGTTTGTCGTCTCTTGCTTTGTGGCACTTCGTGCAGCTAGCGTTGGTCCAGAGAATGAGACGTGACTCTCGGGCATGCAGGGAGGGACCTGGGTGGAGTCAAAAGCCAATGGGTGGAGAGAGAGGTGGAGTCTGTAGCAAGTGGGCGGAGGAGAGCGGAGAAGTGGTGAAGAAGGTGGAGTCAGCAACGAGTTGGTGCAGAAAGGCGGGAGGTCAGAAGGCGAATGGTTGAAGATGAATTCCAGGCCAGGACAAGCAAGACGAATCGACAGGACTGAGTGAGCAGGAACGACAACAAACAAACGACACTTAAACGACTCAGAAACGATGACTACTCTCGAACGAAAACTACTACTCTCACCGCCCCACGACCTGTCCTTTTATAGATCCGGTGGTGCAGGCGGGGGCGATGACCCGAAGCAATGTATCATCACCCGAATCGGGTGCTCTGGTTGGGCCCCAGCCGGCACACAGGCCGGCCGCCATGACCGGAAGCGGCTCCACTTCACTTCCAGCCAGATGGTTCAAAGTTGCGGAATCATCTCGCTCCGAGCACCGTGACATGAATCGCCTTGCACCGAAAACCCATGATTATATAAATCGCTTTGCACCTAACCCCATGCCATGCCTGGCGACCCATGGTTGGCACTGGTAAATGTGCCTGCTCCATGGTGTGCCACGCGGCACGAGCGATCCGGCCGCAAGCACACCTCTGCCTGGTAGCAGCTGCATTGAGGCGGAGGTGCTGGAGGATGGCTGCCGTCCCGCGGGAGACATTCGTTTGCCGTCGGGGTGAGTGAAGACCGATGGTAAGATGTTATTGTAATCACGTACGCAGACCCGACCAAGATCTGTGTTCTTCGTGCCCCATTCTGCATGGTAATAAGTATCACAGCTACGCGTGGGTCCGCCCGCCATCGAGCATGCCCTGTACAGTGCGATGATAAACCACCCCGGGGCCGTCCATGGTCCGCCGCCCTAATCCGTGTCATTAATTCAGGAAAAGATTGGAAGAGACGATAGACATAAATATTAAATGGGGATTCGGATTGGAAGGAGATAGATATAATATTTGATGGGGATTTGAAATGGGTTGTAAAGGGCATAGCCACGTGCGCTTTGCAAGTTGCCAGCATTTTGGGTGCCGTTTCTTCCTCTCTGCGGTACATGTTCCATGCAGCGTGGGCGTCGTGTTGGGTGTGCTTTCTGTCCAGTGGGTGGAAATTGCCGCTGCAGGTGCGTTTGGCAGGTTGTGATTTCTGCAGAGGGGTGTCCGGCATAATGTCTGCTTGGCCTTCACTGAGGACCCATCTCACAGCGAAGGGCGCACGTGGCTGGGATTTACCTCAGGAATAAGAGTAGAAAAAAGAATAGGAATGAGTGCAGGATTAATCATACCGAGCTATAAAGTTTATACAACGCACTGTCCCATTGTCCCTCTAGACAAAAAGAAGGGTTTGTCTGAACGATATTAATGAAATAACTGTCTAGGGACCGCTGTATGATGGTTGCTCTTGCTTGGGAGGATGCGTTATATATGTATATACATACCAGGCTGAAGTACCCGGCATTGCCAGGGAAAAAATGGAATAAGAAAGGGGTAAATTGTGGTGCTTAATATATATCACATTTATATATCACATTTAATTTGGACACATTTCACATTCTTTGTCGTTGTCAGCGTCGTCATCAGTGCTCATGATGCTGTCACGGAGCTTGTCGCGTTATCAGCAAGCAAGCTTTTTTGCTCCCGGTGGATAAAGCCCAATTGCACTGTCTCGATCTTGCAGTATTCATCGACCAGAAACTGCTGAAAGAGTCGTCGCATCTGCAGTTTGTGGTTTCCCTCTCTCACCATGATGTGGTGTATGTAGTACTGCAGCTGTGTGAGTTTTCGTCCATCCTGACCAGTAGCCGTCCTGGCCACCAGATGGATGCTGTAGCCATCTGTTCCATATGGAACACTATGGGTTACTGGAGTGCATCATAAGATGCATGCAGCTCACTGATGCCACATCACGAAGTCTGAGACAATGTCTCTGGGTTCTGTTGGCTCATTGTCCATTAGATGGCGACTTCTGGTGCAGACTGGGTGTTGTAGCGGCGTGTGTGCTCTCCTTGCGGTCGCTTGTTCTCTCTGATGATGATCTGGCGCTCTTCAGAGTTGCCTCCTTCTGCAAGTACATCTCTTGCAGTCTTGAGCTCACGGACCAGATGGTTATTCCGTGATACAACTTTGTGAGCATCTCAAAGATGTGTGGTTTGAGGCCGCTGTGGTTCCTGGCAGCCAGCTCCTTGTCGTGTGAGTCCAGGAAGTAGACTGCAGGAACTTTGGCTAGCCCTCTTCAGGCAGGAGCACATTTATATACTGTGTATATATTATATATATATATATTATAATATATATATATATATGCAGTAACATAATGTGCACTCACATATATATATATATATATATTACACAGTATACATAATGTGCACTCACATTATATATATTATATATATAATATATATATAATATATATATATAATATACATATACATAATGTGCACTCATATATTATATATATATATATATATATATATATAATATATATATATATA
The DNA here is from genome assembly GCA_035128595.1 of Eptatretus atami. Taxonomy (NCBI): domain Eukaryota; kingdom Metazoa; phylum Chordata; class Myxini; order Myxiniformes; family Myxinidae; genus Eptatretus; species Eptatretus atami. Next base: position 167,748,162 of record CM068954.1, on the reverse strand, counting down.
TATATATATATATATATATACACAGTATACATAATGTGCACTCACATTTATATATGTATATATACACAGTATACATAGTGTGCACTCACATATATATATATATATATATATATATATATAATATATACACAGTTATACATAATGTGCAATCACATATATATATACACAGTATACATAATGTGCACTCAATATATATATATATATATATATATATATTATATATATATATGTTAGGTTGTTATCTATTATATTTTATATTTCCTATGTTATTTTTTGAACACCAAATGTCTCGGTGAGTGACATTATCGAATTTCTTCAGCCTTGCTTTTTGTCCAGCAAATCTTGAAGTGATTTAACCTTGTTTACTAGTTTTCTCATTTTCCCCATTTCTTAAATTAATAAGGTCAGATTTGGTATTTGATCACAATTTGTCCTCCATTTCCATTTGCTGAATTTGGCCTCGAAGAGTAAAATACATACTCTTGACACACTCAAGCCTTCAGTTAGTAGCAGTTCTGCAATCCAAGTTGAAAATATACTGGGGAAATAAATCTAAGAAATGAACACTCCAGACCTGAGATACATAACTTTCATCATAGAACAGCAAATGGGTGTTTTAGTAATTGCAACTAATCGTCATGGTGTTGTTCCAACCCATTAAGCAATATTGTCGATCCCTGGGCTACCTCGTCCAACTGCCAAATTACTACCCATAGTTATGACTTTTTCAATTGTTAATCATGTCACCCTCTCTTTAGAAAAGCTGAGTCTCATTTGTTCAGATGAATTACCATGCCCATGAGGACTGTCCTTTACTCCCTGTCTTTGTACCTTCGAGTGCCAAAACACCCATAAACATCAGCTCATCATAAATTTCATTCCGATGATAGAGCCATTTCGCCTGTTGATTAAGAGTCTAGGAGAGGGAGATGATTTTCTGATTTACAGCCACACCGGTGATTGTTGCAGATGGATCCTCGTTCCATCCAGCAAGGCCGCAAAATAGATAGATTTTACCAGGAGACGGAAAGAACATTTAGCTTTGGCCAAATTGCATGGAATGTATTACAAATTCCATTGCCCCAGGTGAAATTCTAGCAGAGGGGAGCAGATGGAAAATGAAACCCACAACCACAGAGGCTTCAAGTACAGTAGCTTCCTCTTCCTTTTCGTTTTTTCCCTGCTTCAAACACAATAACCTGTCTGGTCCTGTACGTTTCTAGTTTCTTCAGTGTCATGTATTTGTGGATGTTACGAAAGCACAAGCTGAAGGCCCTGGCCTAAATGAATCCTTTCATCTGCTCACGGCGCACCATTTCTAACTCACAATTCCATTTTTCTTCCAGCCATGTTTCCTCGTCTTTTCAGCCATATCAAACTCATTTCTTGTGCAAGCACCTGTTTCGTATCTTGTCTTCTTTTATTTGCCTGTATTCCTTTCTGCCTTAGAAAGCATACGTTTCTTGAATTGTCTTTCTTTGTCCTTGCCAACCTGCCTGTCTTTGCAATACATTTTTGGAACCTCTCAGACACATCTAATATTGGTGCTGCAATATTTTAACCTGAGAATGTACAGACACATTTCAGATGGGATAAAACTTTCTGCAGAGATTTATTTAATTTATTTATTGTGGTTTGTAAGATTGGCTGGTTATAATAACCAGGCACTGCAGATATAATGTCCCATAATTTTTGGCAATTTTAGACAATCTCTCCCTCCCGCACTCCTTCCCCTCTAAAATCTCTGGACTAACTGGGCCAACCACCCACTAACTCCCCCCTGCAAGCTGTAATAACTAGGAAGCCACAAAGTTTGAAGAGGAGCACATTGTTTAAAAAGTGCAATTACGTTTCACTAAGCTTCTCGTCAGAGAGTCAAGAGTGATGTTGCAGGTCAGTGAAGGACACAAATGTTTACTGAGATGCTGAAATATCAACCCTTACTTGTTCTGAATGTGGTTTGACTTATTTTCAGAAGAGACGCTTCAATTCAAATTGAAGCTTTCAGAACAGAGTAAAGGTCCTGGTGACCCTCTCAGGATACTTTTCATCCATTTTGCTTAAACCCGAAGAAAATGGCTTTATCTTGATTATAAACAATTATTTTTCTGACAGTTTCTTCAGACAGGTACATGATTTCTGGGGATGTGTTTGATTGGTCCATTGAAACCTATTAATTACCTCCGCCACCAAAGGTGGATGGCAGTGTGACCACTCCTCATTTTCATAAATGCCAAGGTTAGCCAATGAAAAAAGCCAAGAATTCACAAGGTTTCGCAAAAGTGATGATAATAGAAAACCTATACGCCAAGAAAACCTATAGAAAACCAAGACGCCAAGGTGAACAACGAATAGCCAAGATCTTGTGAAAAAAGCCAAGGAGTGGTCACACTGGTGGGTGGAGGTTATGTTTTCACACATGTCTATCTATTTTTCTGTTTGTCTAGCTGTGAACAGGATATCTCAAAAAAATTGTTGGTGGATTCGGCAGAAATTTGGTGGAGACGTTGAGTTTGTGACAAGGATGAAATTCTTAGATTTTGGTGAAGATCTGGATCCAGATACTAGAATTTCCAAGTGATTCGATCTTCACCATTGAGAGATAGGGCAAAAAATGAGATGTGGCATGATACTTCAAAAAGTTGTGGACGAATGATGACAAAACTAGGTGGATGAGTGGGGTAGGTGACAAGAACAAGCGGATTAGATTTTTCTTCAGGTCCAAATGCAGATCCGGCCTATCAGTGCGATACTGTTTCAGCCTGAAACTGGAAACTGTTCAGTCTGGCGGAGGTATGTGCTCTACTGAATGCCATTATAGTTATCCCTGTTACCCCCAAGCACACCTCCCTCTCTGATAGTTTCTAGTTGTCAACCTCTTGTCTGATTCATTCTTGCAACTAGGCCTGATGGTATTATCCAAGCAGTTGATGCATCATCCATTTTTATGTGCCATGGTCTACAAGAGCTCCGCTTGGTTGTTGTTGTTGTTGTTGTGGTTCTTTTTGGGGGTCGATTTTTGAAATGTCACCCATTGATCGGACAACTGCCAGACCCCACCCACATTTGTTGCTTGACTCAAACCAACATGGCACCAACCAAAATAATATGGCCACATCTTAGTTTTCTGGTGGGTCTAACTCTAACACATCAGCCCTGGAGACCTCTGCTGATTATACACGGCCTGAGTTTGTTGCATCAGATTTCCATTGGCTTTGTTTGGATTGAGTGTTACTCACAATTAGGGACCCTGAAAAAATATCATGAGTAATCCATTTTATTTCGCAGTCCATACACCAAATTCCTGCTCGAACCACCAGAGGGCATTGCATCAGGGGCTCAGCCATCCCCTCAGCCAATGATGCTTGTAGCTTCGAGCCTTGTGCTGCATATTAATGAAGAAGAAGCTGAAGGAAATATTTTCCAGGTGGACGATAGTGTTAAGAAAATCACTGCATGTGGTTCTTCACGACAGTGTTAGCCAGAGGGAGTTTATTGATAATGGTCTTCACAAATTTATCACATAATATCTTAGTGTAGAATTTTCATTCCCTTCTAGTGAAACTCCCAAAATCCAGAATCGCTGCTCACCTCCACTCATCTTTTTTCATACCTGTTGAACCAATTTCCACCTTCTCTTCAATCCCATTCTTCTCTCCAAGTCTTCAAGACAGCTGTTCGTCCCAACTCAGATCATCCCCAATCCAAAACCATGATATTCTTTTCTCCATAGTAGTCCATGGGCCCAGGCCAGAAATTCCACTTGTCGGTACCATCTAAGGAAACCAATCCTAGTTATGATTTTTGAATTGGTGTATATATATATAGATCATATTTTGATGTGATAACCATTGCAGACTGGCAGCTTATTGGTAGTTATCATCTCTGGAATGTACCCACCCTCCGCATAATGAAAGCGAAAAGGCAAACAAATCTGGATATCCTGAGCTGTTATTGAATGATATTACCTTCGTGGGATGTGTCAATAGTCCATTGTGTGATTTTCCCCCAAAACGTCAATATCTCAGAATGGTAAAATGGTAAAAATGCAAAATACATACACTAAGCTGCTCTTCTGGAACAGTTATCACATATTGAAATAATCATATAGTCCCTACCAATAACTTAGTAGCCCTAAAGTTTGGTTTCCCAGATGGTACCGATATATGCCTGGGCCCATGGACTATAGGTAACCTTTCCCAAGCCCACTTCTCTCCCACCTCTCGAAATGTTTTTTTCCTTTCTGAAAGTTTGCTTCTGTGTCCATCTTGTCATTTATTAATCTAATAGTCCTGTGGTGTGTCCCTTGTATTAGTCTGCATGTATATGTGTGGATTTAGCTCTATTATGAGTCTTACATCCTGTAAAAGTCATTTCTGTTGCGGATGTGATTGCTGCTAGTCGCATGAGTGCCACTGAGGGTTCTAAGTGAGTGTCACTCAAAAGTGACATCAGAAAAAAAATTGATATTTCAATGTATCTTTACTTTTTTCCATTTGACACATTTCATTCGCCTGAAAAGCTTGGTGTTGGCTTAGTGGTTCGGGTGGTGGCTTGGGATCCTAGGGTCCTGAGTTCAAGCCCTGTTGGCCGCTGAATTAATATACACCAGGAGGTTGACTCAACCTGTCATCCTTCAGAGGTCGGCAAAATGAGTACCAGTGTACTGGTAAGGGGGACACTGCGTCAGCAGCATAGCCACATCCCAACCAATGATGCAACCAGCAGCCACAGGCTGCACTCGATAGAAAGAGATTCGGCCTGGAAGCGTGATGCGTAATGTTGAATCAGGACTGTCCCACCCAAATTGGGACAGTTGGACTGTGTGCGTGCGTGCGTGTGTGCGTGCGTGTGTGTATTGACTCCTCCCGTGCTCTTCTAGCCGAAGAAAATTGCATAAAGTAACCAAAAAAAGCTACACAAGGTAAGCCCTTTGCCATTTTAAATTCTTCCCAGAGTTCCTCCACAGCTCTAAAGACATCAGCCACACACCCTCTCAGCCACAGGACCGTTTTTATCACTGATTGGTGATTCATCAGCGACAGCGCATACAGAAATGCACACCATCGAGCCTCCAAAGCATGTACCACGTACAAATGTCAAAAGCAATCAATATATGAATAATAAAGAAAGGCCCACCCACATCTCTCACCTGTGACTGGAGGGAATAACCAATTAGCCCTCACCTAATCAATTACCCCAGGTGGCCAGGATTACAGATAAATTGACTCCTCCCATGCTCATCCAGCTGAAGAAAGCTGCATAAAGCAAACATATGAGAAAAATCCACACGAGGTAAGCCCTTTGTCATTTTAAACCCTTCTCAGAGTTCCTCCACAGCTGTAAAGATACATCGGCTATATCAAGGTTAGTTCATATCTGTGCCACAAGACCATATCTCCACCCACCCCACTTCCCAGTGTCACAAGCACTGCTCATTAGCCAGGCCACGCTTTTCCCTCCAGAGGCCCAGAAATCGCCGCCATTTTTTCGCTCCACATAGCTCTGAGGCTTCATTGGCCTCCAGTGGACATGTTAAGACTTAACAATGCGTCCTCTATCTATACTAATAAATGTCAAGTCAGTCAGTCAGTCAGTCAGCGTCTGTGTGTATGTATCATCCATAACTCCACAACCGTGAAACCGAGTGGCCTGAAACTTTGCATGCATACTAAGGGCACTCCAAGGGAGTGCATGAGTGAAAATTGGGTGTTTGGGTTCATTTAAACACCAAGAAAAGCAAAGATAATTATCTTTTGAAGTTAATTACCGGCCTTATTTAATTATGCTTTATCAAGGCTCACCCTTGCTCTCCCTTGCTGGGGTCTTAATTCGCCATTTTTGGGGGTTTGCCTAATCATGCCTTGACTTGGAAAAGGCCACAACAGTTTCTTAATGATAGAGCTCAAATGGTTTTTTTTTCACTTTCCTCACTCATATCATCGAATTCCTCATCATCATACCTGCAAAGCGCTGTGTTTTTTTTGTTGTTGTTGTTGTTGTTGTTGTTGTTTTTTTACGGATAAGCACTACAAAAAAACAAAAACAGTGCCCACTTGTACCATGAAAGCACAGAGGATCAAAAATACAAGTGAGAGAAGAATAATAGGAAAAGAAAACAAGGTGATAGAATCGTACATACAAAACAACATCATCATACGTATACTGCATTAGTCTTTAAGATATTAAAGTATACATCGCTTTTGTAAGTGCTATAGTTTTCAAATTAGGAGTTTGAAGCAATTTAATGCTTTATATATGATGCAATTTTTCATGATTTACTCTCACGGACTAATTAAAGTATATATTCGAAATATAATTGCTGTTTTGAGGATAAGATTATGCCTGGTGTTGGTTTAATGGTTAGGGTGGTGGGCTTGGGATCCTAGGATCCTCAGTTCAAATCCCACTTTTCTGTTGAATAAATACCAGGTGGGGTTGATTCTGCCTGTCATCCTTCTGATGTTGGCAAAATGAGAAGCACCTTGCTGGATCCTGTGTCGGAGTGGTGACCCGTACAGGATTGTGCCCAATAGCCAAGGAGACTGCTTAGGCAGCACCAATGCTCTGCACAGAGTATGGTCCCAATGGATGGATCACATCACATGGAATAAATAAGTGTGAAATCTGAAAATGTTAAGAAATCGGCGATGTGTATTTGCTTTTGTGGGTACATCCCATTACTAATCAGCTTGCTATCGCTTGCCAATGCATCCGGTACTCATCAACCATTTTAATGGAGTGCTTGCTTGAGTGCTTAAGCCATTTGGCGAGCACCCTACAGTAGATGTCGGAATTATGCACATAGTCCATGTCCCGATCAGGAGGTCAGTTTGGCTCGATAGCACAAAGGAGTACTAGACAGCACTACGGCTGTGGTATAAATGGGAGCTTTGGATTTGTAAAGGGACTCTTCACTGTGTGTGTGTGTGTGTGTGTGTGTGTGTGTGTGTGTGTGTGTGTGTGCCTGCATGCTTGGTTACGTGATGTGCTGTGGTGTGCTGAGATACTGGAATGCTGGGCCAATCTCAAACCCAGGCTTATCTTTAGTGTCCCTGTCAAGTGTGGCACCGTGGTGGAGGTTTCAACTTTTAACCTCAGCAGTGTCTTCCTTTGTCCTTTGTCCCTCGTGGCTGTTTCAAAAGCAATTGATTATTTTATATGAATGGGTTGTGCTTTCGAAAGGTTATATTGTTTCTCTTTTGTAAGGTTCAAAGCAAAATATATTTGATAACACCCAATTTCTGAGCCATTTGCCATATTAAATGTTTTTCTAAATTACAGAGCCATTTTTTTCCAGCCGTCACATGACGATTGGCAGCTGTTTATAAGAACAATGTTCATACACATCTCCCTGAAATGTCTATAATGCAATGATGTTTTTATAATTTGTTTATTGAAATTCCCCAAACAGGGTGAAAGCTAATCAAGGTTTTTGGGTTGATACAGTACTTACTGTAGTCATAATCACACTGACTCCAATCAGCCGATTACTGAAAATTTTCCGATATCGGCCAAGCATAATGTTACAGTATTTTGTTGTGTGTTGTGTGTGTGTGTGTGTGTGTGTGTTGTTCATAAAGCATAACATATTCTCTCTGCTAACTCCCTTACCCCACCTTCTCTCTTTTGTCCCATCCTCACTCCACACTCCTTCAGTGCAGCACCCTCCCCGCAGCACTCTTCCCATCTCTCTTCTCTCTCTCTCTCTCTCTCTTCTCTTCTCTCTCTCTCTCTCTCTCTCTCTCTCTCTCTCTCTGTGTCTCTATATCTCTATATCTCTATATCTCTATATCTCTAATCTCTAATCTCTTCAATCTCTATCTCTAAATCTTTTAATCTCAATCTCTATATATCTCAATATCTCTAAATATCTAAAATCTCTAAATCTCTAAATCTCTTAATCTCTTAATCTCTAAATCTCTCTCTATCTCTCTAAATTTCTAAATCTTTAATCTCTACATCTCTACTCTCTAAGTCTCTAAGTCTCTAGTCTCTAAGTTCTCTAAATCTCTATTCTCTAGTCTCTATGTCTCTAAGTCTCTAAGTCTCTAAGTCCTCTAAGTCTCTAAGTCTCTAAGTCTCTATGTCTCATGTCTCTAAGTCTCTAAGTCTCTATAGTCTCTAAGTTCTAAGTCCTCTAGTCTCTAAGATCTAAGTCTCTATTTAGTCTCTTAATTCTCTAAGTCTCTAAGTCTCTAGTCTCTAAGTCTCTAAGTCTCTAAGTCTCTCATGTTCTCATGTTCTCTCATGTCTCTCAGTCTCTATGTCTCTCATGTCTCTCATGTCTCTCATGTCTCTCATGTCTTCGTTCTCTGTTCTCATGTCTCTCATGTCTCTCATGTCTCTATGTCTCTCATGTCTTCATGTCTTCTCATGTCTCTCATGTCTCTCATTGTCTCTCATGTCTCTCATGTCTCTCATCGTCTCTCATGTCTCTCATGTCGTCTCATGTCTCTATATCTCAGAGAGAGAGAGGTGGGAGGGGAGGAAGAGGAGAGGGGGTGTGTGTGTGTGAGAGAGAGAGAGAGAGAGAGAGGTGGGAGGGAGAGGAGAGAGAGGGGGTGAGAGAGAAGAGAGGAGGAGAGAAGAGAGAGAGAGAGAGAGAGAGAGAGGTGGGAGGGAGGAAGAGGAAAGAGGGGTGGTGTGAGAGAGGAGAGAGAGAGAGAGAGGGGTGGGGAGAGAGGAGGGAGAGGAAGAGGGTGAGAGAGAGAGGAGAGAGAGAGGTGGGGGGAGAGGAAGAGGAAGAGGGGTGAGAGAGAGAGAGAGAGGAAGGGGGATTTTCCCTCCTTAACCGCATTTCACCCTGTGCCACACCAATCTGCATGACACCAGCCCTCACCAGCTTGTGTCTGCCTGAAGTTCTTGCCTGCTTCCTTTGTGTCTGATTCTGGTGTTTTCACCTTAGCAGGTTATTTCTTTGCATTTGTACATTCGTTTTACCTTCCCTATTCATCTCTCTTTGTGCACCACATATATCCGGGTTTTGGTAATGATTGCTTTGCACAGTTTGGTGATGATTGCTAGGCAACTGCATTCATGTTAAAGAACAACTTGGGGGCAAAAAGTGTTTTTACTAATGATGTCCTGCAGTGGCTGATTTTACATAATAGAAAGTCCTAAGATGCAGGTAAACAAAAGCTTCCACTCAGATGGAACAAGTGTGCAGGTGTGCAAAGTTGGAGAATACATTGATGAGTAATGTAATTGAGTCTGATATTTGGAATAATGTATGGTATATATCAAGCTTACTTACGAGTATAAGCAAAAGTCCAGGTCAAATTTCAAGCACAGAGTTCTTCTACATATGACTGTCTGGGCCTTCATAGAAATTGCTTCCAAAAATGCCATGTCAACATTTCAAATGTATTGTTATTCTTTAACGGCCACAGTTATTCCAACATTTTTGTAGGATTGGCCAGAATAAGCTTGACCCAAGTCTTTCACAAAACGGCTGGCCAGGCCTGACGTTCAACTCAGGTTAGGGCAGGAATTTGGAATTTGGCCATGGTGCAGGCGATAGCTCACCAATTCTTTGCGAAGGACACTGTGGGATCTTAAAAGTCCACCACCCCAGCTGCCAATGGGGTTCATCATTTCAAATGTATTGATACACTTCATTGGTACTGGTGATAACTCGTCAACTCTTTGCAAAAGACTCTTTGCAAAAATTTGTGTCAAACCATGTGGTTGGAGTCCAATCTTTTGAGTTTGGTCATGAGGTCTTGAATCATAGTCCAAACGTTTTGGGTTTTGTAGAGTTCGTATTCGTTACTTTGATGAAGAATTGATTTGATCATGGCTTTGTTACTAAATTATGTTATGGTTGTGATATATCATCAACATCATCAAGCACCCTATCCTATCCAGGGCGCTTATGCTGCTAAACCAAGCTATTGGGAAGGAATCCATTAGTTGATTTGGCCGTTGTCTTCCTAGCAGTAGTCAGGGCACGAATGTTTTGGAATTAGTTCAGGATCCAGAAGAAAATTTACCTCCTCTTTGCGAAAGACACAGTGGCCATCCGAGAGACGGCACACTTTGTGATTCCCAGCCCTACTTGTGAAACACCAGGGTGATTGTTCATAGCTGGGTCGAGATTCAAACCCAGGCTAGACAATTAAAAGTCGAGCATGCTAATTATATTATATAAACCTAACTCGAGCTGAAAACAAGTGAAAAGTAAAAAAATTTAACCATTGATTTACATTTCACTTTGTATTCTTAACCGAGCAAAAACAATTAATCAGTAAATACATCTTATTGCGTTCTGTACTAATTTCTGTTAAACAATCACATCTTGCCTTTTTTGGATCCCTGATTAACTACACCGGCCAAGCTCGATGGCTCAGACGTAGCAGACTTGCCTTTAAGCTGTCCTGTTTAAGTTCAGTTTCCGACTGGATTATTAACTTTCTCCCTGGTGCTTCACAGGCAGGGCGTTGCATCATTGAGTGCACCATCTGTCGAATGGGACATCAAGCCGGGCTCCTGTCGGCCAGCATTTGCTGATGGATGTTAAAGATCCCATGGTGTTTTCACAAGAGTAGGCCATTTTGTTCCTGTAACCTGGCCAGATTACAAATTCCTGCCTTGACTACCGCTGGGAAGGCATTGGCAAACCACCCAGTATAATCATTGCCTTGAGTCTGCTTCACAACACAAGAGGATGTCCTGGGGGCAGATCACCAGATAGATTGGCTCTGAAACGATATTAATGTCACCTGTATTTTTCACAGCCAATCACCGACCAATAAAACGAGACATGACTGACTGGTCACAAATGACTGGGAAATATCTCTCAACGCCTAATGGTGCATTTTGCATAAGTGAAGCGTTTTGATAAATATCAGATCTAGTCACTATTTAAATTCAGTTTTGCTCTAACATTTACAAATGTATATTTATCAGAGACAGACTGTTCGAGGAAAAGCAGAAGAATTTGTAAGAAGAAAGGATAGAGGAAAGCAGAAGAAGAGATGAAAAGCAGTAGAGGATGAGGAACAAAGAAAGAGAGAGAGAGAGACAGAGACAGAGACACAGAGACACACACAGAGACACACACAGAGACACAGAGACACACACACAGAGACACAGAGACACACACACAGAGAGACACAGAGACACACACACAGAGAGACAGAGACACAGAAAGATAGAGAGACAGAGACACACACACAGAGAGACAGAGACACAGAAAGATAGAGAGACAGACACAGACAGACACACCAGGACATGAAGAATAAGAAGAGGAGGAAGAACAATAGGAATTATACATTTCAGTGCATGTTGTAAAATAACGTCACACATATCTGGGTGGAGGTTTGCAATGACCCAAGGGTGGAGCTCTCAATGATTGTGAGCTCAGACTGCCGATTGGATTGGGTCGAGTACCTGTTCTCCTAATTTCCCAAAAGGTTTAACTCAGACCTTCATTGCACCACAGAAGTGAATCAATAGCACAACCTTGATTATTAAGAAATAATTTCATATAAGCATCAAAAAAAAAGAAGAAGAAACAAATGACACAATAAGAGATAATCTATGACAATTTTGTCTTTTATCTCGTCCATGTTTAATCACTTATCTTAATGCTATGGGTCAGCAGGGGAAGCTAAAGAATAAGGTGAAAGGGGAAAAGTATGACTTTTTGTAATCGAAAATATTACAGTATATTATACAGTGTTACATTACATATTACAATCGGGTGATGATGAGTAACAAAATGGCCTACTTTATGAAGTCAAACACTTCCATTGTTTTTTTATTTTTATTTTTTACTTCATATTTTGCTTATAGCCCCTTTACCGTTGAATTAATACCAGGCGGGGTTGACTCAGCCTGTCATCCTTCTGAGGTCGGTAAAATGAGTACCAGTGTACTGGGGTAATAACCATTTGGGGTAATCTGCATTGGAGTGGCGACCTATCCAGGACTGTACTCCTTGCCAATGAAACTGCCTCGGAAGCCCAATGTGCCTTTGTAGCACAAAAGGAATGGTATTATTGTTATTCCTTTGCTAAAATTTAAAATGAACAATTATCACATTTATTTTATTTTTCCATATTATGTTTGATCACACATTCTGATCATCCCTTGTAATCGATAGAATGAAGATTGTTTAGGAATTGCAAAAGGCATATTTTGTATCATAGTGTTGGTAACAACTATCTTGCTTCATCATATCATAGTGGACCAATCTCTCCAGATTTATTTTTCAATCCAGGGAAATTTGTTGTGCATTTTGTTATTGATTGCTGCTCGATTGCAGAAGACAGCACAATGGATGAAAAACAAATAGCCTCTCCCTATGCTTGTCAATTGCTATATAGCCTCCCCTTAACCTTCCTAAGAAGCGCCTTTAACAGTACAGCACCAGGAATACCGCTAAACGATCCCTAATGTTGTCTGGAATCCACAGTAGATGTAGGTATCAATTGCTATTTTCTGATGACGTTAGCTTAGCACAGAAATTGAACAATGCAGTAATTATATTTTGGACTTTCTCTTCCATTCTCAAGCGTTTGATTATGCACCAAACACACACAAACACACAACACACACACACACACACACACACACACACACACACACCACACACACAACACTCGACCTATTGAAGAGAGCGACCTTTAAGCTTAATATGGCTTACACATGAGAATAAGCTAAGTTAGATGGAACAAACAGTTTATGACTAGTTGTTCAACTGGCCTTTTTTTTTCTTTCCTGTAAGTGCATATAAAAACTTTCTATGTAAGTTCTTGATCCCGGTTCTGGGTTTGGAGCATTGGCGGTCGCCTTGGGGCTCCCTGCTGACGATCTCAAAGTTAAGTTCTTCTGTTATCTGTCCCGTTTTAACTGTTTATTTTCTCACCTACATGTTGCTGGTTGTTCCAAGTCGTTTTGTTTCAAAAATCGTGCTATTTTGTGAGATTTCTTCGAACTTGTCTTACTGGGTGCTTCCTATCCTATGCTTAGGCCTACCTTTTTCCCTCACTGTACGATCATGTTTATTTGTTTTTTCTCCCATTATCTTCAATTTCTATCTTTCCCACTCTTAACATCCCCATCCAACTAATCACTCTATTCTTTATCTAAAAATAAAAAAAAAATAAAAACTTACCTTTCTCCGATTCTTCACGTCTTCTTCTTCTTCTCCTCCTCTTCTTCTTCCTCTTTTTTCTACAAACACTTCCATGACCTAATCGGTGAAAACTCTCTCAACATTAATAATAATACAAAAACGATCTCTTATAATGGTCATCTTCCTCGTTCACACGTGTGGTACTCTTTACTGTATCATAATGCACTACTCTTCTGCTATTTAAACAGACTGCTCTCAATTCGACCTTTCCTTCATACCTGCCTAAAAATCCAACTGTTACAGCGTTTCTTCTCTCCATTCTCTGAATTCGCCTTATTGCATCCTCAAGAAATGGTTTAATCGCAAACTGAACTAAAACATTTTAAAACCCAGTTCGCTATGAATGTTCGCTTTCCATCAACCATTTTTTTTTCCAACTTCAGTGCCAACTCACTCTCTCACCCTCACTCTCAAAGCAACCAACCCACTCTTCTCCCTCCAAGCCTCCCTCTCACCTCTCTCAAAACTCCCCCTCACCTTTCTCCCACCATTCATACCCCTCACTCATCCTTCCCAAAGTTCCCCCCCTCCATCCACAAAGCTTCCTCCTTCCACTGCCTCTCACCTCCATCTCTTCACTCCACCTCCTCCAATCCTCAACTGCATCTTCCCGCTCTCTTGTCCCCCTCTCCCCCAACCACAGACCTTTTCTCCTCCTCATTCGGCCCCCTCCCCTAGCTATTCTGCAATCCCACACTTCTTCACATACACTCCTTACGCCCCCCCCCCCTCATCCCTTGTCCTACCCTCGAAAGCAAACCCAAACTGAGGGCAATCTCATTCCTTCCATTAAGCTCGGAACAAGTGGTATCTACCCCAAGAGCCAGAAAACAATCATTTCTCATCTCAAGTCTGAACTCTCTAACCTCTCTCCCTCCTCAAAATCCGCGTCTAATCAAATCTGTTTCTGTGTATGTTCCCCTCCATCCCCTCCCTTACCTCAAATGCAGCACTCTGATACCGCACGTGAAAAAGATAATGCCTAATCTGGTGTTTTTCAGCAAAACTGTGTCCAAAACCATCACTTTCTTTACCCCCTTACCCATTGCACCCAACTGTCCCTGACTATGTGTCCTTTTCTCCTGACAAGGTGAGAGCTTTCTGTCAACCTCGACTCAGATTCTGCAACCGGTCCAGACGGCCTCACCCACGTGTCCTCAAACCTGCTCTTCTGCTCTTGCTCACCCTCTCTCTGTTCTATTCACCCTCTCATTTGCTCAAGGCCATCTCCATCTGCTTGAAATCAGGAAACATCACTGCCCTCACAAAAATGTGCAAAAACAGATCCCGCACTACAGACCAATCAGCTCTCCCAATCATCAGCAAGGTTATGGAATCCATCATCGCTTCAGACATCAATTCCTTCCTCTTCTCCAATGGCTTGATTTCTGATCACAATTTGGTTTCAGACCAGTCACTCTACCCTGGATATGCGCTTCTGCTCTCCCAACAATGTGAAAGCCCTCATGCCACAGGAAATCCGAGCCTATCCCTGGATATATCACATGTGCTTTTGACACAGATGGCACCCTGCCCTGCTCACCAAACTCTCTTCCTATGGTATCCAAGGCCATCTCCACTCATTGCCTCCAGACTTCCTCTCCTGTCGCAGTCAACGTGTGCCCTAAATGGAGTTCTTCACCCCCTTCCTGTCCAGGCTGAGTTCCTCAAGGTACGTTCTGGCCCTTCTTTTTCTGTTTTTCATCAATGATCTCCGACTCTCTGTAAAATCCTCTATATCTCTTTGCTGATGACTCCACCCTCTGCCGTACCATCGGTCATCCCTCAGACCGGCAAGCAGCAGCTTCTTCGCTCACTGGATCTGGATAAAATCAGAAACTGCGCCAACACGTGGAACATGTCTTTCAATCCGACAAATCTCACACTCTCACTATGTCTCTTCGAAAGGACCATTTAGAAACCCCCCCCCCATCCACTTTCTCAACAATCCTCTGGAAGAATCCTTTCTTTCAAGCTTCTGGGTCTCACTATCTGCCATGACCTTTCCGGGAAAGCAATTTCAAACCTCGCCTCCAAAGCCATCGCCGACTGGGAAGCCTCCGTGCAAGGTCCTTCCTCAGCTCACCTGGCTCCTGACCACTTACAAAGCTTTGTCGCAGCCTGATGAGTACTGCTCTCCCTACTGCTGGTGCTCCTGCCTCCCACCTTCTCGCTTCATGTCTTGTAAACCAAGGCATTTCGGATCATTGGCATCTCCGCAATGAGGCTGAGTCTTTGGCCTCTCACTCAATCACCGCAGGTTGGTCGGTGTGTCTTTCTGTCTTCTACCTTCTCTCCAGCCTCGCCCCCCCCCTGCTCTCTCTGCGATTTGTCCCCACCACATTTCCGCAGGGCGCTCAAGGTCCGCCAACAACCCCCTTCTGGTAAAAATACCAAAATCACAATCACTGCTCACCTTACCTCTTTCATTCTTTTCCCCGCCTTTGGAATAAACTCCCTCACTCTATTCATCCCATTCTTCCCTCCAGTCCTTCAAAACAGCTGGTCACCCCACCTCTTATCATCCCCATCCAATCCTCGATCTTTTCTACCCCCGATAATCCACCCAAGCCCACCTCCTTCAAATTCCCTGCTTTCCTCCTGAAATTCCCTTTAATGTCCATCTTCTATTCCCCATGTTCCCCATCCATCCCTCTCCCTTCCACAGATCTCCAAATGTCTCTGTTCCCCACTATTTTGTCCTTCCCACTCCCGCCCCTCTTGTCTCATGGCCCCTTATTGCGTTGTTGTTAGCTCTCATACGAGCCTCGACAAGGTATACAAAAAAAAAGAAAAAAAAGTGAAGCAACCACCCTTGCTGCAGATGAATATTACACACCGAATGGTATCAAGGGTCTCTATGAAGGAATTGATGTCCCAATTGACGACCTCTCTGTGGTTGAAATGACAGGCCAACAACTTTTGTCCACGCAACAAATTTATTGGTTGGATTAGTTATTTTGCTGAATATATGACTCATTCCTATCTACACACATTTTACCTCTGTCACCGAAGGTGAATGAGATTATGTTTTCACCCCTTTCTGTTTGTTTGTTTGTGTACAGGATATCTCAAAAAGTTGTTGACGAATCCAGATGCAATTTTGTGGACATGTTCGGTATGTGCCAAGGATGAACTGATTATATTTTGGTGAAGATCTGGATCCGGATCCAACTACTAGAATTTCTTAAGTGATTCCACAACATTGAGAAATAGGGTGAAACCAATGATATCTATTGAGAAATAGGCACGATATCTCAAAAGGTTGTGGACGGATTCAAAAGGTTGTGGACGGATGTGACCATGACAAATTGATTCGATTTTGATGAAGATCCGAATCCGGATCTGGATAGGAGAATTATTTAATTTTTAAAGTGATTCTTCACCATTGAAAGATAGGACCGAAAACGATGTTGTACTGTATAGCATGATATTTCAAAAATGTATTGGGCCCGATATGTTCTCGTGGATCAGGCATTGTATGGCAGACGAATTCGCTCCACCGAGTGCCCTTCTAGTTGGGTTTGTATTTGTATTCAATGTATCACATCTAAAGATTATACATTATATATGACTATGGTGATCGTTATTCTTGAATACTTTGATCTGATATTGCTTTAAAGTCATAAAGAACAGAGCTTCACAGTTATATAGTCGAAAAATATATGATGGTCTTACCAGCCACAGTGTGCTGTCAGGATGGCTCAGAGGTTTTTGCACTTGCCTTTGAGCTGTCAAGCCTGGGTTTGAATCTCGACCCAGGTATAAACGGTTAAACAGGTGTTTTATATGCAGGGTCATGCATCCCAAAGTTGTCATCCCTCAAATGGATAATGTGGGTGTTCTACCTGCTAGCATTGGTTGGTGGTGGGCATTGAAGATCCATCTGCTAAGAGTGATTATTGGTGGATGTTAAAGATCCCACAGT
This sequence comes from Eptatretus atami, assembly GCA_035128595.1. NCBI lineage: Eukaryota > Metazoa > Chordata > Myxini > Myxiniformes > Myxinidae > Eptatretus > Eptatretus atami. The sequence continues at coordinate 167,731,090 of CM068954.1, read as the reverse complement.
TACTGCTATATCTAAAGGGTGCACTATAATCTACAGGGGGTACCACATCAGCAGCACAGCCATGCTACCAGTAATAATCCAACCAGTAGCCACATGCTGCACATAAAAAAATGATGATGACAGACCAGTAATTACAAGCCGGTAGGCGACATGGCTGCTCGCTCTAGATGGAAAGCTGGCGAACGGACTAGCCGATATTCATGTACATGCTATCAATCAATTTAGCACAATAATATGATTATCACAGCCCTCTTAGTTTGCGCCCAGAAACCCGCCTTGTGAAATTTCGGGCATGTTTCCAAAGAGACTCTAACAAATGGCAGCCCTGGTAATTCCATTTATCAATTCGCTAAAGATTTTATTTTTTTATATGATGCTGTAAGACATTCTCCTTGGGCACAAAAAGAAACAGGTCCATCGGAGGTCCAGTTTCGGAGGTATTGATTTTTTTGTACAGTCCACAATAAGTGTACGATGTACGATAAAGTATTTTAGCTGTTGCTAAGCAACGGAGGTGTGCATAGCAACCATTCATTTTTGTGTACATGCTAGCCACATTGTACACATTTCACCCAAATTTCATCAAAATCAGACTCTTTCTCTTAGAGATATTCGCAATTAACCGTTTCTGAAATGTTCGACACGTACTCGCCCAAAACCTATCTCCTCCTACAAATATTTTTGTTAGGCTGCAACTTGGCATGAAGGGAGCTAGATAGATTGCGTACAGAACTCTAAGCTTCGATTTTTCGATTTTTTTTTGATTTTTTTCGATTTTTTGACCACTTTAAAGGGCCGTTGCTATGCCGTTGCTAGGGCCCGGGTCCCATATTCGAAAGCACACGATTCCCAGAAATATTGGTCCTACCTACCAAATTTCATTGGAATCGGTTGAGTGGTTTAGCCCCTAGGCTTGACCAAAGTTTCGCGGACAGACAGACAGATGGAAATGTCCAGAATAAGGGTGCTCTAAGAGCAGCCAATAAAGTAAGGTAACCAAATACTCCACTGATGCAATTCGGTGAAGGCTACCAACTCTAAAACAGCAGAATTATTGCCAACATCACTGCAGATGTCATAGGAGGCTTAACTTACCCTTTGCATTGGCTGTTTCACATGGGATAGCCGACTTAATGTCCCCCTCTGTGTAGGCTGTTGCACGTGGGATAGCCGGCTTATTAACACATCCTCGGCTTTGTGGACACATACATTTGTCCGGAATCGGCTCAAGGACTAGACAGAGCGAGAAAGTGAGCACCCCACTGCAATGCTGCATTGATTTGTTGCTTAGTTGATTTTTTTTGTTGTTGTTGATGGTTTTATTGTTGGTAGTGTTGTTGCTATCCTCAAGATCCAACCTCCGTAGATATTGCAATTTTATCAATTCCACATAAATACTTCATCTATAGCAAGCGTGCAAAAAATACAACGCGCGAACTCCATTCCACGGAAACCCGTAAACAAACAAGCGGAAAGTACATTACACGAGCAGCAGAGTCGAACAAGTTACAAGCTTTGCAGTGACATTTTCTCAGCAAACGACTCGAAGGTAAAGCTTGTGTTCGCGCTAAAAGCTAAATTATGGCTCTCGCGGCGGTCAGAGCACGTTGGTCTTTGAAGGCAGCCAGCTTGGCTGGAAATAATTGCATGGCTGAGGCTTCAAAGTGCTGTATATAATCAAGTGAAATGCTTTGACACGGTAAGTCTGACACCCTGCAATGTAATCTTTTTTTGTCGCGGTTATAACCACGTAAAGTATCAAAAAAAAACCATAACCATTTGCTGCTTTATATGTTTCTCACTATTGGTTGTATTAAAGTCCTTAAACAAAAACAATATATTGTTATTTTGTTGTAAATATTGGTTTATATTATTTGGCAAGATATTTGAAATAGAGTGGAGTAAGTAAGGCGTAATCAATTAATCATCATCATCATCAGATATACAAATCTAGCCACATCTGTCTGGCTGTCTGTCTGACCACGATGCATTCAGTCATTACTTATCCAATCTCAACCAAACTTGCCAGAGGGACTAAGGGCCATAAAACAAACGTCGTAGCAACATCATTTTCTCATTTCTCCCAGGGGTTTTTCTACCTTGGACATACACTGTGTTAAGGTGTATAGATAACAGCTTATCGTGGTGTTTTTCCAAGTCCGTACTAATAATATTAATAATAATAATTGGCGATAAATAATAAAGATGACCCCCCCCCCCTCTTCATAAACACCATTTTGAGCATCATTTTGTGTAATATGCCTGGTGTTGGCTTAATGGTTAGGGTGGGCTTTGGATCCAAGGGTCCTGAGTTCAAATCCCACTCAGCTGTTGAATTAATACCAGGTGGGGTTAACTGTCATCCTTCCAAGGTCGGCAAAATGAGTGTGTCATCCTGTGTCGGAGTGGAGACCCCTCCAGGATTGTGCCCAATAGCCAAGGAGACTGCTTTAGCAGCACCAACGCTCTGCACAGAGTATGGTACCAATCTCCTCCTCTCTTTTGTGTAATCATAGTGTTTTACCAAGGCCACTTCCAATAACAACAGTAATACTAACTCGTGAGTTTGTAGAACACCTTACCCCATGCAGTCTTCACAAAATGGACATGGGAAGAGTCTTTTTTGCTTTTTTCTCTTGCTTTGCTTTTGCTTTGCATTTCTGAGCACGATATTTATATTTCCTTCGAGCCGCAATTTTGTCAGAATCTTGATATTCTCCAACGCTGAGAGGGCGAGCTGCACATTTGATTGGTTGAGATGGCGTAAAATGGCAAAATACTTTGTCTAAGTGCTAGTACAGTACTGAAAAACTGGAGGATTTTGGAACTGCCAAGAATGTCATTTGTGTTCTCCAGTGTTCAAGTATATAATTCAATTGAAATAAAATAAAAGTTTTAAATGTTGTCGAAAAAAAACGTTTTTTGGAAGTTTACCACTATGCATCATCTTTTGCACCACCTTATTTAACATGTTACATTCGTTCTTCATGCCTGTTGTTTGTGTCTTATATAACATCCCTAAAACAGAATTTTCCTCTTTGGAATGATTTTCAATTTTGTTTGACTGCCAGACAGGCAGACTGACTAAAAAAATTACCTTACTCCTCTCTGCGCATGTGCGATCGGGACGAGATTCCATAAAATTTGCCAAATGCAGAGCCAAAGTACTGCTAAACTAGAGGTTAGTTTTTCTGATTCATGCTCTGCAGTGTTTAAAATATAACATTCAATTGAAATGAAGTTGTTCCTTGATCATAAAATGATGTCTGTAGATAGACAGACAAAGTAAACCATTTGCTACACCCCACTTTTTGCTTCTTCACCAAAATAATCCTTCACCAAAACAAAGGTGGTTACTTCGAGTACTGAGAAGACTCCATGCCACCTTCTGAATCCCAAATTATGGAGATAACAATCAACGACATACACACACACACACACACACACACACACTCAACGATAACAGGTTTCACCTGTTCAGGTAGTGTTGCAAACTGCATCGGGAAATCAAGCCATTTTGTTCCCCCCAGACTTCCTTTCGGTAAACACGTCATAATGTCACCAGATTTAGGGTCCATTGCAAGTAATGCATCTGCACATGTAAAATTATTTTTGGAATGTCAGATTAATTGTATCAAACAGGGTTTCAAGTACTTGGTCTGATGCTGGGATTAAATAAATACAGTATTTTGGTAGAAACAACATGTTACTGTAGTCTTCATAAAATCGATGTGCAAAGCTCAGTCAACACAACTCTTGCATGCATTGAAACTCCACATTGCCAACAGCAGTTGACATCAAGGACTTGTGCTCTGTTTGCACCAGACATCCACTTTTCTGAGTATTGATGGGAGAATATCCCATAGGGCCGACTGCAGCAAGTATGACACACAGATGGAATGTCCAATCAAGCTACCAGATCGTGACTTTGTATTTGCTGAACGTAAACGTATTTACTCCGTATAGGCACCTCTCAGTGATGGGTTCTTGCAGACAGCATCTTCTCTTTCTTGTATAATGGGTTTGTATCACGTGAAAGCTGAAAACAGTATGTTAACTGCAGGGAGAAGCAAGGTGATCGTCCGTCGACATTCTGTTATTGGCTTTCAGTTAATAAAATGCAATGTTTAACTTGTATGCCGATGCAAGCTGACATTATATATCGCTTTCACAAAGACTTTTTTTATCTTACATTGTCTAGGTGGAAGAGCCAGGAGACAGAACAGACCAAGATACAGCAGGAGAAAGGGGAAACACCAATAGCAGGGTGGAGGGAAAAGGTAGATGGAGATGAACAAACAAGAGATGCAGGTAACAATGAGGGGTAGGGAAGAACACAAGGGGTGGACAAGATGGATACATAATCAAAATTTTGGGAGGGGTGGGAGTGATTTAATGGTGTAGAAAAGATCATGGCATTCGATGGGGGATGACCTGATATGGTGGTGAACAGCTGTCTTGAAGACCGGGAGAGAAGAATGAGATCGAAGAGAGTCAGGAAGGTGGTTGCACAGGCAGGAAAAAAGAGTAATAAATGAATAGAAGTGAGCAGTCGTTCGTGATTTTGGCAGTTTTACGAGGAGAGGGTTTCTCGTGGACCATGTGTGTCTTGCAGATACTTGGGGGCGGGGGGGGGGGGGGGGGGGGGGTAAAAGAACATGGAGAGGACAGAGGGTGCAAGTCCAGAAATGAGGCGGAAGAAGACAGAAGACATGTATTTCATTGTTTATTCATTGTAGTTTTATTTATTTATTGCCAGCTCTCCGAAGTAGGATACTTAATGGTGTGAACATCTATTTTTTGTATCCACATGAAACTCAAATGCTCGTTATACAACAACAGATTGACTATTTATAATGTAATAGTTTACCAAAATGCTGAAACCTCAAAGTACTTTCCTGCTGCTTTGATGGCACAATTGTACCACTAACTGAGTTCTCAATAATTCAACTTTAGGGACATCTTTGGAACTTGAATAATTTCAAAGGTTGCTTTTGGCACTGTGGGTATTACTGTGTGTGTGTGTGTGTGTGTGTATGAAATTCTGCCGAATTTCTGAGCAATTTAGTAATATATGATTGCTTCAACCATGACCTTTTAATTTGACACACCTATGCACCCTTAACCCTCATCCTACCAACAGGGGTCTTTTTGGACCCCAGGAATACATTTTGTTGTATTATTTCTGTATTACTTTAACAATGTATTTCATGTTTAATTAGTTCGTTTACCTATCTGTGCTAGTAATTAATATATATGATGTTTAAGATCCCACCTTGCTGCACAGAGTTACAAGCAAATCCTTTCTGGGGTCCATAATGACCCCTGTTGTTTCCGTTCAATTTTTTCCATAAATGGTATTTTTAATTGGTATTTTTATTGAGCAATATTCAAATGGTATTTTTTATCGAGCAAGTCCTCCAAATATATATTTTTTTAATACTTATGTTTGTTTACTTTCTCACTAAAACATCATCCAATCAAAATAATTGTTTCCTCATTGATGCGAAACTTCAGCAGATTGAATGAAATTTAGTGCTTCTGAGTTGGGGTCATAAAAGTCCCCAGTTGGTGGGTTAATTTTTGATTTATTTTTATTTATAAATAAAAACTTTATCAATAAAAAAACATATTTCGTCATTGATGTGAAACTTTGGCATATTTAGTGAAATTGAGTGGTTTTTCAGTTGGGATTCAAAAAGACCCTAGTTGGTAAGATTAGGTAATAAAAAATTAGGACGAGGGTTAAGGGCTCCAAGCCCAGCTGAAGTTTCTTTCACCTCAAAATGCCATTGGTCTGTTAAATGAATCATTATTAATAGAAAATCAACACATGAGCCGACTTAAAACTTAACTTATGGTGTGAATAGACTGGAAACTGGGTGGTCAGGGTGATGCCTGGTATCATGTGCATCTCTAGGATGCTATGGGCAAGATGCTTTGAATTATCGGAGAGGCTCTGCTCTGAATTGATGAACACACTTCAAAACTGCATGCTGAGGGTCACTACCGGATTTAGGGGTGGCCAGGTGGGGCCATGGCCCCGGGGCCCCCCACATTTAGGGCCCCCCCCCACAATTTGATGAATTTTGAAAATCCTTGAAAATGTGTTCTAAAGTTTTATTGTCGGTGAATGAAGATTGTAAACTCTTTGAAGATATCTTTCAAAATTGTCCGCTCATTGTGAGGGTCTTTTCAAGCTTTGGCTTTTCAAGCGTTTCTTCCACGGTCCACAGAACGGATCCAACGTGGTAAAAAATTCCCGGGGCAAGTCTCGGGCATTGGGGGCCTCATTCGGATCTTTTTTTGGATCGATCATTGATGCTTCGGATGGTTGAGAGTGACCAACTAACTACGCACTGCCCGCCAGAGCCCAGCAAACACAGACGGAATACAGAGGTCCAGCCAGAGGAGAGTGTAAAGGTAAAAGTCGATGTGGTAAAACTAGCCGGCCAGCACAGCAACGGCCGGCAGGGGTAGTATTGTACACACTGAAACTGCGGCTGCAGGGAACGCTGTCAGTACCCTGATTACTGGCGCGGCACAGCACAGTAACACGGTGTGACTTTCTATGTTCCAGGTGTGTGAAACATTATTTGTTGTTCGTGATTCTGGTACGTCCTACGTGCACTCTGACAATATCTCGGTTACTCGGTACCTACCAGCTGCAGAAACCACAATGAGCGGCTTCGGTGACGACAGGCACAACTCCAGGGCTCCACGGAAATATGACAGTGGTGCTCAAAAGCGGAAACGTTCCAAGGAAAAACATGAAAGACAACAGGCCGTCGTCGACAAGACCCGGAAAATCTCAGAGTTTTTCACTCCTGCACAAACAGGCGATTCGTCCATCAAGCAACTCTCGCTCAGGATCGGTGGAGAGCGCATCTTCTTTCGGCGGAATCTCGTGCATCTCTCGTCTTCTAGCGATCGCAAACGCTTGCATACAACCGGGCTTCCCGCTCTCTGGCTAGCATGAATCTTCGGACGGTGCATATCTAAGCGCGCGTGGGCTTCCTCGAACGTAAATGTTAACGATTTTCCTCACTCGACAGTTTACCGTTCGTCTTCATTCGCTTCCACACCGGCTGTTCCCTCACTGCACAGAAGAGCTTCCTCGCGCAATCTCCTCCAGCGTGAAAATACATCTTCGCCAGTTACGCAGAGACGCGGTCTCTGTCGGCTCTCGAGAAAGTCTAGACCATTGCTCGATCTCCTCGTTCTCGATTGCATCTTTCTCTCGGCAGGTTCTGGCAGTAGCTTCCCATGATGTCGGTTTGTCAGCTCCATCTTCTGTGGCTCAGTTGGCATCTTCCTTCCTTACGATAGAACATGGCCTTCGCAGAAAAACAGTCTTCCTGATTTTGCGACTTCTGCCGACCTGCTCCAAGCACTGCCGGGCGACGTGTAGTAGTGTCGAGCAACGTGAACTTTGAACTCCTTTCCCTCGTACTAGCTGGCCTCTCAGCGGCGGCATAGCAGGTGTTACACGATGCACGTGGTGTTTAGTTGGGAACTGTTGATCGATGAGCGGTTTAAGAGGAGGTAGATTCCCAGGGGGATAAATTTGGGGAAGTTGTTAGAAAGAGTAAAAAGATAGGGGTGAAGAAAAATTTGCTTTCTTGTAGTTTGGCGCTTGAAGGTTTGTCTCTATGATTTCCTGAATCATTTGTGCGAATTTGGCTAGATCGTGTTGGGTGGGAAGAAGACCAGTTGGTATGTTGTGTCAGCGTCGAGCCGGTGAAGGGTGGCCAAGAGAAGTTAGATCGAAAGACAGACAAGCACTTTCTGCGTCCGCTGTCTGGCCTGAGTCGTTTTCGTTCCACCCACGCAATTATTCTTTTATTCATTGCCGCGAAGCAAGCTCCGAGCACCGTCACAAGTCCACCGCCATTAACGACGTTCGCCATAGTATTCTGTGACCGTGGAGATCGTCTTTGTTCTGGAAGGGCCTGTGGGGTTTCTTAAAGAATTGCGCTAATCACCAGCATTTTAATGAGTGGAAACTTTCGCTGCCTGCTCATCACAGCTGTTCTGCCCGCAACACGAGAAGAGGTGATCCTTGCTTTGGCCTGTTTCTTCTCCTCCAGTACAACTCCGCTCTCTTTTCCCTGAAAGCCATGGTCTTGTTCGGTCAACGACGCTGCCGGAAGAGTCCGTCTCGTACCAGGTATGAAATGACGTCGTGCTGCGGATGATCTGGCCCGATTTGTAAGGGCCGTTGAGAAAGCTGTTGTTGCCTACTTTCAAAGGAAGGGATGTGTCTGAATCCACCCGCTCTCTCACGCTTCGACCACTGCATTTGTTCTTTGAACGGTTTGATGCGTTGCCGCGCTTCTTGAAATGTGCCCAATCATTTACGCGTCTGCTCGCCATGAAGTCATGGATGTGCATACACTTCGGGCCAGCTTCTCATTTTTCGCCTTTTTTCTCCTCTGATGCAGATTCGCGCCGCTGACAGGCACAATTGCCTGTCCCTGATTGCTTTGCAGCCACTTGAGCATACTTCACCTCACCTACGTAAGCTATTCGGCGTTCGTGACGCGCTGCGCTTTTCAACTTCATTTTGCGCATTCGAGGAAAAATTACCAGCTTTGAAAATTGCAAGACAATATCGATTTTTTTGCATCTCTTTCTTTGCTGAGAATGCCCTATCACGGTGGTTTTTTCTCTTACTCTCCGACGCCCCATTGTTCTTGCTTAATATCACTGGACCAAAAACAAATTGGACTGATTAACGGACTACTATCTATCGAGCGAGCCAATCGAGATGATCTCCTGTCTTTCTCATTCAGCCGTAAAGTCGGCGTGTCGCTTGCGTTTCTGAGAGCTGACATTATGGGCTGAATTTTTTTTGAAAAAAAATGTGTGGCACGTGTTGTATTTTCGTGTGTCCTGCGTGTCTGTGTGTGTTTTTGCGTCGTCTGCTTTTTTGTGTCTCGTATGTGCGTGATTTGTGATAGGCTGTTGTGGCCTGGCATCGGGCGACCGAGGAATCCTTCGCGTTTTTGCACCAACAGTCTGTCACTTTATGCGCCTTTGTACCGTACCTTCGAGCTTATGTTTGTTTTGGCGCAGGACCTCTGACGTAACGTCTCGTCGCTTCGCCTTAATGAAAGACGTGACAGTTTGTGGATATATGCGAGCAAACATGCGGAATACGACTTTTTTCCATCCGACTATTACACTAAGGACGTGCTTTATAACCTAGTCCATTCACAGTTCAATACCAGTATCAGGCGATGTAGCGAAATTTGTAAGAGTGAGAGGATTTACACCTGGCTAAATATAGTGAATTTATTTTGTATTCCGAGATTTTCACATTGCCTCTCGGTATGTCACGAGAGAAGGATGCATAAGTTGTAATCATATCCAATTTGATCGAAGCGAAGAACGCTTGGGGCATAGCAATTGATAGTAGAGTACAGAATTGCGCATAATATGATTAATCTTGGAGCTTGACACCTGACTATAGTATTACAGTATTGGTAACTACTAATCTAGATAGATTAAACTAATAATCATAAATCCCCACACATTGGTAATGAAATCCACACAAAGTAGATTACTTCATCATGTAGATCCATAACTAATTCATTGATCCACATCAGTAGATGTACATATAATCAGTTAGATTCTCAAACCCTTGGGGGTCCATGGTCCATCATAGATTACCTTCATGCAGTAGATCCCATAACTCTCAGTCATTGGGATCCACCATCATAGATAGTACAATCAGTAGACCCAACCACAACCTTGGTCATTGGATCCACACAGTAGAATTTACGGACATCAATAGATTCAAACCTCAGATGCTCCATGCAGTCATCAACCCATCAGTGAAACAGTCATATTCAAGATTTACTCGGTTGGATATATTCATCTTAGTAATATATTATCCTCGTTACATGCGTCCCATAAACGGTCTATTAATTGATAAAATTTAAATCATATCACATTGTTAGTGAACTTAAACCTATCACATGTCCACCACAGACACGACAGCACCCACTCACCTCTGATCAAATTGGTAAAAACGTTATAAACGGTTTTTTTTACCTGCTTGCTTGTTCCAAGCAACCACCAAAAGTTTTTATAATGTTCCAATGTTGTAAGTTTAATCATTCGTTATTATTAAAATACACTCGTTAATATTAATTATTTTTATTATCATAATTATATTTACTAGTTTTCTATTGGATCGTTTTATGATCTTAAAAATAAACTTGTCTTCATATGCTTCCTTTGAACTCCCCTGTGTTAGATAAACGTCTAGCACGTTATTTTAATCTAATTGATAAGTTTAAGTGCTGTGTGTTGTAACAAACCGTGGCTAGTTTATTTTAATCTCTTGTAAGTTTAGTGTTTGTCAGTCAACACCTGGTAGTTATTTAATCTCTTGATAAGTTTAGTGCTTTGTCAGTAAACACTTGGCTAGTTATTTTAATCTCTTGATAAGTTGGTGGCTGTGTTGTAAACATCCTTTCTAGTTTTTTAATCTCTTGATAAGGTTATGCTGTGTTGGTAACACACTGGGCTAGTTATTTAATCTCATAAATTCAGTGCTGTGTAAATTAAATTATACTTGTTATTCTAATCTATTTATAAGTTCAGTGATGTTAGGTAAATGTCTGACTATTTGTGTTAATCTGTATGAAGAAGTTTTGTCTGATTATATAACATCGAGGTATTTCGTTTAGAATCTATTGATAAGTTCAGTGCTGTGTGTGAGTGATTGTCGTAATTTGTATGTTATAGATTATTGATAATTCAGTGCGTGTTAGTGAATGTCTAATTGTTATTATAAACCTATTGATAAGTTAGTGTGTGTTAGTGAATGTTTAAGTTTGTTTATAATCTATTGATAAGTTCATGCTTGTGTTCATAAACGTCTGTATTTGGTTTAATCTGGTTGAAAGTTAAAATGCTGGAGTTACTATGTTACTTATGGGAGGCTGGAAGCAGGAATCTCTACTCTCAAACAGAAAGGCAAACAAGGGTGATAAGATGGCAATGAAGCAGATTAAGGCACTTTGGTCATGAGCAAAGAATGCTTTAAAGCTCTTTAACCGAATGCTAGTAACACAGAGCTCCTAATTCTGGAAAAGCCACATTATGGCACTGCTCAAACCTGGGAAAAGAATATCCCTCCTCAGAATTCTAACCAATCTCACCTGAGTCAATCTATAATGCTTTCGAACGCGCTGATCCTTAACAGAAATTGGTTCTGCTGTGATGGACACTCATCCCTGAAAAAGCAGGTTCGCTCGTCAGTCCATCAACATACCAAGTCTCAAAACTTAACCCAGAACTCGAAGATGTTCTTGAGTAAGTGCTGGTTAATTAGTGTAGTGATTTGTCGCTCTCAGCTGTGCCTATAGCAAAACAGTCTCAACCACAGACGTCTTCTTAGCAGATCTGGAAGACACAAAGACACATCAGCTGCAGAGTTGATTGGAAAGCATGCTCGAGAACAGAACTGTCTTTGTTGAACTTTGAGTTAAGGAAAGCAGATGCGGGACCTCAAGAATGCTCTCACGGGCGTGTGCTCGCAAATCTTTAAATCTACACAATGGCCAACGCTAAATCAGTGTAGACACCCGCGTTTCATCTATGCGACGAACCCTTGGATAGGTCGCAACAATATGCCGATTTCAAGTGTTGAAGAGAGACTTCCAACACTTTGCAGATATACTATCCCTACTACAAAGACCACCTCCGTCAATCCGTCCAAGACAAAGGTGTTGTGCCTTCATATGCGAAATCAGCGAAGCCAAGCGCTAACTTGCATGACTAGTCAGAATCCTTTGAACACTGTGAAATACCCAATCTACATAGGGGTAACTTAAGATAGATGTCTCTCTTTACAGACTTCAACTGAGAAACCCGAAGTGCAAAGTGAGTGCGAGGACAACATCATCAGTAAGCTCCGGTCAATTGTGGTTTGGCCCACAGCATTGAAAAGTCACATCGCAGCAAATCGCTCTCTTGCTTCCTCAATGACTGAATAGGGCCTGGATGGGGAAGGCTTAACATGCAAGAAGCTGATCGCGTTCTCAATGTTAGCTGCCGCCTCATACGTGCTTAAAACCACTACCTACGGACGTAATTATATCTGGCACTACGGATTTAGGTGGCCAGGGGGCCATGGCCCGGGCTCCCAATTTGCCCCCCCCAAATTGTGATACATTTTTGAAAATCCGTTGAAAATGTGCTTCTAAAGTTTTATTGTCGGTGAATGAATTGTAAACTCTTTGTAAGGTATCTTTCAAAATTGTCCTGCATTGTGACGGGTCTTTTCAAGCTTGCTTCCACGGTCGCACAGAAGGGATCAACGTGGTAAAAATTCCCGGGGCAAGCTTCGGGCATTGGGCCGGCATTCGGTTTCTTTTTTGGATGATCATGAATGCTTCGGATGGTTGAGGTGACCAAACTAACTACGACTGCCGCCAGAGCCCAGCAAACACAGACGGAATAGAGGTCCAGCCAGAGGAGAGGTGAAAAGGTAAGTCAATGTGTAAAACTTGGCAGGCCGGCACAGAAGCACACGGCCGGCAGGGGTATGATTGTACACACTGAAACTGGGCTGCAGGGAACGCTGTCAGTACCTCTGTTACTGGCGGCACAGCACAGTACACGGTGGACTTTCTATGTTCCAGTGTGTGAAACATATTGTTGTTGTGAGTGATTCTGGTACGTCCTACGTGCACATCTGACAATTCTCGGTTACTCGTACCTACCAGCTGCAGAACCACAATGACGCGTTCGGTACTAGAAAGGCACAATCCAGGGTCACGGAAAATATGACAGTGTTGTTTCAAAAGCGGATACTTCGGAAGAGAGAGAAAAATGAAGAACAATCACAAGGACGTCGTCGACAAGCCCGAAGAATCTGAGTTTTTATCTCATTACCTTGAGCATACATAAATCAGGATACGATTATTATACTACATGACTAAATAGTAAGGTCATGGAATCAACAAACAGAAGTAACAGAACAATTAGGTAATTATATAGGCAATACTATGACATAATCTTTCTCTCCTGTCATATTCTTAAGAGTTTTTTCGGCGCGCTTCTCGCCGCTAGAGGGGTCTCGCCATACACGCGGAATCATCCGACCGTTAATAGGATAACCGCACTTAGATATGATTGATTAGGAACACGTATGTTATATACGCACGGATGCCCTTGACTATTGACGGGACCTGGCTTTGCCAAATTGCATTGGGATTTGGCCTCCTGAATGCGAATCCGTTCCGTAAGGAATGAATCGACTTCTTGGTTCAAACAAAATTTTGGAGCCGCAGAATTCGACTGGTCCTTTGATTCATCCATAAGATTCGTTTGAAGTAGGAACATCGCTGCTCTCCAAATCTTTTTTTAAACCGTATCTAATCAAACGAAAAGT
>CM068954.1:167689496-167702171 GCA_035128595.1 Eptatretus atami | reverse complement strand
TAAAATCATATTTGGTGTCATAACGCGACCTACCACTCTTACTGCCGCCATTGTTGATATCCCATAGTTCCTCGGTGCGGAGCACCGTATAATTAGGGCGGATCGTCAAATTCGCGCGTTCCTCCACACCGATACTCTGGCGTCACGCCCATCGATCTGGGCCAAGTTTAGGCCCGTTTGGTACTGAACAGAGAATCGATCGTCGGTGTCTCCTTTTTTAAAATTAATCCCTGGACTCTAATCTACCTTCTCGCCAAGTTTGGTGCTTTTGTCCAGTCAGTAAATATTTTGACCCTAACTGACTGGACTACCAGGGATTTAACATGACAGTCATGCCAAAATGGCTTCACACGTGCAAATTCTGCAATGACGGGTCACCACACGAAATGTGCTTTTCGAGAATAGTTTATTCTTAGAAGGCACAGGATGATGATAACAGAATCCCAGGAGAAAATATAGACTTAGATGGACACGAACATGAGCAGAGAAATCAATAGATGAGCACACTAGGGATCTGATATAAGGAAAAGAGCACATATACAGGAAATAAAATCTAATGGACTTTGGGGGGAATAACTCTGCTGTGAGGCAACAGATCTGCATGTATCATGAGCACACAACAAAGGGTGCCCTGTGAGGTCTTTTAAAATATACTGGTACCAGGGATCGAAAATGCTCCACCATGAACTTGTCTTCAGCCAACAGTTTGTGGCACATAGCAGAGAGACAAGCATCAAGTCACTTCCTGTAGTTCCTGTGTGTAAAGAGATAACGGATAAAGTGAAGTAGCATGAAGTGGGAGTAAAAGTTCCGATGAAAAATGTGAAAATATAAATAATTCCGGTTCTGGGTTTGGAGCGTTGGCAGGTTTGAATTCCGGTTTTGGATCTTCCAGTTCTGGGTTTGGAGCGTTGGCAGGTCTCCTTGGGGGCTCCCTGCTGATGATCTCAAAGTTAAGTTTCCGGTCATTATCTGTCCCGTTTTAACTGTTTATTTTCTCACCTACATGTTACTGTGTGTTCCTAGTTCGATTTTGTTTCAAAAATCATGCTATTTTGTGAGATTTCGTCGAACTTGTCTTACTGGGTGCTTGAGGCCTATCTTGAGGCTTGAGGCCAACCCTTTGTTCCCCCGGTGTACGATCGTGTTTATTTGTTTTTCTCCCCATTATCTTCAATTTCTATCTTTCCCACTTTCTTAACGTCCCCCATCCCTCCCAACTAATCACTCTATTTATTATCTAAATCCCCCCCCAAAATAACCCGCTACCTTTCTCCGATTCTTCTTCTTCTTCTCTTTATCTCCTCTTCTTCTTCCTCCTCTTCTTCTTCCTCGATTTTTTCTACAACACTTCCATGACCTAATCTGTTGAAAACTCTCTCAAACATTAATATATAATAACAAAAACGATCTCTTATAATGCTTCATCTTCCTCGTTCACACGTGTGGTACTCTTTACTGTATCAGAATGCACTACACTTCTGCTATTTAAACAGACTGCTCTCAATTCGACCTTTCCTTCATACCTTGCCTAAAAAATCCAACTGTTACACGGTTTCTTCTCTCCATCTCTGAATTCGCCTTTATTGCATCCCCCAAGAAATGTGTTTAATCGCATGACTGACCTAAAACTTTTATAAACCCCAGTTTGCTATGAATGTTCGCTTTCCATCAACCATCTTTTTTTCCAACTTCAGTGCCAACTCACTCCTCTCACCCCTCACTCTCAAAGCAACCAACCCACTCTTCTCCCTCCAGCCTCCCTCTCACCTCTCTCAAAACTCCCCTCACCTTTCTCCCACCATTCATCCCCTCACTCATCCTTCCCAAAGTTGCCCCCCCCTCCCATCCACAAAGCTGCCTCCTTCCACTGCCCTCTCAGCTCCATCTCTTCACTCCACCTCCTCAAATCCTCAACTGCCTTCTTCCCCCTCTCTTGTCCCCCTCTCCCTAGCACCACAGAGCCTTTTCTCCTCCTCATTCGGCCCCCTCCCCTAGCTATTCTGCAATCCCCCACATCCTTCAACAACACTCCTTACACCCCCCCCCCTTCCGACGAGTCTGGCATTTCACTCAAGCCGACTGGCAGGGTCTCCAAGCAGCCCTCAAACTTATAGACTGGTCTCCGATCTCTACTTTCTCCAACATCAACTCATCCTGGGAATTCCTTCAAAGAAACTTGCTCTCCCTCATTAACAGATTTATCCCTCTCGTCTTCAGTTGTCCTACCTTGCTCCCGCCCTTGGTTCACTGAAGCTTGTGGTGAGGCAGTTGTCCTGAAACAACTTGCGTTTGCCTCATGGAAAGCAAACCCAACTGAGGGCAATCTCAGTTCCTTCCATAAAGCTTGGAACAAGTATGTATCACCCTCAGGAGAGCTGAAAAACAACATCTTTCCAATCTCAAGTCTGAACTCTCAAACCTCTCTCTCCTCCTCAAATACTGGTGGCGACTTATCAAATCTGATGCTGGTGTATGTTCCCCCTCTATCCCCTCCCTTACTTCAAATGGCAGTACTGCTGATACTGCACGTGAAAAAGCTGAATGCCTAAACTCGGTGTTTGCAGCTAAATCTTGTGTCAAAACCCATCACTTTCTCTATGCACCTTACCCATTCGCACCCAACTGTCCTGGACTCTGTGTCCTTTTCTCCTGACAAGGTGGAGAGCTTGCTGTCAAACCGAGACTCAGATTCTGCAAATGGTCCAGACGGCATCAGCCCACGTGTCCTCAAAGCCTGCGCTTCCGCTCTTGCTCATGCTCTCTCTGTTCTTTCACCCTCTCATTTGCTCAAGGCCATCTCCATCTGCTTGGAAATCAGCAAACTTCACTGCCCTGCACAAAAAAGGTGCAAAAACAGATCCCTGCAACTACAGACCAATCAGCCTTCTCCCAATCATCAGCAAGTTATGGAATCCATCATCGCTTCAGACATCAAATCCTTCCTCTACTCCAACGGCTTGATTTCTGATCATCAATTTGGTTTCAGACCACTACTCACCGCTGAGTATGCTGCTTCTGCTCTCCCAACAATGGATGGAAGCCCTCAATGCCAGACAGGAAATCCGAGCCGTATCCCTGGACATATCACGTGCTTTTGACACAGTCTGGCACCCTGCCCTGCTCACCAAAACTCTCTTCCTAGATATCCAACATCTCCACTCATGCGCGCAGACTTCCTCTCCTGTTGCAGTCACCGTGTGGCCCAAAATGGAGTTCTTTCATCCCCCCCCCTTCCTGTCCAGGCTGGAGTTCCTCAAAGTAGCGTTCTGGGCCCTGTTCTTTTTTTGGTTTTCATCAATGATCTCTCCGACTCTCTGGAAACTCCTCTATATCTCTTTGCTGATGACTCCACTCTCTGCCGTACCATCGCCCATCCCTCAGACTGGCAAGCAGCAGCTTCTTCGCTCAC
Organism: Eptatretus atami; assembly: GCA_035128595.1. Taxonomy (NCBI): domain Eukaryota; kingdom Metazoa; phylum Chordata; class Myxini; order Myxiniformes; family Myxinidae; genus Eptatretus; species Eptatretus atami. The sequence continues at coordinate 167,698,759 of CM068954.1, read as the reverse complement.
TGCTGATCTGGATAAAATCACAAACTGGTCCAACACGTGGAACATGTCTTTCAATCGCAAAATCTCACACTCTCACTATGTCTCTTCGAAAGGACCGTTTAGAACCCCCCCCCCCCAATCCACTTTCTCAACAATCCTCTGGAAGAAGTCCTTTCTTTCAAGCTTCTGGGTCTCACTATCTGCCATGACCTTTCCCGGGAACCACATTTCAAACCTCGCCTCCAAAGCCAGTCGCCGACTGGGAAGCCTCCGTCGTGCAAAGTCCTTCCTCGGCCCACCTGAGCTCCTGACCACTTACAAAGCTCTTGTCTGCAGCCTGATGGAGTACTGCTCTCCCTCTGGGCTGGTGCTCCTGCCTCCCACCTTTCTCGGCTTCACGCTGTAGAAACCAAGGCATTTCGGATCATTGGCATCTCCCGCAATGAGGCTGAGTCTTTGGGCCTCTCACTCAATCACCGCTGGTTGGTCAGTGGTCTTTGTGTCTTCCACCGTATCCTCTCCAGCCTCACCCCCCCCCCCTGCTCTCTCTGCGATTTGTCCACACCACATTTCCGCAGGGCGCTTAAGGTCCGCCAACAACCCCCTTCTGGTAAAGCTACCAAAATCACGAATCACTGCTCACCTTGACTCTTTCATTCCTCTTTTTCCCACCTTTGGAATAAACTCCCTCACTCTATTTCATTCCCATTCTTCCCTCCAGGCCTTCAAAACAGCTGTTCACCACCACCTCTATCATCCCCATCCAAATCCTCAATCTTTGCTACCCCCAATAATCTACCCAAGCCCACCTCCTTCAAATTCCCTGCTTTCCTTCCTGAAAGTCCCTGTAATGTCCATCTTCTATTCCCATGTTTCCCGTCCCATCCCTCTCCTTCCACAGATCTCCTAATGTCTCTGTTCCCCCTGTTTTGTCCTTCCCACTCCCTCCCCTCCTGTCTCATGCCCCCTTGATGTGCGTTGTGTGTTAGCTCTCATACGAGCCTCGACAAGGTATACAAAAAAATAACAAAAATGGCCTTGTTGAATTGTTAATTATGGCTGCTCTCTTCAAGAGGGTATTACCAATTTTAACCTCCCCAGGAGAGAGGAGGAGATTGGTGCCCATACTCTGTGCAGAGTGTGGTGCTGCTTAAGCAGTCTCCTTGGCTATTGGGCACAATCCTGGATGGGTCGCCACTCCGACACATATAACAGCAAGCTGGCACACATTTTGCTGACCTCGGAAGGATAACAGGCTTAGTTACCCCACCTGGCATTAAGTAAACAGCTGAGCGGGATTTGAACTCAGGATCCTTGTATCACAAGCCCACACCCTAACTATTAAGCCAACACTAGGGTATGTATGTATATATGTATATATGTATGTATATATATATGTATGTATATATATATATGCATATATATGTGAATATGTATACATATATATATACATATATATATATATATATATATATATATATATATATATATAGAAATATATTAATATATTGTTGCGAGCCCGGGGTCGGTGGCAAGAACAACCACTAGGTGGGGAAAGGTACGTCGTCTCACCCAGACTCCCCGGAATTGTAAGCCGTCGCTCGGATAACTCCGTGAGCTGGCGAGTCGCTTAACGACCGTGGAACGCCAATATCTCGACCGCGTGGCATAGGGTTATTTTGTCTCGATCCAATGTACCTAAGTAACCACGCGGTCTCGGCTACCAGGGATCCACGCCCTCGCAACGCCTGGCCGAACCGGATTCACTCTACCGGCAGCCGGTAAAATTATACCTACCGACTACCACTCTGCCACCTACCTTTCCGGCTCGGATGCAGTAGAGCGGGCCTGCCCAGGACGTCCCGGCTACATTGGACCGATTACGGGGATAAAACCCTGCCTAAACTCAGAACCGAACCATGCTGGACCAATGAAGAAAGGACGGAAACGGACTGGGAACATTTATACCATGATTTATTCACATAAAGAAAGACACAGGAAAGACTTATCGTGATATACAAGAAATATTTACAATGATCAAAAAAACCACTTATACAGTTCTACTTAAAGACGGGCCCAACACACTCAGACACACACAAGATGCTTATTGAAGACCCCCGCAGCCGGAGAAGGAGAGACGAGCGGGGGTCGCAGTTCGGCGGGTACCTGCACGCTGGAGGTAGGGGGTGCTCCACGGTGCTGCACCTGTCAATGGTGGTCCGGCTCGGGGGCTCGTGCCCGTGGACGAACCTGTGTGGAGCAGACGGAGTCCCGGGCAGAGATCAGGGTCGCGGGACAGGACCCACTTCTCCCCGTGGAACGCCAGGGAGACGGCGCGCAACCGACTTGTATTCCTGGCGGTGGAGGTGATTTCGGATGGGTGACGAAGTCTCCTCTCACTCTCATTGGATCCACACAGCTCTCGCACTTCTCCTCCTCCTTCAGACACGCCCCTGTCTTAAATACCCACAAAAGGGATCAAAAGAGCCTTTGTACGGGGTGGAGCTCTGTGAAGCACACGCCACTGTCCGCCTTGATTGGACAGGGGTCCACGGCATGCCCTTCCTGGGTGGGGTTTCGGTGAAGCACACGTCACCGTCCGCCTCGATTGGACAGGGGTCCATGACATGTCCTTCCTGGGCAGGGGTTTCAGGTTTGGCGAGCAAAGCGCTCACTCAGTAGCAGGCTGGATGGTCCGCTGGATGTGGCGTTGGAGGATTTGTGGTTTGAATATATAACCTACCTAAACCGTCGCAATGCACACCTTTGATTCTCCCAATAGACAAAAGGAAGGGACCTATCTCACATATACTTAATAGAATAACTGACTCTTGGGACATCTGTATGTTGAATGCTTATGGTTTCTAGATCCGTAACAATATATACACATAATACATATTGTTACGGTTGTGGAAATTCACAGATCACCATTCAGGTTCCCCGAAGATCAGTTATGTCGATAAGTGTGTGTCCAGGTTAGATTTCCCCACCGATGTATAACGGGAATTATTCATGTGCCGGGCTGTGAATCTTGAGGTAGTGTTATTCTTTTCTATCTTTATTTTAAACAACATATCGTTTTTGGCCCGATAAACAACAACCGACCTGTTGGGGGTGGGTCCTGGACAAGGACAGGCATAGGCGATATGTTGGGGGGGCGACCGTATGGTAGGTCCCACCCCGTTTTCAGACCGGCTGGCACCACCACAACCTCACGAGACCAGACCGAGGCCGGCCAGCTTCGTGCACCGACCTCCTGTTGTACTGCATCTTGCCTGGTCTGCGTTTGCCATGCCATGCTTTACCTTGCCTCCATACCCGTGCTATATATCGTTTTTGGCCCGATCTCTCAATGGTGAAGCATCACTTGAAAAATTCTCAGATCTGGATCCGGAATCAGATCTTCACAAAGATCGAAACAATTAGTCCTTGACACACACCCCACATGCCCACTAAGTTTCATCTGAATTCGTCCACAAGTTTTTGAGATATCATGCAATATCGTTTTTATCCCCATCTCTCAATGGTGAAGAATCAGTTATAAATTAAATAATGATTGTGTCCAGATCTGGATTCGGATATTCACCAAAATTGAATCATTTCTTCCAATGGCACTCCCAAGCTGTCCACCAAGAATCGTGTGAATTCATCCATAACCTTTTGAGATATTGTGCTATATTTCGTTTTTGGCCCTTTCTCTCAAAAGGTGACGAATCACTTTAAAAAAATTTCTCAGATCCAGATCTGGATTCAGATCTTCACCAAAAGTAAGCGTTGCCGTCCTTGGCTGGTCAACTATACACACAAACATTTTCAGAACGATTGCTTGAAAACTGTGGCCAAAAATTATGTGACAGACAGATAAACGCTACAGCCCAACATACTTGCCAAAAAAATTTAATTTTCACCAAGTAACAATGCTTGATGCTTATAGACTCGGCAAAATTGGTGAAAATGTGGATATTTAAAGTGCGAAGGCAAATGGTGATAATTTATGGGATACAACTATTTAGGGGTATTGAGGGGTGCTGAACTCAAATCTGATGTATACCCAGCTCAAAAATGGCCGATAATGCCTTAAAATAGAGAAATCCAAGATGGCCGCCAACGACGGGCTGAAATGTATTTATGTTCAATCTTTCTGACTAAACAAGGTAGAAACTTGAAATGAAATGTGCTTTGTAGATTTTCATATATGGGGAATCCAATGCCATATTCATTTTGATATAAAATGTGAAGAAACTGATTGAAGATGAATAATTCGTCGACCAGAAAAGATCCACAAGCCCATCCCTCTCCCTCTCCACCAGGAACACAGACCGCCCATTTTTTTAAAGCCCAGAGGCACTACGTATGATTTAAATGTTAGCAGGAAACATATTAGGGATGCAATACCCATTTTGGCTTAGCAAAGTAAGGTACCCCCAAATAACACTGACGCGCTTCGACGTAAACCAACATTTGACAAGCAATTTGTTTATTTGTAACACGAGAACAATGACAAGAATTTTGATTTAATCTGCATGAATTGCATGAGTTTATCATATTTGCTGTCAGAGCGTTATATACAGTCCTTCATTGTGTGTACAGGTAGATGTGCACACATGAACTTATTCCCGGTCGTCATGACTGTTCCGGCAGTTGTCGCCAAGTTTCCTGCAGTTGCATGCCTCGATGCATTTCATGCGAATTTTCTTGCAGCTGCAGCGTTGGCTGAGGCACCCCTCGTACAACCACATGAGGTGATCTCCCTGCATGCTTTCGGGATAGGTGCAGAGAGAGTAGCCGTGGACTAACTGACCGTCCAGGTGCATCCATCCATTTCGGTCACTGGAGGAAGAGCAGGATATGGTGAGTGTGCTTGGTTCCAGACACTTGCTTGATAGTGTGAACGCATGATGTGAAACTTTGCTGCATCTGAGGTTGTGGCAGAGTCTCTTGTGCACGACCGATACAAAAACTTGACTCGTGCTTTGTTGCATGTATCGACCTCGGGCACGCCATATATCTTACAGATGAATTTCTCTGTTGATTAGCTATGTTTTCAGTGAGAGGGCCCTTGCCTAGGCAATCAGATCAGTATGGTGTTGCTGGAACACCTGCCAGGCTGTTTCTTTCCGTGGCAACTGAACTGAGACACACTATCACAGCCGGTTACGGCATGGAAGGCAAGTATGTGTCCACTTGACCAGCAGATAGCAACATGCGAATTTCATGTACTGGGAAAATACTTTGGAGCCTTCGATGTCCCAGCTTTCATGTAGAGACGTGTACATTCCATTCTGTCATAGTGTGCTAGAAGTATAAGAAGCACGTCTGCATCACGTACTGACACAACTATCGTTTCCATATCAGCATGGATGCTGTGCAAAATCAGCCAGGTATCAGCTTCTTCGTGGTCAGCCCTCAGAGAGGAGACTTCGAGATCTGGATCAGATGACTTGACAGTGGTCGCTTCGGGAACCCCCTGCGAATAACAACCACTGGTCCACTCTCAGGCTGTGTTCATCAGATGGTTTGAAAGTAGTAAAGCGAGATCTGCTTTATTTTCCTCGAGTGCCATAAAGCTAGACCAGTCTAATGGGAGAGGAACTGATGGCTCGTTGTCTATTTTACGATGTACCGGTCAGTGGCGCTGCTTGTGTTTGGTCCTGGTACCTGCTTTGATTGATTTGACTTGATACCTGTCGAAGACTACGTCGATCCTCTGATATTTTGCTCCCATCTTGAACACATTGTTAGCAAATGTGTTGGCATAGTCACCAAACGTTCTAATGTCAGCGGCTTTCCAAGTGCCATCACGAGTGCTTGGCCATCAATGAGCAGGCAGCTGGGTCATCGAGTGTAACATTTGCAGGAGTTTTGACTTGTTGCGTCAGTATGTTTGCTAACACAGACTTGTTGGTGGAATGTAGACACCACTAGTTGTGGCCAAAGATAGTGGGATGGTCATGAGTTCATGCTTGAGGATGTTTTCTAGGTTTACCTCTTGCCCTGCTCGATAAGCTGTTATGAGCCTTTGTAGAATGTTCCTGTCCACTTTGATAGTGTTTTGCTTGCCCTTGGAAAGTTACACGACTTCGTACAAAAGAGCATATGTCTTGGCCTTATTCTTTTAATGGGTGATTTCAGATCCAGGTGCTGGTTACTATCTGGAGGCTCACACAGACGTTTGTCCACGAAGACTTTCATTTGCGCCTGTCCAAGGTGTTCTGCACTAAGCAGAGATTCTTGAATCACAGGCGTGACCACATCCTTGTGATTATGTCTTTCAATGTGTCACCGCCATCTTGAAACATGCCATGATGTTTCAACGATAAACTATGCTGCCTTCATCAGAGTCGTCTTTCTTCATCCTACTTTTCGTGCACTCATGTGTGTGTATTCAGTCGTTTATCGTCCGTTGTCAGTCCCAGCATTGCTTAGCAACCAGGACCTGGACGGTCACAGGGAGCCCGCCTGTGGGGTTGTGAGCCCTCACATATTATTATATTATTATTATATTATTATATTATTAGTATTTGGATTATATTATATTGGATATATCTGCAATGAGAAAAAACTGCAAACTGAGTAAATTATTCTTGGAAACATAGGATCAACCTGCTTGTGGATCTTATCTGGTCGAAGAATTATTCATCTTCAATCAGTTCTTTTCACATTTTATATCAAAACTGAATATGGCATTGGATTCCCCATATATGAAAACCTACAAAAGCACATTTCATTCAAGTTTCTACCTTGTTTAGTCAAAAAGATATGAACATAAATACATTTCAGCCGTCGTTGGTGCCATCTTGGATTTCTCAATTTTAAGGCATTATCGGCCATTTTTGAGCTGGGTATACATCAAATTTGAGTTCAGCACCCCTCAATACCCCTAAATAGCTTGTATCCCATAAATTAACACCATTTGCCTTCGGGATTAAGATTTTTGGAAAATTGACCCAGTCTATTACACTGTATGTAGATTGAAGGATCACTGACTTTATCACTTATTCACGTCTACCTTTACATCAAGCAGATCACTGCTTACATGAGATGTGTTCAAAATGTTTTTGATTGAGATTTAGTAGCACAAGATATATCAACGTGTGTGTGTGTGTGTGTGTGTGTGTGTGTGTGTGTGTGTGTGTGTGTGGTGTGGCGTTGGTTGTTTTGTCCATATGTGGCTTTCAGAAGGTGGAACGGAGCCCTCCCAGAGCTCAAAGTTATCACCCTCATATTGGATAAGGGATCATGAATCATAGACCAAGGTGTGAAGTTTTGTTCTCAAAGTTTCGTTCCTAGGGCTCTTTTGAAGATCGTCACCGAGCCCCGGACAGCTTCCAACTGCAGTTCGTTTGTTGTAATATTCCCAGGGATGGTTTTTAAGATCTCCATGAGGTTCTTCTTTATCATTCTCGTTGCTCCAAATATTACTGGTACAATTTTGGCGTTCTTCAGCCTCCTGGAGCTTTTCATTTAATTAGTGAGATCATAGTATTTGATCATTTTCTTGATTTCTGCATTGTTTCGGCCAAAATCTCTGTGTACTGATCCCTCTATTTAGCAATGCCTTCTTTTCTTTTCTTTTTTTTAACCTAAGTACTGTATCCGGTCGCAATGCTTTGTTTTCTATGTTATCGCACAATGGGATCATCAAGTCATACATGAGCATTACTTCCTTGTTCTCAATTATCGCTTTTGGTTCGTATTTCCATTCGGCTTTCTTGGACTGGGGTATTGAAGTTTTTGCAGATGTGCCAGGGGATTACTCTATAAATGCTCTTGTGCCTCTGTGTGTACAGCTGTTCTGACATAGAAGTTTTATATCCCAATAGGAGGTGTCTCGTACTGTTTCTACCTTGCAGAACCTACACTTGCCCGATTGACTCAGTCCTGGAATTTTCTTAAAGCCATTGGTGTAATGTCCCTGGTTTTTGGCATTTATTATGATTCGTTCTCTATTCCAGTTAAGCTGACCTCTTCTTAGCAATTCCATCGAGCCTTCTTTGTCAATGCCCAATCTAACTGATTCGAACTGATTCGATTTTGGTGAAGATCCAAATGAGGATCCGGATACGCGAATTTTTTTAATTTTTAAAATGATCTTCAATCTTCAACCATTGTGCCATGTGCCAAAAAGGATATATTGCATGATATCTCAAAAATTTTTGGACGAGTTATGACAAAATAGGTGGATGAGTTGGTTTGGTGACAAGAACAAGCGATTCGTTCACACTTGTTTTGTTATAAATATATATATAGTTACGGCTGTGGAAATTCGCAATACACACATAAAGGGTCTCTAAGATCAGTTATGACGCTAATTATGTGCAGATAGGTCCCCACGTTGTTTAAAGGGATTCTTCGTGTTCACCGGCTCGCGACTCTTTGAGATAGCCGTTTTTCTTTTCTGTCGTTATTTTGAACCAACCACGTCTCAACCACATTACAACAACCACCTTAACCACAACGCCAACCATGCCACATCACAACAACCACGATCGCCTCAACCATCAACCATCATCCACAACCGAACCACACCACCACAACATCGCTCTCAACAACCGCTTCGAATGGCAGAACAAAGCACTTGTGAAGCCTGTGGGGTTTTCCTGCCTGTTTTCCCCACGTTTGGTGTGAAGGGAAGGGGGCAGGGCAGCTCGCTGCCGATTGGTGGATGCACAGCGTGAGGCGGTCAGGGTGAGGAACGCCCCTTTTCGGGAACCTTTCGAAGGGAGGCGGAGCCGAAAACGGGGAGGAGCGAAGGGCGGAGCCCCGCCTATATAAGGCGGACCGCACGCGGGGCTCGCTCTCTCTCTGTCGGGTCGTGTTGGATTCTACTCACTCTCTTGGTGGACGTCATCCTCGCTTCATTTCGAGCTCTCTTTGGTGGTCAGGGTCGAGCTCTCTCGCTCTCTCTCTCTCTCTCCTCTCTCTCTCTCTCTCGTCTTCTCTCTCTCTCTTGTCGGCGTGTTGATTCCTTGCTCTTGGTGGACGTCATCCTCTCGCTTCATCTTCGAGCTCTCTCTTGGTGGTCGGGTCGAGCTCCCTCTCTTGGTGGTCGAGGTCGGGCTCTCTCGTCTTGGCGTTGGCCGACCTGTCGGTGAAGGCGCGGGCGGTGGCGAGTCTGGGCGATGCCTCGGAGACGCAGACGGGAGGCGCAGCCCTGCCGGCTGTGTGGTGCGAATCTGCGCGTCTGGCGAGGGACGCCGGAGAGAACTCACCGACCACGTCATCGCAAAGGCCCGAGACCAGGCGCGGCTACGCTAGCTGCCGTGGGAACAAGGCTTCGCGAC
>CM068954.1:167666218-167679793 GCA_035128595.1 Eptatretus atami | reverse complement strand
TTTTATTAACCACTGCTTCCTCATGAGAAGCAGTGTTTAATAAAAGAGACCGGTATCGGCTTGTGTGCAGTGTACGTGGTGCTGGATTTCATTAGTTGAAGTAAGCACTTTCTGCGTGATGTGCAAGCGCTGAAAATGTGTCACTTGTACATGGGTACTGGATACAGATACACATTTCTACTACAGTGCTGTGTTGCTTCAAGTTTTCCTCCAAAGGATCCTCTTTGTTCGTACAGAGGGTAATTTTCAGGTAAGAAATGTTTATTTAGTCATTGTTGCATCGGACTGTAGCATTTATCCTTTTCCGAAGAAACCAGGTGTTTAAAGTAATGATGGGGTTTGTGGGTTTATATATTTTGTGGATCATCCACGCCTTCCAGCGGTTCCCTAGTTCTACCTGGTGAGCGCAGAGGTATTGCCACTATTTTTATGCCTCCGCTGATGAAGGCACAGGACTGATTATGTTTTTGGGTTGTCCATACGTCCGTCCGTGCTAATTTTCTCTGTTTTCTCTGCACTGCTTATCCGATTGACACGTAATTTTCACCATATGTTCGACTACTCATGTAGAACGTTATAATGACAGTTATGACGTGATAAGTCATGTAGTGGCAGCCATGTTGGAAGAAAGTAAAAACTTTTGACCTCTGTATCTCCGAAACCTCTCCATGGAAAAACTTGAAACTTGGCACATGTGAAGGACTCCCCATGAGAAACAAGTGTAATTTTTTTTGATGACAACATAAGTGGCTTCGTTTTGACGTCAAAATTGCACACATCGAATGCTTTCTCATATCGGTATGAAAATTTTTGACGGTCATCTCGGGCTAAATTGGGTAAAAAAAATTGATTTCATCATCCATCACGTGGCTTATCAGCTATATTGGTTTTTAATATTAAAAAAAACGTCAAAAATCTCTGAAACGGCTAAACAGATCGAGGCGAAACTTTACAGGTGTGATCGCCTATCCATGAGGAACAAAAAGTTCTCCACCTATGACATCATGCGTTACATGGTTTGGCAGCTATGATTTTTTTTGAAGAATACACCTTTGAAAATCTTATCCAGAATGGCTTGAGAGATCGAGGGGAAACTTCACCCACATGTTCCACAAGCCTTGGGTATACCGGGGTGTTTACAAATAATTAATAGGTCACATGGTCTGGCAGCCACATTGGATTGAAAAAAAATCTTTAAAAATATATTTCTCTTGACCCGCTTCATCAATGCACATGAAACGTCCCAATTATGATTTAGTAGTCATGGGTAATACATGCATTCAATTTCAACTGATTGAACCCATGGTCTGGCAGCCAGAATTATTTATTATTTTGAATCTTGGTTGAGGGATTTAAATCAAACTTCGTACAGGTATGTATAATGATGTAATAATGTGGGCGGAGACATATTGTGCAATGTCACGATGGTGAAGGGTGCCCTTCTTGTTTTAATCTACAGTGTTGTATCAGGTGTGGATTAAACTATAAAAACAATGTTTACTTTGATCAAGTTTAGTAGCTAGTTTATAAAATCTACTTATACCATGTAGTTATAACCATTTAACCTTGGTAGTCCCTAAATATTCGTTTATACGCAATAACCTTGCACAAAAAGCTGCAATAATTAGGCAAGAGTAGCACCACTGCACTTTGTTTATCTCTGCCACCAAAGGTGAAGGAGGTTATGTTTTGACCCATTTCTGTCTGTTTGTCTGTGTTTGTTAATTGCCGGAATCCTTCGGATTTCGGCAATTATATTGCTCGGTTGTGTGTCATTCTGTGTGTCTGTGTGTCTGTGTGTCTGTCTGTCTGTTTGTTACTTACGAAATCTTTAGATTTCGTAAGTATACTGATGACTTCCGTCCTCTGTTTGTGTGTTTGTTTGTTTGTGTGTGTGTTTGTTACTTACGAAATCTAAAGATTTCGTAAGTATATTGATGACTTCCGTTTCTGGGTTGTTTGTTGTTTGTTTAAGTTTGTTTGTAGGCACGTAACTGGAGAACGGAAGAAGTATCAATGGTCAATATTACACCACGTGATTCAGGAGGGTGATGGCTAGGCTGATTAGATTTTTGGTCAAAATCGGTCAAAGGTCAAGGTCACAGTGAGGTCAAATATTCGATTTTTGATGGTTTGGTACAGATAACTCGAGAGAAGAAGCTACAATGTCAATTACCACGCTGATTCAGGAGGGTGATGGCTAGTGCTGATTGATTTTGTCAAAATCGGTCAAAGGTCAAGGTCACAGTGAGGTCAAACATAATTCCGTAAATTCATGTGGAGAAATGGCATATTTTTGCTTCGCTCGACTTACGAGTTCGTTTTAAACTTCGATTTTAATTTTGTCTTCAGTTTTGCGATCGCTTAGGTAGGAGCTGAAAACGTTGTCGAAATTCTGGTAAAAATCGAATGTTTTGGAGACGTTTAAGATTGTATAAAAATATTTCACTCGAAGGGTCAAGGGTCGTCCATGATGCATTGCGCTCGAACGCAGACGTCACGGGTCGTCCCATGATGCAGTGCGCTCGAGCAGACGTCACGGGTCGTCCCATGATGCATTGCGGTCGGCAGACGTCAAGGTCGTCCCATGATGCAGTGCGCTCGAGCAGGACGTCACGGGTCGTCCCATGATGCAGTGCGCTCGAGCAGACGCGTCGTTGATTGACGTTAAGGTTTTGCGTGGAGAAATGGAGACTTTTTGCTTCGTCGAGGTTACGGAGTTCGTTTAAAACTTCGATTTTAATTTTGTCTTCGGTTTTTGCGATCGCTTAGGACGCCTTAAAACTCGGTTGTCGAAATTCTGGTAAATCGGATGTTTGGAGACGTTTTAAGATTGTATAAAAAAAATATTTTCACTCAAAGCGTCAAGGGTTCGTCCCATGATGCAGTGCGCCGAGCAGACGTCACGGGTCGTCCCATGATGCAGTGCGCTCGAGAGACGCGTCGTTGAGTGACGTTAAGTGTTTGCATGGAGAAATGGAGATTTTTTGCTTTGCTCGACGTTACGAGTTCGTTTTAACTTCGATTTAATTTTGTCTTCGGTTTTGCGTCGCTTAGGACGCTTAAAACTCGGTTGTCAATTCTGGAACAGCGATGAATAACTGATATATAATCTATCTATAATTCTCAGCAATCTCTGTGTGTGTGTGTGTCTGTGTCTGTGTCTGTGTCTGTGTGTGTGTGTGTGTGTGTGTGTGTGTGTGTGTGTTGACCGCTGTTTCTCGACAACCATGGTCGATCTAATGAAACTTGCAAGGTATATATTGCTGGGACCTGAGGATGTGCCTTTTCAAGGTTTGATATTAATCGGGACAAGTGCTTCCCAAGTATGGCCATTTATATTTACCAAACCAATGGCAAGACACGTTGTTGCGTGGCGCGTGGCCGATGGGGAAGGGAACCTCAGCCGCGTTCCGCTTACAGGGTTACAACGTACGGCTTCCGAGAGTGATGACTTCGTGTATTCTAATAATTTCTCGATTCTATGCGCATTTATACGATAAACACAATGGCCCAAGTTATATCGTTTTCATATTAGACGGTGTATAATTTTCGGAACATCAGAGTGCTGTATGCTCCGAACCAGGAGAGTAAATTATTTTTTTGCAGCGTTTTTTTTTTCGTGTATTCTAATACTTTCTCGATTAGTTATGCGCATTTATAGAATAAACACAATGGCCCAAGTTATGATAGTTTTCATATTTAGACGTATATAATTTCGGAAACATCAGAGTGCTGGTATGCTCGAACCAGGAAGTAAATTATTTTTTTGCAGCGTTTTTTTTTTCTCCTCTTTCCTTTCTTTGTGTTTTCCTTGCGATGACATTGGGAAAAGGCAAAATACGTTGGCGCTAATTGAATAATTGCGCATTAAGAATAAATTGCGAATAACGTAACTGCCATATGCGAACTTCCGGACAGTGAGGACTTCACTTCGGATAGTGACGATTACTGTATTCTTTCTCGATTCTTTCTTTCTGATTTTGTCTGTACTTTCTCGATTTCTTTCTCGATTTTGTTAAACCCAATACCCCAATCCAGTCAGTGACGATTACTGTATCTTTCTCGATTTTTTCTTGATTTAATCGACTTACTGTATTCTTTCTTTCTCGATTTCTGTACTTTCTCGATTTAATTAAAACACAATGCCCAATCCAATCGTCGTTTACGACAGCTAAGGAAGAGCTGCGCGTCGTGCACGCGCAATGGAATCTGACGAAGCACGAGTGCTCGCTTGACACGCGAGCGCAACGCGCATGACAAGGCGTCGTGCAGCTCAAACGGATGGAAGAACGAACTGCTCGCTTGGCAGACAAACTGAACGCGAGGCAAGGCGTCGTGCAGAAAGAACGGATGAAGAACGAACGCTCGCTTGGCAGACAACACTGAACGCGAGGCAAGGCGTCGTGCAGAAGAAACGGATGAAGAACGAACTGCTCGCTGGGGAGACAACACTGAACGCGAGGCAAGGCGTCGTGCAGCTGAAACGGATGAAGAACGAACTGCTCGCTTGGCAGACAACACTGAACGCGAGCAAGGCGCCGTGCAGAGGAAACGGAAAGAACGAGCTGCTCGCTTGACACGCGACGCTAAGCGCGTGACAAGGTGTCGTGCAGCTGAAACGGATGAAGAACGAACGGCTCGCTTGGCAGACAAACTGAACGCGAGGCAAGGCGCCGTGCAGAGGAAACAATGAAGAACGAGCTGCTCGCTTGACACGCGACGCTACGCGCTGACAAGGTGTCGTGCAGCTGAAACGGAATGAGAACCTGCTCGCTGTGGCAGACAACACTGAACGCGAGGCAAGGCGTCGTGCAGAAGAAATCCCTCACCAGCGAGAAGACCGGCAGTAAGGATCCCTGCACCATCAGACGTACACGGCGAGACTAGAGGCAGGCTCACCGTGAGAATCGCAACCTTGCTCGATAGTGATACAGATTCTTCCAGAGAGCAACTTCATGTTGAGTACAGGCACGCGTTGAGCTTCTGGCACGCGGTTTGAAAGTTTTTTTTTTTGCATGTACGGCCACGCACGTACGGCACGTGAAGCGAAGGAACGGCCTGTGTGTTTGTTTCTGGCATGCGGTTTGAAAGTTTTTTGTTTTGTTTGTTTGCACCTACGGCACACACCTACGGGCACGCACCTACGGGCATGCACTAGAATAATAAATCTTTTATCAGATTCTTCTGAAAAGTAATACACTCTATTATCTGGCATATCCTGCTGGTACTGAATCACTTAAAAAAAAAAATGGAATTTTTATAACAAATCTAGTTTTTGTCTGGGACTCATTATCTGCAAACCACAGTGTAAAATCGAGACCCACAATGAATTCAGAATTCAAGCTCCCCTTGGGCTTCTGACTGATTCATGCTTTATTAGACAAGGTCAGAGGTCAAGTTGACGATTTCGTAAGTACCAGTCTATGGATGCTTGTTTGTGTGTTTGTTTGTTTGTAGGCAGGATAACTCGAGAAGCGAAGAAGCTACCAATGTCAAATTACACCAGCGATCAGGAGGGTGATGGCTAGTGCTGATTAGATTTTGGTCAACATCGGTCAAGGTCAAGGTCACAGTGAGGTCAAACATCCAAAAATGATAACTCGACGACGGAAGAAGCTACCAGATGTCAAATTGCACCACGCGATTCAGGAGGGTGGTGGCTAGGCTAAATTAGTTTTGGTTAATAAAGTCGTCAAAGGTCTCAGGTCACAGTGAGGTCAAACATTCCAAAACCATTCCATTTTGAGGTTTGGTACAAATCATCGTTAGAAACTTCTGGTTTGCGTCGTACCTTCTCGGCGAGACAGCTTTTATCTTTAGACAAGTCAGAGGGGCCAAGTTGACGATTTCATAAGCTACCAGTCTAATGACTGCTTGTTAACTTACGAAATCCTAAAGATTTGTAAATATTGATGATCGTTTCTGTTTGTTTTGTTTTGTTGGATGTTGTTTTGTTTAATTGTTTGTAGGGTGCACCCCGATATCCTGAGAACCGAAGAAGCTACCAATGTCAAATTACACACAGCTGATTCAGGAGGGTGATGGCTAGTGCTGATTAAATGTTTGGTCAAAATCGGATCAATCAGGTCACCAGTAGTGTCCAAACCATATATCTAAATTAACGTAAAATGAGTATTTATTGCTATCCGCGCGACGTTACAGTTGGGTTTTAAGCTTCCGATTTTATTTTGCCCTTCCAGGTTTGCCGATCCGGCTTAGACGCTTAAAACTCGGTTGTCAAAATTCTGGTAAAAATCGATGTTTGGAGAGCGTTAAGGATTGTATAAAAATATTTCACATCGAAGCGTAAGGGGTCGTCGCCATTGATGCATTGGCGCTCGAGCAGACGTCACGGTCGTCCCATGATCATTGCGCTCGAGCTAGAGTAGGGTCGTCCATGATGCAGTCTGCTCGAGCAGGACGCGTCGTTGATTCAACGTTAAAGGTATGATTGCGTGGAGAAATGCGATTTTTTGCTTTGGCATCTGACGGTGAGTTCAATTTAACTTCGATTTTATTTTGTCTTCGTTTTGCGATCGTTGGACGCTTAATCGGTTGTCGAAATTCTGGTAAAAATCGGATGTTTTATGAATTTATGTCGGGTGTGTCGTATCTGAGGTATTATGCACTGAAATTATGCTTAATGAGGGGATTGTAAACCAGATTACGCGTCGTTGGGCGTCGCTAACTTCTCTCGAGACAGCTTTTATAAAGAAAAGGTCAAGCAAGTTTGAGATTTCGTAGTTACCGAGTCTATGAGCTGCTTGTTACTTACGAATCTTAGATTTCGTTATAGTTCATGATGACTTCCGTTCCTCTGTTTGTTGTTTGTTTGTTGTGTGTTGTTACTTACAATCTAAAGATTTCGTATAGTATATTGATGACTCCGTTCTCTGTTTGTTTGTATTTTGTTATGTTTGTTTGTTTGAGGCACGATAACTCGAGAACGGAAGAAGCTATCAATGTCAATTACACACGTAATTAGGAGGGTGATGCTAGTGCGATAATTTGGTCAAAATCGGTCAAAGTCAAGGTCACGGTGGAGGTCAACTGATATTCGATTTTTGATGGTTGATACAGATACTCGAGAAGGAAGAAGCTACCCTTGTCAAAATTACCCACGAATGATTCAGAGGGTGATATGCTAAGTGCTGATTAGATTTTGGTCAAAATCGGGTCAACGGTCAAGGTCACGGTGAGGTCAACTTCGATTTGAATGGTTTGGGTAGCAGATCAATCGTAGAAATCTTTGTTGCGTGCTAACCGTCTCTAGATTAAGCTTTATTAGCAAGGTCAGAGGTCAAGTTGACGATTTCTGTAGTACCCAGTCTAAGACGGCTGTTTGTGTTTGTTGTTTGTAGGTCAAGATAATCTCGAGAAGCGGAATGAAGCTTACCAATGTTCAAATTACACCAGTGATTCAGCGAGGGTGATGTGCTAGTGATGATTAGATTTTGGTCAAAATGCGGTCAAACGGTCAAGGCACTGGTGAGGTCAAACATCGATTTTGATGTTTGGTACAGATAACTCGAGAACGGTGAAAAGCTACGCGATGTCAAATTACCCGACGTGATTCAGGAGTGTGATGCTAGTGCTGATTAGATTGGTCAAATCGGTTCATCGGCAAGGTACGGGTGAGGTCAAACATTCGATTTTTTGATGGTTTGGTAAGAATGCATCGTAGAAACTTCTGTTTCGTCGCTACCTCTCTAGAGACAGCTTTTATTGGACAAGGTCAGGGTCAAGTTGGACGATTTCGTGTACCGAGTCTAATGACTGCTTGTTGTTTTTTTTTGTTTGTAGGCACGATAACTCGAGAACGGAAGAAGCTAACATGTCAAATTAACAACAGTGATGTCAGGAGTGAATGGCAAGTGCTGATTTAGATGTTTGGTCGAAATCGGTCAAAGGTCAAGTCAAGTGAGGTTCAAATATTCGATTTTTGATGGTTTGGCTACAGATATACCGACGGAAGAAGCTACAATTCAAATTAACACGTGATGTCAGGAGGGTGATGGCTAGTGCTGATTGATTTTGGTCAAGAATCGGTCAAAGGTTCAAGGTCCAGTGAGGTCAAACATCCAAAAAATATAACTCGAGAACGAAGAAGTACTGGTGGGGGGTGCGGTGGGGGTGCGCCGGCTGGGGGGATGTCAAATTAGCACCATGGTGATTCAGGAGGGTGGTGGCTAGCGCTGATGAGATTTTGGTAACCAAAATCGGTCAATAGGTCAGGTACAGAGGTCAAAATTCGGATTTTTGATCGTTTGGTACAGAAGTCATCGTGATAACTTCTGGTTTGCGTCGGCTATCGTTGTCTAGAGACGCTTTTATTAGACAAGGTCAGAAGGTCAGGTTGCCGATTTCGTAGTAACCGCAGTCTACTGAACTCTTGTTTGTGTTGTTTGTTATGTTTGTTTGTTTATGTTTGTTTGTAGGCACATACTGAGAGATGGAAAAGCTACAATGTCAAATTACACCGAAAAAGCGTGATTCAGTGAGGGTGAATGGCTTAGTGCTGATTAGATTTTGGTCAAAATCGGTCAAAGGTAAGGTCCAGTGATGTCAATATTGTGTATTTTTTGATGTTGGTACAGATACTCGAGTAAGGAAGAAGCTCGCATGTTGAAATTATACACGTGATTCAGGAGGTGATGGCAGTGTGAGAGATTGGATCAACATCGGTCAATCGCAACGGTCACGGTGAAAGGTCAAACATTCGATTTTGATGGTTTGGTACAGAAATCAATGTAGACACTTTGGTTGCTTTCGCTACCGTTCTCTAGAGAGACAGCTTTTATTAGACAAGGTCGAGGTCAAGTTGACGATTTCTAGTACTCGGGGGAGTCTATGACTGGGCTGTTACGTAGCGAATCTAAAGATTTCGTAAGTATATTGATGAACTACCAGTTTGCTGTTGTTTGTTATATGTAAATCTATCTAAAGATTTGTAAGTATGATTGGATGACTTCGTTTCTGTTTGTTTGTTAGTTTGTTTGTTTGTTTGTTTGTAGGTCACGATAATCGAGAACGGAAGAAGCTACCAATGTCAATATTACACCACGTGATTAGGAGGTGATGGAAGTGCTGATTTAGATTTTGGTCGAAATCGTCATAGAAGTCAAGGTCACAGTGAGGGTCAAATTATTCGATTTTGCTGGTTTGGTACAGGATAACTGCAGAACGGAGAGAGTACAATGTAAATTACACCAAGCTGATTCATGGGGGGAGGGTGATGGCAAGTGCTGAATTAAAAATTTTGGTGCGAGACATCGTCAAAGGCAAGGTCACAGTGAGTCAAATGATTCGATTTTTGAATGGTTGTACAGATAATCGAGAACTGGAAGAAAGCTACGAATGTCAATTAGCACCATCGTGATTCAGAGGAGGGTGTGGTCGTGCTGATTAGATTTTGGTGCAAATCGTAAAGGCAAGGTCCGGTGAGGTTAAAGGTGCAAAATTCATTTTTGATGGTTGGTACAGAAATGCATCGGAAGAAACTTCGTTTTGGTCGCTAACTTCCTCTCAGAAGACCGCTTTTATTATAGACAGTCAAGTCGAAGTGACGATTTCGTAAGTTACCGAGTCTATGACTGAGCTTGTTTGTTATCTTGCCAAAAACGAAGTTTGCAAGATTATGTTAAGTGGCAGTCTGTATGTTTATTTTTTTTTTTATTTTTTTTTTGTTTGTTGTTTGTTTGTCTGTAATCACGAAAAAAAATTCCGCGACCGACAAGTTTTCATTGGAAATTTTTTGTAACTTCACATACAGCAGCTATGGAGGTCCCTTTCAGCCATAAAATTATTGAAGTGTCAATGGTCAAAGGTCAAGGTCTGTTTTCGAATCAGGGTATCGAAAAAACTTCTCCTTGATTTTTTTGAGGTAATCTTTGACGGATCGGTCTTCAAGACTTCATGGGAATATAAGTTCATTGGTCTTGGCGCCAGCTGATTAATTTTGGTGGCGATTGCTCTGGACTTCATGGTTTTTTTTTGTTGTTGTTTTTTTTTTTTTTTTTTTCTGGTCCATCACGTATAAATCACTCTGCAGAGGCAGCAGTTATTTATGTGGAAATTTTTTAACTTCGGCCTATTCAGAGGCCTATAGAGGTCCTGTTCAGGCCATAAAATTTGAAGTGTCAAGGGTCAAAGTCAAGGTGCATTTTTTCGCAGATCACGGTAATTCGACATAACCTGCATTTTTTGAGTATTTTGATCGGATTCGTGCCTTCAAACTTCATGGGAATTGTAGTCATGGGTTGGCATTCAAGCATGATTATTTTGTGGCGATTGGCCTTGACCTTAATGGTTACGCCTAAGGTCAACACGATATTTGACCCAAGGTCAAATTTTCAATGTTTAGGAACCATATTAGTGTAGGTGACCGGTCAATTTGAAACATCTTCGATAGTGCTTTTCTAGATATATCAAGCTTGAGGACATTATGACGTCATGTTGGTGACGTTATGAGGCAAACGCATCTATTTTTCATGTTAATCTGTAGAAGATTCTCGATCGGGAATCTCTCGTAGGCAGGATATTCTCAAGGAGTCGCTCCTGGTGATAGCAGGTGCTGTTCATCCTCAAGTGTGAGCCTTAAGAGAGTCACGAACGTTGGTCCCGTTTGGCAAGATGCGGATCACACCTAGGGTGATAATTAGGTTTGATTTGTTTGTTTGTTTGTTGTAGGTGGCACGATAACTCGCAGAAGCGGAAGAAGCTACCATGTCAAATTTACACCCGTGATTCACGAGGGTGATGGCTGGTGCTGATTAGATTTTTGGTCAAAATCGGTCAAGTCAATGGTCACACGTGAGGGCAATATTCAGTTTTTGATGTTTTGTACAGATATTACATCGGCGAACGGAGAGAAGGATACAATGTTAAATACACCACGTGATTCGGAGGGTGATGGCTAGTGCTGATTAGATTTTGGTCAAGAATCGGGTGCAAGCGGTCAAGGTCACCGGGTGAGGTCAAACATTCCGATTTTTGATGGTTTGGTAGCAGAATCATCGTAAAACTTCTGGTTTGCATCGCGTACCGGGAGGGCTGGGTGGGTATGGGCCGGCGGGGGCGTTGGCTGTTCTGAGATACAGCCTTTGATTGAGCAAGGTCAGTAGGTCAAGTTGACGATTTCGTAAGTACCGGTGTCGTAGACAAATTGCTTGGTTACTTGCGAAATCTAGTAAGATTTCGTAAGTTATATTGATGACTTCCGTTTTGTTTGTTTGTTTTGTTTGTTTGTATGTTTGTTTGTTTGTTTGTTTGTTTGTAAGGTCAACTGATAATGCGAGAACGGTAGAAGCTTAAAGTGTCAATTACAAACCAGTGATTCAGGAGCGGTGGAATGGGCAGTCTGATTAGATTTTGGTCGAAATCGTCAAGAGGTCAAGGTCTAATGAGGTCAAATTATTCGATTTTTTGATGGTTTGGGTACTGATGAACTCGAGAACGGGAAGAGCTACCAATGTCAAATTAACCATGGGGTCCAGCGTGATTCAGGAGGGTGATGGCCTTCGTGCTGATTAGAGTTTTGGTTCAAAGATCGTCAATGAGGTCAAGGTCAGGTGAGGGTCGATTAAATTCAATTGTTTGATGTTTTGGTATAGAATCATGGAAGATAATTCTGGTTTGCGTTCGGCTACCGTTTCTCAGAGAAGCTTTATTAGACAAAGGCAGAGGGTCAAGTTGACTGATTTCGTAAGTACCAGTCATACTTCGAAGTCTAATGAGCTGGCTTTTTGTTATCTTGCAAAACGAAGTTTTTGCAAAAGATTGATTAAGTCTATGCTGTATTGTTTTTTTGTTATTTTTTTTTTTTTTATGTTTTTTTTTGTTTGTTTTGTTTGTTGTTCGTTCTGTAAGTTCGAAAAAAAAATTCTGCAGGACCAGACTAGTTTCATTGGAAATATATTTGTAACTTCAGCATATCAGAGGCTATGTGAGGTCCTTCAGGCCATAAAAGTTGTTGATAGGTCAAGGTCAAAGGTCAATGGTCATCTTTTTCGCAATGCAGCTGGTAATTCGACAAAGACGCCTTAGTGGGTTGGTGGTGAGTATTTTTGTATGCGATCGTTTCAAAGCTTCATGGGAATATAGTTCATTGGGTTCTGGTGGCGCTCCAGCTGATTTATTTTGGTGGCGATTGGCCTTAGACCGGTCATGTGTTTTTTTTTTTGTTGTTGTTTTTTTTGTTTTTTTTTTTCTGTAATTCAACGTATAAATCAACTCTGGCATGAGCACAGTTATCATTGGACTGAATTTTGTAACTTCGATATAGTAGGCCTTATAGAGGTCCTCTTTCAGGCATTAAAATTTTGAAGGTCAACCGGGTCGAGATAGGTCAAGGTCAATTTTTTGGGGCAATCAGGTAATGCGTACATAACGCCTCATTTTTGAGTAATTTTGATGGATCGTCTTCAAGACTTCATGGGAATAGTAGTTCATGGGTCTGCAGTTCATGTCTGTATTGAAATTGGTGGGTGCGTCGATTGCCTTGACCTTCATGGTTAACGCCTAGAGTCAAACATATTTGACCTTCGTAAGGTCAAATTTTCAAGTGTTTAGGAACCATATCGTGTAGTACCTGTGTCAATTATGATAAGCGGTGATGAGTGCTTTCGAGATATATAAGCTTAGACATTAGAGTGCATTTGGTGACGTAATGTTAGGCAAAGCGCATATCTTTTGCATGGTTTACTCTGTAGAACGATTCTCATGAGGAATCTTCTTGCGTAGGAAGATAGTTGCCTCAGGAGTCGCTCCTCGTGGAGTAGCGAAGCGTCTGTCACCTCTAGTGTGACTTTAAAGAAGTCACCGTGGTCACCTTTTGCAAATATCGGATGACTCGGGTGAACATTGGTTTTATTTGTTGTGTTTGTTTGTTTGTAGGGCAGCGATAACTCGAGATCTGGAAGAAGCTACAATGTCAAATTATTTTCACGTGATTCACGGAGGGTGACTGGCTGGTGCTGATTAGATTTTGGGGTCATGAATTGGGTCAAGAGGTAAGGTAAGCAGTGGAGGTCAAATGATTCGATTTTTTGATGGTTTTGGTAAGATATTAAGCTCGAAACTGGAAGTAAGCTTACGAAATGTTTAATTACACTCAGTGATCAGGGAGGGTGATGCTAGTGCTGATAGATTGTTGGGTCAAGAATCGGTCAAGCGGTCAAGGTCTGGGAGGTCAAATAAAACATTCGATTTTGATGGTGTTGGTACAGAATTCCGAAGTGTAGAAACTTCTGGGTTTGATCGCTCATTCTCTGATACAGTTTTATTAACAGGTGCGAGGTCAGTTGGAGCGATTCGTAAGTACCAAGTGCTATGTGCTTGTTAGCTTAGCGAATCTAAAGATTTCGTAAGTATAGTTGATACTTCCGTTCTGGTTTGTTTGTTTGTTTGTTGTAATGTTTGTTTTTTGTTTGTTTTTGTGATGCAACGATGAACTCGAGAACGTGAAGAAGCTACGCATGTCAAATTAGAACGCACCTTATTCAGGTGAGGGTGATGGCAAGTGCTGATTAGAATTTGGTCGATAAAAAAAAAAAAGGAAAAAAAAAAAAGGAA
>CM068954.1:167646168-167665052 GCA_035128595.1 Eptatretus atami | reverse complement strand
GAGCAGACGCGTCGTTGATCACGTAAAGGTTTTGCGTGTGCGCGCTGATGGTGTTTTCGATAAAGATGGTTTTTAAAAGTCATTTTTTTATCCCAATTAAGGTTATCGTCGCATGCCTGACTTGCTAAGCCGTCGGATTATGTAAAGATTGTTGGTGGGTGGCCGAATATTACGGTTTTGTGACTTTGACAAAATAATATTAAATAATTGCGTGGAGAAATGGAGATTTTTGCTTTGGTCGACGTTACGAGTTCGTTTTAACTCGGATCGCAATTCTGTTTTCACTTTTGGTAATGGCTAAGTATGCTTAATACTCGGTTGTCGAAATTCTGGTAAAAATCGGATGTTTTATGAGATTTATGTCGGGTGTCGTATCTGAGGCTGAACTGAAGATTATGCTAATGAGGGGATTGTAACACACGGCATTACGCGTCGATAGGTCATCTCTATCATCTCAGTAGAGATGACATAATAATAAGTCTCGAAGTCCGTCCGTCCGTCCGTACGTCCGTCCGTCCGTCCGTCGTACGTCCGTCACAATCAAACCGAGTGGAGACAAATAACCAATAGTGGAATGGATAGAGGTCGATGAGACATGCACAACGATATAACTTTCAAGGTCGTCCAAGGTCGAGGTCAACGTCACGAGCTGTCAAAGTTGCGAAAATCGTCGATTTCAAATCGTATCTCCTCCCTCATTTATCAAGAGAGATCAAATGTTATTAGTGATTCAGATACTATGGACTATTATCTAGAACAACACGAGCATTTTTTTGAAATTTGCTCTCGTTCCGATTTTATAGCCTTCAAACTTCGCTCTGATTCCCCGTATGGGCCGTTCATAAAGTACGTACATACAAAAAAAAAAAAGTATTAAATTAAGAACCGGAACTCTCCGAGACAAATATTACATTTTAAGCTTTTGTCAGATTTAACTAAAACAATGGAACACAAGTTTATATGCACACTTACTTTCATTTATGACATTAACATTGTCTTGAATGTCAATTTGTACTTTTATTTTCATAAATGACGTGCTGTGATATTAAAAGAAAAAGGTAAATTACACCGCTAGGGACTGCATCGTCATGGCTTACAAACATCGGTTCATAAGGAACTGCTGGCTTTGCAAGCGATTAGCGATGTATGAGGGGGTGGGTGGTGGTCACTAGCCTGCATACAGAGGGGGTGGTTTAAAGCCCGCGTACGGGCTGCGTACAGGGGTGGGTGGTGGTTTAAAGCCCGCGTACGGCCTGCGTACAGGAGTGGGTGGGTGGTTTAAAGCCGCGTACGGCCTGCGTACAGGTGGGTGGGTGGTAAAGCCGTGACGGCTGCGTACAGGGTGTGGTGTACGACGGCTGCATACATACTTTATGAAAGTGGTGTCGGACTACATGAAAGCGTTTCAGAAGATGAAGGTGAGCCTGTCGTCATCGCGAGGGGGAAAAATATCCCCGTTCACAGGAACATTTTCGACGTGATGTTGAATCCGTGGACGTCAATATTTGTTCCATATTACTGTATTACCGTAGTTAATAATTACTGATGCATTTGAGATAAATCTGCAGTTCGTTGTAATCTTAAAGTATTGTGATGTGATATGAGACACATATGGGGTGGGTGGTCACTAGCCTGCATACAGAGGGGGGTGGGTGGGTGGTCACTAGCCTGCATACAGAGGGGGGTGGGGTGGTCACTAGCCTGCATACAGAGGGGGGTGGGTGGT
This sequence comes from Eptatretus atami, assembly GCA_035128595.1. Lineage (NCBI taxonomy): Eukaryota > Metazoa > Chordata > Myxini > Myxiniformes > Myxinidae > Eptatretus > Eptatretus atami. The sequence continues at coordinate 167,663,326 of CM068954.1, read as the reverse complement.
CACTAGCCTGCATACAGAGGGGGGTGGGTGGGTGGTCACTAGCCTACATACAGAGGGGGGTGGGTGGGTGGTCACTAGCCTACATACAGAGGGGGGTGGGTGGGTGTCACTAGCCTACATACAGAGGGGGTGGGTGGGTGGTCACTAGCCTACATACAGAGAGGGGTGGGTGGTCACTAGCCTACATACAGAGGGGTGCGTGGGTGGTCACTAGCCTCCATACAGAGGGGGTGGGTGGGTGGTCACTAGCCTGCATACAGAGGGGGGTGGGTGGGTGGTCACTAGCCTACATACAGAGGGGGGGTGGGTGGTCACTAGCTTGCATACAGGAGGGTGGGTGGTCACTAGCCTACATACAGAGGGGGTGGGTGGTCACTAGCCTACATACAGAGGGGGGTGGGTGGTTTTGAAACCCGGAAGTAGAGCGTACGTACTTTATGAACTGACCCTATTCCAGTCTGGCTACAGAGTTACTTACTTTCGACCTCTGGCAGAGATGACCGGCACTCCCGCTCGGGGATATTTTTTTAAAGTCAATTTCAATCCTGTCTTCACTTTTGGTAACGGTTAAGTATGCTTAATACTCTCGGTTGTCGAAATTCTGGTAAAAATCGGATGTTTTATGAGATTTATTGTCGGGTGTCGTATCTGAGGCTTAACTGAAGATTATGCTAATGAGGGGGATTGTAACCACACGGCTTACGCGCTCGTTTTAAAGTCAATTTCAATCCTGTGTTCAATTTTGGTAACGGTTAAGTATGCTTAATACTCGGTTGTCAAAATTCTGGTAAAAATTGGATGTTTTATGAGTGGTTTGGTACAGAATCATCGTAGAAACTTCTGGTTAGCGTCGCTACCTTCTCTAGAGAGAGCTTTTATTAGACAAGGTCAGAGGTCAAGTTGACGATTTCATAAGTACCAGTCTATGACTGCTTGTTTGTGTGTTTGTTTACGCTGTAGCAGCCAGACTGTTTCAGCGATCATGACCAAACTGGCTAGAGACGTCGGCCATGGTCCAACTTAGACACTTGTCGTTTTTGGTGAATCTAGGTCAAAGGTCAAGGTCAAGGTCACCGAAAAACCGAAATTCATATTTTCGCAATATCATCCGCTAAAATGGTCGTATCGACTTCAAACCAAATCCAAAATGTGCATCTTCCAACACTGCATCCAACCATATGTCTCATTGGGGTGTCACACCAACACCCTTCTTAGCGGTCGGGGGTCGAATGTCAGTGGGGTCGGGTCAAAACTTTCAAATTGCGATAAAAACGCCATTTCAAGTCCGATTGACTTCCAAGTTATGATCATGACCAAACTAAGTGCTATAACTCATTAAACAGTAGCACTATCGACTTATAAGAACTAAATTGATTTCCAGGTTTTTGTTTTTTCAGAGATCATGGAGATATGACAAAGTTATTCCAGCAATTCCTTGCTCAACGAGCAATTTCATTTGTTTGATTGTGTACAACATATCTCAAAACGTTGTGGACGGATTCGGACGAAACTTGGTCCACACGTTGGATGTGTGACACGGAAGAATTGATTCAATTTTGGTGAAGATCCGGATCTCGATCTGGCGACTATAATTTTTAAAGTGATTCTTCACCATTGAGAGATAGGGCTCAAAATGATGTATAGCACGACATCTCAAAAAGTTGTGCACGGATTCGGACGAAATTTGGTGGACAGTTTGGGTGTGTGGCAATGACGAATTGTTTCGATTTTGGTGAAGATCCGAATCCGGATCTAGAAACGATAATTATTTAATTTGAAAGTGATTCTTCACCATTGAGAGATAGGGCCAAAAACAATATAGTACTGTGTGGCATGATATTTCAAACATGTATTTGGCCAGATATGTTCTCATGGATCAGGTATTACGTGGCAGAGGTATGGGCTCTACCGAGTGCCCTTCTAGTTCTTGTTGGATCAGCCCCTGGTGTAAATCACCCGAACTTCTCCAGTGCATGATATCGTCCCAAATAAGCCAGCCAGTACGGTGACATGAAGGTTGTGGAACCTTTGCATTGGGATTACATAGCAGAATTGTGACTATTGCTTTCACAATAATCCCTTGTTACCCTTTTGTGGAGAAGCCATAATGTTTTACAGCTACACTGTTGAGCACTGTCTGTGGGATAAAGCATATATAATGCCCTTCATATTGCCATGAAGTAAACTGCTTTTCTAACCCCATAGCAGTCACATGAACCATGCAATGGTTTCATTATATAATGTGATTTTTAAAACACTAGAAACACCTGCTCCCTTCAGGAGCAGCCTGGGTCTGGGGGTTTGTAGGGGGATAGTGCGGGAGGCGTGGCAAATATATTTTGGGTTGTGGCTAATTATCCCCCCTGCCTTTACTTTGTACACAACAAAGGAAAAAAAAATGTTTGCAAGAAATGCGCTTTTCTCTTTTAACATATTAAAACTGTGAGAATCATTTATATCAGCTGCTTCACTAACCTGATTTCGGAGAAGGGTCATTTGCGTCATGCACAGGACATTTGATGAGCTCCAATGGCCCGAATGAAAAGGAAACAGCAATTCTTTCATTGTGAGTCAGACAGACTTCACAGTTGAAAGTTGATGAGCCCTACTAGTGAAAATAATTCTTGTCTCTTAAAAGTTCTCAAACCAGTGTCTCTGCTCTGAGAATCTGACACAGCTTATGAAGCTTCATCAATTTGTTACCGTGTAAAATAAGCCAGTAACAGATGAAGACTTTAAAGGTTTTAAAAATTGTCCATTGGTTTTTATAAATTACATAAAAACACATTGCACCATTGTCAAAGCAGGATAACCAGGATTACGAGAGTAGGATTTAAGGAAGTATAACTGTAGGATGGTGTGCAGTAAAACCAGTTCGTCTTAAATTTCATCTCAAGTGTTTGAGTAAAACAAGCATCATTGGCTTATCCATGATTCCATTCTATCTGAGTGTGAAGGACACTATCCAACCATTATCCGAGCTGCCAAGTTATTGATGGCTATTAGGATCATAAAGACAGCCAAACAAACGTCCATTAAAAACACTAAAAAAGTAAACATGTAGTTGGATTTTGGTGTTGAGTATGATAGTATGACTCCCAAACCATGTTCATCTGTTAAAGTTAAGTCTGATCATTTCACGCTGCTCGTTTGTGCAGATACAGACTTTGATAGACTTTCGAAATCGCTCTTGTTCTGTTCGAAGCACATCACTCGATCCAGAATAAGAATTGACTTGCATCACCATCTGCTAGTGCACAGAGCACAGCTTTGGCTGTGCGCTTTTTGTTTTATGTCCCTTTTCAATGCCATCATTTACTGTCTGGATGCTGTACGATTACAGACAGGTGCTGCACAGTTTCGAGTTGTGAGTGTCACTTGGAAAGACATCACTTTAAATGAAGCATGTCGATTGTTGTTGGTACCAGAAACATGCTAACAAAGGTAACTGGGAGTCAACCTTAACTTTATTTCAAGAAGATTTGAGGATTTGGCCAGGGGGTACCATTTGACTTGGGGAAATCCTAAAAGAGGATTTAATTACCATGAACGCAAGTGGTTATGAACAGTTAATGCTTTTCGTCACTATTGTAGCAAGGGGCTGACTAGATGGCCAAAGAGTAAGCACACTTGCCTTGAAGCTGTCCAGTAGAGGTTTGTATCCTGATCCAGTTATAAACTGTCACCCTGGTGTTTCACAGGCAGGGTAATTCATCATTGTGTGTACCGTCCTTCGGATGGACGTTAAACTGGGCGTCCCATCTGCTGACATTATTTGAGATCCCACCGTTTCCTTTGTGAAGAGTAGGCAAGTACCATGACCAAATTCCAAATTCATGATTTTTTCCTGACTTCCTGAGTCGGAGTGGCCAGCAGTCCAGCATTGTGGCTTAATTAGTAACTGTTTCAGTCGTGGTAACGCTCTGCATAGGCCATAGGGCATGGCACATTGATGATGATGATGATGATGATGATGACAATGATGATGATGATGACAATGATAATAGTGGAAAGAGGCTAACCACTGTCCTGGTAGTGTTCTGATAGAAAATGACATTATACAGCTTGTAATTTTGTTATTATGTTTGATTAATTATTTAAACATAACTTGTTGTGGTATTGCATTCATTTTACAAATTCGAGGCAGTGTCCAAAATATACGAATACTCTGAGATTTTGGGGGGACATTTCTCAATTGCTATTGTTCATGAAGTCATAAAGTGCAACATTTTATTTGTAAAGGTCTATTACATAAGGCAAATTAGTCTCGCGCTAACCTACAACTTACTCTCAACACCTGAGTTTTAATAGTTAAGCCTTTCTGATTGGTCAGTGCCAAGATATTCTGAAAGTTGCACACGAGGTGTGAACTGCTAACAGTGTAAGAACTAAGAATGGAGAGTGAATTGGGAGTGAATGAAAGAAAATGATCAGACCTGGTTAATAATATGCCTTGTTTACCCGGTAATGTTCGAAAATTCATCAAATATAGTGAGTGAACAGATGCATTCCTCACCTCTTACAAAAACAATTTTAGTCATTGGTTGATAAGCCTGCATCACTGGAAACTTTCACGATATCGTACGTAATCAGAGCATTTATACACGATGATTAATGTTGATTTATTGTTTTTCTAAGAAAATTTGCAAATTGATGAAATAATCCGCAGTCATATATTTTTTTCAGATACCGTATTTTTGAGAGTTGCACGTGAGGCCGCTTTAGCAATTACTTTTTACTTTGGAGCTCCCTGGCTAATTCTCAGCACCCAATATCTCCATTAGTGAGAAGGATACTGCCGCCTGGTGTTGCAAATACATTTGTAATACCAGACAAATTACTTAAATCAAAATGAAAATATATTAATAGTATAACGACAATTTAGTTGTCATGTTTTAGCCTGGTGTTGGCTTAGTGATTAGGGTGGCTGATTTGGGATCCTAGGGTCCTGAGTTCGAGCCCCGTTTCCATTGAATTACCACCAGGAGGTCGACTCAGCCTGTCATCCTTCTGAGGTCGGCAAAATGAGTACCAGTGTACTGGTAAGGGGGACACTGCATCAGCAGCATGGCCACATCCCAACCAATGATGTAACCAGCAGCCATAAGGCAGCACTCGAAAGAAAGAAAGATAGTTGTAGTGTTGCCATTGTCTGTCATTGGGAGATTTAGGCTTTTTTGTTATGACGAGAGATCAATGCGAGGGTAATTTTTGAAAGACAAAGTCTGGAGTCGTAATTCTTCTACTTGAAGCCAATAACGCAGGTGTTTCAAAGCAAAATGTTACATTGCAGTAGTAGTTGTGCTTTCACTGCAGTAGGAGAAAACTCTGGGAATTCCTGTGCAACTTCGAGTTCCAGGCTTGAGTGATTGAGAATGATTATGGATTGTTGGAAGAATTTTAAGATAGGTATTCTAATTTAAATTTAAAATTCACGATCACACATGCATTTGCAGAAGTAGGTGGTGCGCAGGTTTATGACTTGAATTGAAAAATGCAAATGTATTACTCATAAATGTAATTTAACAACTTGTTGATTTCCACAAACACGTCAAAGTCTAAATAATGGGGCAATTATTTGCTAAAATGACAATTAATTTGTTCTTTACAATGTATGAGACTCATCAAAGAGCTTTCACATCTAATAAATATAATTAGAAGTCTCTGTCTGCCTGTCTGTATGTTCGCGTTTTTTTGCAAAGACCGCTGGACCGACAACCACCAAATTTGGCGCACAGACGAAGTCCGACCGAGGGAATGTCCAAAGCGTATTTTCATCCACCACCTCAGCCTTTAAAGACTCCAAAGACCCTTTAAACCTCAAAGATACCTAAGACCTTTAATACCCCCAAAGACTTTAACACCCCAAAGACCCTTAATATCCTGACGACCCTTTAAGACCTTAAAGACCCTCAATATACCAAAGACCCCTGAGACTCTTGAAGACCCATTACACCCTTCAGACAGATTAGACAGCTTGGACCATTGAGCATTTAGAGCTTTAGACCACTTGGACATTTTTAGACCCTTTTTACATGCTTGAGAGTTTAGACCATTTTGACCCCTCAGACACAAACTACAATTGGAACGTAAGCTTAAGACCATCTCAAACCTTTTAAGCGCACACGGAACAAACATCTATAATCTTCTTACAAAACACAAACGATACATTTTTCAGCAAGTAATGTATATCACCACCTGACCCACCCAGAGGGTAGGTACTTTGTGATCTGTAATAATTAATTTGTCGTGAGGCCACCGGGAAAATTGCTGATATATGTATATATATATATATATATATATATATATTTGTGCGAATTCGCGCCCGTCGGCGTGCGGACGGCCACGTAACTCGGATCGCGGCACGTCGCCCACCGGACGGACAATTCAGTCGTGACCCTCCGGAACTATCGCCCGGAGCCAGTCACGGGTGGGCTTTCGACCTCACCACAATCGTGCCATCGGCCACCCGCGTAGGATAGGGTTGTTCGCCAAACTCGACCTACCTAAGTACCCACGCGGATGGTAAACGGGCGATCGTACCTCGCCGCAGGTCGACTCCGGACACGAGCCGCTTGGGCGGCCCGTTCCGTACTATCGGGATAACCGAGCGGTGTTATCGTCGACCTCGACGGTTCAGATTATTTACCGGGCGTTTTGCACCCACTACGAACCCTTTACGTGAAGCAGGATGGAGGGTCAATGAAGAAAAGACGAAGCGAAACGGGAAAACAGTTCACACAATGCACATTTATTCCGCGGCACATGGAGCACACATATAGCATGTATTTACAGCCACAATTAGCAAATGCACATATATCAATTTAGACAAAAACAATAATGCAAGCAACGCAGAGCTACGACCGACTAAACGCGAACACTCGGCAACACTTATACAGTTTCTACCTTACAAGACACGGCGCCACAACACGCATTCACACCTAAGCAAAGAAAAGACCCCCTCAAAGGCAAGGGAGTCAGACTGGGCCCGTGGGCCTAATGCGCGTGGAACCTGGATGAGCGGCCAGGTCCACGAGACCGAAGGGTCCTACCCGCGCCCTCGTGGCGAGCCGCAAAATGTCGCTGCACGGCGGTTTCGTGGGCACCTGCTGGTGTAAAGTGGGAACGGGGCCCCTTGTCGCACTCTCTCAGCGCGGGGGAAAGGGGGAATTGTTGATGCTCTGGGAGGGAGTATGGCTGGCTTGCTCGAGTCCCGCGATGCGCGATTCAACGCGACTCGTCGCTGACTTCCTCGTCCCGGACCCGAGCCTCCAGGTTCTCCTCAGCCGATCTCCCTCCGCAGCCGTTCGCCTCCGTAGCCGTTTGCCTCCGTAGCCGTTCGCCTCCGTAGCCGTTCGCCTCCGTACTCATCTGCCCCACTTCTGCCCACTCGACTCACTGCCACACTTCTGCCCACTCGACTCACTGCCACACTTCTGCTTCGAGCTCCGTCTCCCGACTCTGCCCCACCGATACTGCCACGATTCGCCTTGCGCTCGTCTTTTATCGCTCCAGGAACCCACCATATGCAAATTCTCGGATCCAAACGACCTCAGGGCGGGAGCCACGCTCGCCGATTGGACGGAGAAAAAGGGGCGTGACTCTTTCCTGATCTCAAATTTGCGTCTGGGGGCGGGGCCAAGTCGCCCCGCGCTTCCTAATTGGATGGATCAGATGTGGGCGTGTAGCATTCTGATCCGAATTCTCCTCGGAAAAACCGCCATCTGCACTCGCGGCTCGCGTGTATCGCTGAAGATAGCCCGACGCTCGGTGTCCACAGGTGGTGCGGGAGTGGCCGTAGGAGAAGGTGTGGAGGGTTTTCGGCGGTGTCCGATGGCCATGGCGCTGTTTGGAATGCGGTGATGTGAGGTTTGCGGTAGCGAGTGGTGAAGGTAGGTTGTGGCTGCTGGCGTTGTTGTTGTTGTTGGCGTGGTTGGCTCAAAACAAAGTAGAACAGAAAAACGCCTAACTCAAAGGATCGCAGCCCGAATGAATCACATTAATTCCCTCTATACAACGGGTTTGGAGCTAACTACACATGTACTCAGAAATACCTCACCTATGGGACCTGGATGGTGTTCGCGAATTTCCACAGCCGTAACACTACCCCTCCCCTTTTTACAGACTCGTCCCGAGTCGTCAAATTATCGTGTGCCATCATGTGTAGTTCTCCCCTAGTACGTTTTACCTACGGATCCCTGAGTGCGACATTCATGGTATTCGTGTCCCCAAAATAAATAACCTGAGGGCTGAGTAACTAACTAAACAAACTCACTCATCCGGACGACTTAAATAAAATTGCCGGCGCTAGACAGACATGCCGGGGGCGCACTCAAATTTACAATACACAACTTAACACCTTAACCTTATAAATTTACACTAACCATGGCCCAGGATCAATGGACTCTGCAGGAAAAAGGTAAGAGTCAAAGAAAACCGGTGCACGGGCCGCCACTGCAGGCCCGTGTTGCAGCTGCCAACAGGACAGTTCCTGCAGCTTGCAAACTGTTCTTGCGGATCCTGGCGCGCATGGAAATGAACAGGGGGGCAAATCAAATTGAACGGGGCAAACCAGATGTGGGCAGTGGGCATGGCATGGCAAAAACAGGCAGGCAAGGCATGGCATGACAAGGCCGCAGGCAAACACAGCCCGCTGAACAAGGCCGCTGCAGGCAAACACAGCCGGCAGACGAACTGGCCGGCACAGGCCTTGCAGTAAACACAGCAGACGATCCGGCCGGTACAGGCCTCGCAGCAAAACGCAGCCATCGGACGATCCGACCGGCACAGGCCTTGCAGCAAAACAAAAGCTGCCGATGAAGTTGGCCGGCCCAGGCCCCGCAGTACAGCAGCTGCAGACGATCCGGCCGGCACAGGCCTTGAAGTAAACAGCCAGCCGATGAAGTTGGCCGGCCTCTTGCCGTGCAGTGCAGGTTGGTGGAGGGAGTGCGGTGGTGCTGGCCACTCGGAAGGCGGGCTCGGACCTACCTACCTGTCTCCCTCCCACCTATTGCCTTTGCCTGTCACTGTCCATACCCACTCCCTTAATTTGTAAAACCAATTTAGCCCCAACTTATTTTTTTGTTGTTTTTATGTTTACCCCTTTCCCAATTCGTCTCCCTAACCCCCTTACTGTCTTTGTTCGGCTAACCTATCGTCACCTAGCCTACTCCCAACCCCTACGTTCCCTTCCCGGAGGGGAATGAGGAGAGGCTAGCGTCCTATGCCGAGGCCCAACCAAGCCTCAAGATGGCCTCCCCAGAGTTCAGCGATCTAACCCAAAGTGGGTCCAGCGGCCCACAACGAGAGCGAAGGGATGGATGGTGCGGAGGGGTACACTTCCTAATCTACCCTAACCGTTAACCTTTAAACTACCCCGGGGCTTTCAAAAAGCGCTCTCGCTTACACTATTGGTTCTAGCAACCCAGATCCCGTCGCCTGTGTTGGTGTCCACACAATGTCGGGCCTCGCCCTCGAATTTTCCTCCGTGCCCTCACACGGCTTCGTGGCTGGACGCGTGGCTCCCCCTGGCAGGCACGACCCTCTGCCGAATCCCCTACGATGGCACCCCCGGGCACTACACTGCCTCCGAGCCTACCAGCTCCCTAAACACGGGAGTGCCCCCCATGGCAACTCCCCTGAAACGCACACGTGGCAGGCTGGCGCCCCGGGCCCTTTCCGAGGGTCACCCGTGCCCACGACACTGCCCATGCGGCTAACGGCGCTCCGGGCCCCCGCACCAAGCGGGCGCACCCGTGCCCACTACGCTAACCCGGCCCCCATGGGCCCTTGGCCTACCACGGCCGACTAGCCCGGTGCCCGGGGTACCCACTCAGCGATACTCACCTTTCGCAGCCACGCTCCCAGCCCGTCAACAGGGCTCCTGCACCCCTCCAAATGGGTATCGAGCCTACACTCCCACCAACAGCAAAACGACCTCCATTTTTCAATTTAACTAACCCAGCTAACTCACTCTACACTGACCCCGGGTCCCTTGGGCAGGAGCCACTCCTCCCCCCAATCACTCATCGCACCATGCATTCCACATTCGCTCCACTCACACAGACCCGCTGGCCTCACTCACTCAACTCGTACATTTTTCCACTCAACTCACCAACTCTTCAACACACTCATCGCTGATCTCTGCCATCCTTCTAACTACATCCCCTAACTAACTCGTGCTCCCACGTCATTCCTAAACTAGTAGCACGTTCCATTTAACACTACGTAGCTAAGCTACGTCCCTCTACACATCCAAAGTCTGTCACCGTCCTCAAATCTTCAAATATATTTCCCATCCTAAAGCTCACTAACAATCCCTCTACCTAATCCATTCCACGGGCCCCATGAGGACTTACCCCTGCCCCATGGAGCCGGTCTAACTAAGCTAACCCTTCCCCCTAGCTAGTGTCATCCTGTGCCCAGGCAAGGGGTCTTCCACCCCTTACCCGGGAATCCTGTCCACCCGAAAGCGAGGCTTGCTTTTGTTAATTTGTTTTTTTTTTCAAATTCTGCGCAGCACCACGCGGCAACTCTCAGCTCGCGCACTTTGCACCTTGCCCGTGACGTCATGCAGCTGCACGTGTACCTCGTCCCTCTTGGACGGTACCATCCGGCAGGGATACCCCTCCTGCCGGATTCCAACCCTACGTGCAGCCATGACGTCACCCTGCGCACCCCAAAAGCAAACATCGCACTCCGCGGGGCTCCCCACGCGAACACATGTGCTCTGCCCGTTAGAGCTTAACACAAGCTCGCGTGGAGAACCCATCCGTCCAAATCCGTTTACCTGCCTAAACTTTGTCCGTCCGCGGGATCGGCAAATCCACCGCTGGCGTTTCCGGACCGGGCTTCACTCCCGCAAGCGAGCACGTGGGGGTCTCGTGGGGTGCACGGCACGGACCTCGCGCTCGCTGCTGGGTGAACCGGCACGGTCCCCGAAGCAACTACGGCCGCTACTCGGCTTTTGCTCTCTGTCGCCGTCGTCGTCGCCATTCGACCCTCCACGCACACCTGCGTGTCACGACGCACATACTCCACTCCAACACACTCACATTCACACCGGGAGACGCGGCTGCATGCTCACGCATGCCGACCGACATCTCCCTTACACACCGCGACCTAACACACACTGTCTCCCTCACATACCACATTCTCACACACCGTGCTTCGCACACGCGTGCCGTTTCTGGCGCACACGCCGCTCCACCCACCCGTGGTCTTTCACCCGCACCCGTGGCTCCCTCCACACACGGTGCCTCATCCACCTGCGGTGCCCCTTTCACACACGGCACGCTGGGAAGCACGCACTCCGGCACACATGCCACCACACCACACACACGGGGTCGCACTCACACCTGGGTCTCATCCACACACGGGGCGCACTCACACCTTGCACCACACACACCGGGACAACACACTGGGATTCGTGTCCCCACAAGGGTTCCCGGGGCCTCTATCCCCCAAGCTGCACGTGCACCTGTCCACAGCACTCGTCCCTTCAACTCCGCTTGGCACGACCGAACCCACCTGGTCGTGATTCGCCTCAAGGGCATACTCCCTCCCCTCGTTCCTGGAGGCAGCCATCCAGCTGCTCACACCGGGTCTCTACCCAGTCCACGAGCTCACCCCCATTATCCTCCACTACTTCGTGTGTGTGTGTTTCTGTTCCTTTAACCCCGTCATTATCATGCAGTCTCTCCTCTATTTTCTCTATCTCCCTGGTCTCTATACATCTATTAGTTTCTGTTCTTTCTGGAGTTTTTCCATCTCTCTGGATTTCAATTTTACTCTCTCCTTCAGTTCATTAATTTCAAACTCGTATAGTTTTTGTTTTCTCTCCCACTCTTCCTCATGCTTCTCACTTTCCAATCTCATCGTTTCTTTCAATTGGCTCATTTCCTTCCTGTGTTTCATTCGCTGTTCTCTCATTACTCTTCCTTGTTTCCTCTCCTGTCCTTCCTTCTCCAGTTTCATGTTTGCTTCATTTGGTTAATCTCCTTCTTGTGTTTCAGTTGCTGCTGTCTCATTACTCTTCCTTGTTCTTCTCCTGCCCTTCCTTCTGCAGTTTCATGGTTTTCTTCATGTGGTTAATTTCCCTTTTGTGTTTCATTCGCTGTTCTTTGTCTACCTCTTCGCACTCCAGCCTTGCTTTTTCTTTCAATTGGTCAACCTCGGCTTCATGTTCTTTTTGTTTTCTATCCATTGTTCCTCTCGTTCTTCCCTCTCCAATCTCGTTATGTCCTTCAATCTCCTGATTTCTCCTTCCTGCTTCATTCGTTGCTCCTTCAACTTCTCCTCGTATTCCAACTTATTTTTTTCCTTTTGTCGTTCAGTTTCAAATTCATACTCTTTCAGTTTTCTATTCCACTGTCTTTCTTTTTCCTCATTCTGTAATCTCGTTATTTCTTTCAACTGACAGATTTCTTTCTCCTGTCTCATTCCTTGTTCTTCCAGTACTCTTTCTTGTTCCTCTTTTAACACTCTCAGTTCGTTTTGTAGTTCTGTCTCTTTGTTTTGGTGTTTCTGTAACTCAGTTTCTTCTCTATTCTTTCTCATCTCCGCACACTCCGACCTTGCTTTGGCTTCCAACTGTTCTTCCATCTTGCCCTTGTGTTTGTCTATCAGTCTTCCCAGTTCCTCTGTCTCCGTTTTTACCTCCAGTCCCAGCTTATCAACTCTCTTCGTCATGTCTTGAAGTCTTTTCTCACACTCCACTATTTTTATTTCCTTCGTGCACGTCTCCGTCACCCCAATTAATTTTTCCCTCTTGGTCACAGTCACTTTTTCCGTCACCTCCACGCTTCTCGCCCAACACGTCTCCCGAATTATTTTTTTCTCACCCGCCTTCACGCGGGCCTGACAACCGTTGCACCCCCTCCCAGCTCGTTCGCTCCCACACGTGGCGTCGCCATTACGCACTTCGCTGTTGTTGCCTTCATGCCCGCCTGCAGGCTCCGGCCCATTTGCTGCGTTTCACCCCGCATTTCTTTTATTTCTTCCTTCATTTCGTTTTTCATTTCGTTTGTGTTTGTTTCCATTCTGAGTGCGTTTCCATTCATTTTTCGTTCATTCCATCCATTTTGCCGTTCATTTCGTTTGTGTTTTTTCCATCCTGAGTGCGTTTCCATCCATTTTTTCGTTCATTCCATCCATTTTGCCGTTCATTTCGTTTGTGTTTGTTTCCATCTGCTTGTTCACTCCTTTATTTCGTTTTTCATTTGTTCCAGCATGGCGAATAGCCGGGTCATGTCGGGTGCACTCAGCTGAGCCGATTCGGCCAGGATCGGGGGGTTTTGGTGGAGAGGGGGAGGGGAGGTGTATACACCGCGGCCGCCGCCGCACCCATTTCGGGCCCTGGATTCGTTTGGGGGGAAACTGTTCCTGCACACCAATGTCCTGCTCGGGGTCTACATCCTGGACCATGGATTCTACATCACTACACATATACATTTTTACCCCCGGCACCCGCTCGCCTTGAGACGCCATCTTATTCCACGTAAGGGGTTTAATTTAATCGCTCGTAATTTGGAGGGAATCGGGGGTCGCTCCTCTCACCCTGAACTGAATCCCTATGAATTGAGCTTGGAGACGGGAGGATTTGAATCACACCCTGTACACCAGTGTTGCGAATTCGCGCCCGTCGGCGTGCGGACGGCCACGTAACTCGGATCGCGGCACGTCGCCCACCGGACGGACAATTCAGTCGTGACCCTCCGGGAACTATCGCCGGAGCCAGTCACGGGTGGGCCTTTCGACCTCACCACAATCATGCCAATCGGCCACCCGCGTAGGATAGGGTTGTTCGCCAAACTCGACCTACCTAAGTACCCACGCGGATTGTAAACCGGGCGATCGTACCTCGCCCGCAGGTCGACTCCGGACACGAGCCGCTTGGGCGGCCCGTTCCGTACTATCGGGATAACCGAGCGGTGTTATCGTCGACCTCGACGGTTCAGATTATTTACCGGGCGTTTTGCACCCACTACGAACCCTTACGTGAAGCAGGATGGAGGGTCAATGAAGAAAAGACGAAGCGAAACGGGAAAACAGTTCACACAATGCACATTTATTTCGCGGCACACGGAGCACACATATAGCACGTATTTACAGCCACAATTAGCAAATGCATATATATCAATTTAAGACAAAAACAATAATGCAAGCGCCAGAGCTACGACCGACTAAACGCGAACACTCGGCAACACTTATACAGTTTCTACCTTACAAGACACGGCGCCACAACACGCATTCACACCTAAGCAAAGAAAAGACCCCCTCAAAGGCAAGGGAGTCAGACTGGGCCCGTGGCCTAATGCGCGTGGAACCTGGATGAGCGGCCAGGTCCACGAGACCGAAGGGTCCTACCCGCGCCCTCGTGGCGAGCCGCAAAATGTCGCTGCACGGCGGTTTCGTGGGCACCTGCTGGTGTAAAGTGGGAACGGGGCCCCCTGTCGCACTCTCTCAGCGCGGGGGAAAGGGGAATTGTTGATGCTCTGGGGAGGGAGTATGGCTGGCTTGCTCGAGTCCCGCGATGCGCGATTCAACGCGACCTCGTCGCTGACTTCCACGTCCCGGACCCGAGCCTAGGTTCTCCTCAGCCGATCTCCCTCCGCAGCCGTTCGCCTCCGTAGCCGTTTGCCTCCGTAGCCGTTCGCCTCCGTAGCCGTTCGCCTCCGTACTCATTGCCCCACTTCTGCCCACTCGACTCACTGCCACACTTCTGCCCACTCGACTCACTGCCACACTTCTGCTTCGAGCTCCGTCTCCCGACTCTGCCCCACCGATACTGCCACGATTCGCCTTGCGCTCGTCTTTTTATCGGCTCCAGGAACCCACCATATGCAAATTCTCGGATCCAAACGACCTCAGGGGCGGAGCCACGCTCGCCGATTGGACGGAGAAAAAGGGGCGTGACTCTTTCCTGATCCTCAAATTTGCATATGCCGATTTCCCTCAGATGCGTCTGGGCGGGGCCAAGCCGCCCCGCGCTTCCTAATTGGATGGATCAGATGTGGGCGCGTGTAGCATTCCTGATCCGAATTCTCCTCGGAAAAACCGCCATCTGCACTCGCGGCTCGCGTGTATCGCTGAAGATAGCCCGACGCTTGGTGTCCACAGGTGGTGGGAGTGGCCGTAGGAGAAGGTGGTGGAGGTTTTCGGCGGTGTCCGATGGCCATGGCGCTGTTTGGAATGGCTGATGTGAGGTTTGCGGGTAGCGAGTGGTGAGTAGGTTGTGGCTGCTGCGTTGTTGTTGTTGGCGTGGTGCTCAAAACAAAGGTAGAACAGAAAAAACGCCTAACTCAAAGGATCGCAGCCCGAATGAATCACATTAATTCCCTCTATACAACGGGTTTGGAGCTAACTACACATGTACTTCAGAAATACCTCACCTATGGGACCTGGATGGTGTTCGCGAATTTCCACAGCCGTAAACTATATATATATAATATATATATATATATATATATATATATTCTTTATTTTGATACCGTTTTTTTTTTTGAAGTTATTATGTTCACTCGTACACTTTAATACACGTCCTGCGAACATTCCTTTGTGGGAGGAGGGAGGAGAAGGGTGGAGAGCAGTGAGGAGGGAGGGAGGGGAAGGGATGGGATAGGAGGAGGGAGGGGGGACAAGAGATGAGGGAAGGGAGGGGAAAGGTGGGATGGGGGAGGAAGGGTGGGGTGGGAGTCTGGAGGGAGGGGTGGGGTGGGAGGGAATGGGTGAGTTGGGAGTCTGGAGGGAAGGAGGGGTTGGGGTGTGAGGAGGGAAGGGAAGGAGTGGATGGGGGTCCAGAGGGAGGGGGTGGGAGGAAGGACCGGGTGTTGCCCGCCAATGCCGGGTACCTTTGCTAATATGTAATGTGAAAGACTTTGACTTAAGTACATGATGAATACATTAACATCAGATATTTACAAATGAGCATCCTGCTCTGCATTGAAACAGTTGCTTAAAACCCACTGCAACAGATTAAGATTGTGAATATTTTTTTAGGGGGAACCATAATATGTCTTGCCCATTTATTGACCTGATTATTCTATGAGATGTGCCAGTGGGTATCACCACCCTTTGGTGCCCATCTCTCCAGATGTAATCAATGCAGGAATTTACGATTCAGTGAGGATATAACTGCACACACTCGACCAGTCTCCTCAAAAAGCAAAATGATGTCTTTAACGTTCACATTTTAATGCTAATGATTGAGGCAGCCGGCTTAACGACTCCACCAGACAATGAGGATGCACCGTGCAAAACACCAGGGTGAAAGCTCATTGATAATCTATTCCTTTGAGAATATTCAAATTAGACAACTCAAAAGAAGGATATATATATATATACGTATATATGATCAAACCTTTCCTGCCAATCGGTCATGACTGTATTATATTGCTGAGAATAATAATGGAGACCTGTAATATTGACAGAGTTTTGGGGAGTTTATGGAAAGTCAAGAAAAGTTTCAATGCTAAAACAAATGATGAACAGATCGCCACTTCATCACAGGATCCCCGAATGAGAGTGGCAAAAATGTGGCGCTTGTTCAGGGTGATGATAGACACCATTGGATCTTTAATGTAAACTAACAACAAGTGTTGGAAGATGGGTTATCTGGCTTAGCATCCTTCGAATGGATGGGGGTACACACCGATTTATCACCCCTGCGTGTGAAATACAAGGGTGGTAGTCTATAGCTGGGTTGACATTCAAACCCAGTTTAGACAGCACAAAGATGAGTGTGCGCACCTCTGGGCTATCCTGCCAGCCCACATTATTACAACAAAGTGGAAATATAACTATAAATAGGGCTGTGCGTTGTGTACTATAGCTCACCTGGATCAGAAGCAATAGTCTCTCAAACCCACGCAGACCTCCTTTGACCCAGACTTTTTTAAATGCCGTGAACAAACTCTGGAACATCACAAGTGAGTAAAGTTGTGGTCAAGTTTCATTGAAATTGTGTCTTTAGTTTCGGAGAAGAGAGCAAATACCTATTATGGGAGGCTAAAACCCCTCAGACTCTGATTTTTTTTTTTTAAATGCCGTAAACACACTTTGGTACATCACGGGTGATGAATGTTGTGGTCAACTTTCATCGAAATTGTGTGTGTAGTTTCGGAGAAGAAAGCAAATTCCTATTTTGGGGGGTCAAACA
>CM068954.1:167613667-167639850 GCA_035128595.1 Eptatretus atami | reverse complement strand
AAAGGCAACATCGACTCCCGGGGCCTCCCACGCGAACCATGTGCTCTGCCCGTTAGAGCTTAACACAAGCTCGCGTGGAGAACCCATCCGGTCCAAATCCGTTTACCTGCCTAAACTTTGTCGTCTCCGCGGATCGGCAAATCCACCGCTGGCGTTTCCGGACCGGGCTTCACTCCCGCAAGCGAGCACGTGGGGTCTCGTGGGTGCACGGCACGGACCTCGCGCTCGCTGCTGTGAACCGGCACGGTCCCCGAAGCAACTACGGCCGCTTACTCGGCTTTTGTCTCTCTGTCGCCGTCGTCGTCGCCATTCGGACCCTCCACGCACACCTGCGTGTCACGACGCACATACTCCACTCCAACACACTCACATTCACACCGGGAGACGCGGCTGCATGCTTCACGCCATGCCGACCGACATCTCCTTACACACCGCGACCTAAACACACACTTCTCCCTCACATACCACATTCTCACACACCGTGCTTCGCACACGCGTGCCGTTTTCTGGCGCACACGCCGCTCCACCCACCCGTGGTCTTTCACCCGCACCCGTGGGCTCCTCCACACACGGAGTGCCTATCCACCTGCGGTGCCCCTTCACACACGGCACGCTGGAAGCACCACTCCGGCACACAATGCCACCACACCACACACACGGGGTCGCACTCACACCTGGGGTCTCATCCACACACGGGGGGCGCACTCACACCTTGCACCACACACACCGGGACAACCACCTGGGGATTCGTGTCCCCACAAGGGTTTCCCGGGCCTCTATACCCCCCAAGCTGCACGTGCACCTGTCCACAGCACTCGTCCCTTCAACTCCGCTTGCGACGACCGAACCCACCTGGTCGTGATTCGCCTCAAGGGGCATACTCCCTCCCCTCGTTCCTGGAGGCAGCCATCCAGCTGCTTCACACCGGGTCTCTACCCAGTCCACGAGCTCACCCCCATTATTCCTCCACTACTTCTGTGTGTGTGTGTTCTGTTCCTTTAACCCCGTCATTATCATGCAGTCTCTCCTCTATTTCTCTATCTCCCTGGTCTCTATACATCTATTAGTTTCTGTTTCTTTCTGGAGTTTTTCCATCTCTCTGGATTTCAATTTTACTCTCTCCTTCAGTTCATTAATTTCAAACTCGTATAGTTTTTGTTTTCTCTCCCACTCTTCCTCATGCTTCTCACTTTTCCAATCTCATCGTTTCTTTCAATTGGCTCATTTCCTTCCTGTGTTTCATCGCTGTTCTCTCATTACTCTTCCTTGTTTCCTCTCCTGTCCTTCCTTCTCCAGTTTCATGGTTTGCTTCATTTGGTTAATCTCCTTCTTGTGTTTCAGTTGCTGCTGTCTCATTACTCTTCCTGTTTCTTCTCCTGCCCTTTCTTCTGCAGTTTCATGGTTTTCTTCATGTGGTTAATTTCCCTTTTGTGTTCATTCGCTGTTCTTTGTCTACCTCTTCGCACTCCAGCCTTGCTTTTTCTTTCAATTGGTCAACCTCGGCTTCATGTTCTTTTGTTTTCTATCCATTGTTCCTCCGTTCTTCCCTCTCCAATTCGTTATGTCCTTCAATCTCCTGATTTCTCCTTCCTGCTTCATTCGTTGCTCCTTCAACTTCTCTCGTATTCCAACTTATTTTTTTCCTTTGTCGTTCAGTTTCAAATTCATTACTCTTTCAGTTTTCTATTCCACTGTCTTTCTTGTTCCTCATTCTGTAATCTCGTTATTTCTTTCAACTGACAGATTTCTTTCTCCTGTCTCATTCCTTGTTCTTCCAGTACTCTTTCTTGTTCCTCTTTTAACACTCTCAGTTCGTTTTGTAGTTCTGTCTCCTTTGTTTTGGTTTTCTGTAACTCAGTTTTCTTCTCTAATTCTTTTTCATTCTCCGCACACTCCGACCTTGCTTGGCTTCCAAACTGTTCTTCCATCTTGCCCTTGTGTTTGTCTATCAGTCTTCCCAGTTCCTCTGTCTCCGTTTTTACCTCCAGTCCCAGCTTATCAACTCTCTTCGTCATGTCTTGAAGTCTTTTCTCACACTCCACTATTTTTATTTCCTTCGTGCACGTCTCCGTCACCCCAATTAATTTTTCCCTCTTGGTCACAGTCACTTTTTCCGTCACCTCCACGCTTCTCGCCCAAACACGTCTCCCGAATTATTTTTTTCTCACCCGCCTTCACGCGGGCCTGACAACCGTTGCACCCCCTCCCAGCTCGTTCGCTCCCACACGTGGCGTCGCCATTACGCACTTCGCTGTTGTTGCCTTCATGCCCGCCTGCAGGCTCCGGCCCATTTGCTGCGTTTCACCCCGCATTCTTTTATTTCTTCCTTCATTTCGTTTTTCATTTCGTTTGTGTTTGTTCCATTCTGAGTGCGTTTCCATCCATTTTTTCGTTCATTCCATCCATTTTGCCGTTCATTTCGTTTGTGTTTTTTCCATCCTGAGTGCGTTTCCATCCATTTTTTCGTTCATTCCATCCATTTTGCCGTTCATTTCGTTTGTGTTTGTTTCCATCTGCTTGTTCACTCCTTTATTTCGTTTTTCATTTGTTCCAGCATGGCGAATAGCCGGTCATGTCGGGTGCACTCAGCTGAGCGATTCGGCCAGGATCGGGGGTTTTGGTGGAGAGGGAGGGGAGGTGTATACACCGCGCCGCCGCCGCACCCATTTCGGCCCTGGATTCGTTTGGGGGGAAACTGTTCCTGCACACCAATGTCCTGCTCGGGTCTACATCCTGGACCATGGATTCTACATCATACACATATACATTTTTACCCCCGGCACCCGCTCGCCTTGAGACGCCATCTTATTCCACGTAAGGGGTTTAATTTAATCGCTCGATATTTGAGGAATCGGGGTCGCTCCTCTCACCCCTGAACTGATTCCCTATGAATTGAGCTTGGAGACGGGAGGATTTGAATCACCACTCCTGTACACCAGTGTTGCGAATTCGCGCCCGTCGGCGTGCGGACGGCCACGTACTCGGATCGCGGCACGTCGCCACCGGACGGACAATTCAGTCGTGACCTCCGGGAACTATCGCCTGGAGCCAGTCACGGTGGGCCTTTCGACCTCACCACAATCATGCCAACGGCCACCCGCGTAGGATAGGGTTGTTCGCAAACTCGACCTACCTAAGTACCCACGCGGATGGAAACCGGGCGATCGTACCTCGCCGCAGGTCGACTCCGGACACGAGCCGCTTGGGCGGCCCGTTCCGTACTATCGGATAACCGAGCGGTTTATCGTCGACCTCGACGGTTCAGATATTTACCGGGCGTTTTGCACCCACTACGAACCCTTTACGTGAAGCAGGATGGAGGTCAATGAAGAAAAGACGAAGCGAAACGGGAAAACAGTCACACAATGCACATTTATCCGCGGCACACGAGCACACATATAGCACGTATTTACAGCCACAATTAGCAAATGCATATATATCAATTTAGACAAAAACAATAATGCAAGCAACGCAGAGCTACGACCGACTAAACGCGAACACTCGGCAACACTATACAGTCTTCCTTACAAGACACGGCGCCACAACACGCATTCACACCTAAGCAAAGAAAAGACCCCCTCAAAGGCAAGGGAGTCAGACTGGGCCCGTGGGCCTAAT
The DNA here is from genome assembly GCA_035128595.1 of Eptatretus atami. NCBI lineage: Eukaryota > Metazoa > Chordata > Myxini > Myxiniformes > Myxinidae > Eptatretus > Eptatretus atami. Next base: position 167,636,232 of record CM068954.1, on the reverse strand, counting down.
GCGCGTGGAACCTGGATGAGCGGCCAGGTCCACGAGACCGAAGGGTCCTACCCGCGCCTCGTGGCCGAGCCGCAAAATGTCGCTGCACGGGCGTTTCGTGGGCACCTGCTGTGTAAAGTGGAACGGGCCCCCTTGTCGCACTCTCTCAGCGCGGGGAAGGGGGAGATTGTTGATGCTCTGGGGAGGAGTATGGCTGGCTTGCTCGAGTCCCGCGATGCGCGATTCAACGCGACCTCGTCGCTGACTTCCACGTCCCGGACCCGAGCCTCCAGGTTCTCCTCAGCCGATCTCCCCGCAGCCGTTCGCCTCCGTAGCCGTTTGCCTCCGTAGCCGTTCGCCTCCGTAGCCGTTCGCCTCCGTACTCATCTGCCCCACTTCTGCCCACTCGACTCACTGCCACACTTCTGCCCACTCGACTCACTGCCACACTTCTGCTTCGAGCTCCGTCTCCGACTCTGCCCCACCGATACTGCACGATTCGCCTTGCGCTCGTCTTTTATCGGCTCCAGAACCCACCATATGGCAATTCTCGGATCCAAACGACCTCAGGGCGGAGCCACGCTCGCCGATTGACGAGAAAAAGGGGCGTGACTCTTTCCTGATCCTCAAATTTGCATATGCCGATTTCCCTCAGATGCGTCTGGGGGCGGGCCAAGCCGCCCCGCGCTTCCTAATTGGATGGATCAGATGTGGGCGTGTAGCACCTGATTCCGAATTCTCCTCGGAAAAACCGCCATCTGCACTCGCGGCTCGCGTGTATCGCTGAGAGTAGCCCGACGCTTGGTGTCCACAGGTGGTGCGGAGTGGCCGTAGGAGAAGGTGGTGGAAGGGTTTTCGGCGGTGTCCGATGGCCATGGCGCTGTTTGGAATGGCGGTGATGTGAGGTTTGCGGTAGCGAGTGGTGAAGGTAGGTTGTGGCTGCTGGCGTTGTTGTTGTTGGCGTGGTTCGCTCAAAACAAAGGTAGAAACAGAAAAAACGCCTAACTCAAAGATCGCAGCCCGAATGAATCACATTAATTCCCTCTATACAACGGGTTTGGAGCTAACACACATGTACTTCAGAAATACCTCACCTATGGGACCTGGATGGTGTTCGCGAATTTCCACAGCCGTAACTATATATATATATATATATATATATATATATATATATATTCTTTATTTTGATACCGTTTTTTTTTTTTGAAGTTATTATGTTCACTCGTACACTTTAATACATCCTGCGAACATTCCTTGTGGGAGGAGGGAGGAGAAGGGTGGAGAGCAGTGAGGGAGGAGAGGGAAGGGATGGATAGGAGGAGGGGAGGTGGACAAGAGATGAGGGAAGGGAGGGGAAAGGGTGGATGGGGGAGGGAAGGGTGGGTGGGAGTCTGGAGGAGGGTGGGGTGGAGGGGAATGGGTGAGTTGGGAGTCTGGAGGGAAGGAGGGGTTGGGTGTGAGGAGGGAAGGGAAGGAGGGATGGGGTCCAGAGGGAGGGGGGGAGGAAGGCCGGGTGTTGCCCGCCAATGCGGGTACCTTTGCTAATATGTAATGTGAAAGACTTTGACTTAAGTACATGATGAATACATTAACATCAGATATTTACAAATGAGCATCCTGCTCTGCATTGAAACAGTTGCTTAAAACCCACTGCAACAGATTAAGATTGTGAATATTTTTTTAGGAACCATAATATGTCTTGCCCATTTATTGACCTGATTATTCTATGAGATGTGCCAGTGGGTATCACCACCCTTGGTGCCCATCTCTCCAGATGTAATCAATGCAGGAATTTACGATCAGTGAGGATATAACTGCACACACTCGACCAGTCTCCTCAAAAAGCAAAATTATGTCTTTAACGTTCACATTTTAATGCTAATGATTGAGGCAGCCGGCTTAACGACTCCACCAGACAATGAGGATGCACCGTGCAAAACACCAGGGTGAAAGCTCATTGATAATCTATTCCTTTGAGAATATTCAAATTAGACAACTCAAAAAGAAGGATATATATATATATACGTATATATGATCAAACCTTTCCTGCCAATCGGTCATGACTGTATTATATTGCTGAGAATAATAATGGAGACCTGTAATATTGACAGAGTTTTGGGAGTTTATGGAAAGTCAAGAAAAGTTTCAATGCTAAAACAAATGATGAACAGATCGCCACTTCATCACAGGATCCCCAATGAGAGTGGCAAAAATTTGGCGCTTGTTCAGGGTGATGATAGACACCATTGGATCTTAATGTAAACTAACAACAAGTTGTTGAAGATTGGTTATCTGGCTTAGCATCCTTCGAATGGATGGGTACACACCGATTTATCACCCCTGCGTTGAAATACAAGGGTGGTAGTCTATAGCTGGGTTGACATTCAAACCCAGTTTAGACAGCACAAAGATGAGTGTGCGCACCTCTGGGCTATCCTGCCAGCCCACATTATTACAACAAAGTGGAAATATAATATAAATAGGGCTGTGCGTTGTGTACTATAGCTCACCTGGATCAGAAGCAATAGTCTCTCAAACCCACGCAGACCTCCTTGACCCAGACTTTTTTAAATGCCGTGAACAAATCTGGAACATCACAAGTGAGTAAAGTTGTGGTCAAGTTTCATTGAAATTGTGTCTTTAGTTTCGGAGAAGAGAGCAAAAACCTATTATGGGAGGCTAAAACCCCTCAGACTCTGATTTTTTTTTTTAAATGCCGTAAACACACTTTGTTACATCACGGGTGATGAATGTTGTGGTCAACTTTCATCGAAATTGTGTGTGTTAGTTTCGAGAAAGAAAGCAAAATTCCTATTTTGGGGGGTCAAAACAGCCCCCCCCCCTCCCTGCAGACTCCTTTAATGAGCACAGATTTTGATGCAGTCAATACACTTTGGTACATCACGGGTGATGAAGGTTGTGGGCAAGTTTCATCGAAATTGTTTGTGTAGTTTCAGCGAAGAGAGCCAATACCTATTTTTTTGGGGGGGGTCAAACCCCCTCCCCCATAACCCCGATAATGAGCGCAGATTTTGATGCTGCCGATACAACTTTGTAAGGCATCAGATGAAGCTTGTGGCCAAGCTTCATCAAAATCATATGTTTGGTTCAAGAGATAATGACTGAAGTGTTTACGGACTGACTGACTCACTGATTGATTGACTGACTCACTCACTCACACACTCACCAACGGACACTGCTTAGGTCACCTGGCTGAAGTGTTTACGGAATAACTGACTCACCGACTAACTGACTGACTCACTCACACACTCACCTATGGACACTGCTTGATCGATAAGCTCACCTGGCTAAAGTCAAGGTGAGCTAATAATTAATAACACGTCTTTATATTCCAGCCATTGCAGAAAAAAAAACCCACAATCTATATCGATATGATAAGGATGGCTGTCTGTTCATTCGTGAGCCGTGAGGCTAGGCGCAATTTGATTGGCTGCTGGCAAAATTATCGTTATAGGCTTATTAAAATCTGACATTATAAATCTGATTCCATATTTGATGATCGAGACTCATGGCCTAAATAATTACCGTATGTTGAAATCTCGAGTGAAATCTGAACCCCCCCCCCCCCCCCCCCCCAAAAAAAAAATTACTCAAACCCCACTAGAAATACACGGATACAGCTTCTTGAAAGGAATATACATTTAATGAAAATAGACGAATATTTACAAAGGACAATAATTCAAAAGGTAATGATAATAATGAAGTAAATAGATCCTAAAGTCGACCACGCCTCTTCACAAAGACTCAAATACAAAACAAAAGGAAAACAAAATAAAAAGAAAACCTTTACTTTGAGTATGCTTGTACTTAACTTGGCCCAGAGCTGGTCCTTGTGGAACTTGGAATCGAGGTGCTTCTATTCGCACATGCAGATGCGCACAACAAAATGGCGCCTCGTTGCTTTTCTATTGCGGGACAAATGCACACCAGGCAATCCTCGGAACTCCACACCAAGGCTCAGAGACCCAGAGCAACGGCTTCATGCGCCGATCGTCCTCACCGACCCAACCAAGAGCCAAAGGCCAGTTCTCTGCTTCGCCATGCGAGATAAATTGCCTCAACACGAACACAAGGATCATGCCGTCCTCCTCGGGCATCCGCTCATCCTCCACTCTCGCCTCTGACTCACTAACTTGCCGAGACTACCGTTTCCTCCTCCGAACTCTCCTCTTACGTCGCTCTCTCTCTCTCTCCTCTCTCTCTCTCTCTCTCTCTCTCTCTCTCTCTCTCTCTCTCTCTCTTCACCTCTCAAAATTATCCACAACCAACCCTTCCTCTTCGATCACGCCTCACAATCCTCCGCCTCCGGGACGTGGCCTTCTCGCACGAAACCCGGGAAGGAGGGCTTCTGCCTGCTCGGCTAGCTTCTGATGTCATGCCCATCAATCATCAGTCTCAGGGCGTGACTTCACCCACCGTCACCCTTGGAGCAGGACTTCTGCCTCCTCGGCACGTTTGCTTGTTTCTCCTCATGGTTTTGGTTCAAAAACAGAGGGAAAAGTCACAGGGGGCAATTACATACTGGGGAAGTTATTCTTACTCTCTAGCTAATTAACACCACACCACCCCCCGTGTGGTAACACGTAACACTTAAGCCCACAGGTTCCCTACTTAGTTACATAGAGATGCCTCCTACACATTCACGGACCAAGCAACTCCACACAATGCTATATTGCCGATTAAATTCCTCCATTAACACTCACAACCAGAACAGTACATTATGTGGGGGAAGATGGAGAGATGAGGAGAAAGAGGGGGAGAGGGAGGAAAGGAGAGAGGAGGGGATAAGTTGGATTGGGGAGGGGGATGGAGGAGGAAGAAGTTTCCTTCTGTATCCATCCTGTCCACCCCATTCCTCCCTACCCCATTTTTGTCCAATTCTCCGTCTATTTTGTCCTCAACTCCACTGTTGGTGTCCCTCCTACCCTCGCTACTGTTCCTTTTGTCCTGTTGCATCCTGATCCATTTCATGTTCTAGCTCTTCGACAAGCCTTGACTCTGTCTCCAAAAAAGTCATAGTTTGGCAACCATTATGCAGGCTTCATGGTCGAATGGTGTCTTTCTGTGTTGAAGTTCCTTGGCAGGAAGTCATCTATTATATATTGTGAAACATGGTGTCTGGCTGTGCATTCGTCTGTCTCTCGTTTATGGCAGCCGCTCTTCATTTGCATTTGCAAAGCTCCACATTCACTTTTGAAATGATAGGGAAACAGGCATGCGTAATGTTGATGCCAAATCTTATTTCACAATCAGGATTTATTGCACGCTTTGAGACAAAATTGAATGTCGGGGTCCAACAGTACTGTAAAACAGCAGGTTTGTTTTTTTCTGATTCACGTTCCGATTTGTGTTCAAAATATAACATTCAATTTAAATGTTGTTCCTCGATCATAAAACTGACATTATAGACAGACAGACAGACAGACAGACAGATGGACATGAACCAATTGCTTAACCCCACTTTTTGCTTCGCTTGCATGGATATAAGGATAAACCTTACTTTTATTATAACTCCATTTACAAATGATCTGTGCTGTCAAAGCACTTCTTGGAAATGGTTATACTGTGCTGTTTGCCATTGCCTCCCAGCATTGTTGTCCATGCTCTATCCTTTTTAAATGCTGAGCATCAAGCAAGGAAGCAGCAAGTACCATTTTAAAAATTAATTATTTGGTATGACACACTGGCCGGGGTTTGGACCACCGACCTCGCTGCCTTATAGCGGGCAACTCAATAAGTGCCACCGATACACCAACACAGATCATAGTTGATAATCTGAAAATCGCACACAATAATGAGTTCTTTCCTTTGCGGAACCTAAATTAGAAAATGCTCGCCTCCAATGAACTGGAACATTTATCTCTACTGACTTAGAACCATACAAATAACCAAAAGGATTGATTTCATATTTCTTGTTTCTCAGCGTTATTATTTAATTTTGCATATAGTTCACGCAAGTACAATGACATGGACTACACAAAAGAGCTAAATTGCAATGATTAATTTAAGAAGTGAAAAATCACGTGAAATTAAATGCAAATTGAAAATTGGCAAGCAAATGTTCTAACAGACTGTTGTAAAACCATCTACTGTGTTTCACTTGTGATTTCGGAATTTCTTGCACAGCAACATGATGTCCAGTGGAGGGCTTGTTACTCTTATGCTTTAATTAATAATGCAGAATTTCTCACCAATAAATGGATCAGCACATTATATTCCATGCTGCCACTGAGTGCATTTTTTTTAATGCTTCATGAATGAAGCCAGACCTTGCACGTAAAGCATTCTGGTCATCAGAAAAAGATCTTATTTAATCAAAAGAAGAAAATTAAATGTTAATGAAACAGGCTGTGCATTTTGTGCTTCTGAAGACTACCGTGCTGTATGTGATGCCTGGAGTTGACTTGCCGAGTGTATTCTTACATAAGACGGTTTTGGGTCTCATTTTTCATATCGGATAAAGTTCTATCTATGCATAGAGAACCTCCAGCCCGTGACATGTTTTGATCCGGCCTGTGTGGTGATATTTTGTTCAGTATTTTATGTAGCTATTACACTTCACTCGAAAACAACTTAAGAATACCAACATGTATTCCACCTCAAAAGAAGCAAGCAATCTCTGAAGTCACATTAGTGATTGCTTTAACATTGTGTTTGTGTTATGACTGCAGTATTAAAATGTGTATGATTTTCTATTTTACTTTTGTTATTTGTTTTTATCAATAATCAGGATTTTAGATACATTGCAATCATTCTCATATTTGCAGTAACAACAGACAGAATGATTAGTTACATTAATTTATCTGCATATGTGCTGTTTAAATTACTAACAAATCATTTTAAGCATATATCCAGACTGTAGCAAGTTTAACAATAGCTGCTATGGCCCTCCGACAAGGAAAGGTTCTCCCCACCTGGTCGACAGTAATTATCTCCATCACTGAAGGTGGAAGGAGGTTATGTTTTCACCACCGTCTAGGCTGCTTGTTATTTGCGAAATCGAAGATATTTCAAGTATATTGGTTGGTTCGTGCGTTATTCTGTTTGTCTGTTTTGTTTTATGTTTATTGCCTACAGGTCACAATTTTAAACCGATCTTTACGAAACTTCACCAGATGCAGAAGTATTCTCAACCGAGAAGCCTTTTTTTTTTTTTTAGGTCAAAGGTCATCTTGAGGTCAAACTTCTAAAATCGTCATTTTTCATCCAATTGACTTGAAAATCAAACGCAATTGCTTGATACATTACTGAATTGGGAAAAAAATACTATTTTTGAGGTCTAAAGGTCAAAGGTCAACTCAAGGTCAAACTTCTGAAATCATCAAATTTCATTTGAAAAACTGTCAATTTTCATCTGAATAAGCTGAATATTAAGCAACAATTGCATAGTGTATCACTGAATTTGAAACCAACTATTTTTGGTCAAAAGGTCAAAGGTCAACTCAAGGTTAAACTTCTGAAATCAATTTCAATCTGAAAAATAATCAGTTTTCTTCCGATTGACCTGAGCTTTGATTAAGATTGTCAATTTCAATCTTAATGAAATGGGCAATTGGATGTGTCCATGGCAACCTTTTGCGGAGGGTAGATTTTGCAAGTATCGTGCTCTGCACGACATCTTTTTCTTGTTTGTCTGTTTGACAATCGCCTACAGGTCACAATTTAAACCGCTCTTCACAAAACTTCACCACATGATAGATTTGTCCTAAGCAAGAAGCCCATTGTTTTTGAGGTAAAAAGTCAACATAGGCCAAAGGTCAACAAATTTGTCAAATTTCTAAAATCCTCAATTTTCTTCCGATGACTCGAAATTTGAGCAGGATTTTCATTTCAGCTTGCTGAATTCAACCACCAATTATTGTTGAAGTCAAATTTCTTTTATTGATTTTCCAAGTATGTGCTCTGCATGGTCTTTTTCTTAATTGCCGGAATCCTTCGGATTTCGGCAATTATGTTGGCTGTCGTGGTGTGTCATTCTGTGTGTCTGTCTGTCTGTCTGTGTCTGTCTGTTTGTTTGTGTTTGGTCACCCTGTAGCAGCCACACCGTTTCAGCGATCATGACCAAACTGGGTAGAGAAGTCGGCCATGGTCCAACTTAGACACGTCGTTTTCGGTGGTCTAGGTCAACGGTCAAGGTCAAGGTCACCGAAAAACCGAAATTCTTATTTTCGCAATAACGTCCGCTAAAATGGTCGTATCGACTTCAATCCAATCCAAAATGTGCATCTTCCAATTCTGCATCCAACCATATGTCTCATTGGGGTGTCACACCAACACCCTTCTTAGCGTCGGGGGTCGAATGTCAGGGGTCGGGTCAAAACTTTCAAATTGCGATAAAACGCCATTTCAAGTCCGATTGACTTCCAAGTTATGATCATGACCAAACTAAGTGCTATAACTCATTAAACAGTAGCACTATTGACTTATAAGAAACCAAATTTATTTCCAAGTTCTTGTTTTTTCAGAATCATGGAGATGACAAAGTTATTCCGGCAATTCCTTGCTCAACAGCAATTTCATTTGTTTGTTTGTGTGCAGAATATCTCAAAAAGTGGGGATGGATTTGGATGAAACTTGGTGGACAGGTTGGTGTGTAACAAGGAAGAATTGATTCGATTTTGGAAGAATCCTAATCGGATCCGGCTCCAATAACTTTTTAATTTTAAAAGTGATCCTTCACCATTGAGAGATGGGCCCAAAAACGATGTCACATCACACCATTTTAAAGCCTTTTCCCTGAGCAGGGCTCAGCTTTTGTGGCTCCAATCATGGTACCCTTTCTTGTGCAATGTTTTTACGGCTGGATGCCCTTCCTGACGCCAACCCTTTAGTCGCCTTCGACCCTGCAGGATAATTACCAGTATACTGGTGCCATTTCACCGACCTCGGAAGGATGGCAGACTGAGTCAACCCCCCTGATGTTAATTCAGTGGCCAGTGGGCTCGAAATCAGGACCCGAGGATCCCAAGCCATCACCCTAACCACTAAGCCAACACCAGCTATGGGCCAACAACGATATATTGCATGATATTAAAAAACAAAAAAACATTTATTGGGCCCAATGTGTCTACTTGATCAGGCATGGCTTGCAGACGTATGCGCTCTGCCGAGTGCCCTTATAGTTCAGGATTGTTTTTGTGAAACATTTTCGCATAATTATGCAGAAACAACAGTAGAAGGGAATACTTGCTGAGTTCCTTCCAAGTTGTCTTTACATAAAATATCCAATGCTAAGGTGAGAATTTCATGAACTAGAAGGGTGAAGGAAGTTTTTTTTTTTCAATCTCCAATTACTAGTCTGATCTCTGTATCTAATATCTCTTATATTTCTCTATAAATTCTTACTATTTCCGATTGTCTTGTTGAATATGGTATGAATCTTGGTTTCTTTGCCAGTACCCTGCATTCCAGGTCATCTGTACTACTTAACTAACCTGATAGAAAACGTCTCCAACACGATCAATGTGGAATTACTTTTGCTGAAACAATGAGATGCTTGGAAAGATGGATCGGTTACAATGACATGTCGAGGCTTATGGTAAAAAAAAAATAAGGCCTCCCGTTGAATCCTTATGCCTTTGTTTCTCTGAAGGATCTTTGTCTAGTGCATGGGATAATATAGCATTCCACTTCCGTAATTATACAGTGACATTTAATCAGAAGTCAGTCCACCACCACTACTAACTATTCAACGTGAGGCATCATCTGACCACCAAATCACTGCAACCTTTTTTTTGTCTCCACTGCATAAACTCATGAGAGAGCTTACACATGAAAAGTTTGATTTGAAAACATGATAAATGTGAATTTCACGAATTTTTGAGTTGATGTGAGTTTAGACATATTCAATGGGAAATATTACATTTGATGTATGTAAGCAAAATATTTTTTGTTGAAAAGGCATTTACAGTAGTACCTAGATTCGTGCTGAGGATGAGTTCCTGAAAAAGAAAGCGCTGATCGAAAATTTGCTAAAATGTGTCATGATGCCATTGTTTATCTGGAGATGCATTCCCGACGACGTTATTTCTTATGCATGATCGGTATATGAGGGATTCATTGAGGTATCGGTAATTGTGCTAATAATAGTACAAAATGGTAAACATCATTTTATAAATACTGTATTGCAGATGGTAGTAAACAACAGCTCAAGGAATTCAAGGGTTGCTTGGTCATCATCATTCGCAGTGTCACCATTGATGTGGATGCTGTGCAAGTTACTGTGGGATTTAAACTTGTCAGACAAAGCTTAACCGGCTCTCAATCTTCTCGAACAAACCGCTCCTTGAACGAGTTAACTTTGTCTTAGTCAAACAAAGTGCTGGACTTGGCAAAAGCTTTTATTACCTCCACCACCGAAGGTGAAGGAGGTTATGTTTTCACCCCTTTCTGTCTGTTTGTTTGTTTGATACTTGCAAAATCGAAGATTTTTTCAAATATATTGGTCAGTCGATTTTGTTATTCTGTCTGGTTGTCTGTTTGTCTGTCTGTCAATTGCCTTCAGGTCACAATTTTAAACCGAGCTTCACAAAACTTCACCACATGGTAGAGCTTGTCATATGGAAGAAGCCTATTGTTTTTGAGGTCAAAAGGTAAAATGGTCAACATAGGCCAAAGGTCAACAACTTAGGTGAGATTTCTAAAATCTTCAATTTTCATCTGATTGACTTGAAATTTAAAGATAATTTATATTTCAGATCACTGAATTCAACTAGCCAATTATTTATTTAGGTTAACATGAAACAAAAGGTCAACATAGGCCGATTTTCTAAATTTGTGAATTTTCATCCGATTGACTTGAAATTTGAAAAGGAGTTGCATAGTTGGTCATTGCATTGAACCACAAATTATTTCTGAAGTCAAATTTGTTTTATGGATTTTTCAAGTATTGTGCTCTGCACGACGTCATTTTGTTTGTTTGTTTGTTTGTTTGTGCGCAGAATATCTCAAGTTGTGGATGGATCCAGATGAAATTTGTGGACAACTTTGTTGTGTGACAATGTGTGACAAGGACGAACTGATTAGATTTTGGTGAAGATCCGGATCCGGATCCGACTACTAGAATATTTTTTTATATGAATATTCACCATTGAGAGATAGGGCCAAAAACGATATATATATATATATATATATATAGCATGATATCTCAAAAAGTTGTGGACGGATTCGGACAAAATTTGGTGGGCATGTTGGGTGTGTGACAAGGAAGAATTGTTTCAATTTCGGTGAAGATTGGAAATGATATTTTTTGAAGTTATTCTTCACCATTGAGAGATAGGGCGAAACGAATATATAGTATGATATCTCAAAACTTTGGGGACGGATTTGGACAAACCTTGGTGGACAGGTTGGATGTGTGGCAAGGACGAATTGATTCAATTTTGGTGAAGATCCGGATCTGGATACGATAATTATTTAATTTGTAAAGTGATTATTCACCATTGAGAGATCGGGCCAAAAATGATATGGTACTGTACAACATCATATTTCAAAAATGTATTTGGCCCAATATATTCTCGTGGATCAGGCATTACGTGGCAGAGGTATGTGCTCTACCGAGTTCCTTTCTAGTTAACCTCCGCCATCGAAGATGGACGGAGGTTACTGTTTTCACCCCTGTCTGTTTGTCTGTTGTTCTGTCTGTTGTTGTTGTTTGTTTGTTTGTGAACAGTATTACGGAAAAACTCCTGGACGGATTTCGACGAAACTTGGTGGGGGATTAGGTATGGTCCAAGGATCATGCCATTAGATTTTGGACTTGGTTCATAGTCCAATATGGCCGCTATGGCGGCCATTTTGAAAAAATATTTGAATTTTGTTTTGCATTCTACATGTTTTAAGTGATTTCCAACCAAAAAAATTAAATTTGTTAGAGAAAAAAAAACAAAAATTTTGCAACTTTTTTCAAAAAATTTCGATTTTATTTGAAAATAGTTGAATTTTTTTTTACATTTCTACATGTTTTAAGTGATTTCCAACCCCCCTCCCAAAAAAATTTGTTAGAGAAAAAAAACCCAGAAATTTTGCAACTTTTTTTCAAAAAATTTCGATTTTATTTTTTGCATTTTCACATGCGCGTCGATCTAGTTTAGTTTATTCAATCTGGTTCAGTAGAATCTGATCCGTTTTGACCTACAATGAATAGGAATCTGGTTCACTTAAGTGACCCAGCAGTATTGGCGGCGGAGGTTTTGCACTCTACCGAGTGCTCCCCCTCTAGTTTTTTCTGTATTATTGAGAATTGTTCTAATGGTCGACGTGGCCAAATTGAACGCAAGACCCACTCCCTTCCACCTGATTGGCTCAGAGCATGTGCATACCAACAATGGCAGTGTGTTTACTTGGTGAGTGCTGCATGTTATCGATTTTCTTTTTCATAAAATATTTTCACCAGGACAAACAGCTCTATAACGAAATAAGGTCTAGCTGTCGAAGGGGTAGCGCTAAGCGAGGTACTACTGCAATTTAATCCACAAAAACAAACCTGATTGTTTCAAAATGAAGTTCACAGTGCCTGTCCTACAACACAATGAAATGTCTTGTTTTGGAATCAAGCTCTTCATATATCATATATTACATACAGGACAAGGACATGAGAAGATATTGAAGCATTTCTGCATGAATATTCAGGAATAAATTGTTTGATGATAGACAAAGTAATGCAACACATGGGATTTGAATCTGGGATGCTAGTAACTTTAGCTACATGCTCAGATGTGAGCTTCAAGCTGGCCAACCTCTACACAAATTAATTTGACATTTAGAGTTCATAATGATTGAGTTATGTTACATGCTTAAATTAATGAAACCACATTTGAAATGTAGTCGAAAGCTCAGGGCTACAGATTTCTTCTTTCCCACCCATTATGGCCTCTGCACCATCTTGAGATCAATCCTGCTGCATTTCCTTTGTCAAACACAAGCTGCATCAATGCCATGCTATACTGCACAGCACTGTGGCGTCTCTACTTCTGTGACCAGCATTCAAAACTGATGTTATCGTACAACTCTGCATTTACACTCTTTCAACTGTTCCTGCATAATTGTACTTATACTCTCAAAGGACTCTCGATGTTATGTTATGTGGCCTGACTAATTAATATTACTTCAAAATGTATGCCGCTTCTGCTTGCACAGTTTCTTTTGGTTGGTTTACAGGCATTTAAGTGGAAATACTACATAATTGTGTCAATACAATAGTGTAAAGATGGATTCACATGAGGCCCTGTGAGTGACTCAGATATGCCACATTTCCCCCAATGAACAATGACACTGTGAAGGATGATGTGTACAGAGAGGCTGTGGGAAGTACAACAGTGTTTATCATGAACTAGCAGGGGTAGCCGGCATTGCCCCGGTGCTGTTCTAATCCTGTTTGGCATTTTGAAGAAACAAAAAAAATATTTTTTTCATGATTTTTTTGTGGTGGCTTAAAACACTTCCCCATACCCACTAAGGAATGAGGTCGGGAATCATTAAATATTACTTTTGACATAGCTATAAAGGTTTAGGCACGATAGAGTAATTTTAAAAAAGAAATCCAAAAAACACCCAATTTATATTTTTTTCAAAATATTTTTTTTCCTTAAAACAATCTCCAGCTCTGACGATGAACCTCAAAGTTTGACGAAGATCTGTTTGGTCATCTCTGAGAAAAATGTCGACACACAGACATTGTGTCAGGGGAAACATTGCCTTCCAATTGTTCTGGAAGCTGTGGATCTGCTTATCGAGGATCCCCCTGACAACCGAACTACATTTGTACAATGCAACCTGTGCATCACTGATGCTGTACAACTGCAACAACTGGGCAGCTCCAAAGGCAGTTATGGACAAGCTTGATGCATGCCACTGCAAACACCTATGAGCCAACACTTGATATCACTGGCCAGACAGTTTGATCTCAAACAATGCATTGTTCAAACTGTGCAATACAGTCCCGCTGTCTGTGAAAGTGGCCAAACAAAGATTGTCCATGTTTGGCCATGTACTCTAGATGCCAAAGGCACAACTGCACTATCAGCCCTGGAATTTGCTTTATAAAGGGCTAACGAACACAGAGCCTGCAGAGGACATCACTGCACAAACCTGCTGAGTGTGCTGTGGACTGACCTAAAATAAACAAGAGTCAGAACACTTAGATCGAACAAGAACCTGAGGGAGTTCAGGATATTGGCTGAGGACAAGACACCGTGGTGAACAGTGAAGTAGGACAGATTGTGAAGGAACCGGGCTGCCATTGCGGTAGCCTTAGAGGGTGTGACATCGGAACCGCAAGTGGCTCAAAGATGCGAACACGAATGCGCAGACTGTAAGAGGAGCTTTGGGATCCTGATGGGACTTAGGGTGCATAAGTGCTCCAAACATCCTGTTTCATTCATCATGCAATGCCTCCCCATGGGATGAAGGCATGCTGGGATGAGGAGGAATTACATCTGATGACCCCAAATGAGGTCTAGCTATTGCTTGGGAATTGTAAATTCATTAACCAAACACTAGCATGGAAAATCCCTGGACGCTCCTACGAGGCCATCATGGGGAAAAAGGAAAAGTGTGGCATACAAGGAGCTGCTTGTGCGGCTCCTTGAGGCTGCCATTAAGATGTCCGTGACTTCTTTATGGGGCATGGAGGCCATGCCCCACAGCAAAAGCCGAGATGAGGATGAGGCAGAGAGAGTGACCTTAGCAGGTGGTGTGGGCATTTCTGTGCCTGCCTCTCCTGCGACGGTCAATCCAATTAATCCCGATGTGGAAATGTAAACAGGTGGTGGTGATGAGTGGGACTAAAACCTAGATCGGGGTCATGTCAGCCAATGTTTGGATATGTTGGATACCAGATTGGCCTGCTGTGTTTACACAAGCACCTGTGCAGGGCTTGGTAAGCTGGGTTGAGGTCAACATGCCTGTTTATCAACCGGTCATCTGACTACCACTCCTCAATAACCTCACGGCTTGCCTTGGAGGGTGCCATCCCCATGACTGTGTCTTGTCCCCACGTGAAGGTGTCACCACTCAGTTAATTAGAACTTCATGTTGCACCCAGAAAGATCAACACTAAATGGTCAAGCTGGCTTAGATGCAGACAGCTCTAATATCAATAGAAACTTGTACTCCAGAAATTTGCAATAATTCATTTTAGGATTACAGGGGGTCTCCATCCCTAAGGTGTTTCATAACAATTATCGTGGTTTGGTGACACATAAGAGGTTGTGGTGTGTGTGTGGTGTGTGTGTGTGTGTGTGTGTATGTGTGTCTATTTTCTTCAGAGATGGCCAAACCTATCTTCGTCAAACTTTCAGAAGTTAATCAATGAGTGCCGGGAGTGTTTCAGATAAAACGTTTTTTGAAAATTTTGATAGGAAGACTTGGATTTGTTTTAATCGTTCTATAATGCCGAGGCCTTGAAAGCGATGTGAAAGGCGATATTAAATTATCCCTGACTCTATTAATTGGTGAGTGCCGGGGAGTGTTTCAGATAAAACGTTTTTGAAAATTTTGATAGGAAGACTTGGATTTGTTTTAATCGCTCTATAATGCCGAGGCCTTGAAAGCGATGTGAAAGGCGATATTAAATTATCCCTGACTCTATTCATTGGTGAGTGCAGGGAAGTGTTTTAGGCCCTCACAAAAAATATGGGAAAAAATGATTTCTTTAAAATACCAACAGGATAAGAACAGGTAACAGGTAACACCTGGTTCTCCTGCTAGTATTCCATATTGTCAGTTAGCTCGAGGAATGTCTTACATTTTTGTTTTTCTCTCACAGGTGATTCTCATTGTGTGAAAGGCTTTATTGTTTTGAAATGTTGGCCAAGGAGACCTTGACGTTGCACTGGCCATTGTCAAATTACAACACTCCTATCTCAAGCTCTTCGCAATTCCTAAATCGTAGGAATAGCCATCTTGATACAGAATCAGCAGGTAATGTAACCCATTACCTTGTGTATATCTTGGAAATGATTATATGAAAGAGTGCAAAACAGGTTATCCAAATTTACAGTCTATACTATGCTTGGGTTAAAGTAAATATCCCTGAAGAATAGGAAGAGATGTATAATATTTTAGGATGTTTTGGGAGTTGGCTTCAAATTGGTGGATGGAAATACATGTATGTACAGTAGGTAAATATAAGGTAATGGGAATTGGATAACAAACCTCGGACAAGGAAATATGTTCTTAATGTTGAGATTTTGCATCAGGTAGATAAAGAAAAGAGTAGTTTTATATAACAGAGTCAAGCAGTTAACTCTGTTCCAGGAAATTATAAGTTACTGCAAACTGCAATCACAAACCACCATATTTCAGTGAATTGCAGGACAAAACATGTATTGCCAACTAACGCGTACTTAAACATGTATTGCCAACTAACGCGTACTTAAACATGTATTGCCAACTAACGCGTACTTAAACATGTATTGCCAACTAACGCGTACTTAAACATGTATTGAAGGGTGTTTAGCATACTCAACACTCTTGCTAAGTGTTGACTAGAGTGAACAAGCATAGGAATCAAAGCTACATCATCCAGTGCAAAAAAAAAACTACTTTTTGATCACTCAACCAAACAGTCACTCAATAATAAGTTAGCCACTTAGGATTTCAGGATGTTTAGTGTAAGCTGTAAGGAAGTGTCATGTTGCTATAATACCATTTCCCTCTTTTGCAAGTGTATAATTGGTTATTTTAAGACGTCTTATGTTATAATTTATTGTTGCATGGATTTGTCAATTCACTTACCAAGTGACTATCAACACTTAATTGACTTGACTAGCCTGTTTATTCCACTGTTTGATGAAGGCCTTCCTCAACATGGTTCATTCTGTTTTATTCATGACAATTTAAGGTTATTGTACTCCAGTAAATGTTTCATTTTCATCTCTCCATCTTACCTTTGGTCTCCCTCTATTTATCCAGGGCATTCTCTTGGTTTTCAGTTTGTAAATCCTGTTTATCGTTTGTTGTTTGTTCTTGCTACATGTGCAGCTCAGTTACATTTCAGTTTTTGATGATGGATACATGGAAAAAAAAAAATCTATGGTTTTGTAATTCAACAAAAGTGATAGCACATGTATTTGCCATGTCTGTAAACTTTGTGAAGATGTATGTACGAGGGAAATGATTGTACGCAAAATAATAGTGTTACCTTTATCATGCATTTATATTTATATCCAGAGCACACACAGTATGTAGTACATGATGAAACCTGGTGGCAGAAGCTGTTGCCTGGTCCTAACTGGTTTTATTTCACTTGAAAGGAAGATAATTGGTTTGATGGCAAACCCATTTCCACACTGATGGGCTGATGCAAACTTGGACAACCAGCCTAATTGGAGTGTCGCAATCAGCAACAGCACATCATTGTGTAACCTGGTGCGCATGTTGTTTATGCTCCGTAAATCGTATCATGATGCATCAGATAGGCACACACAAACATCCAGACGTACGCATGAGTGCATTTCTAAAGTTGATATTTTTTTTATTTTTTTTAAAACTCGATTGTGGAAGGTAGTTTTATGAGCCCAGACTTACTATCTTACCCGAGTAAACAATTAGAATACGCAGTTAGCAATGTAACATTCAACCTGAAATGAGCTCTCAAACAGCGAATCACTGTGTCAACACAGCATGATTAGACTCATTAAATGTATTGGCTTTTCTTGATGATGCTGAGGTTTAGCTGATGTAAAATACAAAGCACGTTTATCTCGCAATTTACGTGCGGCACACTGTGCAGGAATAATTGCAAGAAATTATTTAAAACGTTCAGAGCAGAATATAATACTATGTTCCTATTTTTGGAATAATGCTGCAAATAAGCCTTGTGAAGCTCATTTAAGCCGTCAAATTACAGTTCCAATTTTGGTTTTGTTAATTGCTATGTTGTTCCTTTTGTTTTGTATATTTTAATGACATCATCTTTTTGAAACCGCTAAAATGTCTTGTTCTAAAATTGTATTACTTCATCGGTACATATTTCTCAGGCTTCCTTTTTACTTTTCTATAATGTTTTTTAAAAAATAATTAATGATGCTGACACATTTATTTATTTATTTATTTATTTATTTATTTATTTTAACCTTTTGAACCCACCCTGGGCTCCCTGGAGAAAAATCCTGCTGCTCAGGTATATGGAGGTTTGAATAGTGAGTGGCTGGTAAAGTGGCTGCTAGGGTTCAGAGGGTTAAGGAAGATCACGTGTTTCTGGACCTTAACTTGACGAGAGCAACATATACTTATTGCCTTTATCATTTGAAGTTCAATGAAGGCACTTGACCAAAATGTGATCAACAAATGAAAAAAACCTTTCTCCTTTGGAATGCTTGGTTGAATTAACCGATGTAATTTGATGGCTAATTGTATTTTAGTTTTCTCATAAATTGAGTCAATAACTCCTATGTGTTCATCTTCTTTAACATAATCAGTCCTGAGTTGTTTTTTGAAGGTTACTTATCATTCTTCCCTCCAGGGCTTCAAGTCAGCTGTACCCCATTACCTCAAGGCCATACCCATGATCTCTGCTACCCCAAATTACCCCATTATCAAGCACTCCTTTTTTTCCAGGTTATTGTAATCCCGCCCTCCTCCCCTTTGCCTCACCTCCTTACATTTGTTCGTGTCAGTTGGTTTGTTATTTTTTGTTTCATCTCACATTGCTCTTCTTCTTCTTCTTCTTCTTCTTCTTCTTCTTCTTCTTTCTTCTCTTCTTCTCTGCTTGTTCACCTCCATGTGTCATTCTCCCCCCCCCCTCTTGATCTCATTCTCGCTCACTTCTACTCTGATGTTGGTGTTTTCCCCCTTTCCATTTTGTTCTTATCCCATGAGTTTTGATCATGTTTAAGCTGAGCAAGTATCAGTTTTCTTTCAGTACATTTGTCGACCTTGTCATTCTTCATGTTGGATCCAGAATTGGGGATAATTACAGATTACTCTGTTCTCATCCTTTATTTCATCTAGTCTCAAAATATTAGCATCTTTATGCTTGTTCGTCTGTCCATCTCTGTGTAACATTATGTTCCACCCATCGGTTGGACAGCTGGCCTGACTCCATCCACAATGTCAACCTGAAAAACATACCGTCGCCATTTTGGTGTTTACTACTTTGCGAAGCGAAAGACATCTTCGGAGCTGTCATATTCACAATCGCCATGCCCTCCCTATCATTTTATCTTCCATGTAAAAGGACCAAAGAGACTGTTAAAAGGATCATCAAATATCGAAATGTTGTAGCTGATAGTTGTCACGGGCCTTGTGAAGATCACAGTACGTATTGGCCTCAGCAATCAAGGCAGCGTTTATTGTCTATATACCGTTCAATTAACTATGTGCCATTCTCTGAAGAATCACTTTTACCATGGAGGTTACGCGGGTCCTTGCTATTATTTCCGACTATTTTATCTTAACCAACTTGAACAGGGACCATAAAAACCCATGTCATTATAAAGGTCTCTGTCCGAGGACTTCCGAGAATTTCGCGACATTGTGAAAGAAAACATCCATCATTATTTACTTTTAACGATGTGTATATATGCATCAGAAAGAAGATAATTGGTTTTGGGTTGTTTATGTTGAAATTCCACAGGTTTTCTGCATATCCCATGGGATTGTGATTTGGACAGGTGGTCGTGATGACTGATGGGCCATGCCATGTCGGAGTTGTTTCAGTCACGGTTTCTGTGAAGTTCATGACAGCATGATAAGGAAGGGGAAAGCGTTCAATATTTCTCTGTTTCCATGAGGTAGTGAAGAAATATGTAATGATCGATGTAGGAATGCCCGTTTGCTTTTGTGAGCAAGAGGAGGGTGAAAAGGGGAGGACGTGGTTGGGGTTGGGGAGCGGGTGGGGGAAGCAAAGACAGCACTGAATTGGAGGGAGAGGTTGAGGACTTTCGGTAGAGATGGGAGGGAGGTTGAGTACTTCCAGTGTGGGGAGGGGGGTTGAGTAGTTGTTGTGAGGGGGATATGTGGGGCAGGGATTTCAAGGCTTGAAGTGGGGAGGGGATTGATGGCTTTGGGCTGGGAGGAGAAGGGTGAGCACTTGGGGTTGCGAGGCGGTGGCTGAGGACTTGGGGTTTGGGAGTGGGCATTGATGACTGGGGGTTTGTGAGGAGGGTAGGGGAGTTGAGGACTTTAAGTCACATTTTAGATTGCGCAGATATTCCGTGGGTCCCTGCTAGTAATTATCAAAAGTCTTATTTCCTGCAACCTTCATAGACCTTATTTTTTGGATCGCTCCAAACTTAGGATTTAAACTTCTTCTATTCTTTTATCCAAGTTTGTCCCAAGCCAACAAAAAGAATAAACCATCAGAAATGACACTACTGAGAACCTGGTTATTTTCTTTTCCAAATCATAATCTATGGATATCCCCTGTGGTTATATGGATATCACCTTCAGTTTGAAGTATGTCTCCTCCAGTTTTACTCTTAACATATCCCCAGGCAGTTATTTCATTCGTATTCATGTAGTTAGTCCTTCCCTCATGTCTCGTGGGTTAATGGGACCAATTGCGTTGCGTGAGACTCGTAGTTAGGTCTAATAAATATCTATTTGATCCGTACTCTGACCTCCACTCAAACCATTTCCTTTTCACCATAATACACAAACAAGCATACAAGCATGCAAGCACACTCACCATTCAACAGACAATTGTTTAATTGGCACACCGCAATGCCTTCCATGGCTCGGATCATCCCCGTTGCACACAAGACAACCTTACCTGGGAATTTGCGTGCCATTTTCCATTCAAATCTTCGTGCCAATTCCCAACTGGCATGTCACCTTACTCCACACCTCACTCACCAAATCTCACGACTTTGACCACAAATACCTCCCGCACATGGTGAAAATACTTCTGCACCCCCTTGTACGTCTGCATCACTACAATTTGCCACTCTATTTTGAGCACCGCGTGGTGTTAGCCATTGTCCTTGACGCCGTGCAATGCTCCACCATGCTACAGACACTATATAGCTCCAGCGAATCTCACTGGGAACGTCCCAGGTGAGCATCCAGAATTATTATAGCCCCCATCCAGTTATCAGACCACGGCAAGACTGTAAGCAATGAGGAGGGGTCATGGGAAGGGCGATCCAGGGATTTGGTTCAGGTCCCGAATGTGCATTGTGGCTCGTCAAGGAGGCCGTTGGTGGAGAGAAGGTCCATGCCATATCAGGCCATATCAAGGAGGGAATAATGCTCCATATCACGAGGTGGGAATGCTCAGGCGGTGCGTCCCATGGAGGTACAGGCTTACACATACAGACCTTTACACGGTTAGGTTAGGGATCTTCCTTCTCACACATCTATTCTCCTCTCTCTCTTATACACCCCTTTATCCCATCTACTATGGATGCACAAAGAAGTACGTGTTACTGATTCGCAATCCCATTTTACTCTGGCATAACACTGCACCTCTCATGTTGCATACATTGCACCTCCTACTCCCACACTGTAGACACCAGTATCTTTCCACCTACCTTCCCCTAACCATCCTCAGTCGTGTTGTTCAGCCGATCATGCCAGGTATTTAGAGGGTGCTCATCCTCACCTTTCTCTCTCTTTCTTTGCTCACTAACGTGTGTGTGTGTGTGTGTGTGTGTGTGTGTGTGTGTGTGTGTGTGTGTGTGTGTGTGTGTGTGTGATGGCACCTGTCCTAGATTAAGTAAGATTGTAGAAGATAGTTGGGATAATCCTGCTCTGTGTCTGCTTTTGTAAGTCGTCTTTTCCCGCACCCCACAAATTCCTTGCTATCCCCTGCTGTACATAAAATTAAATCCCATTCACTGTGCAACATACTTTTTCTTGCTTGGTTGTAAATATATGCATTGTATAGAAATTTTCCCAGCTCATTTTCATGTTTTCTGTCATTGGTCCAGCATCGCCCGCACCCTTGTTTAGCTTGGACATTATTCCCCAATGATCTGTTTCCTCGCTGGTACGTGCTTGGCAGTTCTGCTCGACTGCATCTGATGTGGTGAGGTGAGGGTGTGTTCGTACCGAGGGTGTGTGCGTACCGAGGCACGCAAGTGCGTACCGAGGGTGTGTTCCCTGGTAATTAGATCACGTGACCTTTAGGTAAACGATATTTATTAGATGGAGGACCCTGAGGCACGTGGTCAAGTTATTGGCATTCACGGTTGATTCGCGATCTGCTGTGTCACAAAGTTATTCGTGTGCGACGGCCTGCGATTCCAGTGAGTCTGGTGGGAACCCGAGGTCGTTCACCCCTCATGGTCTTTGCCCCTGACCCCGGGTCCGCAACAATATTCATATACACACACTCAACATATTTCATTGCACACACTCAACATATTCCTGTTCTTTTTATTTTAAAAAATAACAAAAACTTTTAGCAGATTTTTCAGAATGGAATGGAACAAAATGGAAAGGGGGAAACACCAACAGCAGAGTAGAGGTGAGAGTAAGAGTGATATAAGGGGAGGGGGATAAGGAAAAATTTCTAATTGATGCAATTAGTTGGTATATTAGTGAATACACTCCTAATCTTAAAACAGAAGAGATGTTGAATGGAAGACTTAACTCAAAGAAGCCACTCAATGTATCAT
>CM068954.1:167591698-167602249 GCA_035128595.1 Eptatretus atami | reverse complement strand
GGGGTTACAAAAAAGTGCAGAAAGGGCAGAGAGTGCAAAACCAGAAAGCGGGTGGTAGAATAGAAAACAGAAAGACTACCAACCTGTATATGATGGGAAAGTGATAGGCACATAAGCTCAGCTTCATCCTGATAGATTCCAATCATCTTGAAGGCCTTTGTTTCCATGGCATCAAGCTGAGCAAGCTGTGAGGTAGGGGCTCCATCCCAGAAGGGAGAGCAGTGCTATTCCATCAAGCTGTGGATGAAGGTTTTATCGGTGGATAAAAGTTCAGGTGTGACAGGACTTTGCACGACGGAATATGCCCAGTCAGCAGCTGTCTTTGGAGGCCAGCTTTGAAATGTGGTTTGCCCAAGAAAAATCACTTAACTTTGGAGGAGACAAAACTGGCTGTCCTGTCTGCTTATACTTTGCTTTTGTTTACAAAATATGTCAACATTGTCTTGGGATGGTACAATGGAAAACTCCAGAATTCCCTGTGTTTCTCACCGATAAATATACCACTCTTTCTGGTCATCACCTGTGGCAGAAGCCCCATGAGCCTCCACTAATGTTCAATGAACTATATTTGTTGAAAATAATTCTGAGTAAATCATTAAAATTACAATAGTAATATTCTATTAAAATATTTACATGATAATTATTTGCAAATTACAACTTGGTTTTCATATCCAATTATATGGTTGAGTATTGACAATCTTATCAAGTCTACTTCTGGTTGTGTGGACGAGGGAATGGCAGTGGACATAGTATATCTAGACTTTAAGAAGGCATTTGATAAGGTACCACAATGAAGGTTGTTGCACAAGTTGAGGACTTGTGGAGTGGCTGGTGAGGTAGATAACTGGATTGCAAACTGACGTGAAGATAGGCAGCAAAGAGTGGCTGTGAGTGGGAGGATGTCTTGCTGGGAGGACGTAAGTAGCGGGGTACCTCAGGGATCAGTACTCGGACCATTATTATTCATTATTTACATCAACAATTTGGATAGTGGCGTGAAGAATAGGCTTTCCAAATTTGCGGATGACACAAAGCTTGGAGGTAAGGTGGATAGCAGAGGGGGTGGTGATCAGATTCAAGAATGTATTGATACTTGCATATATTGGACAAAAGATTGACAAATGCAATTTAACCAAAACACGTGTAAGGTGTTGGGGATGGGAAAGAACAATGAAAATAGAGATTACATGATGCAGTGGGAAATGTTGTAGCGTGTCACACAGGAGAAGGATCTGGGGGTGGTAACAGGTATGGGGGTAAGCAGACAGGACAATGTCAGGCAGTTATAGGTGAAACAATAGGGTTTTGGGTTGTATTCGAAAGGAGATCATTTATAAATCAAAAGAGGTGGTGTTACATTGTACAGGACTTTAGTGAGGCCACATTTAGAATATTGTGTGCAGTTTTGGTCACCACAACTCAGGAAGGACATAGATGCCATAGAGAGGGTTCAGTGCCGGGCTACTAGTTTGACTCCGGGCCTAGCTAGACTCAACTATGAGTAGTGGTTGAAGGAGACAGGGCTTTATTCACTAGAAAGGAGGTGGTTACGAGGAGATGTGATGGAGATGTTTAAGATAATGAAGGGTATGTATAAAATAAGTGCAGATGAATTATTCAGCATATTAGACAGTGATAGGACCAGGAGCCATAGCTTGAGAGTAAAGAGGAGGAGAGTTAAGATGGTAGTAAGGCAGGGTACTTTTACTCAGAGAGTAGTTGATGCATGGAATGGTCTCCTGGGAAAGGTAGTGGCAGCAGAAACAGTAGATAAGTTTAAATTGGAATTAGATAGGTACCTGGAAATATTGGAGGTATTGGGGTTAGGGATGTTGGCAGGACTTTTTGGTAGCTCGAGTATGGATGGGTGGTTGTATGTATCTATGCAGATCGAGTTTTGTCTGTGGGGATCAGGAGGTGGTGTGTGCTTGACATTGTGTTTCTCACACAAGAACTGCATTCGTCCCCCCACCCCCTAGAATCTAACAAAAAATATCACCATGAAAACATGAAGAACACAAAAAAAAACATTTTGCATTTTTGTTTTTTTAATATAAATTGGTCTGATGTTGATGTGGCACAGGCATGATGGGCTGAATGGCCTCCTCCTGCATCTAATTTCCTTGTGTAACACCAATATTTTGATTTTGAGTATTATTTGCAATTGTCTCAAATCAGAGAGCATGACCATGAAATTTCGATCAACCAGGAGCTGATTCTCAAGGTCCCCTGCCTTTTGGGTGGTATGAGGAATAGATCTGTGTATTATGAAAACTAAATCTTGACTATTTATTGAAATATCACAAACACAAGCAAAGTTACCGAGATGGTTGCCATGGCAATATAGTTCAGCCAATCACAGCCGTGATCTAATCAGGTTGAGATAATTTTATGAGGAATAGATGTCTGCAATATGAAAGCTAAATATTAAACGGTTTTTGAAATATCGTGAAAACAAAAATACATGGACAGTTGATCAGTCTGTTGTTCGGACGGAGCTCATTTTAATGTTCCCCTTCAATGATCTTGGCAGAGGTGGGGACAAAAAAAAAATGTATAACCTTAAAAATATTTCTACAAGTTCAAGTATATATTTAGGATTACATAAAAAAGTTGCTTCAAATTAATCCAAACCTATGGGAAAATGTAAATTTTTTTCAATTGGACAAAATTTTGACCCCGGGTGGTGAGTAAGGCAGCAGACATAGTATCGAAGAGACATAGACATAGTATCCTTTCGAAGAGACATAGTATCGTGTACTGCCGCTCCCGAGATCACTAGCAATTATATTTTGTTTTCTGTTCATAAATATGCCACAATATCTTTCCTGTTAAGAAATTTGATTGTTTTGGAATTTGGCACTACTCGATACATCCATCTAAATATATAATAAAACCCAAGTTTGTCCATCTGTTTGTGTGTAACAATCCGTTCCACCCATTAAACGATATCATATGGCCACCATGTTTGTCCTGTGCGAAGTCAAAGACATCTCCGGAGATGTCACATTCACAATTTCCATGCCCGCCCTATAAGTTTTCCCTTTAGTGTAAAACTACCAATGGGACTGTTAAAAGGATCATCAAATATCAAAAGCTTGGAACTAATATGTGTCACAGGCCTTGTGGAGGTATAAGCTTCAGGCCTCTGGTAAGTGCAATTGGAATATATCCGAGCGATATAACTGAGGCAGTGAACGTGTTTTTGGTTCAAATCCGGGTTATGTTTTTTATTTTTGAGGCAGCCATCTGTTTTCGACTATTTTCTTTGAAAATAAATACTCGACCAGGATCCACACCAGAAAACCCATGTCATTATAAAGTTGTATTTTTGTCTGAGTAATTCCGGAAATCTCACGACCTTTTGAAAGAAAGCCTCCATCATTATTTATTTTTTAATGATGTGTTTAAACCAAGTTGCTGAGGCAGGCGCTACCGTGCTTCAGTGGAACATCTGAGCCGGCTATGCGACGTACTGATACTCCCTCACACCCATCATCCAAATGGCGGTGCGAGCCCGAGCGGTCACCGCACCGGGCATGGTGTGCTTTCTCTGCACATGCTAATCCTACCAAACCTATGCTGTCCTTTAAGGGACGATTGATCACTGAAGTCGTTTGCGATCAGGGCAGATCAAATTGCTCAGAGACCAAGTAACTTCATGGGTTTATTTAATATGTTATAAGGTATACATTATAAGGACTATATCTAATATCTGGCTGTATTCTTGTTTGCCATAATCAGCGCTTTGATATAATGTGGCGTGGACTGCAGGAATTATTCAAAAAGTCTCGCATTACGTTAACTAGAAACACACACTTCCTATGGGAATGGCAAGGGGTATGTAGGCGATCATGTTTAAGTTAGAGGTGGCCACCACAACTTCGTTTCCGACTTTGTTTGTCTCAAATCAGAGAGCATGACCATGAAATTTCGATCAACCAGTAGCTGATTCTCAAGGTCCCCTGCCTTTTGGGTGGTATGAGGAATAGATCTGTGTAATATGAAAAGTACCTCATAATAAGGGTCGGGGGAGGCAGGGAGAGGGGGATAAATGATACCAAAGCATTTATTTATACAGTTTATTCACAATGATACGCACCCTGGGTATCGAACGAACTGAATATACTGTTGTCCTACGTGTTAACGACATTCTATCAAAACTACACAAATAGGAGTTGTGGTGGGGAGTGGTTGAGGAGTTTGTTTGGGGGTGAGGTGGGGAGGGGATTGAAGCCTTCGTGTTGGGAGGGGGAAGTTAAGGACTTGGGGTTGGAAGCTGGAGGTTGAGCACTTCAGATTTGGGAGGATAGGTTCATGACTTTGGGTTTATGAGCAGGGGATGTTGAGATCTTGAAGTCACATTTTACATTGCACGAATGTTCCATGGAGCCCTGCTGGGTATATACGTATAATTGGCCAATGCTGTCCATTTGTCTCCCCGTAAAACACGGAAATGTTCATCCGAGATAATTTTTTTTTAATTAAATAGTGCTTCCAATTAATCCAAACCTATGGGAAAATTATAGTATAAAAAATAGTTGTACACAAGAGATTGCATTTTAATGCATATAAATTGCAGATAGTTCAACATTTAGAACAGAGCTTTACTCAATCAAATGTTTTCAATAAATGAATAAGTTATTAAACCCATTTTACTCTTCTTTTCTTGAAGCACCAGGTGCAGACAATCGAAACTCAAGACATTCCTTATATAACCTCCCATTTTTGAGTTCTTTCAACCACAAAAGGCTTCGTTTTTAATTTTTTTTCTATTCGTGTATATATATATATATATATATATAATATATATTATATATATTATATTATATATATATATATATGTATTTTTTTTACCATTGGCTTCGCTGATACTATTTATAATTTGGTGTGTATGTGTTTTTGTGTTTCTTTGTGTGTTCATGACTTGTACGCACTCCTAAACCGTGATATACGGAATTAGTTGAAATTTGGTGCTTGTACTTGGGGTGTGCCCAGGAAGTTTGTAGTGTTTAAAAGAATCATCGTCACAGCCCAGGCATTCCTTTCCTGTAGTAATTCTCTGCAGACGACTATAGTAGGACCTGTTACCAACTATAGTATATGAGAGGACTGATCTCATATACTATAGTTCGAACTGTAGCATTTTTTTCTTGGGGGGGGGAGGTTCGGAGGGGGAAGACGATGGAAATTTTCTATGTACATGTGTATCGTGTAATGCCGATGCTGCTCCCGGTGGGAAAGTGCATTACAAGTCCCAGTGGTTTACAGTATTATAATAGTATGTCTTTATGAAAACCATATAGAATCAACTGCTGGACGAAATAATTTGAAAAGTGGTGGTTGTACACTGGGTGTGCATGGGAACATTCTACGAGGTTGGAATGGCCAGCTACAAATTAGATTTTTAGCTCACCTGGAACGGAGTTCAGGGGAGCTTAGAGGATGGTGCATCGTCCGTCCATCCGTCCACAAATACTTTCAACTTCTTCTCTGAAACTACGCATATGATTTTGGTGAAACTTTACCACAACATTCAGCACTGTATATGTACCAAAGATTGTTTATGGTATTAAAAAATTGGGGTCAAATGAAGTCTTCGAGGGGGTTGCTCCCTAAAAGAGGTATTTGCTTTCTTCTCAGAAACTACACACACAATTCTGATGAAAGTTCACCACAACCTTCTTCACCCATCATGTACCAAAGTTTGTTCTTGACATTAGAAAAATCGAGGTATGAGGGGGTCTGAGGGGGGTTTGTCCCCAAAATATGTATTTGCGTTTTTTTCTCCAATACTACATCCACAGTTCTGATGAAACTTGACCACCGCCTTCATCACCTGTGATGTACTAAAGTTTTTTCATTACATTAAAACAATTGGGATCTCGGAGAGTCTATGGGGAGAGTAGGGTTACCCCCCAAAATATGCATTTGCTTTCTTCTCCGAAACTACACACACAATTTTGATGAAGCTTGACCACAATGTGTACCAAAGATTGTTCATACAATTCCAAAAATTGTGGTCTAAGGGTGTCTACTTGGGGGGGGGGGGGGGGGGGGGGGGTGGTTGGTTGCCTCCCAAAAAAGGAATTTGCTTCCTTCTCAGAAACTACACACACAATTCCGATGAAACTTCACCACAACCTTCATCACCCGTGTTGTACCTAAGTTTGTTTATGACATGAGAAAAATCAATGTCTAAGATGGTGTAAGGGGGTTGCCTCCTCCCCAAATTTTATTTGCTTTTTTCTCCGATACTACATACACAGTTCCGATGAAACTTGACCGCAACCGTTATCACCCATGATATCCCAAAGTTTGTTCATTGCATTAAAAAAATCCATCTGTATTTACTTTCTTCTCCATTACATATTTTGTGGGTCATCCATGCATACGAGTGGTTCCCTGATTATCTTGTCCAGCCGCTAACAGGTGAGCACCCAGGGGTATTGCCCCATATGTACTTTTATGCTAAAGTGGGCAATTATCACAAGAAGTGGGTGAATTGTCACATCTGCTAATGCATTATCCCTTGTGCACTCCTTCACCGCTGGACAGAATAAGTTGAAAACTGGATGTTATTGCTTAAACCAAAAAAAACTTCCAGAAGTTGTACAAATCATTCTAAAATATGCTAATTCTGTGTTACAGGAAAACTATAGTCATCAGAGAAGTATGTGGAATCCATTGAAGAAATATGTTGAAACTTGGTGCTTGTACTCAGGGTGTACATGGGAATGTTCTACTAAGTTGGGGTGTCCACCTCTAACTTAAACATGACCCCCTACATATCCCTTGCCATTCCCAAAGGGAGTGTGTGTTTCTACTTAACATAATGTGAGACTTTTTAAAAAACTCCTGCAGTCCACGCCACATTACATCAAAGCGCTGATTAAGGCAAACAAGAATACAGCCAGATTATAGAAATAGTCCTTATAATGTAGCCAGACAGTTTACATCTGAATGATCTGTCACTCTCACAGGGGATCTGTCTGTTATGATCACAAATGGCTGAAAATACAAATTTCACGATGTAGACCTTAGTCAGGACTTGCGGAAGATCTTCATCATGGGGAGGGAGTCAGAAAAAGGGGATACAAAATGACTAGCAGAGAGAAGTGTTAGGCAGTTGATGCACAGAACGGATGAATTCATGTAAACAGGAAATGGGGAAGGAGCAGGGGTAAAATACTTTTGAAAGAGTGTGAAGAAGATTAGAAATGATGTGTGAGAACAATATTTTGTCTTGTAAAACAAAGCTAATTAGCGATTTGTGATTATAATATATTATTCATGAAATTATCTTATGATGATGATGGATGATGTTAATTATACTCCGAAAAAAAATACTTTTGGACAATCACTTCCGCATTCCCCAAAATATCAAATTGAATAAATGACAAAAAAATAGGACAGTATTGGTGTTTGAAGTAACAGATATTTGGCTTTACAAAGCATTCGTGATAAATATTTGCATATAAGTTCTTCATAATACCAGACACAATTTGAGAATCATCAGATATGTAGATTAATATGTGAGGTTCTGTGCGTTAAGCGTGACACATTCATCGTCTCACTTTTATGCTTCCTTGAAAAAAGCTTTTAAGAGGCATGAATTATTCATCAACTATTTGACAATATTTGCATACCAAAGCGATGTTACAACATTCCATTTGTCGTCTTTTTATATTTTTTTCATTACTACATTCCTCACTGAACCTTTACCCAATTTTGTGTGCACTATTAAATGTAAGTTATTGGTTTTCTTCATGTTGAGATTGTGCAAATCACGTTTGTGTTTGAAACAACTTATTTCAAATTGTATTTCCGAATCAACAGAAAATGACATTTGTGAATTTACTTTTCTTAATTAATGTATGTTTTCCTCAGTGTGTGTATTTGATTCATTCTGGATGTGCATTAATTATGCAATTTTTAAAATTGCAAAATTAACAACGATTTTTGGCTTTTTTATTGAAACCTTTCTACAGGGTGGCCTGAAAATTTCTTTACCCCTTCTAAATTTCTCTCACCTCCCTTTCTCCATTTCCCTCCGGTCTCCACCGCCATGTTATGCAGCAACACTGACTCAGAAGAATGATGGAGTGCATTCAGATGCGATAACTGATTAATTATTGTCAGTAATGCACAATAAAACCTGCATATTAAAAAAGTTTCAGAAAAATGATTTATTGGAGTGGGGTAAAACGAGTTTCAGGCCACCCTTAATTGCAATGCTAAATGTAGGTGGTCATTACCTAAAATGGTAAACATTTTTAATATAACTTTTGGACAATGAAGAATGCCAATGTTGCACCCATTATCCAGCAATGCAGAGGTGTGCAGGAGTCTGCTTCAGAAGTAGCAGGTTATAACAGAATAAATATTTCACCCAATAATTTATTTATTTTAATTGGCATACTGGGATGCACTGGAAGTGGCAACGTACACCATGCAGTGATCATGAAGGACTGTTGCATGACAAATATGGTGCCACTCGTGATTTTTCCATTTCACTAAAGTGCCTTTTATCTTTCTAAAAGACCTAACTTCCGTTTTGTGTGATCAATGGAATTTTTTTGTGTTATCACATCTATCTGTGCATTTACATTGAAACATATACAAACTGAAGTTTTACAGGTAATTTAAATCATTCTAAAATGCCACTTCCTTTGCTAGGATCCCTTATATAGTAAGCAGCCATCAGTTCTCTTGTTTGTGGCTTTGTACTTGAAGACAAAAATAACTTCCAAAATCTCATAAGCAAAAGAGCTTCTTTCCCAGACAGTATTTTCCAAGGTGGTAGCACTCCTTGCCGAGCTGAGTGTCTCTGCCCCTCAAATCCTCCACTGCTCCCCTCAGCAGCGTATTTTGCAACCATGGTGATGTATAAATGTGTAGGGTAATAAAATGAACATATAATTATAAAGAGACGATGGGAAATTGGGAAACAAGATCCGTGGGACATGTTAACTCTAAACTAAATTTATCTCGATCGTGATAGTCACGTATGCTCATCCACAAAGGACTTGTGCAGATGTGGCAGTATGTACATTGACAAAAATTCACCAGGGGAGTTACCATCCTCTCCCATTTATGTTTCACTATGTTCTATAGGGAAGATGGGAAACTGTGTATAACTACTTAAAGACAGTCATCTTTGTAATGTCATTTGAGTGGTAAAATCATTTTAATTAATAAAGGGTAATTTCTACAGATTTTCTACCACTAGGCTACTCACAAGGCTTTCCTTTTATTTATTTTTTCGGGTGTTTCTTTTGATGCTTTTGATTTAAAAAAAAATCTTTGGCAATCATGTATTTAAAAGATTTTCACGATAAAGAAAGTTTTTCCAAAAATGCACATGTGCACCGTCCTGTCTGCCATTTTACTTTCCCTGGTGATTATATTTTGAGGGAATATTTTCAATGATTTTTCAACAAAGTGGGTGACATTCAAGTCAAATTTAATTTTGACTGAGCTCCCCAGAGATTTAGACAATTTTATTTATCCGAAGAAGCTGCAATTAACATGAGGAGAGAATTGGCTTGCTCGTGCCCTCACGATGCTGCACTCACCCTCCCATCCAACCCCCCCCCCCACCCCAACTGCACAGACGCTGGTGCCCAGCCTCAATCAGACCGCTGGCTTATCCGGTAAGTTTATCCCTTGTGCATCAAATTGGGAACAAGGTGTGTTTTTAAAATTCATTTTCTGAATTACACTGTGGGAATCAAACCTGGAGACAATTACACACCCAAAATCTGACAGTTTAGTGAACATCTTATTTGTGATTCGACCGATTCTGACTTTGTAATTTACTACATTCCTTTTTTTCATCAGATTCAGTTTTCCGTTTCAAGTTTTTCCATTTTCCATAACAGAATATAATTGGCTTTATAAATATCTATGTATCATGCAGTTCATCCTCGTTTTTTTTATTGTGTGGAGCATTTTGATAAATAAACAAATGCTGTGGTGCTAAATGAGAAGGACTACATTCCACCAATGCATTCAGTGGCAAGTAATAATATATATATTTTTTATTTTAGCTCGTGGAACTAGTAAAGTTGACCTTGATGCTATTTACAATGTTTCCTTTAGTTTGTGTTCTCCACTATGACGACAGACTGCCATGTGCAGACGACTTATTTCATTGTTGCAAATTTAATTAACACTGCCATACATCTATACCCTTTGACTCTCCCACTGCATTATAATTTTGCATTTCTGATGAGGTGCATTTTGTCGTGAAAAGTTGAAAGTTTAAAAAGGCTATGAGAGAAACTATTTTCTTTAATATGAGCATTTAAAATAAAAATGCAGACTGGCAGGGTCTCCAAGCAGTCATAAAACTTCTAGACTGGTCTCCCATCACTACTTTCTCCAACATCAACTCATGCTGGGAAATCTTTCAAAGAAACTTGCTCTCCCTCATGCACAGATTTATCCCCTTTCGGCTTCAGGTGTCCCAGCCTTCCTCCCACCCATGGTTCACTGAAGCTTATGGAGAGACAGTTGTCCTGAAACAACTTGCCTTTGCCTCATGGA
>CM068954.1:167560948-167572890 GCA_035128595.1 Eptatretus atami | reverse complement strand
TGCGAAGGGCAGCTGCACAGGAGGTACTCCCACGGAGAGTGGGTTTTCAGATTTCTTCTTGCTTTTGGTATGTTTTGCATGATGAAGTGTTTTACGGTGGCTGGAGTGCAAATCCTGCCACTAACCTCCTAATAAAAAGTAACCCAACTGAAGAAGGACGTCCGCAAACACAGTTGGGCACTTGATATGGATGGCCGTTGGCTCACAAGGAGCTCCTCCACCCTTTGACAGGGTTTGTTTTTAATCCTGCTGGTGTCCATATCATACACCCTCCTCACCAAAAACTTGGTGGGGAGACGGTTTAGTCACTGACAACCCGACCATGAAACAGGTTCGTACAGTTTCTGGTACCTGTAGCAAGTCACAGATCTTAATGACCTGACCTGACCTGACAAATAAAGGGTATAGTTGGGTATAGTTGTATCATTTTTAACCAAAATATACCAAAGGATACAGTTGTATCATTTGTTGTTCGAAATATATTAATAACGAAGTTTGTCCGGGTCTTTTTGGAACACACTGTAATTCAATACACCTCACTACATTGGAACACTTGGGGACGGGAAATATTGCACTATAAATGGTGGAGACTTGTAATACTCTCCCACACCTGGAGTGGCACTACATGATGCACATTTATATTGAGAAGTTGCATCCCCTCTCTCCTCCCCTCCCCCCACCCCCCCCCCCTCAGACCACTGGCAATGATAAAAACATCCTCTACATTAATTGGGTCATGCTGATCATATGTAGCAAGAATGGATGTAATCTGCCAGAACTGTCGGAGGAGTAGCATCCAAAAGACACACACACACACCGGTCTGTGAATTATAGTAAGGATTAGGATTCCAAGGCTTCCAGGCTGGGAAACCTGTTGTTTTTGATCAAACTAGCAAAAACACCCAAGGACATGAAGACCAACGAAAATTTGGTCCAATGTACCAACGGGCCCCCGAGTTTATACAAAAAATTGTTTTCCATGATGCCATGACCTGATCCCTTCGTATTGTTTTGGAAGATCAGTGCAGTACCTGTAAGCCTTATTCTGGTGGGTTGACCTTAATTCTTCATCTTGTTTGCGATGTTTTACATTTGAGAATGCCGTTGTTTTTATCATGTATTAAGCAAGTTTGCTCTCCCACTTAATCACCATGAGGACACTATGCCTGAAACTAGAAAATTTCCAAAACGTGTCATTCCAGCTGTTGTACTTGTGGAATTTTTTAACCTATCTGCCTCCTTGTCTCCTATCTCAATGTACCCATGTGAAAACGACTGTCACACCTCAAATTGTTAGGGTTATCACATTAACAAGAGGAGTGGGCCTCTTCATCACTGATCAGTCACATATCAGTTTCTCGTTGACCTTACCACCAGCCTGTCAACCAGGCTTTGACTTTCCACCAAACAAATTGCCCTGCGACACTGCTAACACTGCTTACACAATGGTCAGTGTCAATGCACAGTGAATGAACACAGACGGGGCTTCTGTGATAGCTTTCTTTGTGCAAATTGACAAGTGCAGACTACTACATTACTGTTGAGGAATGCCCCCTTATCAGACTGGCAGATGGTTTGAGAATCTTGAAATCCACAAATATGAATGCTGTGTCTTGGCTTGGTCTGATTCACTTATTGCGACAAAAGCAAATACTAAAAGGACATGAAAAACGACAGAATTATCTTTGTAGTCTGGCTTTTCACTATTACTCGGGTCATACGTTTTTATAAGGTGGAGATTAACATTGAGACAAAGTAGTGGCATGGACTTATATCAACACTTTTGACTGATTTGGAATATATATATATATATATAATATATATAATATAATATATAATATTTGTTATTGCTAATAATTACAAATGTACATCTAAATCGATGCCATATATCTTGTGACGTCAACCATATGTCTCGTGACTATACACAGTCTTATCAGCGCAAATAATTGTTGCTTTGGTTTTAGATGTTTTTTTGTGACATAATTCCCTCGTTGTCGAATGGAGCCGTGTTAAGTTACTTACATCATTGGTTTGGTTGCAGCATGTGGCTGCTAGTTTACTTAATTTCAAGAGGTGCAGCTATGCTAATGGTTGAGCGTCTCTCCCAACCCTACTCTGCACTTGCCACCACTGTCGATCAGGGTGGTAATTTACAATTTGGCCAGGATACCAGTGTCCAATGGGCTACTATTTTCAAAAGCTATATTGGGATCTTTAACAACCATTTGTGGCTGCTTGCAAATGGGTCAGCAGGTTTTAATCCTCTCTGAATGATGGTGTAGCTATTGATTCAACATCCAGCCTGCAAAGCACACACTACGGAAGTTTACAGTTGGATCGGGTATCCCGTTGCATAGCTATCCCATTGTCTTTACCTGAAGATGGTATGCTTGTTTATACTAAATATAAACTTTGAAGTACATTTCAACAGTTAGCAACTTCTCCAAATAACTGTTATGTAAAACATTACAACAAAGAAAAAGAGCAATCGGAGATTGCAGATGCTCACCAGGACTTGTTTTGTGTGGTTTTGTGTACTTTTGTGTGGTGTATTTTGGGTTGTGTTTGTGTATTGGTGTGTTAACATAATTGATAATAGACATAATTCGAACTGCCATTTTATAACTGCTAGCAGGGATCATCGGGTGCCTAGATGTCCCACTTTGATGCAACCCCGCTTTGATCGGACACCTGACCCTGGCATGACGTTTTTTTATTCAATTTACTTCAGAATGGGAATAAAATAAATTCAATTCAAATCAATTGGAAGACCAAGTACTGAAAGTAGAGTACTGCATTGGAGTTATCAGAAGGAACCCGAACAAGCAAAAAGCAAAGATGGAGTCACCAGGAGGAACCTGGATAGGATTCGCATTTCAGCTGCTACTCCTCCAACCCCAAACTCATCCAGGCACAGCCAAGTGAGCCTCATTCAAAAAAATTAAATCAAAATGAACCCAGATTCAAAAAAATGAATAATTCTGGCTGCCAGACCATGTGGCCGATCAGGTTGAAATTTAAAACCTACTGTATATTCCACATCACGACGATATCATAATTGTGACGTTTCAGATCGATTGATGAAGCGGTTCAAGAGAAAAGATTTTAACAAGATTTTCCTTAAATCCAATATGGCTACCAGAACATGTGACCTATCAATTATTTGTGAACACCCTGATATCGCCAAGGCATGGGGAACATGAGTTTGAAGTTTCTCCTCGATCTGTCCAGCCGTTCTTGAGAAGAAGATTTTTGAAAGGTTTTAGGGTAAATGCAATATGGCTGATAAACCATGTGACCTATGACATCATAGGTGGGAATGTTTTGTTCCTCATGGATAGGCGGTCAGAGCTGTAAAGTTTGCCTTGATCTGTTCAGTCGTTTCAGAGAAGAAGATTTTTTAAGATTTTCAAAAAATTTATGTGTGATCGGATGTCGCATTCTACGTATTCAATTATGACATCGTAATGAAGGCACCTATGGCATAGAAAAATCGTGCTTATTCCTCATGAGGAGTACTTACCATGTGCCAAGTTTCAATTTTTTCCTTGGTGTGGTTTTGGAGATACAGAGGTCCAAATTTTTTACTTTTTTTAAACATTGTTCCCACACCACGTGACCTATGACATCATAATCATCATTGAATCATTCTACAAAAGTAGTCGCTCTAGGGAATCTCAACGCGAACGTTGGGGTGAAAGCATATAGTAATATAATTGTATACTAGTCATACAGTTTTTGACGGATCGGGCTGAAATTTTTTGACAAAGAGGTTGATTATAGTGCGCATAAAAGCGCGGAAGCCGATTTTTGATTTTCGAAAAATATATATATAAATATTTTTCGGATTTTTTCAAAAATTTCAGTCCCATTGCTAGGCAACGGTGGCGTCCATAGCAACGGTGCTCAAAAGCATACAACTAGATCCTGGTATGAACCTACCAGTCAAGTTTCATCAAAATCGGTTGACTCCTCTGGCCTCCAGAGCTGCCCATTACATACAAACAAACAGACGGACATACAGACATCCGGAAAACCTGAGACTAAGGGGTAGTCTAGCGACCACCCAACAAGCAAACGGAACCAAATGCAATAACTTCTCCTCTGGCAAGAGTAAATATTTACTTTGGCACCATGCTGTGTTTCATTCCATGATAAGCAGAGGAAGAAGTAATTGTCCGTATTTCCCTCTCACTCTCCCCTTCTCATTCATGATAGGCTGGAAAGCCCTTTGAAGATTATGAAGATTGTCCAAAGAAGAAGTAGAAGAAGAATGGTAAAAAAAATCTCTAAGTGGATATGCCAATTTTATCATTCACTTGAACTGCTCCCCTGGCTCCCACTATAAACATAATTTTGGTTTGCACTTTTTCTCTTTGTTGTTTTTGTTATTTCACTTCCATATTTTTCTTCCATCCGACATGATTTATATTTAAAGCCCTGCACATAAATTTGCTTCATGTCTCCGTTTCTTCCTCTGTTAATTCTTAGTGACGTCAAGATATGATAAATTAAGGGTACAACTGATAATGTCAACAAAAATGGCCAGGTTTACAATTGCACAAACGGTGAAATATATGATGCAATTGCTTTGCAGAAACCCATAAACTAACTTGATTCACGTACCAGTCCAACCAAAACCCTCTTCTTGATGAATACATTGCTGACCCAATGATTTGATTATATTTGTTATTTCACTGGATGCGCATTGTCATCATACTGATTTGCATTAATAATGTATTATTAAATGATATAAATCTTGATGTACTGCTTGGTCTAAAGTGGTGATTCATATTGGCGAGATGCTTAAGCGGGGTTAAAGGAAGCAAATGATTGGTTTATATCATATCTTCCACCTCTAAAGCTGGTGGAAATTTAAAATATCAACACTTCTGGCCAACCATTTAGAGATAACTCAGCTCTCTGGGTGTGTCTGTTCATGCAGGCCAACAGATAGTGTGCATTTCCGATGGCTAGCCAACAAAAGCAGGCGGCACAAGGTCGAAGCCCATAAGCAGTTAATTTAGAACGCACGATGGAACAGCTGGGAAAGAGGTGCATTGTCGCAAGATGGAAATTGCTTCCATAGAGTTTAATTAGTTTCTGTTGGCTAGGACAGAAGCCTGACTGCTTATTATATCCTCTGCCAACCCTCATGCTCACAGCAATAGAAAGGTCATTTTCACATGTGAGACTATTTCTGGTGTGATGTCACTTAAACTTGCAAGAAGCATATTTGGCATCACCTCAGATGTGCAGAAATTGTGTCTGCCTCATCCAACAAACTAAGCCACAGATGTAGTAAATGTTGTTGAATAATATTTTGGTCACATATTCCATTAGTTCACATGTGTTATAGATACAGTACCATTTTACCTGTCCAATAATTTTCCTCCCTCCATGGCTTCAAAGTTGCAGCCACTGCTATCTCGTGTTGTCTCCCATTTGCAGTGATTATTTTATATTCTGGCTAACTACCCCCACCTTTTCTTACAGGAATGTTTGTACATCCATTGACACACCCTGTTCTTTTTCCTTCTCTTCTGGTAATGATGCATTCAAACATTCACCCACATGGGAGTTGTTTCAATTTGTGAGAATTTATTTCATAACAGGTATAGCACCTTTAAATACATGTAATTTGTAGCTTCTCACAATAAATGCACATTCCTAACACAATTCTCTCATTTGAGATGGTGATATAAATTAAACAACTAGGGAGTGCCAGGATAACTCAGTTGACATCATGCTCGATATTGAGTTGTCTATTCTGTTTGTTGAACTCTGTGGGGTTGAGTTAAACTAAAAACTGCAGATCTGAAGCGGTTCCAATAGAGGGCAGTGAATCTCTGAGGATGCCCATTGTTTGGATGGCAATGTAAAGCCGGCTGGCCTGTTTGCATTGAGTGTGTGCACATTATCCATCCCCCAGTTTAAAAGAGGCCATTATGGTGATATCCTCTGACTAAGAGTGTTGTGTAAATTAAGTTTTTCTTCCCCAAAATCTTGGCATGTAAAAGAGTAAAAATCGTTCCTGAAATTAGTTACAAATTATGGAAAATGAGATTAACTTACAACAACAACAGGCATTTTTAAAGGCCATTTTCCCTGCTAGAGCAGGGGTTAGCCTTGCAGCCCCCATGACAATCTTCTCCACTCTACCCTATTTTCTGCATCTCCCCTTGTTAACCCCCTTACCCACATTTCTTCTTCCACCACCTTTAGCAAAGTCTTTCTCGGTCTTCCCCGTCCTCTACTTCCTCCTACATTCATTTCCATCACTCTTTTTACCCAGTCACTTTCATCCTTCCTCAACACATGACCCAACCATCTCAACCTGTTTCTCTTCACAACATCCATCACAGGTTCTATTCCCATCATCTTCTGCAATTCATCATTTGTCTTCCTTTCTCTCTCTCCACGATATTCCACACATCCACCAAACCATTCTCATTTCCACCCTTTCCAGCCTTCATTGCTGTGATACGTTCATTACCCAAGTCTCGCTCCCATAAATCATAGCAGTTCTCACACATGTAGCATACACCTTTCCCTTCAACTTCAACAACACTCCCCTCCTTGTCAGCATGCCATTCAGTTCCCGAAATTTCTTCCATGCACATCTCACTCTTGCAACCGTCACTGAGTCTGATCCACCTTCTCCATTCAGCATGTCTCCGAGGTAGTAAAATGTTTTCACACCTTCCAACTTCACACCATCTCCAAGATCCAACTCAACATTTCCTCCATCTGCAACTCCCTCTATGCACACCTTACACTTGAATGTAGCTACCACACTGGTTAATGACCCTCACACCACTCCATTTTTGATGAGCCCACTCAGCACACATTGTACACTGAATGGACTTCACTCCAACACCCTTCCTGCACACAGCACACGACCACTTCCCAGTTCTTTCCACCTCACCACATGTTTAACCACTTACCATCACATTCGTCTTTCTGATGTTCACCTTCAAACCTTTTGCCTCCATACATTCCTTCCACTTGTTCATCTTCTCCTTCAGTCAATCCATACACTCTGCAATCAACACCAGATCATCTGCATACAACTACTCCCACGGTAAACCCTCCTTTATGCTCCGAGCCAGCACCTCCATCACAACTACAAATAGCAGTGGACTTAGTACCGGCCCCTGATGCACTCCCACCTTCACCTCAAACTCACCAATGTTCCCATCCTTCGTCCTTACAGCTGTGCGCGCTCTCTCGTACATTGCCATCACTACTCTGATCAACCATTCCTCCACTCCTAACTTCCTCAATGTCCATGTCACTACTTCAAGTGGAACCCTATTGAATGCTTTCTCCAGATCAACAAACCCAAAAAACAACTTCCCCCTATTCTCCATGTACCTCTCTTGCAACTGCCTTGCAATAATAATCCCATCTGTCGTTCCTCTTCCTGGCATAAATCCAAACTACATTTCGTCAATCTTCACTTTCTTCCTTATCCTCTTCTCCAACACCCTTTCCAATACCTTCATTCCATGCCCAGTAAACTTTATGCTCTATAGAGCCACAGTCCAGAGGGTCACCTTTCCCTTGTACAAAGGGACAAAGGCACCCAATCCACTGGAATGTGGCCTTCTTTCACCACCAGATTACAATTTTCTGTCATTCTCTTCACACCCCAACTTCCCGCTGCCTTCAACATATCTCCCACAACTCCCGTCGGCCCTTCCGCTTTTCTACTCTTCATTACTCTTATCGCTTCCTCAACAAACTTCTCAGTTATCTTCTCTGCTGGTCCTAAAATTGGGTTGCTCTCTATGTTGCCATCCCATTCATTCTCTACATTCAACAGCCTTTCGATACGTCTCTTCCAACTTCCTTTAATTCCATCTGGGTCCACGATGATTTGTCCCACTTCATCCTTCAAGTAACTCACCCCCCGTCACATCGTACCTCTCTTTCGTTATCTGCTTTGCAATCCTAAATACCACTCTCTGAGCCTCTTCCAAATCCAAATGTTCTTTGAGCATTTTGCTATGTGCCTCCTTCGCCTTTGCTACCTCTTTCTTTGCAGCCTTCTTGGCTACCTTATAACTTTCATACGCTGCCTCTTCTGCCACCGTACCCTTCGCTTTCTGCCACTCCTTAAACTTCTTCTTCTTCTCGTCAATCCTCTTTCCAACTTCATCACCCCACCACCATGTTTCCAAGTACCTCGGTGGTCCTTTTGTCTATCCACATACCTCACCAACGACTCCCGACAGACTATCTTTCATTGACATTGAACCACTTTCAAACTCAACCACATCATCCTCTACCATACTCGACCTCTCTCTTAATGCCTCATTTACTGTCACCTCTTTCAACCTCCACATCTTTATCCTCAGTTGGTACTTCATCCGCCGAGCTCTCCTCGCACCTTTCATCCTTATGTTGCAGACAACCAAGTGGTGCTGTGAAACAGCCTCCTCCCCCAGAATCACCTTTGTGTCTTGGAGGTTCCCCCTATCTCGCCTATGCACCATCAGGTAGTTAACAATTGTCATCGACCCACCTGACGTGTAGGTAACAAGCTTATTATCCGCTTTATGGAATTGAGTATTACAAATCAACAAACCAGCTCCATCAGCAAACTCCAAAATCCTTTCACCTTCTCCATTCCTCACACCATATCCGTAACCCCCATGGACTCCCTCAAAACCATCTGCATTCCTTCCCACATGTCCATTCAAGTCTCCTTCTACCACAATAACTTCCTCATCTTTCACGTTTTCCATCAACTTCTCCATCACACACCAGAACTTGTCCTTCTCTTCATCACTCCGACCAACCTGCAGGGCATATCCGGAGATGACATTCACTAAGAGCTTTCCAATCACCATTCTTACCATAATCAACCTTTCACTCACTCAAGTCACACTCACCACACTGTCTACAAACTCCTCAGAAAACAGGACACCAACACCATACACACCTTCTGGGCACCTTTGCCACACAAACTTGTACTTCTGTCCCTGCCTACCCTTCACCATTCTTGCACCACTTTCCTTCCATCTCGTCTCCTGCACACAACATATGTCCACTCTGACCAATACTTCCACCACTTCTCTGAATCTCCCTGTCATTGTCTCTACATTCCATGTCCCAAACCTCAGAAACCGATCTCCACGTGGGGCATCAGACATTTGGGCATCATGAATGGAGTAATTTCCTCCCTTGCTTCGATCGGGTTCCCCACCTTGATTTTTGACGAGAGGAGGTGAGGACCCCCACGGGGTTCTTCAGGCTGTACCCTGCCCATATATAATTGTTCTCATCATGGTTCCCTTTTTGAGGCAATGTTTTATGGTCGGATGCCCTTCATGACGCCAACCCTTTTAGTTGCCTCTTACGACACGCAGGGATACATTGTACCTATTCTAAACCGGGGCACACACTGGGTAAGTGAGATTAAATTAATGAAAAAAATTGGATTAGTAACAGAAACTCTATGTGAGACATGCTGCTTCTGCTTTCCCTACAAGAGAAGGTGGCTTTCAATCTCAGACATGAGATCAGGGCTGTCTATCGTGACATATCTCGATTCTCAAGCATTTGGTATAGTCTGGCATCCTGCGTTGCTCTCCAAACTCTGGCTATGGCATCCAAGGCTTCCACACATGACTTACTGATCTCCTCTCCTCTCATAGCCAACATGCCGCTCTCAAAGGGTTTCTCTCATCTCTTCTCCTTGCTCCCTTTGTGCACAGCCTTTTTGGCTGCTGGTTGCATCATTGGTTAGGGGGACTGCTATGCCACTGATGCAGTACCCCTATTACCAGTACACTGGTGCTCATTTTGCCAACCTCGGAAGGAGATAGGCTGAGTCAACCCCCTGGCTTTAATTCAGTGGCCAATGGGGCTCGAACTCAGGACCCTAGGATCCCAAGCCACCACCCTAACCGCGAAGCCAATGCCAGGCTCTCTTCTCCTTGTGAAGGCTGGAGTGAGTGCCCCAAGACCATGTCTTGGGCCGAGTC
Organism: Eptatretus atami; assembly: GCA_035128595.1. NCBI lineage: Eukaryota > Metazoa > Chordata > Myxini > Myxiniformes > Myxinidae > Eptatretus > Eptatretus atami. Next base: position 167,562,895 of record CM068954.1, on the reverse strand, counting down.
TTATTCCTAATCTTCATAAACTATCTTTCTAACTCAATGCAAAATCCTCCATCTATTTGCTGATTACTCTTTTGTCTACTGTAATATCCCTCATCCTTCAACAGATTGAATGACTGCAGTCGCTTCCCTCTCTGCTGACCTTGATAGAATCACGAACTGGTCCTCCTATACTTGTAATATGTCGTTCAATCCTGACAAATCCCACGTTCTCTCTCTCTCTCTCTCTCTCTCTCTCTCTCTCTCTCTCTCTCTCTCTCTCTCTCTCTCTCTCTCTCTCTCTCTCTCTCTCTCTCTCTCTCTCTCTCTCATCTGGCCAACCCTCCCATCTTTAACAATCCTCTTGAAAAAGTTCAGTCACTCAAACTTTTTAGGCCACACCATCACCCATGAGCTTTCTTGGCCAAACCACATATCTAAGTTGGCCTCCAAAACCAGTTGTCGATAGGGCATCCTCCTTCGAGCAAAGTCTTCCCTTGGTACACCAGAACCTGTGCTTTCCTCTAAGGCCTTATACACAGCATGATGGAGTACTGCCCTACACACTGGGTTAGCACCCCTGCCTCACACGTTATTCCGGTGACGCCGTGGAAACCAAGGATTTCAAAATCATTGGTATCTCCTGTGATTAAGCTGAGTCTCTGGGCCTATCACTTTCACATCACAGACAGGTTGGTGGTCTCTCTTTCTTGTATCTCAGTGACCATCAACGAGGACATGGTCAATCTCCTTTGCCACACCACCAGCATTGGAATATCAAGTCCAGCGATGAGCTTGGGCGCTGAAACCATGAACGGCCACCCTAAGTCCATGACTTCTTGCAAAGTCAAGGAAATTAGTGCTATTCTGGTTCACCGTTCCTGACCCATGGGACCAACACACACCTCATAACCATCCCTATCAGTTCCAGTCGATGCATTGAAATCCCCAAGACTAGAAGTGTATCTCGTCTGGGGCACTGATCAACCACAGACTCGAGCGTGGCATAGAAGGCATTCTTCACGGTGAGATCACTCGCCTCAGTCGGAGCATAAACAGAGACCAGGGAAATGACACCGAGGGAGTGATGAATCCTTCGTCTCATAATGCGCTCATTGACCGGTGTTACCTAAATTATCATTGGCGTCAGCTTATTGGACAGAACTACAGCAACTCCTTGGGCATGGTAAAATCAGAGCGACCAGACCAATATTACATGTAACCACCCATCATGATCTCACCACTATCCGGTCTCTGCACCTCAATGAGTACTGCAATACCGATTTCAAGCGCTTGAGCTCAGATGATAACAGAGACAGGTGATCATCCTCTCTTTGGGATAGGACATTCCAGGCACCCACCTGAAGGGAACTCCTCAGGTTAACCCAAGGAGACCGCCGTCTGGTGGACGACACCTCAGCACCACTCCGACACACTCTCCCGCAATCTGACCCGGGAATGTTACCCCGTGGTTTCCCTCCTGTCATCAAATATTGGGGTCCTGAAGCTTTGCCCCAATCCCATCATCCGGTGAGCTGCCCTGCGAAGGGAAGCTGCACAGGAGGTACTGCCACGGAGTGGGTTTTCAGATTTCTTTACGTTTTTGTGTTTTGCAGAATGAAGGGTTTTACGGTGGCCGGAGTGCAAATCCTGCCACCAACCTCCTAATAAGAAGTAACCCAACTGCAGGAGGACGTCTGCAAACACAGTTGGACACTAGATATGGATGGCCGTTGGCTCACAAGGAGCTCCTCCGCCCTTTGACAGGTGTTGTTTTTAATCCTGCTGGGTGTCCATGTCATACACCCTCCTCACCAAGAAACCTGGTGGGGGAGATGGTTTATTCGCCGACAACCCGACCATGGAAACGGTTAGTACAGGTTTACATGATACTTGTAGCAAGTCACAGATCTAATCTGGCCTGACCTACAACAAGCTGGCAGAAGGTGTAAGATCAGAAAGGAGAAGATA
>CM068954.1:167531565-167547815 GCA_035128595.1 Eptatretus atami | reverse complement strand
ACTTTGAGGAGCTGATGAATGAAGAAAGTGAGAGAGAGAAGGGTGGAAGAGGTGGAGATAGTGAATCGGGAAGTGCGGTGGATCAGTAAGGATGAAGTTAGGACAGCTATGAAGAGGATGAAGAGTGGAAAAGCGGTTGGCACAGATGATATACCAGTGGAGGCATGGAAATGTTTAGGAGAGATGGCAGTGGTGTTTTTAACCAGATTGTTAAATAAAATCTTGGAAAGTGAGAGGATGCCTGAGGAGTGGAGATTATGTGTACTGGTACCGATTTTTAAGAACAAGGGTGATGTGCAGAGCTGTCGTAATTGCAGAGGGATAAAGTTGATAAGCCACACCATGAAGTTGTGGGAAAGAGTAGTGGAAGCTCGGCTTGAGAGGAGAGGTGAGATTTGTGAGCCAATATGGTTTATGCCAGGAAGAGCAACAGATCATGTTTGCTTTGAGAATGTTGATGGAGAAGTATAGGGAAGGCCAGAAGGAGTTCATTGTGTGTTTGTGGATTTAGAGAAAGCTTATGATAGGGTGCCAAGAGAGGAGTTGTGATTGTATGAGGAAGTCGGAGTGGTGAGAGTATGTGAGGGTGTGCAGGATATGTATGAGGACAGTGTGACAGCGGTGAGGTGTGCGTAGGAATGACGGACCGGTTTAAGGTAAGTGGGATTGCACAAGGATCAGCTCTGAGCCCTTTCCTGTTTGCAATGGTGATGGACAGGTTGACGGACGAGATCGACAGGAGTCTCCATGGACTATGATGTTCGCGGATGACATCATGATCTGTAGGGAGAGTAGGGAGCAGGCTGAGGCGAACTCGAGAGGTGGAGGTACGACTGGAGAGAAGGGGAATGATAGTCAGTTGGAGTAAGACGGAGTACATGTGCGTAAATGAGAGGGAGGATCGTGGAATGGTGCGGTTGCAAGGAGTTGAGGTGGTGAAGGTGGACGGGTTTAAATACTTGGGATCAACTGTCCAAAGTAATGGAGAGTGTGGTAGAGAAGTGAAGAAGAGATTGCAGGCAGGATGGAGTGGGTGGAGAAGAGTTTTAGGAGTGATTTGTGATAGAAAGGTGTCTGTAAGAGTGAAAGGGAAAGTATACAAGACGGTAGTGAGACCAGCTATGTTGTATGGTTTGGAGGCGGTGGCGCTGACAAAAATACAAGAAGCGGAGGAGAAGGTGGCAGAGTTAAAGATGCTGCGATTCTCGTTAGGAGTGACGAGGATGGATGGGATTAGAAATTAGTATATTAGAGGGACAGCGCAGGTAGAACGGTTTGGAGACAAAGTGAGAGAGGCGAGATTGAGATGGTTTGGACATGTGCACAGGAGGGATGCGGGGTATATTGGGAGAAGGATGCTGAGGATGGAGCCGCCAGGTAGGAGGAGAAGAGGAAGGCCAAAGAGGAGGTTTATGGATGTGGTGAGGGCGGACATGCGGGTGGTTGATGTGACAATGGAGGATGTGGAGGACAGAGCGAAATGGAGAGGGATGATCCGTTGTGGCGACCCCTAATGGGAGCAGCCAAGAGAAGAAGAAGAAGAAGAAGAAGAAGAAGAAGAAGAAGGTTGAGGACGTGTTCAACATCAGGGTTTTTACAACTAAAATTGGCACCAGTCAGCCATCTTTAATCGCATCATGAATCAAAATGACGTACGTAAGTACACCAGCATGTGTTGTCCTTCTGCCAAGTATGGATAAAATCGGTCCATACATGTCCAAGATATAGTTGCAGACGCTCACACACACGGACACGAAAATCGAGACCAAATCCATTAGCCGTCGTTTCGGACTAAGTCCAACGGGGCTAAATAATAAAAATAACCCGATGTACATTCAGTGTATGAAACAAAAACATGCATACAGCTTATATGCATGTATAATAAATCGTGGTTATATGTCTGGGATCATTCCAATTGCACTGGGCCATGGACTAACACTCAGGCCTAAGATTTGAGGCCTGCCGATCTGGGATGCTTCATGTAGTGGCGGCACATGACTTTATTGGCCTGGAGTCAGGCCAGCTGTCCAGCTAATGGGCATAAAACCGTGGGGTTTAGTCAGGGCATCTGAACACTGACCCATGTACCGTGCCTTCAGAAAGTATTCACACCGCTCGACTTTTGTCACATTTTGTTGTGTTACAGCCTGAATTTAAAATGGATTAAATTTACATTTTTTGTCACCAATCAACTCAAAATACCCCGCAATGACAAAGTGAAAACATGTTTTTGGAATTTTGTTTACAAATTAATTCAGAATGAAAAGTTGAAATGTCAATAAGTATTCAATCCCTTTGCTATGACACTTCAAATTGAGCTCAGATGTAAACAATTTCCTTTGATCATCCTTGAAATGTCTCCACAACTTGATTGGAGTCTACCTGTGGCCAATTCAATTGAATGGACAAGATTTAGAAATTAGAAAGAAACACCTTTCTATAAAAGGTCCCACAGTTGACACTGCATGTCAGAGCAGAAACTCTACCATGAAGTCCAATGAACTGTCTGTATTACTCTGAGATGGAATTGTGAGGAGGGATAGATCTGGGGAAGGGTCTAAAACAATTTCTAGAGTGTTGAAAGTTCCCAAGAGCACATTGAGCTCCATCATTAGGAAATGGAAAGAATGCGGAACTACCCAGACTCTTCCTCGAGCTGGCCATCTGACCAAACTGAGCAACTGGGCAAGAAGGACCTTGATTAGGAAGGTGACCAAGAACCCAATGACCACTCTGACAGAACTACAGAGTTCCTTGGCTGAGATGGGCGAACCTACCGGTAGGGCAACAATCTCTGCAGCACTTCACAAATCTTTGCTTAATGGGAGAGTGGCCAGATGGAAGCCACTCCTGATAAAAGCACATGACAGCACACTTGGAGTTTGTAAAAAGGAATGTGAAAGCTCTGAGAGCATGAGGCAAAAGATTCTGTGACCTGATGAGATGAAAATTGAACTCTTTGGCTTGAATGCAAAGCGCTACGTCTGGCGGAAACAGAGTACAGCTCATCACTAATATAACACCATCCCTACCGTTATGTATGGTGGTGGCAGCATCATGCGATGGGGATACTTTGCAGTGGCAGGACTGGGAGACGTGTATGGATAGAGAGAACAATGAATGAAGCCAAATACAGGCAAATCCTTGAAGAGAACCTGCTTCAGAGTGCAAATGACCTGAGACTGTGGCAACAGTTTACGTTATAACAGGACAATCATCCATCCATCCATGGGGCCCACACTCTGTGCAGAGCATTGGTGCTGCCTCAGCAGTCTCCTTGGCTATTGGGCACAATCCTGGACGGGTCATCACTCCGACACGGGATACCAGCAAGCTGGCACTCATTTTGCCGACCTCGGAAGGATGACAGGCAGAGTCAACCCCACCTGGTATTAATTCAACAGCTGAGTGGGATTTGAACTCAGGATCCCAGGATCACAAGCCCACCACCATAACCATTAAGCCAACACCAGACACACAGGACAACGACCCCAAACATAGAGCCAAGCAACACTGGAATGACTTCAGAACAAGAACATGAAAGTCCATGAGTGGCCCAGCCAAAGCCCAGACTTGAATTTAATTGAAAATTGATGGAAAGACTTGAAGATTGCTGTTCACCAACGCTCCCCATCCAACTTGACAGAGCTTGAGAAAATCTGCAAGGAAGAACGGGAGAAAATCCCCAAATCCAGATGTGCAAAGCTGACACAGACATACCCAAGAAGACTCGAAGCTGTACTCACTGCCAAAGGTACTTCTCCAAAGTGTTAACTGAGGGAAATGAATACTTATTGATGCAAGACATTTCAGCTTTTCATTTTTCATTAATTTGTAAAAAATTCTGAAAACATGTTTTCACTTTGTCTTTATGGGGTATTTTGCGTAGATCGGTGACAAAATATTAAAATTTAATCCATTTTGAATTCAGGCTTTAACAACAAAAGTCGAAGGGTGTGAATACTTTCTGAAGGCACTGTATAATATGTGATATTTTCTAAATCCAAGTCTGAAAAATTGACGAAACGCCTTGAACCTCAAATATTTTTCGTAAATTATCATAATATAGCCATGTTCCAAGTTTCAGTTGAATATGTTGAAGGGTATGGGGGAAAAAAATGCCAGAAAAACCACAGGACAGATGGAGTGCAAACTTCTAGTCCCTGGGTCACATGCTGAATTGGGTGGTGTAACAGATGCTGCATCAACGGCAGTAAATTTCCAATTATTTTTTTCTACAACTTTTAAAATACTTATTTTATTTCAATTGAATTATAATGTGAACACTGTCGAACACAAATCGCCTTTTTGGCAATTTTAAAATCCTTCCGTTTAGCGGTACTTAGACAAAATAGGAATTTTACGTCATCACAACCAATCAGATTTACCGCTTGCAGACCCTGCTCATGGCCTTGTTTCTCAAGTCTGTGTGGGATAAGGTGTCCTATGAACTAATGTATTTAATAGTGTTATTTTTCAATTTTCGAATTTCTTAGATGGTGATAGTTACCACAGAGGAGGTTAAACCACGATGCTTCAATTCATTGTAGTTTGATGCAGCAAAAGTTCCTTTACATCTCCAGAAATAACTGCTGAAAGCCAAGAAGGTCAACTGGACTTTGGGTGCAGTGTGACACAGGGATTCACAACAATATCAAGATTACATCTTTATTTTTTGGCCTTAAATTTTTGGTTGTTTTTCCTGTTTTCCTTTCTACCTTCTGTTGACATGTGCAACCTGGACTTTCTCTTTTAATTGCTGGAGTCATTTTCTTTCATCCTTCTGTCGAATATGTATTTGACCAGAATTTGCTCTGTTGGTTGCATCACCCTGATGGGTAGCTATACTGCTGATGCATACCTGTAAAGTATGGCAAGAATTTTGATATTGTTTGGAAGATCAGCACACAATGTCTCGCTCTCTTCGAAAGCTGCCTTTGGTCCTGTAACGACTACCAGTAAATGCTCGTAGATGGGAGAGTGAGCTTAACATCCCACTGACTGAGGATGTACCCACTGATGTTACATGCTGCTTGTAAAGCACCAGGGTGATGGTTTATGGTGATGTCAGGAACGAAACCCATACTCTGCAGCTCAAAGTTGAGAGTACTATGCCTCAACGCAGTCCTGTCTTTCCCCTTATTTTGTCTGAAAAAGTGCAGCTAATTCACAAATTTGAGCTTTTGTAATTATCAAAAAAGGGAGTAAATGTTTACAAACACAGATGCCTGTTGAAAACGTGCATGACTAAAGTTTTGCATTCCATTTTGTATCCATGAAGCAGCAGTCAATGCACAAATTTTAATCTTTTCACAAATTGCTATTAGCCATTGAGTTATCATTTGTGTGAAGATGGCTTATTTTAATCTGAGGAATTGCTGGAAAAAGGCTGAAAATCACTTGTTTATTTAGTCAGCTTAATTGGCTTTTAATACTCAACATGAAGAAACAACATTTTAGCTTGTTATGCTTTTTGTTGGAATGGGTAACGTTTATCGTTTTGGCAGATTTTCTTGTCCACTTTACAATGCTCTCTGCATACATAGCTTACACAGAAAGGCCTGCGCCAAAAAGTTTCTGGTTATATCTGTCCTGCCAGATTTTTGGATGGACAACCGAGTCTCTACGAAAATTCTGTTCAGATTGTCAAACTGTATATACTGCCTGAAGCTCGGGAGATCAAACGTGTTTCCTTGCACCACTCACAAATAACCCTGTATGTTTTTACAAAGAACAACAGACATTAAATTAATAGAATTACTTCATTAATTTAATCGGTATTCACTGTAGGAATTGATACTGGATGGTATGCTAAGTAATCTTTCTGAGGCTGCACAATGGAAAATGTGTAATTCTGTGGGTCTATTATCATGTAAAAGGAATACACCAATTCATTGTCTTGATCATCTTTAGATCTTAAAATGTGATGTAACTGACATAAATAGTCTGAAATAATTCCTTCACCTTATTGAGTCAGTACTGATTCAATGACCACATGATCATTGTCTAGGCATTGTTCATCAAGAGATTTTTGACCGTTTGTTTCCAGAACTCTCTGAATGGTGTTGGATCTACCTGAAGTGTGTGTGTGTGTGTGTGTGTGTGTGTGTGTGTGTGTGTGTGTGTGTGTGTGTGTGTGTGTGTGTGTGTGTGTGTGTGTGTGTGTGTGTGTGGTGTGTTTACAGAACAGTATTTTTTTCATTTAATTGTGCTTTAGTGAAGGTCATATTGGCTGTTAAATTTCCTGTTAGTCACAACATCAACAACAACAACAGCAACATCAACAACTCAAGATATAAGAAGGCACTCACGTTTGACAAATGGAAGAAGGAACAGTGTAGACCAGGAGGAGAAAGGCAACGACCCATTCTCCTGAGCTGTCACACTCATTTTCAAGTGGTGCAAATCATTTTAAAACTGACCGACCAAATAAAAGTGGAATCTCGGGTCTTCTGGATGCAAATCTGGGAAGGTTCGGCAACTCCCCTATCTCCTGACAGACCAACTTCAACCTGCTGTATTTTGGTCTGTGGAGATTCAGCTACGCTTCTTATATCATAGCTGGTGAGTTATTATTTGCTGAACTCCGGCTGGCTTGGGACCTAAGGGTCCTGATTTTGAGCCCCCCTGTCGGCTGTTGAATTTACACCAGGTGGGGTGGACTCAGCCTGTCATCCTTCCGAGGTTGGTGAAATGAGTACCAGTGTACTGGGGTAATAACCATTCGGGTTAGGGGTAACCTGCGACGGAGTGGCGACCTGCCCAGGACTGTGATCCTTGCCAATGAAACTGCCTTGGCAGCCGTATTCGCCTTTACGGCACAAAAGGAATGGTATTATTATTTATTATTATTTATGCTCTACATGTACAGATTCAAAACTTATTACCCCTTAAATCAAAGTTTGACAGGACAATAACAGATATTTATTTTTAATGTCAGATCAAAATAGAGCAACGTAATGACGATGATGTAGTCGATTTTCATTGGTTAATTTGTTGTGCTTCGTCACATCCAGTTTTGTGACGTGATAATAACGGATAAGTGGAATCCCATCCTTTGCATTTTAAAAATCATGTTTACTGCAATGTCCTGCTGATCTTGTACTGTTTGTGTGGTTCAAATAAGATTTTAAAAATCAGTTTGTGTTCAAAAAGTATTCAGTTTACATTTATAATTTTATTATGTCACTAGACGACCCGTGAACCCTTTGGGTTCCCGTTGTGACAGCGGTTGATAAAAAAAATCATTTCAAAAAAAAAAAAGTTAGCTCCAGCAAACTATACCACTGAGGTTGTTTACATTGATCAAATAATCCCGAAGAGTACTTGACTGAATCGGAGATTTGATTTTTCTCATAATTTTTTGTTACCCGATTTGAACGAAACTTGATACTGCAAATCGCAGGAGATGGTAAGTAAGGTGGCCCTAAAATTTTTTTGCCTATCGTGTACGCTTGGCTGTATTTCGGAACATACATACATCATACATACATAAATACAAGATGAGAGTGTTAGTAATATATAGATATGTTAAAGTTTCACTAATTCAATCACCATTAATACAAAATCTTTTGATGGAGGGGGGAGGGGATAAATGTATCCCCCCCCCCCCCCCGCCCCAGGATGGCACGTTCAAATCCAGTGCCAGGGATTAAAAAAAAATTCAGGGAAATCCCTCTATCCCCCCTGTCAAATCGCACCCTGCATCCAGCCAGGGCTTTTAAACTTTGGCATATTTTCAAGTTTCTTTTTTATATTCTTTTCTTCATCAATTATAACGAGGTATTTCCCTTAGATGTTGATTTTTCGATTCCAAGTGTTGGATACATTACACCTCCTTAATTTGTTATTTTGGGTCTTCATAAATTCCTTTACAATTTGTATTTGTTTTCCTAGTTTGCGGAAGATGATTTTCGGGTTATTTTCATTTAATGACTTCGTCATCGTTTTTAATCTTCCTGGCTACAATTTATATTTTTAGTTTGTTTTCAGCAACTATTACTTTAATGTTTAAGCTTCATGTTTGCTTAGTGGTTAGGGAAGCTGGCTTGGGATATTAGCGTCCAGGGTTCAAGCTTTATTGGCTGCTGAATTAACACCAGGTGGGGTTGACTCAGTCTGTCATCCTTCTGAGGTCAGCAAATTGAGTACCACTGTATTGGTATAGGGGCACAGCATCAGTGGCATAGTCACACCCAACAAATGTTATAGCTACCTGGCAGCCAAGCTTCCATATGCAAGAAGAAAACCTTAAAATCTTTGTCCTTGAATTTCTATTTGTTTTTATATTTTTTGGATTCTCTTCATCAACTTTGGGCTGCAGTTTTATCTTTTGAATTGCTGTATTTGTCCCATTTCCTTTCTCTGTTGTTCTCTCTATGTCATTAGTCTCCATTTCCATTGTGGTGCTTGGTCTCTGTCTGTCTGTAGGGTCTGGTTTGTTTTTATTACAGCATTGTTTGCCTGTTACTTTTTCTTGAATGAGCAGTTCTGCTGCAAAGCACACAGTATTCATTTCCTTCAAGGGGGATGATTTTGGAATAATTATTTTGAGTGCTCGGTTGGTTCTCCTTGCAAGTATTTTTGTCCATTTGTTGTTTTCTATTCTCTCGACTTGTGGTCTTTCCCTGAGTGGTATTAATCTTATATCCTCTTTTTCCAATCAACACTGCTCATCATCATCCTCGTCCTCTACCTCTTCTCTGCTCAGTTCTCCCTTGTTGTTCTTCTCATTATCATCAACTGTTCTTGCTGTCTTCTCTTCTTTCTGTGTGGCTGTCATCTGGTTTGGGTTAGTAGGTTGAACTTGTTCTCTCTCCAGGGGCAAGTTTGCATCATTTTGTTCTGTTATACTTGGTCTCCACCACTGGACCTCTGGTGCTAAGCCACAGTCCAAGCTTCAGCTTTGTTCTATAGCCTCTCCCTGTGCCACTGCAGTCAAGTCTCTTTCATCCTTCTCTCCATCCCCCAGCGAGCACCAAGCTTCCATATTCCTTCTCTCTCTCTTGCTGTTTGGCCCTAGTTTTAATTTCTTCGATTCTATATTTAGTTTAATGTTTGTGGATCGTCAATGCCACTCTTGCAAACTAGTAGAGTGAGATTGTTGCTGTCCTGCAGCCAATTTCATTGACTTTAGTTGGTCTAAGAATCTTTTTCCCTGACCTTCATCCCACAAGCTTCATGCATGGAATGTAGACTGAAACGCAAAAGAAACTTACCACTTGTTTGAAATGTAATAAAATTGTAAGAGTTCAAAATAAAACAAACCAACAATTGCTAATTGAAACATTGGCATTTTATTGATGACATGTCAAGTTTTTGACCAAGATACACCATCTCATAAGTTTGTTCTACAGTACAGAACAGCACAGGGTGCAATGTCAGTCCCCTTTCAATAGCGTTTGTGGCCACCATTGTTTTGGATACAGGCAGTGCATCATCGGCGCATACTGCCTACCAGTCTTTGGATGGATTGCTGCTGGATTCTGTCCCACTCAGTCGTCAATGTCTGAAGCCATCTGACTTAGGACCATCTGCCTGTCCTGCCTTGCATTGGTGACTCTTGCCTCCCTGATTGAGGTCTGTCATCTGCAGAGTTTGTGGAGGGTGTCTCTGTCACCAGGGCCGATATCGTCTGGTGTGAACAGCCAAGGCGACGTGCCACCTCACGGTAGCTCGATCCGCCTTGCAGTATGCCCAAGGCACACTGCCGTTGATCCCTTGACAATCGTGGCATGTTGATTGAAATGCCCATTTTGCACTGGCCTTTTTAAAGCCAATATCAAGACATCACGTGCAGCTCATTAAAATCATCCCGTACCCCTTGGCTAATCACTGACAGTCAAAACGGCTGTTCAACAGCTGTGCTATGAAGTGACCATTGAAGGTTCAAGTGACCATCCGTGACCGTTTTGTCTGACAGTGAGGAAACTATTGTCCACAAATATGTTCACACATTTACTACAGCAGTGTTATTGTTGATATTTTAAGGTTTAAAAGGTGGTAAGTTTATTTTGCGTTTCAGTATAATTTTACACTAAAGGATGATTTATTTTTCCTCCAAACTCCAACTTTTCTTATTTGAGCCTCTCATCTGGAGATTTACCTTTGTTCGTTGTGGGGTAGGTTGCACCTTTACAGCTTCTTGCCTCAGTGCAGATCTCTCCCACTCTATGAAGCAATGTTTTATCCCATTTGAGGAATGCACTTTTTTTTTCTTTTTTTTATCAGCACACATTCCGGCTGCATGGTGTGGCTGCACAAACACATGGTTTTGCCTGAAAGGGGTCTGTGTCCCTGCTTTCAAGATTTATTTTTCCTTCATTCCTACAAACTTCTCTCCCAACTCCCCACCTCAATCATCCACCGTCACCCCAACAAGAATTTCTCCCTCTGCGAGTCAGCTCGCAGGCTGCCCGAAATCACGACCAGGGCCAGAGCAGCTTCACATCTGTCCGGGCTTACCCCGCTCTTCCCTCCACGACCCACAAAACCAGCGACATCCACAATGAGCATCTTGGCATGAGAATCATTCCTGTCCTCAGATGGTCCATTGAGCAGCAGATGTGAGCAGCCGTGCAGCAGCACCATGAGCCGTAGGCCTCAAAGCCTTGCATGCCCCATGATGACCCACATCTCCATGACGTATCGACTCCATGGGTTCACTCTGAGTCTAGGAGGTCATTGATTTGAGTCTTCCCACCTTAACTGAGTCATATTAAAGATTTTATAAAGTGCTGCTTTCTTGCTGCTCAGCATTTAAAGGTCAAGCCCCATCAGTTGGCATATACATGGAGGAGGAAATCCCTCCTTCCTTTCCCACCTGAGTGAAAGTGAAAAGTGACCTCACAAAATGATGTCGTCACTGGTTCCCAGAGGGCTCTAGGAAGTGATGTCACTTCCACTGAACTCAGTGGCAGTGTTTGTCTGAAGTCAAGATAGGTGTTGTCATGTGTCTTTGTCTAAATGTGCATGAGTCCCCTCTATGCAGCTCTCCCATGGGTGTGAGACCCTGTAATAAAATAAAATATAAACATGAAACTGCAAATCCACAAGACAGCTACTTTAAAGACCTGATCAGACACAACAAGGAAGCCAAACTGCCACAAGGCAGCACCCTATTGACATGATTTTAATGCTGGCTGGTTTGGACCACCACGGTCTACATTGCCTCCCATTCATGGATGCCTTCTTTGCTCTCGCCTAGCAACCGATGTGTTTTGTTATCCAAGTATTCCGGCATTCCTTTTCTCAATTGAACGCCGAATCTTCTACGCCACTATCTTACATGCATCCTTCAATCCTACATACCCATTTCAATGAACTTGGGAAGGGTTGGCCTAATCATCTGTCACAGGTGCGTGACAGGTAAGATTTGTGATTGTGAGAGGAAAACTTGTGGATATCTATACAAAGGATTCAAACCTTCTTTAAGGCACATTTTATGTAAGATTTCCAATGATTGCCCAACATCCATGTTTGATGATCGCTGAAGTTAGGATGCCAAGCCACAGATCATTTCATGGGAATGCCAACTGATGAAAAGATTAAGGTTGGTGACACCCAAATGCTTTTTGTGTGACTCCCTTATAATTGGAATATACTTTGACATTACTGTCAAACCAGATATTTGGGTGAAGAGGATGTTAGACTCACAAATGATGCACTGATCTATGAGGTGGCAATCTAATTGCTTAGAGTGAGCTGAGGTCAAACCACACAAAATCAGCCTCGTGTTACAAGATGACCTGAGTAAAATCAAACTGAAAGGGTACTCACAGTTTCTGTTTGTCTTCAAAATGATCCATCAACCAATTTGCTCTTACTCGGCATGAAATTTGCTTGAATTAATGATTTATGCAAGAGGTGAACACACACCCAGTGGTGTAATGTCTTCACAACAGATGGATGTGTTCTCCCATCATGGCCAAAGATATGTCTCAAGGCAACCTAAGGGAACATTCTGTCCATTGTTGTACAAAGAAAATGGACTATTTTATTGCGTTGATTCAATGACAGTATGTTCAAGTGTTCAATACAGCATTAAAACAAATGTATGGTGGTTATAGGTACACACGTGTGCATGATACCAGAACATCATATCTCGTTTCGAGCCCCCTGGAAATAATTCCATCTTCCTTTGAGATAGTTTGTTCTTGCTTCATGGTTATTGGTTCGGTTATTCCTGGTATTGGTTCAGTGATCTCTGCAGCACAGGCGAATTTCAAAGTTATTCGACGAGCAGCCAATATTCCTAATCTCTTATTGATCCACCATGACTAGGTATGCCTGGATCAAGACAAGACAACGACTGTCAGAATTTTTAATGGACTGATCGAGGGATGAAACACAATTCCTCAGAAGTATTCAGGAAGGTTTTCAACTGGTACATATTGCAGTCACCTCTTATTGATCATATTGAACTATTCTTCATTATATCATGAGTGATTGTTCCATTTATTGCAGTCTGCACATTGATATAAGGTATAGGGAAAAAATTCCATAGTATGACAATTTCCAAAGATTCTATGAATGCTGATGAGCAAGTTGTTAAATTAACAATGTCCAAAACTTATCACAAAAATGATTCCGTAAATTGTACGATTTCCAGCCTCCTGCTTGTACCGCCCATATTTGTTGGCATAATTGTCAATAATAAATGAGGATAAATGACGTTGATTTCAAATTTTTTGCCTTGGTATCAATGTGGCATTGTCTGTGATAGGTTGTAGTTATATGGTTCAATGAAGCACGTAAATGATTGACTAAGTGGCCATTTCCTGTCTCTGATATATCATGTAGCTCCTTGTGATTCCATTGACACAGGGATAGAGTTTTGTATTTCAAAATTATTGTGACAAACTAAATGTATCCTCAAAAAAAAATTCTGCTACCTCGCTCTTTCATGAGCCTCGATGTTGTATAGAAAAATATATCGATTTTTTTTTTGTACCTATACAATGCCGAGGCTTGTAGAAGAACGAGAATGGATCAGGATAGAACACAACAAAAGGAACAGCAGAAAGATAGGGGGAACACACCAAAAGGGACAAAATAGAGGTAGACTTGGAGAAATAAGCGATGTGGACAAGAATGAGGGGTCATGGAGGACATGGAAGTGGGCAAGATGGACACAGCAGCAAACTCTTGTTTAGTGAAAAACTGGAAACTTGGAAAGTGGTGGACTTGCGGGGAGTTAACGGGGGAAGAATGGTGATTGATCTGAGAATGTATGATCTGAGATGCTGGTGAACAGCTATATTGAAGGCCTGGAGGGAAGAATGGGATTGAAGGGGATTTATTAAAAGGCAGTAAAGTTATCAAAATAAAGACCAATTACTGCACCATAGTTCTAAGAATGAAACCAGATGTAGCAATACTGTCATGTCCAGACCAGTCAACACCGATCTTGAGGGATAGCCGAACGGTTTTACTTGGAGGTGAACAGCCGAGATCCTTGGAGATTATGGAGCACATGGGATGGAGGGTGGCGAGGGCGTTTACCATGGGGAGGACACACAAACACACACACAAACAGACACTCATACAAACACACACACACACACTCATACAAACTCACAAACACACACACACACACACACACGCACACACTTTCCCGACCACATGACCTCATACACACATATATAAACACACAAACACAGATATATTATGTACTGGTAAGTACTTACAAACGCTATCTTATATCATGTTTTAACCTTAAGTTATAAGCAATTTACTGATTTCCCAACTGCCTGGATCTTCAGCTGGGCACCGTATTTCATTGAGGCTCCCATCCTTTCAGCCCAAAACCTCTCCAAACGGTGGATCCACAACCCTGGTCACAGGTCCACATCAGTATGGTCCAATGGATCCACAACCTCAAAGTTGTGTCCAGACAGTCAGTCAACACAGAAATGCAATATCCTTATTCAAGCTTATTTAATTATTACTTTTTTAAAGTATTGCAACATATGAATAACTTTAATCATATACCACGATATGATCATAAATTAAGCGATAAAGACTTTACCTTGTAAACATGTCCAAGACACAGCACCTCCATCCAACCATCAACTCAAACTGTCATTCAAATATTCAAACTGTCATCAATCACCGATTTTAACATGCTGCACTGTGTATCCTAGCAACCACCAACAAATTATTTTCATGCTTATTTATAATGTATAATGTATTTTATACATAATATTTATTTATTTATCTATTTTATTTTCTTCTATTTATTTAATGAATTGATTAAGTAATTATCTAATTAATTATCTGAATACCTCCTTTATTTAATACATCTACAAATATATATATATATATATATATATATCTATATAATTATGTATATATATATATATATATACACACACATATATATATATATATATTTAACCAATAATATTAATTAAAGAATTAACCTCATTGAAATAATTAGTTCATTATTATTATTTTATCAAATGCAATGCTATCGGAACTTGCTGACATGAAATAACAGCCAGAACATTCGACAGTTTCACATCATGTGAACAAAGCAGGGCATTTATTTAATTTTCAGACAGCAATGTAAGGACAAGTATTTGACCGATTTTCTAACTGTCTGGATCATCAGCTGGGCTCGGTTCTTCTTTGAGGTTTCGACCTGACTCAGAACCTTTACAAACAGTGGCCCCACAACGTCACCCGTGGGACGACATCAATGGACCACGACATCAGCGATGTCTACTCCAGACAGTCAATCAATCCAGCAATGAAATATCACTTTCAAACTTTGGCAGAGAGCTTTGCCGAGAGGTTTCTACCCTCGTTGTTGAAGGCTTTCATTTATTATCATACATTCACTTATTTTATAATCCTCAGAGCACATTCCATGATATAATAATACTCATGTATAGTATACTTCACATAACCATTAATCATACATACAATCATACATACACATATCTTGATATACATACATACATACATACATACACACATATACTTATATACATACACACACATATACTTATATACACACATACATACATACATCCATACACATATACTTATATACATACATACATACATATATACATACACATATACTTATATACATACGTACATGCACATATACTTGTATACATACATATACATATACTTATGTACATACATACATACGCATATACTTACATACATACAATCATACCCATATTCTTACGTACATACATACACATATACTTACGTACATACATACACATATACTTATGTACATACATACACATATACTTACGTACATACATACACATTTTTGTATATACATACATACCTACATACATACATACATTTTCACATACTTATATACTTACATACATACATACATACATACACATATACTTACATACATACACAAACATTTTCGTATATACATACATACATACATACATATATGCCTACGCATATACTTATATACATACATACATCCACATATACTTATATACATACATACATCCAAATATACATATACATATATATATATATATATATATATATATATATATATATATATATATATACACATACCGGGCGTAGTGGCGTGCGCCTGTAATCCAGCTACTCGGAGGCTTGGGTTTGAGAATCGCTTGATGACGGGAGCTCTGCGCTGGGCCGTGCTATGCTGGCCCCCCTAACAAACGGACGCCAACGTTGTCAGATGGAATGAAAACCCGTCATTCTTGTTACAAAAACAGCTAAAATTGATGAAAAAGCGGCCGAAATTGAAACCAACACAGTAATTACGGTCGCAATAGCAAATATTATCGAAACCAACACGTTTATTCTACACACAAGAACGGTCGTGACGGACATAAGAACGGTCAATCCCGAAATAGAACGGTGGGGAACGGAAGCAAGATTGGTTATTTCCGTCGCGAAACGTCCGAGAGCGAAACAAAAGCGGTTCATTCCGGTTACTGGAGTGCGAACAAGATGGCGGATGCAGTAGAACAACCTGTTATGGTATGTAAATTTTTAGTGCTTGTGCCTCGAACATAAATGTAATATAGATAATATATAGTGGGTAGTACCTGATGTAGTTTTAACAATTTATTAAACCGAATTTTGTTGTGATGATAATGTTTGGTTTGCCTGTATTTGGAGCCCCCGAGTGAAGGATCGCTAGTTGTGAATGCCCAGTTCAACATAGTGATCGTGTATGGGATCTTTTTACAGTTTTTACTTCATATTAACTTTGTTATTTTATTGGAATT
>CM068954.1:167515019-167530738 GCA_035128595.1 Eptatretus atami | reverse complement strand
TTGGCGTCCGTTTGTTAGGGGGACCTGCTATGAGAGGGTGTAGGGTAGCTCGGAATCATGGCGAAACCCAATCCTTATCCCTGTGTCGTAAGAGCGACCAGGGTTGCGTCAGGAAGGGCATCCGGCGTAAAACCTGTGCCAAATCAGTATGCGGATCATAACCATGATGATCACGCTGTGCGACCCTAACGGGAGCACGCCGAAGAAGAGCAACAACATACGTAGAGCCTTCGCCTTAGACTGGCGAGGTCCGACAGGACCAGTCGTAAGTCATTGGGTCGTAATCGGCAACCCTATTAACCTTATATTATAGGTGTAACCGGCCTATGCAAAAATCGTATCTAAATTACTACGTATAATGAATAATATATAATCTGTGAGTCATATTTATTAAACTTTATGTGTCATTATTGTATACATTGGTATAAGAAACCATTTTATGTTACTGTAAACGTTTTTTACGGCTCCGTCAGTTAAGTAAACAGCTCGCAACTAAGGTACCAATTGGCTTTATTTGCAAAAACATAACAAAAAATAGAAAAAACATTTATAGTATTACAAAACATATAATTAAAAAACCAAACATAAAAATACAAAACAGGATCGTTCAACACGGTTCCCCCTGTAATGCAATGTCCGTCGCTTGGGCGTTCAAAACCGGAACGGATCTCGACGGCAGCGTCACGCGAGCCGGCGCGTTACCGAAATAATTCTGTCGTCTCATAATGAATAGACTTCTAAGCCTTCGTCTGCACAGTCAAGGCTCAAGGTGTCCGTTTTGGATCTGACTTCCACCAACATCAGCAATTTCTCCATTTAGTGATGGCGCCGGTCATGCCTTTTTATCTTTCAAAACGGTGCGACACCATAGAGTCGAGATAACTAGGATCACGTGCGATCGCATATCACTTTTCTTCCTCTTCAGTCTGATTGATCGTGCATTTTGTGGCGAGATCAAGTGGCCTTTCTTTCTTTGGCAGTAAGGAGTGAAACAATAATATTTCGCTCTGGTAGACATCTGGGGGTTTAAGTAAAAATTTAAGACAAACGATACGGGAGTAAACTGCGCTAAGATACGAGAACCAGCTAACCGCTAGCATGGTGGCGCTGACGGAAACTAGTGTACGCCAGCTGGGCAACACTCTCGCACGTGCCGTCCGGAGCAGTCGTGGCCAGACATCAGTACACTTATCGGCGGTCGCTGGGCATAAGGTAGGTAAGTCGATCAGTCGTAAGCGCTATAGGTCGTAAGTCGACGACTACTGGTATATGTATGTATTATTTATATTTATACGTGCCGTTATAGAATAATATAATAATAAAATAAATATTCAAACGCGAGCAGAAACAACACCAACAGGGCCGTTTCTTCGCTCTCGGGTGCCGGTACGGCTGGACCGGAGTTGCATATTATTCGGCCAGTTAGATATCGCGATTAGTTTTAAACCAATATCAATTCGCTTGCCAAACAGTATTTGCCTTGTTCGCATGTCTATCGAAGGAAAACCAAAAAGAGAAGAGAGAAAAAAATTCTTACGTTCGGAGCACACCAGCACTCTGAGGTTACACGAAATTTATGCACCGCTAATAATAAAAAGAATAAACTGGGCAAATGTGTGTATCATATAGAATGCCATAAGAAACGAGAATTATTAGAATAACACGAATTCTCATCTCGAAAAGCCCCCGTACGTATTGTAACCCGTAAGGGACGGCTGAGTTCCCTTCCATGGCCACGCCCACGGCAACAACGTGTCTGTCATTGGTTTGGTAAATAAAATGGCCTATGAACTGGGAGGCACTTGTCCGATTAATATACAACCTTGAAAAGCACAGTCCTGCGGTCCCAGCAATATACCTGGCAAGTTTCAATTGATGACCAGTGGTTGTGAGAACAGCGGTCCAAGACACACACACACAAGACACAGGCACACACACCACACAACAGACACACACAGAGAATTGCTGGAATTATATATATAGTAGTATATGATAAATAGTAGTATGATATGAGTAAAATTATTACCTAATAGTGTGGTATGGTTATGTTATCAGTGTATATAAGTATGTGTGTGTGTTTATATGTATATAATATAATATATATATATATAGTGTGTTATGTAATATGTATATGTATAGTTATATAGGAGAAGGAGGACCATTGGCCTTGCTTGCCTTAAAGTAAAAGTATATAGGATAGTAATATAACATCCGTTATTATTTAAATTAAGGGTCACTCCAGATTTCGGACATTATTTCGTCAGACAATATCTGCCCCAAGCCGAAAAAATATTCAATATATTGTTGAATTAGTCTGAGGAGAAGGATCGGGAAAATTGGATGTATCAGATGCATGAAATGCTCCTCCAACGCCTAATTGAAAACATGTAGCACTACAAAAGCGATGTACCGTCAACGATTTGTTAGCTATGCAAACAGGCATATCGATAATGAGAGTGAGGAAAGTGAAAAAGAAGTAAATTTATCGTTAGAAATCGTGGCTGTTCCAAGTACGGCATGGTGGAGCCGGCCAAAAAATATGTGGCTAGACCCCAGTGAGGTTTTACTAGGTAGCGCCTTGAACCCATAAAGTGGGTGACTGACTGAGAGTGCCTGATGAAGGTATGATTAATAAGGCATTATTATCTCAATAAGAGGTTTAAATTAAATCCAAACACCAGAATATTCAGTGCATGCACTTCCTTTGGACGTTTTCTTAGTGTGCATAGCAAAGTTTCAGGCTGCTTGTTTTCAAGGTTTTGGAGTTTTGGAGGAACAATCACAAACAACACAATGTTCCACCACAATCAACACACACCAAGCACACACACGTTTATTAAGTGTCGATGAGCTCAGTGTGTCATTCAGGCCAAAAACATTTTACAAATCAGGTTTTGGGTCGTGAAAAGTCTAAAACAAACCTTATTATAGACAATAATGATAACCATTCTTTCCAGATGCGGGCACATAGGGTGCCCAAGTCAAGTTCTTTCGCTGAGGCCATTGAGTGCCTACGACGCAGATGTTGATGTTACCAGTGCGACCAATTTTGCCGGACTGGAAGAAACGCTCAACCTGTGTATTCAATGGATAAAAAAGGGCTGAGCTCAGAACTTTTGATCTTAAACGCCACCATTAAGCACACAGGGTATATATAAATATGAGAACAAATTAAACAAAATTAACTGGTTTTTGTCATATTTGATACAATGCGGTGATCGTGGGACCCCTATGCTTGACATTTGAGTGCTCTTAAAAAATTTGTTTAAATTCAAGACAACATGAGAGAGTTACTATTGACTGATGAGTGTGAAATACTATGATCCGCTTTTTTTGTATCCTGTCAAGTCATATAGAAGAAACCACCAGAAGCACAAGGGGAGAGAACAAAGAGGTGGAGAGGGAAGAAAAACTGTGAACAGACAATAGGAATCGTGAAGGACGAGGGCTGGGCGGGACAGGTAAACAAGATGGACACGGGACTGAAGGAAAGCGGAATTTGAAGGGGTGGTTGCATAGAATTGCTAGGAAAGTAATATGTAGTTTTGGATGCGGATGAAAAGATGGTAAGGACCACTTTAAAGATGAGGGAAGGGGATTGAAAGGTGGAGTTTGATCAGGCGGAAAAGAGAAGTTGATCCATCATGCCCAAAGAATTGTACTGCTTCTTCCCATTATAGATTGTATATCGGAGCAAAAGCTTGGTTTCTTAGTGGTAGGTACTGACTTTGACTTAGGTCCTGATTGTGAACCATGAATGTGATGACACAGGTGGGGTGAATCAGCTGTCACTTCCGGGTGGCAAAAGTACTCGTACTGGGTATAACATTCCAGGTACCTGTGTCGAAGTGGCACGCCGAAGGTACTGTCTTACAATGAAACTGCCTCGGCACCTTACGTGCCTTGTACACAGAAGAAATGGTATTTAGATGATTAGTAAACTAAATCGCCATCGTTTAGATTCTTAACTTAGATGAAGAAAAAGTGGCGATCTCTCAAAATGTGCTCGCCAGTCGAGTACCTAAGTAAGTGAAGCAGAAAAATCTAACTGCCCCCCACACACGCGCATGGGAGACGTTGCAATTTTAGCCTGTACGTGGAAAGGAGTGGTTAACACTGACGCCTGAACAGAGGAGGGGGTATGAGATGGAACGCAGGCAAATTACTTGTAGGCATTATTATAACAAACATGAACAGTAAGATTATAGAAAGAAATGCATTCAGCATGTGACGTTTCTCCGCCTTCAATCTGCTTCATAGATAGTCGGGCACGGGAAGAAAATACATGCATTAGACGTAAGCATGCACATAAAAAAAATTAAAATAAAATAGTTTTTATGAACAGTTGAATCCTCATCAACAGCTAGAAATATTAACACCAACAATTCATAATGCGACAGTCACTTGCGCATAAATGATGAACAAATAATGTGAACATCCCAAGAGAATAAATGTTTCTGTGGATTAGAAGCGCCTCAATGAGTCAATGAACCTCCAATTACCAGGGAAGCTTTCAAATATGAGTCACCTTTAACACCCAAATAACAAGCAAATTCCAAGTTAGATAATGAATACTTCTTGTTCTTCACACAATGAAATAGCAACAATATTATATTATCCCGTTGATCAGGTCATACAGTTGGATTGGAGTATGCCTATGTCCTGACATTCATTGCAGGTTATCTCATTAAACGAATATTGATTTGGGGTTTTTTAACAATTTGGGGGGGTGCAGGCCCCCCACTAAGGGTTCGGCCATCACAAAAAACCCCTGGGGTTGGGGGGGTGGGCCCTGTGTAGAATAGTCTAGTATGTTAAGCCATTACGGAACATATTGTTGGCTGTATGTAAGGGTATTCCCCCTTGGACTGATGTTATATTGGTCAGCGAAAATAGGCTGCTATTGTACTAAACAGTTTGTCTTTGACACAGTGAGATGCAGAAGAAGGCATTTTGTAGGGTCTGTTGAATTCGACAGGGCAGGATTAGTGGGTCCAGACGACTGAGAGACTGACTTGAACCGAAACTAGATAGGCTTTCCGGATTCTTGCGTTAACCTTCAGGTGAAGCTTTGTTACGATGTAGAGGTTGCTGTCTAAAGATACAACCAGTCACCCCTGTCAGATACTGTCGGTGATTCTTAACTTCAGTAAATATGTTTTATAGGGTTTATTCGTCTACTTGAGTGAATCTCAAAAGATTTAAAGTAGAAAAATAGAGACCAAAAGCAGTGGAATCGAGATTGATGATGTCGTGAATAGTGATCAGTCTTATTATTAGATCAAATTTAGATGGTGTAAGAATATAGAGGATACTCTTTGACACAGTCTGATTGTGCATAATTGTATTGCTCAAGCAAGTGTTATGTCTACTATTAAATTTAACAAGGCTGGGCGCCGATATTATTAATAAATGCGGTGATCTGGCACTGTAATATAAGTAACAATATGATCATTATATATCTGTTGACTTAGACCATTTGTATCAGTTTGTAGTCTGTGGGGTGCATGATGACATACGTGTACACGAAGTTGGCCATGTATGGACGATTATAGTAAGTGGCAAAGACACACTGATGGTAATACATACGTATGCAGTCATTTTTCAATAATCAGATGCTGATGCAGCGCCCTTAGTTGAAAAACTGTTCAAAAGAATCACACCATTTCAGACCTGCTCACGCACTGGGTCAAACTGCAAAGAATACCCTCCTCTCATCAGACATACTTCTGCACAGAGCATCAGTGAGCAAGAATCTCGGCGGATTGGGCAAAGGATGTGAACCAAACAAGGAGCCAATATGCTCAGTACTTCCAACAATGGTATTATGCTAACTAGAAGAGAAGCGAGCAACTACTGTTTAATTCAACAACAAGCCGGAATTAGCTAGGTCAAGGAACAAGCCCACACTACCATTAGCCAACTTAGAGTACAGATATTGAATGATGCTTACTGCATGTTAATTTTTTAGAATAAGTCAAGATGCGACTGGAGCCTAATTTGTAAAAAAACTGTGTTGAATCACGCCAAAACCATTTAGAGCAGCATTTACGTATGTTAAATTGCAAGATAACAAATATGCTACATAGGCACTAATTTTATATGAAATAATCAAGAGGACGGCAGCCAATTTTTAGTTGTATAACTGATTGTATATGTTCAAATTCCTCAAAGCATTTTCTGAGTGTTTCAATTGGCACGATAACGAAGAATGGCTTACTACATAATTTTTCGAGACAATCCACATGCCGACGCGTGGCATTTTGTTCTGAATGTTCCAAAATTTCTCAGTAATGCAGTCGATTTGTCCAATGGCAAAAGGCACATACAGTTGTGCAGTAGATAGTAGAAAGTCAATTATGATACAACACAATTTGGCCATTTGTTCTGCCCAGGGTTCGATAATTGCCGTTGCCATTTGAAAATCCAATGGAACTTAAAAAAAAAAACAAATTTGAAGTCAAGGTATTTCTGAGCCAGTGACATCCCGTAACAAGGGGAGATGAGTAATATTGAGGCTCAGATATCAATGCCTACCTCTACGCACTCCAAGATTAGTTGAGCACTAAGAAACACATCCCAAGTGAATCCCTGGTGCAGACGAGAGTGGTGATGTTTGATGTGTAATAAGTCAGTCTGAAGTCGAGCAAGGTCGAAGGGAAGGATAGGAAAGAGGACAGACAGTAAGACAAGTATGAGGAAGCTTTTCGAATGAAGCAACAAATGGTTCACCTTCCTTGCGGAAGATGTGTGAAGACAGCACAAGCAACATTGCACAAGAGAAGTCCATTAAACAAGAGTCACTGGATGCTGTGACCATGTGTCAGAAATGCGAACGATGATGGATACGCATGGGATACAGACGATGTCAGGTCCATTATGATGAAGGCTAAGTACAAGGTCATAGAGACGCAATATATGTACGCAACCGAACAGGTCTGAAACATGTGATTGCTTGGCCAAGCCAAGCGGATGGGTTCCAAGTCCCAAGGTATTTGCAAAGACCTGAGAAAGTAAGGGATCCTAGCATGCATTACGATTGAGGTTGATTGCTTCGCGTAAAGAAAAACTGCATGGCAGAGCGTTGAACGCTTCAGATGTTTTATGAAAATTCAACATATCTAGCCAGCATCCTTGAATTCGGCTTGATTTTTGAAGTTTTTTTTTTTTTTCAATTTTCAATTTGGATTTAATGCCAATACGAATTGATTAGAACTGGAGAACATAAGTCCAAATTTGAGCTGTATATATGACATTCATCTCAAAATTGTGTTTTGCCCACTATGAGGAACAAGTTGCACGTCACTTTTGGATTGATGAAGATGCGAGGTAGACCCTGGAGCCCATTAGTTTATCAAAAGGTGCTACCTATAACTCCCATCAATCTAAACAAATTTGAGATTTATGTCTTGTTACCTTGACCTCCGATGTATCAGATGATGATGATGTGATGGTGTAATCTGTAATCATCAGGTAGGTTTTGGTATTGCTTGATTCATGTTTCAACATATTATTATGTAGGGTAATAAATTATGTTGTGGGTGTTTGGTGGTGTGTGTGTGTGGTGTTGTTGTGTTGTGTGTGTGTTTAACAGTGCTAGTCACAGTTGTATTGTAAACAATTGGATATAGGGTTTTTCTATAATAGTGATATAGCAGTAATATTGTAATTGTAATGTGCTGATAACATCAGCATGATTAGTGATGTGAGGATTTATGTACAGTATGTTATGTCTTCATTCCAACATGGCTATTTATTGCATATCAAGTTAATGATGTTTTTTATAGGAATGGCTGCAGCGAGTAAACTGGGACTACTGAAGTCTCGTGAATACTAACTTTTGACCTAATTGGCTTAAGTAACCTGTGTTTGTTAAACACAAGATTGTCGTAATTGAGATTGCGTTTTGACGTACGGCATTGCACGCGGTTGTTATGAACAAGCAACGAATAGAGAATGCAGTCAATCATATTTGTGTTTTTTTAAGTAGAGAGCACAGAACAGTTCCAGGAATGCAACCAAGGTCAGTAAAGGATGAGGATTCACAAACCACAAGTTACAGTGCGATTCTTGCTCATAAAGTGAGTTATGTCTTTTAAAAAAAAAAACTCTCCAGGTCTCCAAATCTTAACAGTTGGCATGGAGCATGAAAGGAAACATACTGGACAGTCTGCTTCAATCCCTCATGAAGTCGGAAATTAACATATCGCATTACTGCTCCCGGGCTTTAGCAAGCACGCAATTTCGATAACATGAAAATCTGTTGGAACGATCACCCACACCACGAATTTTGCCATTTTATGCTTTTTTGCTTCGTTTGCTCTATCTTGAAAAATTTGATGCCGCTACATTTCTGTATTTGCCCTCGCCGACAAAGGTGGAGATGGAAAATTAATGAGCCTATCCTGACCGATCGCTGATCTGTCATGATTGTGACGGAATTAAACCGTTGACATTTAGCTTCCTATGAGATATATATTCCTATGGTTTCTCAATGATTGAAAAGTGCTGTGATGGATGAATTAGTTGTCTGGAGCATCTCATGACTTTGATTGTTGCGAATATTAAAACCCCGTGAGGATTTAGCGTCATATCGTCTCTTCATATATCCAAGAGTGGTGGACCGAGTACTACTGTTCGTTTCAAGAATAAAGTGCATTGCTTTTTGATAAGGTGGCTTTAGCCAAGATAAATTATTTATTTTCCAATGAATCAGATAAGGTAGAATTGTGCCATTTAGTACTTTTTTTACCAGGTGATTTTTTATTTGGATGTTGTGAAATGAAAAGAATATTTTGGAATATACATGTTAAAAAAAAAATCCAGTGAATATCTGCAGATCCTGATTTTCTTTACATATAAGAGTTTAAATACTACAACAATCCCACAATAAACGCATCAACACACACCATGGTTTAGTATATTAGTAGAAGATGATTCTTGGAAAGGACTTCGTTCTAATCAAGAAATTTCCATCAACTATTTCATCACTGCAGCGTTGACGTTTGATTACAACACATTCATTTCTGACATCCTCATCCTAAGTACGATTTCACTCATTCCCAAACCATAATCAGTCAATGGTGCTTAACTAGACCTTTTCACGTTGCATATAAACAATCAATACGCAATGCGACTCCAGGGAATCACTGATCAGAAAACTTCCTTTGATATGATACACACATGAATAAAGCGAAAGACTGCGGCGACTACAATGTAATTACACAGGCAAGTTATTGGTCATATTGAAAATAAATAACTGTGTCAGAATAAGTTCTTATTATATTGGCTTTCAACGGATGGTGCGGTATGTTTACCTTTGCTGCATATCTGAGGTTGATATATACCGGTTGCTTCAGAAAGATGTGTATTCACTTGTGCATCTGGTGGATATAAGTGGGGTCCATGCTCTATTAGTAACTGTGAACTGGTGAGTATCAGGAACTGAACAAAACGAAATAATGGCTTCCAATTCATTGAATTATGCACTGTTTATGAAGACTGGAAAAACTCGTCCGCAATCCCACAAGAATGGAAATAGGGTTTAAAGAAGTGTGAAGTAGAGTTAGATTTATGTCAACTTGCATGTTATATCCTGTAGTGGACATAGGACTTTTCCGATGGTTTATTTGTTGGTAATTGCAGGAGACTGAGTAAAGAGAGCTGAAAGGTTCTATTTGGGAAAGAGATAGATAAAACATTTATGCTAATGGGCTAAAATTTGCTATTTGCATAATTATCAAGAAAATGCCATTCCATTTACCTTACATTTATATTGGAGTTTGTAATATGCGACAAATCATTGTTTCTACGTACTGTTCGGCTTGTATGCACTTCTTGTAAATGTGAATATCATTTTTTGGTTAAAATTGCAATGATGAATGAGGGATACTTTGTTAGCATTCCAGCCATTGAAGAGCCATTGATTGGGGGGATTAGACCTTCACAAAGTTAGGCAAATTTTATGTAAAGTCGAAATTGAAGTCGGTTTTTTAATGATGTCATCATGTATTTTATTTCATTTTTTAATTTTACAAGATCAAGTTTAATTGAGACAGACAGAGGGTTGAGCGTGACAAAGTGTGTGCAGCAGTTGGCAGAGTGAAAGGCAAGAATATAAGATGAGAGAGTGGAGGAACCGCACTGAAGTAAGAAGGGTGGGTAGGTTGGCAAGTGGGGTTAAAGGAGTGCGGTAGGGATGGAGGTAGAATACATGAGATGTGGTTACGTTAGTGGAGAGTGGAGATGCGAAATTGGGGGGTGCAAGGCTTTGGGAACAGCTGAAATGATAGGAGAATGATGAGTCAGGCTGGCAACTGTGTGTAAAAGATGGCAATAACGTTCAACCGGCCACAGATGGTGCATAAGCTGTTAAAAATTATAATATAAGAAGCAAAGATGAGATATATAATGTAGTTTATATCTAACAATTAAAAACTGCGTATAAGCTGCACTTTATTAGTCTGCATGGAGATCAAAATGGGTGTAACATTGGGTTCACTCTATGTCTTTTCCGTCGACAAAAGAAGTTTAGAGGAGTTCATTAATTCATTGAATATTATATTTGACACTATGAAGGAACGATCATAGGAAACAACTGTAGTTGCAGAGTACTTTGGCAGTCTGATTTGGCCCGATTGACACAGCAAAAGAGAAGAGTTAGGATGTGTTTTTTTTTTCTCTGTGCCTATGAGGAAAGATAATTAAACTATTCCAAAAGGAACGATGTTTTTCGACGTATAAGGCAAACTAGGCAGGATAAATAATGTAAATGTGTTAGATAGTGGTGAAAGCACGGGAACTCGGATGAATTTTTTCAATACGACTAAAAATGCTTAGTTTTCCAATTAATTATTTTCAGACCTGATAAACAGCAATCATCTTCATGCCGGCTTGCAAAAACCGTGTTTGCATTATACGTTATAACGTGGTTAATATAAGAGCTGACCAGCAAGGGCAAAAGTTTCGGAATTCTTTTATACGACGTAAATCTTATTTAATTAATTGAATTGTATAGTTATTGCTGTATGGGGTAAGGTGCTGATACCTCTCTAGGTAGAATTTCAGTAAAATCAATGTACTACAGAAAAAATGTTTTATGTACATAATAATGTTTGTTTCTCATAAAAATCATTGATTCTGCTGAATGAATCAAGGGTATTGTATGGTCTTTCTTTATACGGGGCATGTGATACAAAATATAAGTACTGTGATAAAAATCATTAGAAAAAGTACAGAAGAATTCAACAATCAATGGTGAATTGATGATGCCCGAGCAAAGTTAATGTGGAACGTCTGGATCCCATACAATTTAAGATTACAGCCCCGAATATCTTGTTTTTATCCCTATTCGATTGGAGGGTATATCAGCACGACCAGCACTTGGGTCGTGATGCTTCAAAACAGACTTAAACAACGAAGTACTTCACTTACTCCTTAGGGTTGGCTGAGCATGTTACACAAAGGCGTTAATTGATGTAGAGGTTGTGAGTTATAATGGCATACTTTTAATCAAATGGGTATCATGGAATGTTATTTCCACAAGAAAATGCAAACTAGGTGATATGCGTTAACGTCTTGAAGAACTGTGAGGCCAATTGTGCTAAATCTTGCAAAGATAACCAGCGAAATTATATTAGACCCTGGAATAAATGAGACTAGAGTAGGGTGCATATCTTTTAGTTTGAGTCCTCACACAATATTATAGCAAACTGTTTTGCACGCAGCATTCAAAGAAAGAAAAAGAGGTGTTGTATATTTATTATAACGAGAACAATACCCCCACATAAATTATGCCAAACGGATCTGAAGAAAAATTGGTTTTCATTGTTTAATGTGGAAGCCTTTGTTCAGTATTGTATCTGAAGATGTGTGAAGGAATGTGTATTGTAAGTTTTTGTGTAGGAGTATATGATGACACAAGCATTTGAAGTCAGTGCTTCAATAAACGTCGGATAGAGTACCACGTTAGTTTATTAATAATATGAATAATGTGAGTTCCTTCAAGGATTTCAGGAAAGAGGAGGCTTTTGCCCATGCAAGCTTCAAATGGTTGCAATGTTGTTGTTTGTCAAGGTCATCCTATTGTATTGGCTGAGCGTTCAAGAAGGATCGGCACAATAACATGTTAAATCTTACTGATTAGCGGGTCAGTCCCATCACTCCCCATGATGAGGGGATACGACCGTACCCCCCTACCATTCTAGTTGCATGTATTTCATTGCCATGCCTGATTTGACCTAGCCTCTATCGCCATCAATTGATCATAGGATAAATGCACTCATGCTTCTGTAATTTATGACAAGCTCAGGGGGGCTAAAATTCATGGTGGAGTAACCAGGGTCGATGGTCGGAGGATGTTTAAGGAGACGGCAATTCTGACTCAGGATCGCTTTGATTTGCATGAATCGAGAAAGTCTAAAAGAGAAAATGCAATGACGAATTCATAATTAATAAATATTAGCGACAGGAGCAGATGAACTTGAATATGGTCGATTTAGTTAGGGAATTAGAAGAACGAGTAGAACTTCTTTGCTCTGCAAATTTCCTGAGAGATGGTGGGAGATGATGACGTGTGGAGGTCAGAGATTAATGATATGTGAAGGAGTCACGAGGGAGAAAAGAGAATTATTGACTGTTCTGAACGGTCTGCAGGACAGGAGGAGAAGTGAAGAGAAAGAAAAAAGAAAGAGCGGCAAGGAGGATGAAGATGACAGGCATGAAATTAGATTTAATAAAATAGCCAAGAGTATAGATTAGAATAGGGAGATTAATGATCATACACATAATCCTTTGACTAGGAAACTGTCAACAAAAAAAATAACAGATGATGATTTAAGAAGGAAAGAAAAAAATATCAAGTAAGTTTTGTTTATCCATTACAGGGATTTTTAGATGTACTTGCTTTCGTGACAGAAAATTTAGAGCCATCAAAGTATTCTGAGAGTTTTTAGAGTCAAGTGAAATGTGTGACGGCTACATCAGTGCAAACAAATGAGGAGGAATTTATCTTTCAGTGTGAAACAGATAAAAGCCGTCGCATCTATAACATCAAACAAATCAACAAAACAGCTTGATTTCCAGAAGCTAAGTTCTCCAGAGCCGAACAAATCATTACACTGCTGCATCCTGCATTCAATGCATACTCTAGATGCCATCTCACGCAGCTCACAGTGCCATTACGGTGGCCTTTATGTGAAATATTGTAAAGCCGGTTGGATTTTATACCTTTGCTAAACGCATACCCAACAACATGAGTAATCCTAATAGCAATAGTATCCTAATTCTTGGCGTTCTTGGCCAAACATGGTTTGTGCTCAAATGTTGGAAATTGAGAAAGTTTAGTGAAGGAAGAAGGCATACCCAAAAGGATTGGATGCGTGTGGGCACGAAGCTGTAAAAATCTAAATAAGGTAAATGGGGGTGCCAAACAACCTTTTATTGTATAATCAATAGCGACGAGGGTTAAGATTACTGCATTAGACCACAAAGAGGTGCGATGAAACTTTGTATAACTGGGTAAAGGTAGCTTGATTATGATGCATTGAACTGGAAACCTGAGAGTAGTGGTTAAGCTGAAGGCGTAAATTATAGTTGGTTCAAGTTCAAAGTGATGTGACTATGTGGATTGTTGATCGAGAACCCATCTGCTACAGGTGGGGATAATCTGGCTGCCCACTGGGTGTTCTGTGATGCTAGACCAGATTATGGGCTTGATGTTGGTTTCTGTTTCAGTGGAGGTCCAAGGAGGAATGAAGAAATGCAGGTCCGACTGGCTCTGAATGAGAGGCTCACTTCCTGAGTGAGGTCTGTTTAGGCACATCCACATTGTACATATTTAATAAACTTATAAAGTCCTCAGTGGTTCATCAGTCAATCTCATCGTTGAATCTATAAGAAAATAAAATAGAGATATATGTAGATATGATAATATTAAACAGCTGTAGGCGCTGGTGGGACAATATTGCATACTAGTCATAGTTTTGATGGATGGGCATGAAATTTTTTGACAAGAGTTGATTAAGTGCGCATAAAAGCATGGAGCGATTTGAATTTCGAAAAATGAATTGCTTTTTAGGATTTCAATATTCCAGTCCCGTTGCAGGCAATAGTGGTGTCATACACGGTGCTCAATAGAAAATAAGTCCTGGTCATGACGACTGTCAGATCAATAAAAACGTTGACTCCTCTGGCCTCCGACGCATTATATAAACAACATAAAGGCGGTAGGCGACAGGGGTTTCGAATAATTGCGATACAGAATAAGTTTTTTGACGGGATCGGCTGAACTTTTGACAAAGAGGTGATATAGTGGATGAAGACTGGAGCCGATTTTTGATCTTAAAAACATTTTTTTAGGATTTTTCAAAATTCAAAGCATCAAGCAATCGGTGGTCAATAAGAACGGTGCAAAATCATACAATAGATTCTGTATGAACTACATGTCAGTTTCATCAAAAATGGTTGAATCCTCTGGCCTCAGATTCATCGTACTACAAAAACAAAAACTGGAGTGCGAAAAGGGTTGGTCGCTACATAATTGCATAACTAGTCATAAGTTTGACTGATCGGGGCTGAAGATTTTGCAAAAGGTATTAATAGTTGGCCATGAAAAGTCTGGTAACCGATTTTGATTCGAAAAATATTATTTTTAGTTTTTCCAAAAATGAGAAGTCTCATTGCTAGCAACGATGGTGTCTAGCGGGCTCAGGAAGGGGATAGAACTAGATACACGTATGACTACATGTCAATTTGCATCAAAATGGTTGCTCCTCTGTGCTCGAGAGGTCCATTTAATCGAATACAGACAGAATACTACAGAAGACGGAAAAGTAAAATTAGGGACTATGCGACACGCCAAATAAGAGCAACTTTGGTGATAAGACTTATGTACGTAGGTGTTTATTATGTATAACCGCTTCTCCATGTTTGACAGCTGACCTACGTTACCAATTGGAAACTTATACCAAGGACCAAATCTCGAGACCCGGACATAAAGACATAAATACAAATACCTAAGACCAGGCCAAAAAGACCCAGAATCCTCAGACCCGACCCCAAATATAAAGTTCTGAAAAACCGTGAAGCTGCTAAAAGCCGCGAACTCAAGACAGAAGACAAAAAGACCTGTAGACACCAAACCAACGCCACCAAAAATGACCAAAAACACTTAGACCTCAGCTACACGCCAACTCTGTGTCCCTTCCCTTGCTATTTTCAAATCCTCAAACCTCCAATCAAAGTCTTCACGCCCCCCCAAACAAAAAGGCTTAAACCTCATCAGGTAATTGATCCTCTTTTGCCGTCGCTTTCCACCCAACAAACTCGTATCCTCTCCCTTTTCCTTCTTCAGTTCACGCGCAAACCGTACTCAAGCGATTCCACTCCAAGATCTCACCCCCCCCGATCCTAATGTCCATATCTCTCAATCCCATGCCTCAACCTCAACCCTTGTCCTCTCCCATTTCTCCTGTTCTTACAACTACGAATACGGGATTTGGTGCTGAGAACATTGGCCTGATATGCTGCATAGTTCGCCGTTGTAAGACGAAGGTGAAGATCCAATCACTTCCCACTTCTTCTTCTTATCTCCGATATTACGATCAGTGTTTGTTTATTTGTTGTGTCAGCTACTCCTAAGTCTGGGCCGATTATGCAATTCTACAAGGATCGGGCTGACGCCTTAGTGTATTCGGGTGTTTTTTATCTGCATGTCTGGA
>CM068954.1:167496086-167506089 GCA_035128595.1 Eptatretus atami | reverse complement strand
CTTCGAACATGTGTTGACGTACAATGTGTGCAACCTGTGCAAGGTGAACAGTGTCACGATCAATGTTCCAATCACAGGCTTTGCCTAATGCAGCACCAATATCTTCATCAAATACCAGCACAACATCTCTCCCCTTACTCTGAGCACGCAGGTCTGGTGAACTGCAAGAGTCTTGCTTCAGTCATGTGTATTTACTCTTTTGCGTGTGCGACTCCCAACTGTTCCATTCTTGACATGTAGAGATGTGCCAGATCAGCAAGCTTAAAGACTGGTGCAGTTCCTGATTCCAGGCGAGTTTCTTCAATGTACATCAAAGTTACCAAAGGCGATTCCGAAATTACACGTTCGCTATCGTCCCTTGCTGTCCATCTGTCTTGACCTTTCTTGCGCGATTGTATAGGCCAGCAAACACTTTGTATGGTATTTGGCTCTAATGCCACCATGTCACCCATACTGAGCCGTGCCAATAGCTCAGTATCCTCAACAACTGCTGCACTTGCCCGTACATTGCGTTAATCTGAAATGTTGAAGCCTCATGAAGGCCATCATTACCAGTCCACAGAAGAAGCATGAAGGCTCGCTTGCAATTGTTTCTGTGCTAGCAGGCCGCGATCTAGTCCATTTGCACGAGTATCACCACTTCCACTCGACGTAGCTGCTACACTTGGCATCGTTCTTTCTCTGCTCTTCGCAGCATTTACTGTTCTAGCATGCATGTGTATGCCACTTAGGCTCGTTGGCAACCATAGCAGCTTCAATACAGAACCACCATCTATTCTGTCCGACTGCAATGTTCTTGGAAACTGTCTTAGTTCATTGAATTTGACAAGGTTATCAGCAAGTTAGGTTGTGCATGTGCCCTCTTCATGTGCCACAACTTGTGGCATGTGCCACAACTTGTCCCTCTTCCAATTTCTGACCGTTTCGACAGTGCCGGGCATCGAAGCGACTCCATTGTTTGCTCCTGGCATATAACACAAAGTTCCCAGTTTGTATGAGCTGGTGTTTGATATGCAGGCGATGCACATGTGTCCACAAGTTTGAACCGTTTTTGACATGATTAATTAAGTGTCTTAGTCACTATTATTTGCTATCGGGTCACCTATTACTGCAACCGCCACCTCTGTATTACAATATCCACCATCCACCACCACCACCATACTCTGAAAAGACATGTAACACATTATTAGGTTGATTGTGGTCGCTATTAAATTCATTTGTAATGTGATTTAGTTAGCACTGAAATTTTCAATATTTCGCCACCATTTTCGTAAAATGGCGGCCATATATATTTTATGTAACCCTCTGTTTGATATTCTGTGCAATAGTATTACCAACTTACACCTTTAAAACGACTTTTAGAATCATAAAGTGACATCAGAGCGGCATATCTATATTGCGAATGCCATATGGCCACCATTTTGGAAAATAGCTGCCCTGCCCGACAGAGGTAAAATTTCAAGTGCCTCCATATCTGAAATTGTTTAGTATAAATATCTATGCTTGTGCCAATTTTGGTGCTTTTATCAAAAAATGAACAATTGCCTTGATATGTTGAGCTAATCCGCTGGACTAGTGGAGGATCTCTAAGTCTTACTCACGTTGTTGTCTTTCTTCTTCTTGTGGACTTTTTTGTTTCACAGCCTACAGTTTTCATCGAAACTTCCTGAAACTTGGCGTATATATGTAAAATACCCTGCGCAGACAGTAACCATCTCCGATTTTGAAAATTCCTCCTAGAAAAAAAAGTTATGACATCAAAATATCTCCGCTAATGGAAATCGCCGAAAAAATTATCTCCAAAACTAGGCAAGCTTTTTAATTCTGTTTGCGGGAATCGAACAGGGCATTAGCAGAGATGAATTACCGAACATATGATACATCACTATGACGTCATATCAATATTTATGACGTCATTCCTATTTTTTGACATTTTTGTTTCACAACCCAGAGTTTTCATCTGATCTTCGGAAAACTTGCCATGTATATGGAGAAGCCCACGCGCAGGCAGTAACCATCTCCGATTTTGGAAATTTTCCTAGAAATAAAGTTGACGTCATAATATCGCCGCTAATGGAAATCGCCTATACCATTATATCCGAAACTAGCAAGCTGTTTGAATTTTGTTTGCGGAATCAAGCCGCATTAGCACAGATAATTTATTCAAACCTGATACATCACAATGACGTCATATTCGTTTTATGACGTCATCATAAGAGGACGAGATCTTAGCCCATTGAGCTTGTTTTTAATCACATGATCCTCCAACCCCCACATCCCTCCTTTCCCCACAAGGGAGGAAATTTAGCACCAGGCACACGATATCTGCACAATCCTGAATTAAGACCACTCAGAAGACCACTTTGTGGCTATAAGTGGGAGGATATCTTGCTGGGAGAATGGAAGTAGTTGTGTACCTCAGGGATCAGTACTTGGACCATTACTATTCATTATTTACATCATTGATTTGGATAGTGGGGTGAAGAGTAGGCTTTCCAAATTTGCAGATGACACAAAGCTTGAAGGTAAGTTGGATAGCAGAGGGGGTGGTGATCAGATTCAGGAAAGTATTGATACTTGTATAGATTGGGCAAAAGATTGGCAGATATAATTTAACCTGAGCAAGTGTAAGGTGTTGGGAATGAGAAAGAAAAATGAAAATAGAGATTACAGGATGCAAGGGGTAATTTTGGAGCGTGTCACACAGGAGAAGGATCTGGGGGTGGTAATACATATGGGAGGTAAGCAGGCAGCACAGTGCCAGGCAGCTATAGGTGAAGCAAATGTGGTTTTAGGTTGTATTCAGAGGAGGATCATTTATAAATTAAAAGAGGTGGTGTAGACATTGCACAGGAATTTAGTGAGGGCCACACCTAGAATAATGTGTACAGTTTTGGTCACCACAACTCAGGAAGGACATAGATGCCATAGAGAGGGATCAGCACAGGGCTACTGGATTGATTCCGGCCGAGCTAGACGCAGCTATGAGGAGCGGCTGAAGGAGACAGGGCTTTATTCACAAGAAATGAGGCGGTTACGAGGAGATATGATGGAGATGTTAAAGATAATGAAGGGTATAGATAAAATAAGTGTAGATGAATTATTCAGCAGAGTAGATAGTGATAGAACCAGGGACCATAGCCTGAGAGTCAAGAAGAGGAGAGTTGAGATGGTAGGAAGGCAGGGGACTTTTACTCAGAGAGTAGTTAATGCATGGAATGGTCTCCTTGGAAAGGTCGTGGCAGCAGAAACAGGAGATAAGTTTAAATTAGAATTAGATAGGTACCTCAAAGTTATGGAGATAGACAGGTATAGGGATGTTTGCAGGACTTTTCGGTAGCTTGAGCATTGATGGGTGATTGTGTGCATGTGTACGGAGTGCTGTTGGTGGTGGTCTCATCAAAGGGTGTTATGTGGTTGATGTGTGTTTTTTTTTTACCCAAGCCCATGCCCCCTCCCCTGGAGGGAAAAATACAAAAACTATAAAAAAAAATTTATATATTTGGCATTTTGTTATTTTGATCTTGTGTTGATAAATTGGTGTGGTGTTGATGTGGTGCAGTCATGACGGGCTGAATGGCCTCCACCTGTGTCTGATTGTGGTTGAAAAATTCGTCCGAGCCTTGCCTGCCCGGGCATCTTACATACGTGTTCCTCTATACCAGTTGCTGGAGCTTTCATTTTGAAAATGTATCTTTCCATCTACAACCAATATTTTTTTAGAACCATAACACCACATGTAGGAAAGCAAAATGACATTGCATCTAATTTAAAGTTTTGAGGAGTTAAATGAAACTGTAATTGAGGCTATATATTTATACAGACCTGTACATCTGATCACAAGGTGAGAAGGTGATTGTACAGGTGTCTAAAATACTCTGCAAAACACATTCAAGGTCACAATTTGCCTTTGGTTTTCGTTTGTCATCAACGAATGTGCTCAATTCCAATCATTAGATGTTTTTAAAAAAGAAATTAAAAACAGTCTGATGGTATCTAAAATAGCTATCATTTTTATTTGATTGAAAAAAAGTTTGTGAAATTCTTTAAAATGAGGTTACATTTCTCCCTTACCCATTACTTACATCTGATTTTCTTTTGAACTCGCCTGATAACGTAGCTTGCATACTTTTTTTGCTTTGTCTTTTTAATGCATTCATCTTATAAATACAGAATCTTTTCGTTTCCGCTCTATTGTGTTCCTTTTAAATATGTACTCTTTGAGAATCGCTCTAGCGTGGAGGCGAAAATGGCATGGCTTGAAATGAACACAAAACCTGTCCAGCCAAGAACACTGCACCTGTTTGCTGCTGGGACTAAGAGACTCTAACCAGGTGTTATCTAACAAGGCTTGCCTCATGACATCCTCTGGTGAATTTCAACTCATGACAAGCCATATTTATTCTCATTTCTCTCTCACACTTGAGTGCATTTGCACCTGAACCAACAACCAACAATTAAGTATGGTGCATTGTTCTTTCTGCCAGGAATTCACTTTGTTGATGCACCCCTTTGATGTCACTGGGAATGATAGTTGCCTTTCAAAGTCATTGTTAACACTGTTACTTGCACTTTTCCACATCCACAATGCCACTCTGTATGTATTAAAAGTAAGACACCAAGTGAGCGAATATATTATCCTCCTCAATATAACATGCTCTTTACAGAGCATCGGTGCTGTTGAAGCAGTCTCTTGGCAAGAGTTGTCTTAGGTGGTTTGTCATTGCCGCCCCAGCAGTCAGTCGGGGCAGGAATTTGGAATTTGCTAGGGTACCCGGCAATAATTCATCTACTCTTCGTAAAATCACAGTGGGATCATTAACATCCATCTGGACGACAATTGCTGGCAGAGGGGTCTTCCAGCTTAACGTCCTTCCAATGGACGGCACACACATTGATGCTGCGACTTGCAAGCAAAACACCAGGATGAGAGTTTATAGTTGGGTTTTTCTCACCAAGGCTATGCAGGTCAGAGGCAAATGTGCATACTTCTAAGTTATCCTGTCAGCCTCGAATAAATCATACGAGACAGATATTTGGAAGAAATGTTTCTCACTATTTTGATATCCTCCTGCCATAGTCTGACTCTTTTAGACACAAGCCCAACCTGTATGCAGTGAGAAATGGATATAAACCTAATGTCATATCTGAAGATGGGACTGGCAGGATGGCCTAGATGTACACACGCACACACGTCTTTAAGCTGTCTCGCCTGGGTTTGAATCTCGGCCCAACTATAAATTGTCATTCCGGTGTTTCACAGGCAGGGTGATTCATCAATGTCTGTGCTATCCCTTGGATGGATGTGAAACTGGGTGTCCCGTCTTGCGGCATTAGTTGGTGGACGTTAAAGATCCCATGGTGTCCTTTGTGAAGAGCAGACGAGCTATCTCTGGCACCCTGGCCAAATTACAAATTCCTGCTATAACTTACAGAGCTGTTGGCAGATTTTGCTCTAAGATTTAAAATCACCTCATCCTCAAACAACTACCATCAGCAGCTCAGCCATGCCCATGGCCAATGAGATGCTACCCCGCAGCTTTGTGCTGCACACGAAAGCAGAAGATATCTGAAGATGTAGTAAATACTCATTCTTTTATACTGTCAAGTCAGGCAGCTAGCTATCTTTGGATCTCTGAGCCGGAGGTCCATAAGAACTCTGTGAGTGACTGAAACAGTGCTTGCTGTTTGGAGCATGTCACCAGTACAACTTGAATTAATGCTGCATTGTTTTATGATTAATATTCCCCAAGGATCACCCAAATACAAACCAAAACAGGTGGTTGTTCATACATGGGGAGGCAAATCTTTCCCTCCTTTGGAACAATCACACACTCTTCAATCCCACTCTTCCCTCCAGGTCTTCAAAATAGCTGTTCACCTCCATCTCTTATCTTCACCCATCCAAAACCATGATCTTTTCTACCCCCGTTAATCCACCCCAAACCCACCTCCTTTATATTGCAGAACATATGATTTTGTTTTCATAAAAAGTGGTACAGAAGTTTTTTTGCCCATACCCCTAATTAATTGATACCATGTTTAAATGCGTGAATTTGAAGAAAATTTAATCATAAACTAAAATAACAAAATATATTTTAAGTTAGATGTGCATTATAAATGTTATTGTTATTAATGTATTGAACACAAAATGTATTGAAGACACATGTCTTCCCACACATCCCAAAACGAAAAAATACCGCAAATCAAGGAAAATTTGTTACTTTTAGTTTTTCTTGCATACAGGCTACAAATACATTGATAAATACATCTTAAATGATTTGAAGGTTCATTATTTCATGTATGAATATAATGTATAAATAAAATGCATAAATCATCAACATAAATGACACTTTCAGTGCGTTTGCAGGCAAAGGGAAGACAAACACCTTGAAAGTCTTGACCAGCAACAGGGAAACCCAGAACACATTCCTATAGTTGGGTCATGTATGGGACCTCTCCCGAGAATTGATGGACAAACTAGAGTCATTTACTTGCCTCCTCCATGCACCAAAGGAATCATCCACTAAGGTCAATGATCTCAGGTACGACCTATTCTGTGCTAAGAAAGGTGAGATAGAGAGCCACCAGCTTCCACCATGCAGGGACTGCTTAGTGAAACACACACAAAGAGCCAACTACCAGGCAGCAATATGGAGACGATGTCTTGAACAGGATCCAAAAGTACCAAGTCCTTTTGGCCGAGGATGGAAGATGGAGAAGGAAGAAGGAGTTCAACAGTTGGTGGTGCACTGGATGGATGGTCAGCCAGCACCTGAGGTGGTCCTTCATTTTTTTGGCCTGCAATTGTAAAAGGAAGTGTTCACAACCAAAATGTGTTTGTTTGTCAAACGGACTGAAATGCACTAATATGTGCAGACTGTCAGACTGTGAGAACCAGGCATCCATCTTTGAGTCAGAGGGTGGGGAAAGTTTAGATGAGGATATTGAAGAACTGGATAATGATTATTATTTTTAAGTTAATCTTGAACATTTTATATCACTTACTATCAGTGCATATGATCAGAGATATCTTAGAAACTATAAAGGATCCGTCTTTGGTTCATCAGACAATATGTTTATTAGCAACACATTGGGCCTAGGTAATGGCCTTGTTTGTGTGGAACATAGACATGTGTTGGTTGCCATGGGTCTGGAATTGTGAACCAGAATAGCAGGAAGTTCCTTGACTTTGCAAGAAGTGATGGAATTAGAGTGGCTGGTTCATGGTTTCAGCACCCACAGGCCAATCGCTGGACTTGGTATTCCAACGCTGGTGATGTGGCAAAGGAGAGTGACCATATGCTCGTTGATGATCACTGGAGGATGATCCAGAACTGCAGGTTCTCATGGAGTGCTCAGTTCCTCAATACCGACCACAGGGTTGTTGGAGCAACTCTGAAGTTGCAGCTTAAATCTGGGAGAATGTTACCATCCGAGCTGAGGTTGGATGTTGGCAAGCTCAAAGATGAGAGGGTAGCTGAGGAGTTTGCGAACAACCTGAGTGGGGATTTGGGGGGTGTGGGTGCTTTGGGTAATCCTGAAGAGTTGTGGAGTGCCTTTAAGACCACCATCCTTGATGTTGCCGGGAGATGTCTTGGAACTCACCGAAGGGCGGAAAATAATTTTGTCTCTCAAGGGACACTGGATACTATTGACCAGAATCGCAAGGCCAGGCTGAATGGCAGAGCTGAGCTGTTCAGGGAGCTGAGGTGTAAAACTGTGTGTGCGCTCAGGGTGGACAAGGAGGCCTATGTGCGAGAAATCTGAGGAGGTAGAGCATCACCTGTGGTCAAGTGATTCTCGTCCTGCTTACAGGGAAATTTGCGCATTGTGTTCCTCCAAGCCCATCCCTCAGTGTACTGCAGTTAGAGTGGAGGGTGGTGGGCTCTTGACAGAGGAGTCCGAAGTGAAGACCAGCTGGGCTGGTTACATTGAGCGGCTGTACCAGCCTGATCCACCAGCTGTCGTGTTGGATGTCAGGGGTGTTACTATCCCTATTGCTGACTGTCCAATCAGCTGTGATCTACCTTCATTTGTGGAAGCTCAGGCTGCGGTGAACCGGTTGAAATGGGAGTAAAGCTCCAGGGATCTGTGGCATCCATGCTGAACTTCTCAAGGCTGGTGGAAATGCTGTACTCATGCCGTTGCATGCAGTTCTGTGCTCTGCCTGGAACACATGCATCATCCCAACTGACTGGAAGAGGGT
The DNA here is from genome assembly GCA_035128595.1 of Eptatretus atami. NCBI lineage: Eukaryota > Metazoa > Chordata > Myxini > Myxiniformes > Myxinidae > Eptatretus > Eptatretus atami. The sequence goes on along the minus strand of CM068954.1, from coordinate 167,497,880 downwards.
GCTTGTTCTCTCTTTCTGGAAAGTGAAGGGTGATCGCCAGGACTGCAACAACTACCATGAGGTGATCCTACTCTCAGTGCCGGGCAAGACCCTTGCTCGGATAATTAATTATTGATGGGGTTCGGCACCATCTGCTTGAGCTCCAGTATCCAGAGCAGTCAGGCTTTACACCAAAGAGGTCAACAATTGACTGTATCCTTGCTCTTTGAGTCCTCACCGAACGCAGACGAGAGTTTGGGCACGGGCTGCTTGCAGCCTATGTTTATCTCTGCAAAGCATTTGTTTCAAGTTAATCAGGATGCCCTCTGAAGGATTCTTGGTCTTTGTGGGGTGCCACCAAAACTGATCAATCTGATGTCTGAACTCTACTCTGGTACTGAGAGTGCTGTGAGATGTGGTGATGCCATCTCCGACTTATTTCCAGTTGCTACTGGACTGGATTATGGGGAGGATGTCGTAGAGAACAAGCTGCGGTGCATCATATGGGAATGTTATTGTTAGTTTGCAGATCTCTAACTTTGATTTCGCAGGTGATGCAGTCATCTTTGCGGAGACTCTAGATATCCTTTTTGGGGCCCTCGAGGTGCTGAATGATGAGTCGGAGCCACTGTGATTACGAGTTTCCTGGGTCAAAACTAAGATCCAGGCTTTCAATGACATCTTGGATGCTGCTCTCTTGGCTGTACCTGTTTGTGGTGAGGATGTTGAGGTCACGGAGAGATTCACTTGGCAGTGATATTCATGTCTCTACTGGCTGCAAGACAGAGGTTAATAGACATCTGGGTCAGGCTTGGGGAGTGATGGATGCACTGGATCATGGGGTGTGAGGCTGCCGATACCTGTGCAGGAGGACGAAAGTCCAAGTCTTCAGGTCCTTGGTGCTTCCAATCTTGCTCTATGGATGTGAGACTTGGACTCTGACCAGGGATCTGAGATGGAGATTTAATTCCTTTGGTACCAGTTCTCTTAAGCGAATGCTTGGCTATCGATGTTCGGACTTTGTGTCCACCGAGCCGTTGCTGAGAGAGACTCAAATGATATTTGTTACCTGCATTGTCTGTGAGCATCAGCTGCGGCTGTATGGATCTGTGGCTTGTTTTTCTGATGCTGATCCTGCTCATCAGATTCTCTCAGCGAGGGAGCCTCGTGAGTGGAGGAGGCCAATGGGCCAACCATGTGCCTCATGGTTGCAGCAGGTTCATCAGCATCTCAAGCAGATGGGGATGGGCCCGGTATCCAGCCCTGGAGTACCAGCAGAAATTGGATACAGCGACGCGCTGCTCCGGCGCATGCTCCCATACCTGACATGACCTGACCTGTAGAGCTAAGTGACTTTCAACGTTGCACGACCATAGGATAATTTCATCAAATTTGTGCCCTGCTGCAGCTGCCCTGGTCAACTTTAAGTGCTGTTATTGTGAAGTGGTAACATCTTGGGGCAACAACAGCTCAGCCACGAAGTGATGGGCCACACAAACTCACAGAACGGGACCACCAAGTGCTGAAGTGGGTGGCGTGGAAAAATCATCTGTTATCAGTTGCAGCACTCACTACCGAGTTCCAAACTGACTCTGGAAGCAACATAAGCACAAGCACTGTTCGGCGAGAGCTTCTTGAAATGGGTTTCAACAAAGGCACAGACACTGGGGTGGCTTTATTGACGCTTGAAGGACAACGCTCTGTGCAGTGTCCTGGCGTTTTTTTTTAGTATAACCAGTTTGAATATGCAGTTTTAATGTACCCAAATTCCTAAAAAGATGCTTGGTACTACAAAACTTTAATATAGACATAAAC
>CM068954.1:167483844-167494721 GCA_035128595.1 Eptatretus atami | reverse complement strand
GAAGGAACAAATCAAAAGATGTGTTCAAACACGTATCTGGCTGTTCGTCCAAGAGTGATTTTCACCTCTTGACGTCTGATTCCTGCAGTTAAGGATGATGTTCTGCCGCCTCAAAACTTAGCAATATTATTTATGAGTTGAAGTACGGATGTGATGCTCGGTATGTAGGCAGAACTATCCAGACTCTGACTGAAGAATCAAACAGCATGTCCTTTGTCCATCAGGAAAAACACAATTGGTACACGAATACATCCGGTACCTGCTTGTAGGAAGGTCCACGCATCAATCCCAACATCGTGTGCATCTGCTATTGGACAGCATTTGATTGAGAATGCAAAGTGTGCTGAACATTATAATGTGGATGCATTAAAGATAATAATTCCAGCAATCTGTGTGTGTGTGTGTGTGTGTGTGTGTGTGTGTGTGTGTGTGTGGTGGTGTGTTTTAGTGTGTTGTCTGTCTGTCTCGACCGCCGTTTCTCGACGACCGCCGGTCCGATCTGATTGAAACTTGCCAGGAATAATTGCCAGGGCCCCGCAGATGTGCCTTTTCGAGGTTTGATATCAATCGGACAAGCGGTTCCCAAGTTACGGCCATTTATCTGTCGGCCAATGACAAGACACGGTGCTATGACGTCACAAATGACGTCACAATTAATGTGTTTTTTTTGTTTGTTTGTTTTTTTTTGCACGATCGACGGTCCGATTTGACTGAAACTTGCCAGGAATATTGCCGGGCCCCGCGGATGTGCTTTTCAAGGTTTGATATTAATCGGACGAGCGGTTCCAAGTTACGGCCATTTATCTGTCGACCAATGACAGGACAACACAATTCTTCTTCGTTTGGATATGACGTCACAATTGACGCTGGGGACCTGAGTAGTTTCCCAAGTTATGGCCATTTATGATACGGTTGGTCCAATAATATTGAAATAATGCCCCAATCCAGTCGTCGTTTACGCACCTACGGGCCCGTACTAGTTAAAAGATAATGAGAGGACGAAGTATACCGCATTTCTGAATACTGGAAGTGACATTTATCTATTCCATGGACCCCATGTTTTGTCGGCAAAAAGAGTTTGTCCACACACTTTGCTTATTTGTGCAAAGAAGAAGAGGAACACAAACTCGTCTCACGATCACAGATATTGATGAAGAGGATTCTACAACAGCCTTTGTGGCTCCGCCTCAGCTTTGCAACCTCCAATTGGAGAGCTGAACACTGAGCAGGCTCCTCCCACCGAGACCGTTGGGAGATGATGACGCATCAGCAGAGAACGCCCAATCAGAATTGACTTTGGTGATAGGTGTCTATTAGACTGTTCTTCTTCATTACTCATCACTTTGTGCGAATTTCACCGATGAGAGCACAACAAAAAGCTTTGTGGTTTTCTTTTTATGGTAATGTCCTTCAAAATGTCTCTGTTTATGTCTATATTAAAGTTTTGTAGTACCAAGCATCTTTTTAGGAATTTGGGTACATTAAAACTGCATATTCAAACTGGTTATACTAAAAAAAAACGCCAGGACACTGCACAGAGCGTTGTCCTTCAAGCGTCAATAAAGCCACCCCAGTGTCTGTGCCTTTGTTGAAACCCATTTCAAGAAGCTCTCGCCGAACAGTGCTTGTGCTTATGTTGCTTCCAGAGTCAGTTTGGAACTCGGTAGTGAGTGCTGCAACTGATAACAGATGATTTTTCCACGCCACCCACTTCAGCACTTGGTGGTCCCGTTCTGTGAGTTTGTGTGGCCCATCACTTCGTGGCTGAGCTGTTGTTGCCCCAAGATGTTACCACTTCACAATAACAGCACTTAAAGTTGACCAGGGCAGCTGCAGCAGGGCACAAATTTGATGAAATTATCCTATGGTCGTGCAACGTTGAAAGTCACTTAGCTCTACAGGTCAGGTCATGTCAGGTATGGAGCATGCGCCGGAGCACGCGTCGCTGTATCCAATTTCTGCTGGTACTCCAGGGCTGGATACCGGGCCCATCCCCATCTGCTTGAGATGCTGATGAACCTGCTGCAACCATGAGGCACATGGTTGGCCCATTGGCCTCCTCCACTCACGAGGCTCCTCGCTGAGAGAATCTGATGAGCAGGATCAGCATCAGAAAAACAAGCCACAGATCCATACAGCGCAGCTGATGCTCACAGACAATGCAGGTAACAAATATCATTTGAGTCTCTCTCAGCAACGGCTCGGTGGACACAAAGTCCGAACATCGATAGCCAAGCATTCGCTTAAGAGAACTGGTACAAAGGAATTAAATCTCCATCTCAGATCCCTGGTCAGAGTCCAAGTCTCACATCCATAGAGCAAGATTGGAAGCACCAAGGACCTGAAGACTTGGACTTTCGTCCTCCTGCACAGGTATCGGCAGCCTCACACCCATGATCCAGTGCATCCATCACTCCCCAAGCCTGACCCAGATGTCTATTAACCTCTGTCTTGCAGCCAGTAGAGACATGAATATCACGGCCAAGTGAATCTCTCCGTGACCTCAAAAATCCTCACCACAAACAGGTACAGCCAAGAGAGCAGCATCCAAATGTCATTGAAAGCCTGGATCTTAGTTTTGACCCAGGAAACTCGTAATCACAGTGGCTCCGACTCATCATTCAGCACCTCGAGGGCCCCAAAAAGGATATCTAGAGTCTCCGCAAAGATGACTGCATCACCTGCGAAATCAAAGTTAGAGATCTGCAAACTAACAATAACATTCCCATATGATGCACCGCAGCTTGTTCTCTACGACATCCTCCCCATAATCCAGTCCAGTAGCAACTGGAAATAAGTCGGAGATGGCATCACCACATCTCACAGCACTCTCAGTACAAGAGTAGAGTTCAGACATCAGATTGATCAGTTTTGGTGGCACCCCACAAAGACCAAGAATCCTTCAGAGGGCATCCTGATTAACTTGAAACAAATGCTTTGCAGAGATAAACATAGGCTGCAAGCAGCCCGTGCCAAACTCTCGTCTGCGTTCGGTGAGGACTCAAAGAGCAAGGATACAGTCAATTGTTGACCTCTTTGGTGTAAAGCCTGACTGCTCTGGATACTGGAGCTCAAGCAGATGGTGCCGAACCAATCAATAATTAATTATCCGAGCAAGGGTCTTGCCCGGCACTGAGAGTAGGATCACCTCATGGTAGTTGTTGCAGTCCTGGCGATCACCCTTCACTTTCCAGAAAGAGAGAACAAGCACCCTCTTCCAGTCAGTTGGGATGATGCATGTGTTCCAGGCAGAGCACAGAACTGCATGCAACGGCATGAGTACAGCATTTCCACCAGCCTTGAGAAGTTCAGCTGGATGCCACAGATCCTGGAGCTTTACTCCCATTTCAACCGGTTCACCGCAGCCTGAGCTTCCACAAATGAAGGTAGATCACAGCTGATTGGACAGTCAGCAATAGGGATAGTAACACCCTGACATCCAACACGACAGCTGGTGGATCAGGCTGGTACAGCCGCTCAATGTAACCAGCCCAGCTGGTCTTCACTTCGGACTCCTCTGTCAGAGCCACCACCCTCCACTCTAACTGCAGTACACTGAGGATGGGCTTGGAGGAACACAATGCGCAAATTTCCCTGTAAGCAGGACGAGAATCACTTGACCACAGGTGATGCTCTACCTCCTCAGATTTCTCGCACATAGGCCTCCTTGTCCACCCTGAGCGCACACACAGTTTTACACCTCAGCTCCCTGAACAGCTCAGCTCTGCCATTCAGCCTGGCCTTGCGATTCTGGTCAATAGTATCCAGTGTCCCTTGAGAGACAAAATTATTTTCCGCCCTTCGGTGAGTTCCAAGACATCTCCGGCAACATCAAGGATGGTGGTCTTAAAGGCACTCCACAACTCTTCAGGATTACCCAAAGCACCCACACCCCCCAAATCCCCACTCAGGTTGTTTCGCAAACTCCTCAGCTACCCTCTCATCTTTGAGCTTGCCAACATCCAACCTCAGCTCGGATGGTAACATTCCCCAGATTTAAGCTGCAACTTCAGAGTTGCTCCAACAACCCTGTGGTCGGTATTGAGGAACTGAGCACTCCATGAGAACCTGCAGTTCTGGATCATCCTCCAGTGATCATCAACGAGCATATGGTCACTCTCCTTGCCACATCACCAGGTTGGAATACAAAGTCCAGCGATTGGCCTGTGGGTGCTGAAACCATGAACCAGCCACTCTAATTCCATCACTTCTTGCAAAGTCAAGGAACTTCCTGCTATTCTGGTTCACAATTCCAGACCCATGGCAACCAACACATGTCTATGTTCCACACAAACAAGGCCATTACCTAGGCCCAATGTGTTGCTAATAAACATATTGTCTGATGAACAAAAGACGGATCCTTTATAGTTTCTAAGATATCTCTGATCATATGCACTGATAGTAAGTGATATAAAATGTTCAAGATTAACTTAAAAATAATAATCATTATCCAGTTCTTCAATATCCTCATCTAAACTTTCCCCACCCTCTGACTCAAAGATGGATGCCTGGTTCTCACAGTCTGACAGTCTGCACATATTAGTGCATTTCAGTCCGTTTGACAAACAAACACATTTTGGTTGTGAACCTTCCTTTTACAATTGCAGGCCAAAAAAATGAAGGACCACCTCAGGTGCTGGCTGACCATCCATCCAGTGCACCACCAACTGTTGAACTCCTTCTTCCTTCTCCATCTTCCATCCTCGGCCAAAAGGACTTGGTACTTTTGGATCCTGTTCAAGACATCGTCTCCATATTGCTGCCTGGTAGTTGGCTCTTTGTGTGTGTTTCACTAAGCAGTCCCTGCATGGTGGAAGCTGGTGGCTCTCTATCTCACCTTTCTTAGCACAGAATAGGTCGTACCTGAGATCATTGACCTTAGTGGATGATTCTTTGGTGCATGGAGGAGGCAAGTAAATGACTCTAGTTTGTCCATCAATTCTCGGGAGAGGTCCCATACATGACCCAACTATAGGAATGTGTTCTGGGTTTCCCTGTTGCTGGTCAAGACTTTCAAGGTGTTTGTCTTCCCTTTGCCTGCAAACGCACTGAAAGTGTCATTTATGTTGATGATTTATGCATTTTATTTATACATTATATTCATACATGAAATAATGAACCTTCAAATCATTTAAGATGTATTTATCAATGTATTTGTAGCCTGTATGCAAGAAAAACTAAAGTAACAATTTTCCTTGATTTGCGGTATTTTTTCGTTTGGGATGTGTGGGAAGACATGTGTCTTCAATACATTTTGTGTTCAATACATTAATAACAATAACATTTATAATGCACATCTAACTTAAAATATATTTTGTTATTTGTTTATGATTAAATTTTCTTCAAATTCACGCATTTAAAACATGGTATCAATTAATTAGGGGTATGGGCAAAAAAACTTCTGTACCACTTTTTATGAAAACAAAATCATATGTTCTGCAATATAAAGGAGGTGGTTTGGGGTGGATTAACGGGGGTAGAAAAGATCATGGTTTTGGATGGGTGAAGATAAGAGATGGAGGTGAACAGCTATTTTGAAGACCTGGAGGGAAGAGTGGGATTGAAGAGTGTGTGATTGTTCCAAAGGAGGGAAAGATTTGCCTCCCCATGTATGAACAACCACCTGTTTTGGTTTGTATTTGGGTGATCCTTGGGGAATATTAATCATAAAACAATGCAGCATTAATTCAAGTTGTACTGGTGACATGCTCCAAACAGCAAGCACTGTTTCAGTCACTCACAGAGTCTTTATGGACCTCCGGCTCAGAGATCCAAAGATAGCTAGCTGCCTGACTTGACAGTATAAAAGAATGAGTATTTACTACATCTTCAGATATCTTCTGCTTTCGTGTGCAGCACAAAGCTGCGGGGTAGCATCTCATTGGCCATGGGCATGGCTGAGCTGCTGATGGTAGTTGTTTGAGGATGAGGTGATTTAAAATCTTAGAGCAAAATTGCCAACAGCTCTGTAAGTTATAGCAGGAATTTGTAATTTGGCCAGGGTGCCAGAGATAGCTCGTCTGCTCTTCACAAAGGACACCATGGGATCTTTAACGTCCACCAACTAATGCCGCAAGACGGGAACACCAGTTTCACATCCATCCAAGGGATAGCACAGACATTGATGAATCACCCTGCCTGTGAAACACCGGAATGACAATTTATAGTTGGCCGAGATTCAAACCCAGGCGAGACAGCTTAAAGACGTGTGTGCGTGTGTACATCTAGGCCATCCTGCCAGTCCATCTTCAGATATGACATTAGGTTTATATCCATTTCTCACTGCATACAGGTTGGGCTTGTGTCTAAAAGAGTCAGACTATGGCAGGAGGATATCAAAATAGTGAGAAACATTTCTTCAAAATATCTGTCTCGTATGATTTATTCGAGGCTGACAGGATAACTTAGAAGTATGCACATTTGCCTCTGACCTGCATAGCCTTGGTGAGAAAAACCCTATAAACTCTCATCCTGGTGTTTTGCTTGCAAGTCGCAGCATAATGTGTGTGCGTCCATGGAAGGACGTTAAGCTGGAAGACCCCTCTGCCAGCAATTGTCGTCCAGATGGATGTTAATGATCCCACTGTGATTTTACGAAGAGTAGATGAATTATTGCCGGGTACCCTAGCAAATTCCAAATTCCTGCCCCGACTGACTGCTGGGGCGGCAATGACAAACCACCTAAGACAACTCTTGCCAAGAGACTGCTTCAACAGCACCGATGCTCTGTAAAGAGCATGTTATATTGAGGAGGATAATATATTCGCTCACTGGGTGTCTTACTTTTAATACATACAGAGTGCATTGTGGATGTGGAAAAGTGCAAGTAACAGTGTTAACAATGACTTTGAAAGGCAACTATCATTCCCAGTGACACAAAGGGGTGCATCAACAAAGTGAATTCCTGGCAGAAAGAACAATGCACCAATACTTAATTGTTGGTTGTTGGTTCAGGTGCAAATGCACTCAAGTGTGAGAGAGAAATGAGAAATAAATATGGCTTGTCATGAGTTGAAATTCACCAGAGGATGTCATGAGGCAAGCCTTGTTAGATAACACCTGTTAGAGTTCTTAGTCCCAGGCAGCAAACAGGTGCAAGTGTTCTTGGCTGGACAGGTTTTTGTTTCATTTCAAGCCATGCCATTTTCGCCTCCACGCTAGAGCGATTCTCAAAGAGTACATATTTAAAAGGAACACAATAGAGCGGAAACGAAAAGATTCTGTATTTTATAGATGAATGCATTAAAAAGACAAAGCAAAAAAAAGTATGCAAGCTACGTTATCAGGCGAGTTCAAAAGAAATCAGATGTAAGTAATGGGTAAGGGAGAAATGTAACCTCATTTTAAAGAATTTCACAAACTTTTTTCAATCAAATAAAAATGATAGCTATTTAGATACCATCAGACTGTTTTTTAATTTCTTTTTTAAAAACATCTAATGATTGGAATTGAGCACATTCGTTGATGACAAACGAAAAACCAAAGGCAAATTGTGACCTTGAATGTGTTTTGCAGAGTATTTTAGCACCCTGTACAATCACCTTCTCACCTTGTGATCAGATGTACAGGTCTGTATAAATATATAGCCTCAATTACAGTTTATTTAACTCCTCAAAACTTTAATTAGATGCAATGTATTTTGCTTTCCTACATGTGGTGTTATGGTTCTAAAAAAATATTGGTTGTAGATGGAAAGATACATTTTCAAAATGAAAGCTCCAGCAACTGGTATAGAGGAACACGTATGTAAGATGCCCGGGCAGGCAAGGCTCGGACGAATTTTTCAACCACAATCAGACACAGGTGGAGGCCATTCAGCCCGTCATGACTGCACCACATCAACACCACCCAATTTATCAACACAAGATCAAAATAACAAAATGCAAATATATAAATTTTTTTTTAATAGTTTTTGTATTTTTCCCTCCAGGGGAGGGGCATGGGCTTGGGTAAAAAAAACACACATCAAACCACATAACACCCTTTGATGAGACCACCACCAACAGCACTCCGTACACATGCACACAATCACCCATCAATGCTCAAGCTACCGAAAAGTCCTGCAAACATCCCTATACCTGTCTATCTCCATAACTTTGAGGTACCTATCTAATTCTAATTTAAACTTATCTCCTGTTTCTGCTGCCACGACTTTCCAAGGAGACCATTCCATGCATTAACTACTCTCTGAGTAAAAGTCCCCTGCCTTCCTACCATCTCAACTCTCCTCTTCTTGACTCTCAGGCTATGGTCCCTGGTTCTATGCACTATCTACTCTGCTGAAATATCATCTACACTTATTTTATCTATACCCTTCATTATCTTTAACATCTCCATCATATCTCCTCGTACCGCCTCATTTCTTGTGAATAAAGCCCTGTCTCCTCAGCGCTCCTCATAGCTGCGTCTAGCTCGGCCGAATCAATCCGTAGCCCTGTGCTGATCCCTCTCTATGGCAATCTATGTCCTTCCTGAGTTGTGGTGACCAAACTGTACACATTATTCTAAGGTGTGGCCCTCACTAAATTCCTGTGTCAATGTCTACACCACCTCTTTTAATTTATAAATGATCCTCCTCTGAATACAACCTAAACCACATTTGCTTCACCTATAGCTGCCTGGCACTGTGCTGCCTGCTTACCTCCATATGTATTACCACCCCCAGATCCTTCTCCTGTGTGACACGCTCCAAAATTACCCCTTGCATCCTGTAATCTCTATTTTCATTTTTTCTTTCTCATTCCCAACACCTTTACACTTGCTCAGGTTAAATTATATCTGCAATCTTTTGCCCAATCTATACAAGTATCAATACTTTCCTGAATCTGATCACCACCCCCTCTGCTATCCACTTACCTTCAAGCTTTGTGTCATCTGCAAATTTGGAAAGCCTACTCTTCACCCCACTATCCAAATCAATATGTAAATAATGAATAGTAATGGTCAAGTACTGATCCCTGAGGTACACAACTACTTCCATTCTCCCAGCAAGAATATCCTCCCACTTATAGCCACAAAGTGCTCTTCTGAGTGGTCTTAATTCAGGATTGTGCAGATATCGTGTGCCTGGTGCTAAATTCCTCCCTTGTGGGGAAAGGAGGGATGTGGGGGTTGGAGGATCATGTGAATTAAAAACAAGCTCAAATGAACTAAGATCCTCGTCCTCTTAATGATGACGTCATAAAAACGAATATGACGTCATTGTGATGTATCAGGTTTGTGATAAATTATCTGTGCTAATGCCAGGCTTGATTCCCGCAAACAAAATTCAAACAGCTTGCCTAGTTTCGGAGATAATGGTATAGGGCGATTTCCATTAGCGGTGATATTATGACGTCAACTTTATTTCTAGGAAAAATTTCCAAAATCGGAGATGGTTGCTGCCTGCGCGTGGGCTTTCTGCATATACATGGCAAGTTTTCCGAAGATCAGATGAAAACTCTGGGTTGTGAAACAAAAAAATGTAAAAAATAGCATGACGTCATAAAATTGATATGACGTCATAGTGATGTATCATATGTTCGGTAATTCATCTCTGCTAATGCCCTGTTCGATTCCCGCAAACAGAATTAAAAAGCTTGCCTAGTTTTGGAGATAATTTTTTCGGCGTTTTCCATTAGCGAGATATATTTGATGTCATAACTTTTTTTTCTAGGAGGATTTTCAAAATCGGAGATGGTTACTGTCTGCGCAGGGTATTTTACATATATACGCCAAGTTTCAGGAAGTTTCGATGAAAACTGTAGGCTGTGAAACAAAAAAAGTCCACAAGAAGAAGAAGAACAACAACAACGTGAGTAAGACTTAGAGATCCTCCACTAGTCCAGCGGATTAGCTCAACATATCAAGGCAATTGTTTCATTTTTTGATAAAAGCACCAAAATGGCACAAGCATAGAATATTTTGTACTAAACAATTTCAGATAATGGAGGCACTTGAAATTTACCTCTGTCGGGCAGGGCAGCTATTTTCCAAAATGGTGGCCATATGGCATTCGCAATATAGATATGCCGCTTCTCGATGTCACTTTATGATTCTAAAAGTCGTTTTAAAAGGTGTAAGTTGGTAATACTATTGCACCAGAATATCAAACAGGGGTTACTCAAAATATTATATGGCGCCATTTTACGAAAAATGTGGCAGAAATATTGAAAATTCAAGTGCTACTCATCACATTACAAATGAATTTAATAGCGACCACAATCAACCTAATAATGTGTTACATGTCTTTTCAGAGTATGGTGGTGGTGGTGGATGGTGGATATTGTGATACAGAGGTGGCGTTGCAGTAATAGGTGACCGATAGCAATACAGGTAATAGTGACTTATGACATTAATTAATTATCATGTCAAAACCGGTTTCAAACTTGTGGACCACATGTGCATCGCCTGCATATCAACAGCCAGTCATACAAACTGGGAACTTTGTGTATATGCCAGGAGCAAACAATGGAGTCGGCTTCGATGCCCGGCACTGGTCGAAACGGTCAGACATTGGGAGAGGGCAAAGTTTGTGCAACCATGCCACAAGTTGTGGACATGAAGAGGGCACATGCACAACCCTAACTTGCTGATAACGGCTGTCAATTCAATGAACTAAGGACATTGTTACCAAGAACATTGCAGTCGGACAGAATAGATGGGGTCTGGTATTGAAGCTGCTATGGTTGCCAAACGAGGCTAATGGCATCAACACAATGCATATCTTTGCGACATTTTCCCTTTCCAAGGAATCTTGATGTAGACCGGGCACTTTTCAGGACCCATCTTCTGTTCATCTTTAGCAGTGAGGAATTTGTGCATAAATCTCCTGATGATATACTCAGGATATCCATTCTCACTGAGGATGCCAGCAATCTTGTCCATCTCTGTATGAA
>CM068954.1:167469863-167483819 GCA_035128595.1 Eptatretus atami | reverse complement strand
ATACTCGATGGGACTCTTTTAGTTCATTGAGATACAAGATTGGTTTGATCAATGTATTAGTGAGTCGAGCTAAGAGGATATGTTCCAACTCCAAGCTTCATACAGAGATGGACAAGATTGCTGGCATCCTCAGTGAGAATGGATATCCTGAGTATATCATCAGGAGATTTATGCACAAATTCCTCACTGCTAAAGATGAACAGAAGATGGGTCCTGAAAAGTGCCCGGTCTACATCAAGATTCCTTGGAAAGGGAAAATGTCGCAAAGATATGAGGAACAAATCAAAAGATGTGTTCAAAACAGTATCTGGCTGTTCGTCCAAGAGTGATTTTCACCTCTTGACGTCTGATTCCTGCAGTTAAGGATGATGTTCTGCCGCCTCAAAACTTAGCAATATTATTTATGAGTTGAAGTACGGATGTGATGCTCGGTATGTAGGCAGAACTATCCAGACTCTGACTGACAGAATCAAACAGCATGTCCTTTGTCCATCAGGAAAAACACAATTGGTACACGAATACATCCGGTACCTGCTTGTAGGAAGGTCCCAGCATCAATCCCAACATCGTGTGCATCTGCTATTGGACAGCATTTGATTGAGAATGCAAAGTGTGCTGAACATTATAATGTGGATGCATTAAAGATAATAATTCCAGCAATCTGTGTGTGTGTGTGTGTGTGTGTGTGTGTGTGTGTGTGTGTGTGTGGTGTGTGTGTGTGTTGTATGTGTGTTGTCTGTCTGTCTTCTGACCGCCGTTTCTCGACGACCGCCGGTCCGATCTGATTGAAACTTGCCAGGAATAATTGCCAGGGCCCCGCAGATGTGCCTTTTCGAGGTTTGATATCAATCGGACAAGCGGTTCCCAAGTTACGGCCATTTATCTGTCGGCCAATGACAAGACACGGTGCTATGACGTCACAAATGACGTCACAATTAATGTGTTTTTTTTGTTTGTTTGTTTTTTTTTGCACGATCGACGGTCCGATTTGACTGAAACTTGCCAGGAATATTGCCGGGCCCCGCGGATGTGCTTTTCAAGGTTTGATATTAATCGGACGAGCGGTTCCAAGTTACGGCCATTTATCTGTCGACCAATGACAGGACAACACAATTCTTCTTCGTTTGGATATGACGTCACAATTGACGCTGGGGACCTGAGTAGTTTCCCAAGTTATGGCCATTTATGATACGGTTGGTCCAATAATATTGAAATAATGCCCCAATCCAGTCGTCGTTTACGCACCTACGGGCCCGTACTAGTTAAAAGATAATGAGAGGACGAAGTATACCGCATTTCTGAATACTGGAAGTGACATTTATCTATTCCATGGACCCCATGTTTTGTCGGCAAAAAGAGTTTGTCCACACACTTTGCTTATTTGTGCAAAGAAGAAGAGGAACACAAACTCGTCTCACGATCACAGATATTGATGAAGAGGATTCTACAACAGCCTTTGTGGCTCCGCCTCAGCTTCTGCAACCTCCAATTGGAGAGCTGAACACTGAGCAGGCTCCTCCCACCGAGACCGTTGGGAGATGATGACGCATCAGCAGAGAACGCCCAATCAGAATTGACTTTGGTGATAGGTGTCTATTAGACTGTTCTTCTTCATTACTCATCACTTTGTGCGAATTTCACCGATGAGAGCACAACAAAAAGCTTTGTGGTTTTCTTTTTATGGTAATGTCCTTCAAAATGTCTCTGTTTATGTCTATATTAAAGTTTTGTAGTACCAAGCATCTTTTTAGGAATTTGGGTACATTAAAACTGCATATTCAAACTGGTTATACTAAAAAAAAACGCCAGGACACTGCACAGAGCGTTGTCCTTCAAGCGTCAATAAAGCCACCCCAGTGTCTGTGCCTTTGTTGAAACCCATTTCAAGAAGCTCTCGCCGAACAGTGCTTGTGCTTATGTTGCTTCCAGAGTCAGTTTGGAACTCGGTAGTGAGTGCTGCAACTGATAACAGATGATTTTTCCACGCCACCCACTTCAGCACTTGGTGGTCCCGTTCTGTGAGTTTGTGTGGCCCATCACTTCGTGGCTGAGCTGTTGTTGCCCCAAGATGTTACCACTTCACAATAACAGCACTTAAAGTTGACCAGGGCAGCTGCAGCAGGGCACAAATTTGATGAAATTATCCTATGGTCGTGCAACGTTGAAAGTCACTTAGCTCTACAGGTCAGGTCATGTCAGGTATGGAGCATGCGCCGGAGCACGCGTCGCTGTATCCAATTTCTGCTGGTACTCCAGGGCTGGATACCGGGCCCATCCCCATCTGCTTGAGATGCTGATGAACCTGCTGCAACCATGAGGCACATGGTTGGCCCATTGGCCTCCTCCACTCACGAGGCTCCTCGCTGAGAGAATCTGATGAGCAGGATCAGCATCAGAAAAACAAGCCACAGATCCATACAGCGCAGCTGA
Source organism: Eptatretus atami (assembly GCA_035128595.1). Classification (NCBI taxonomy): domain Eukaryota; kingdom Metazoa; phylum Chordata; class Myxini; order Myxiniformes; family Myxinidae; genus Eptatretus; species Eptatretus atami. The sequence continues at coordinate 167,481,389 of CM068954.1, read as the reverse complement.
TGCTCACAGACAATGCAGGTAACAAATATCATTTGAGTCTCTCTCAGCAACGGCTCGGTGGACACAAAGTCCGAACATCGATAGCCAAGCATTCGCTTAAGAGAACTGGTACAAAGGAATTAAATCTCCATCTCAGATCCCTGGTCAGAGTCCAAGTCTCACATCCATAGAGCAAGATTGGAAGCACCAAGGACCTGAAGACTTGGACTTTCGTCCTCCTGCACAGGTATCGGCAGCCTCACACCCATGATCCAGTGCATCCATCACTCCCCAAGCCTGACCCAGATGTCTATTAACCTCTGTCTTGCAGCCAGTAGAGACATGAATATCACGGCCAAGTGAATCTCTCCGTGACCTCAAAAATCCTCACCACAAACAGGTACAGCCAAGAGAGCAGCATCCAAATGTCATTGAAAGCCTGGATCTTAGTTTTGACCCAGGAAACTCGTAATCACAGTGGCTCCGACTCATCATTCAGCACCTCGAGGGCCCCAAAAAGGATATCTAGAGTCTCCGCAAAGATGACTGCATCACCTGCGAAATCAAAGTTAGAGATCTGCAAACTAACAATAACATTCCCATATGATGCACCGCAGCTTGTTCTCTACGACATCCTCCCCATAATCCAGTCCAGTAGCAACTGGAAATAAGTCGGAGATGGCATCACCACATCTCACAGCACTCTCAGTACACAGAGTAGAGTTCAGACATCAGATTGATCAGTTTTGGTGGCACCCCACAAAGACCAAGAATCCTTCAGAGGGCATCCTGATTAACTTGAAACAAATGCTTTGCAGAGATAAACATAGGCTGCAAGCAGCCCGTGCCAAACTCTCGTCTGCGTTCGGTGAGGACTCAAAGAGCAAGGATACAGTCAATTGTTGACCTCTTTGGTGTAAAGCCTGACTGCTCTGGATACTGGAGCTCAAGCAGATGGTGCCGAACCAATCAATAATTAATTATCCGAGCAAGGGTCTTGCCCGGCACTGAGAGTAGGATCACCTCATGGTAGTTGTTGCAGTCCTGGCGATCACCCTTCACTTTCCAGAAAGAGAGAACAAGCACCCTCTTCCAGTCAGTTGGGATGATGCATGTGTTCCAGGCAGAGCACAGAACTGCATGCAACGGCATGAGTACAGCATTTCCACCAGCCTTGAGAAGTTCAGCATGGATGCCACAGATCCTGGAGCTTTACTCCCATTTCAACCGGTTCACCGCAGCCTGAGCTTCCACAAATGAAGGTAGATCACAGCTGATTGGACAGTCAGCAATAGGGATAGTAACACCCTGACATCCAACACGACAGCTGGTGGATCAGGCTGGTACAGCCGCTCAATGTAACCAGCCCAGCTGGTCTTCACTTCGGACTCCTCTGTCAGAGCCACCACCCTCCACTCTAACTGCAGTACACTGAGGATGGGCTTGGAGGAACACAATGCGCAAATTTCCCTGTAAGCAGGACGAGAATCACTTGACCACAGGTGATGCTCTACCTCCTCAGATTTCTCGCACATAGGCCTCCTTGTCCACCCTGAGCGCACACACAGTTTTACACCTCAGCTCCCTGAACAGCTCAGCTCTGCCATTCAGCCTGGCCTTGCGATTCTGGTCAATAGTATCCAGTGTCCCTTGAGAGACAAAATTATTTTCCGCCCTTCGGTGAGTTCCAAGACATCTCCGGCAACATCAAGGATGGTGGTCTTAAAGGCACTCCACAACTCTTCAGGATTACCCAAAGCACCCACACCCCCCAAATCCCCACTCAGGTTGTTTCGCAAACTCCTCAGCTACCCTCTCATCTTTGAGCTTGCCAACATCCAACCTCAGCTCGGATGGTAACATTCCCCAGATTTAAGCTGCAACTTCAGAGTTGCTCCAACAACCCTGTGGTCGGTATTGAGGAACTGAGCACTCCATGAGAACCTGCAGTTCTGGATCATCCTCCAGTGATCATCAACGAGCATATGGTCACTCTCCTTGCCACATCACCAGGTTGGAATACAAAGTCCAGCGATTGGCCTGTGGGTGCTGAAACCATGAACCAGCCACTCTAATTCCATCACTTCTTGCAAAGTCAAGGAACTTCCTGCTATTCTGGTTCACAATTCCAGACCCATGGCAACCAACACATGTCTATGTTCCACACAAACAAGGCCATTACCTAGGCCCAATGTGTTGCTAATAAACATATTGTCTGATGAACAAAAGACGGATCCTTTATAGTTTCTAAGATATCTCTGATCATATGCACTGATAGTAAGTGATATAAAATGTTCAAGATTAACTTAAAAATAATAATCATTATCCAGTTCTTCAATATCCTCATCTAAACTTTCCCCACCCTCTGACTCAAAGATGGATGCCTGGTTCTCACAGTCTGACAGTCTGCACATATTAGTGCATTTCAGTCCGTTTGACAAACAAACACATTTTGGTTGTGAACCTTCCTTTTACAATTGCAGGCCAAAAAAATGAAGGACCACCTCAGGTGCTGGCTGACCATCCATCCAGTGCACCACCAACTGTTGAACTCCTTCTTCCTTCTCCATCTTCCATCCTCGGCCAAAAGGACTTGGTACTTTTGGATCCTGTTCAAGACATCGTCTCCATATTGCTGCCTGGTAGTTGGCTCTTTGTGTGTGTTTCACTAAGCAGTCCCTGCATGGTGGAAGCTGGTGGCTCTCTATCTCACCTTTCTTAGCACAGAATAGGTCGTACCTGAGATCATTGACCTTAGTGGATGATTCTTTGGTGCATGGAGGAGGCAAGTAAATGACTCTAGTTTGTCCATCAATTCTCGGGAGAGGTCCCATACATGACCCAACTATAGGAATGTGTTCTGGGTTTCCCTGTTGCTGGTCAAGACTTTCAAGGTGTTTGTCTTCCCTTTGCCTGCAAACGCACTGAAAGTGTCATTTATGTTGATGATTTATGCATTTTATTTATACATTATATTCATACATGAAATAATGAACCTTCAAATCATTTAAGATGTATTTATCAATGTATTTGTAGCCTGTATGCAAGAAAAACTAAAGTAACAATTTTCCTTGATTTGCGGTATTTTTTCGTTTGGGATGTGTGGGAAGACATGTGTCTTCAATACATTTTGTGTTCAATACATTAATAACAATAACATTTATAATGCACATCTAACTTAAAATATATTTTGTTATTTAGTTTATGATTAAATTTTCTTCAAATTCACGCATTTAAAACATGGTATCAATTAATTAGGGGTATGGGCAAAAAAACTTCTGTACCACTTTTTATGAAAACAAAATCATATGTTCTGCAATATAAAGGAGGTGGTTTGGGGTGGATTAACGGGGGTAGAAAAGATCATGGTTTTGGATGGGTGAAGATAAGAGATGGAGGTGAACAGCTATTTTGAAGACCTGGAGGGAAGAGTGGGATTGAAGAGTGTGTGATTGTTCCAAAGGAGGGAAAGATTTGCCTCCCCATGTATGAACAACCACCTGTTTTGGTTTGTATTTGGGTGATCCTTGGGGAATATTAATCATAAAACAATGCAGCATTAATTCAAGTTGTACTGGTGACATGCTCCAAACAGCAAGCACTGTTTCAGTCACTCACAGAGTCTTTATGGACCTCCGGCTCAGAGATCCAAAGATAGCTAGCTGCCTGACTTGACAGTATAAAAGAATGAGTATTACTACATCTTCAGATATCTTCTGCTTTCGTGTGCAGCACAAAGCTGCGGGGTAGCATCTCATTGGCCATGGGCATGGCTGAGCTGCTGATGGTAGTTGTTTGAGGATGAGGTGATTTAAATCTTAGAGCAAAATCTGCCAACAGCTCTGTAAGTTATAGCAGGAATTTGTAATTTGGCCAGGGTGCCAGAGATAGCTCGTCTGCTCTTCACAAAGGACACCATGGGATCTTTAACGTCCACCAACTAATGCCGCAAGACGGGAACACCAGTTTCAACATCCATCCAAGGGATAGCACAGACATTGATGAATCACCCTGCCTGTGAAACACCGGAATGACAATTTATAGTTGGCCGAGATTCAAACCCAGGCAGAGACAGCTTAAAGACGTGTGTGCGTGTGTACATCTAGGCCATCCTGCCAGTCCATCTTCAGATATGACATTAGGTTTATATCCATTTCTCACTGCATACAGGTTGGGCTTGTGTCTAAAAGAGTCAGACTATGGCAGGAGGATATCAAAAATAGTGAGAAACATTTCTTCAAAATATCTGTCTCGTATGATTTATTCGAGGCTGACAGGATAACTTAGAAGTATGCACATTTGCCTCTGACCTGCATAGCCTTGGTGAGAAAAACCCTATAAACTCTCATCCTGGTGTTTTGCTTGCAAGTCGCAGCATAATGTGTGTGCCGTCCATGGAAGGACGTTAAGCTGGAAGACCCCTCTGCCAGCAATTGTCGTCCAGATGGATGTTAATGATCCCACTGTGATTTTACGAAGAGTAGATGAATTATTGCCGGGTACCCTAGCAAATTCCAAATTCCTGCCCCGACTGACTGCTGGGGCGGCAATGACAAACCACCTAAGACAACTCTTGCCAAGAGACTGCTTCAACAGCACCGATGCTCTGTAAAGAGCATGTTATATTGAGGAGGATAATATATTCGCTCACTGGGTGTCTTACTTTTAATACATACAGAGTGCATTGTGGATGTGGAAAAGTGCAAGTAACAGTGTTAACAATGACTTTGAAAGGCAACTATCATTCCCAGTGACATCAAAGGGGTGCATCAACAAAGTGAATTCCTGGCAGAAAGAACAATGCACCAATACTTAATTGTTGGTTGTTGGTTCAGGTGCAAATGCACTCAAGTGTGAGAGAGAAATGAGAAATAAATATGGCTTGTCATGAGTTGAAATTCACCAGAGGATGTCATGAGGCAAGCCTTGTAGATAACACCTGTTAGAGTTCTTAGTCCCAGCAGCAAACAGGTGCAGTGTTCTTGGCTGGACAGGTTTTTTGTTCATTTCAAGCCATGCCATTTTCGCCTCCACGCTAGAGCGATTCTCAAAGAGTACATATTTAAAAGGAACACAATAGAGCGGAAACGAAAAGATTCTGTATTTTATAGATGAATGCATTAAAAAGACAAAGCAAAAAAAAGTATGCAAGCTACGTTATCAGGCGAGTTCCAAAAGAAATCAGATGTAAGTAATGGGTAAGGGAGAAATGTAACCTCATTTTAAAGAATTTCACAAACTTTTTTTCAATCAAATAAAAATGATAGCTATTTTAGATACCATCAGACTGTTTTTTAATTTCTTTTTTAAAAACATCTAATGATTGGAATTGAGCACATTCGTTGATGACAAACGAAAAACCAAAGGCAAATTGTGACCTTGAATGTGTTTTTGCAGAGTATTTTAGACCCTGTACAATCACCTTCTCACCTTGTGATCAGATGTACAGGTCTGTATAAATATATAGCCTCAATTACAGTTCTCATTTAACTCCTCAAAACTTTAATTAGATGCAATGTATTTTGCTTTCCTACATGTGGTGTTATGGTTCTAAAAAAATATTGGTTGTAGATGGAAAGATACATTTTCAAAATGAAAGCTCCAGCAACTGGTATAGAGGAACACGTATGTAAGATGCCCGGGCAGGCAAGGCTCGGACGAATTTTTCAACCACAATCAGACACAGGTGGAGGCCATTCAGCCCGTCATGACTGCACCACATCAACACCACCCAATTTATCAACACAAGATCAAAATAACAAAATGCAAATATATAAATTTTTTTTTAATAGTTTTTGTATTTTTCCCTCCAGGGGAGGGGCATGGGCTTGGGTAAAAAAAACACACATCAAACCACATAACACCCTTTGATGAGACCACCACCAACAGCACTCCGTACACATGCACACAATCACCCATCAATGCTCAAGCTACCGAAAAGTCCTGCAAACATCCCTATACCTGTCTATCTCCATAACTTTGAGGTACCTATCTAATTCTAATTTAAACTTATCTCCTGTTTCTGCTGCCACGACTTTCCAAGGAGACCATTCCATGCATTAACTACTCTCTGAGTAAAAGTCCCCTGCCTTCCTACCATCTCAACTCTCCTCTTCTTGACTCTCAGGCTATGGTCCCTGGTTCTATCACTATCTACTCTGCTGAAAATCATCTACACTTATTTTATCTATACCCTTCATTATCTTTAACATCTCCATCATATCTCCTCGTACCGCCTCATTTCTTGTGAATAAAGCCCTGTCTCCTTCAGCGCTCCTCATAGCTGCGTCTAGCTCGGCCGAATCAATCCAGTAGCCCTGTGCTGATCCCTCTCTATGGCATCTATGTCCTTCCTGAGTTGTGGTGACCAAACTGTACACATTATTCTAAGGTGTGGCCCTCACTAAATTCCTGTGCAATGTCTACACCACCTCTTTTAATTTATAAATGATCCTCCTCTGAATACAACCTAAACCACATTTGCTTCACCTATAGCTGCCTGGCACTGTGCTGCCTGCTTACCTCCATATGTATTACCACCCCCAGATCCTTCTCCTGTGTGACACGCTCCAAAATTACCCTTGCATCCTGTAATCTCTATTTTCATTTTTTCTTTCTCATTCCCAACACCTTACACTTGCTCAGGTTAAATTATATCTGCAATCTTTTTGCCCAATCTATACAAGTATCAATACTTTCCTGAATCTGATCACCACCCCCTCTGCTATCCAACTTACCTTCAAGCTTTGTGTCATCTGCAAATTTGGAAAGCCTACTCTTCACCCCACTATCCAAATCAATATGTATAATAATGAATAGTAATGGTCAAGTACTGATCCCTGAGGTACACAACTACTTCCATTCTCCCAGCAAGAATATCCTCCCACTTATAGCCACAAAGTGGTCTTCTGAGTGGTCTTAATTCAGGATTGTGCAGATATCGTGTGCCTGGTGCTAAATTCCTCCCTTGTGGGGAAAGGAGGGATGTGGGGGTTGGAGGATCATGTGAATTAAAAACAAGCTCAAATGAACTAAGATCCTCGTCCTCTTAATGATGACGTCATAAAAACGAATATGACGTCATTGTGATGTATCAGGTTTGTGATAAATTATCTGTGCTAATGCCAGGCTTGATTCCCGCAAACAAAATTCAAACAGCTTGCCTAGTTTCGGAGATAATGGTATAGGGCGATTTCCATTAGCGGTGATATTATGACGTCAACTTTATTTCTAGGAAAAATTTCCAAAATCGGAGATGGTTGCTGCCTGCGCGTGGGCTTTCTGCATATACATGGCAAGTTTTCCGAAGATCAGATGAAAACTCTGGGTTGTGAAACAAAAAAATGTAAAAAATAGCATGACGTCATAAAATTGATATGACGTCATAGTGATGTATCATATGTTCGGTAATTCATCTCTGCTAATGCCCTGTTCGATTCCCGCAAACAGAATTAAAAAGCTTGCCTAGTTTTGGAGATAATTTTTTCGGCGTTTTCCATTAGCGAGATATATTTGATGTCATAACTTTTTTTTCTAGGAGGATTTTCAAAATCGGAGATGGTTACTGTCTGCGCAGGGTATTTTACATATATACGCCAAGTTTCAGGAAGTTTCGATGAAAACTGTAGGCTGTGAAACAAAAAAAGTCCACAAGAAGAAGAAGAACAACAACAACGTGAGTAAGACTTAGAGATCCTCCACTAGTCCAGCGGATTAGCTCAACATATCAAGGCAATTGTTTCATTTTTTGATAAAAGCACCAAATGGCACAAGCATAGAATATTTTGTACTAAACAATTTCAGATAATGGAGGCACTTGAACTTTACCTCTGTCGGGCAGGGCAGCTATTTTCCAAAATGGTGGCCATATGGCATTCGCAATATAGATATGCCGCTTCTCGATGTCACTTTATGATTCTAAAAGTCGTTTTAAAAGGTGTAAGTTGGTAATACTATTGCACCAGAATATCAAACAGTGGGTTCATAAAATATATATGGCCGCCATTTTACGAAAATGGTGGAGAAATATTGAAAATTCCAGTGCTACTCATACATTACAAATGAATTTAATAGCGACCACAATCAACCTAATAATGTGTTAATGTCTTTTCAGAGTATGTGTGGTGGTGGTGGATGGTGATATTGTGATAGCAGAGGTGGCGGTTGGCAGTAATAGGTGACCCGATCAGCAAATACAGGTAATAGTGACTTAGACATTAATAAATTTCATGTCAAAACCGGTTCAAACTTGTGGACCACATGTGCATCGCCTGCATATCAACAGCCAGTCATACAAACTGGGAACTTTGTGTATATGCCAGGAGCAAACAATGGAGTCGGCTTCGATGCCCGGCACTGGTCGAAACGGTCAGACATTGGGACAGAGGGCACAAGTTGTGTGCACATGCCACAAGTTGTGGAGCATGAAGAGGCACATGCACAACCCTAACTTGGCTGATAACGCTTGTCAAATTCAAATGAAACTAAGACATGTTACCAAGAACATTTGCAGTCGGACAGAATAGATGGTGGTCTGGTATTGAAGCTGCTATGTTGCCAACGGGGCTAAATGGCATCAACACAATGCACTGGCTGGTGAATGTGGGCTTTCTATAGATGGACATAGTAAACGAGGATGCAGATCTCTCAACGAGGACGTCCAGAAAGGGTAAGCAACCAGAATGTTCCAATTCCGTCGTGAACTTGAGGGCAGGATGAAGAGAATTCAATTCATTCAACAAGCGGTCACAGACTTCACGAGATTCAAACAGGCAAAATATGTCATCCACATATCTGTAGTATACGGTGGGGGATTGAGATACCTACAACTTGGTCAGCTTCTGCAGTTCTTGATAGCCAACAAAAATGTTTGCTAATGTTGGGCCCAAAGGAGAGCCCATGGCCACCCCATCAATTTGGAGGAACATAATGTTATTGAAGCTAAACTCGACATCTCTTGTCGCCATGTTCATCAATTATATGAAGACAGATTCAGGAATGGGCGGATGCTCAAGTTCCATGTGATACAGCAAATGCGTGCACATATTGATGGTCTCTGTCAAAGGGACATTTGTAAACAGGCTATCAATGTCACAAGAACACATGACATTCTCCAAACCAGAAAGACATGTCTCCCTTATGGCATCAGCAAAAGTGAAAGAATCTTTGATGACGAACCTGGATACTGACACGAGCGCTGGTTGCAGTAACTCTCCCAGCCATTTCACTAGCTGATGCTGGGCAGAGCCGACCATGGACAGAATTGGTCTCAGTGGAACATTCTTCCTGTGAATCTTTGGTAGATGAAGAGAGCCTATCGGCTTGATCCTCTTGTAATATTCCCTCGACAGTTCACCACGTTTATGCTTTTGGATCAAACTCTTACCGATTTCATTCTCCAAGCGTGACGTACGGTCATGTGTATCCACACTTCCCAGCTGTCGAAACTTGGACTGATCCTGTAGAATAACCAACATTTTGTTCACGTAGCCCACCTGGTTTAAAATAACCACACCAAAGCCTTTGTCAGGTTTACAGATGTGGATTTCAGGGTTTCTTCTTAAATTATTTAGGGCAGTAATGCATTCCCTTTCTAAATAGAAGTCAGAAAGGTCGTTTGAGAGCCTCACAGTAGGCATATGCCAAATCACAAAGTCTAGTCTTCATCGCCTGATCTGCTTCAATGGGAACTGCATCATGTTTCCTCAACTGCTCATAAAGAAGCTCAAACTCTGCAAAAACTTCTTCTCTTTTAATGTTGTTGTTTGGAATGCTGAACCCAAAACCATGAGCGAGAACAAACCTCTTGGTGTCAGAAAGGGTGTGGTCCGACAAATTGAGGACATGCTCAGAAGAAACACGAATGATAGAACCAAAACGTTTCACCTTTAAACAATCAATGTTTCCATCGTTTCTGTGTCTTCCCACCAATTTGACACGAACATCGATATTTGCGATATCTCGACACAGACGGGCCACGTCAAAGAAGGACAAAACTCCCGTGCAAGCCGCCACTCTATTCGCAAAGTGTGACGCAGGCCCGAGGATTGACATTGTGTTCTCCTAAGTTCATCTTGCAAAAACATGCACTCAACAGATGGACTAGATCTTATTATGGAATGTTGAATTATTTTCTGAATAAATACAGGAACGACCTTATGGTGGAGACAGGCCCGGAGCTATCTCTCAGTCAATTTGCCTGTTCTATATTTTCCATGGAGACGAACCATGTTGTTTAACTGTTCCACCTGTGGATGTGAGTACCACCATCTCAAATAATTAAAAAGATGCTTGGTACTACAAAACTTCAATACAGATATAAACAGAGACATTTTGAAGGACACTACCATCAAAAAAAACCACAAAGCTTTTCGTTGTGCTCTCATTCGCACAAAGTGTGAGCAGTTCCCCCTCAAACTCTGCAACCACCAATTGGAGAACTGAACACTGAACAGGCTCCTCCCACCTAGACCGTTGGGAGGTGACGTGTCAGTAGAGGTGACCATCCCCCCCCCCCTTTTTCTCTCAAGTTCCCCTATAAAACACATGTCCAGAACACCCACTCCCACCCACTACTCTCCTCTCTCCCATCATCCTCGCTCCCTTCCCCTCACAGAGTGGATGGTAACATGTGGTGAGGCCTCGCTCTCACCCCTCTTCCTCGCTCTCCCCACTTCCTTGCTTTCCCTCACTTCATAGCTCCCCTTCCACGCTCCCCCATCCTTTCCACGCTCCCCCATCCTTCCTCGCTTCCCCTCCCCTACCACGACCCCCACCCCCGCTCCTTAAGCTAAGCAACAGGTGGTATTTGCTAGTCTATAATACTGTGTGTGTGTGTGTGTGTGTGTGTGTGTGTGTGTGTGTGATGTGTGTGTGTGTGTGCGTGTCCGTAACTCCAAAACCATGAAACTATCAGCCTGAAACTTTGCATACACCTGAAGGAACTCCAGAGGATGCATGAATGAAAACTGGGTATTTGGGTAAATATATCAGAAACTCATCAAGTTTTCTTTTATTTTCAGCGTCTGGTGTTTATGTAAAAGAGTGTTTGAGCCGTTCTGGATTAAAAAAAAATTCCAGGTGGCTGGATTGGGTTGAGACAGACCAACCATCTGGCCCCCACAATCACCAGACATCACCCCCTTGATTTTTTTTGTTCTTGTGCGGTTTATCAAAGATTCTCCAAAACCAAGTGGCAAAACCTGCAGGATCTTCGTTCTTGGATCACAGTTGCATGCACATTGGTGACGCAAACATGCTGAGGAAATATGGCAAGAACTCGTGCACTGCCTTGATGCACTGCGTATGACAAACGGAAGCTGACATTTAAGTGTATTGATGGTGGTCACAAACTATATTAGTTTCTGTATCATATTAACTAAACAAGATAACGTTGTATCATTTGTGGTTCGAAATACATTAACAGCCAAAGTTGTCCGGGGTCGTTTTGGAACACCCTGTATATATTCAAAATATGTCTTCGGATTTGAGGATCGAAGCTTGTGGACTAAATAAATGACGACATGTGGAGTTAAAATCTTGAAAGTT
>CM068954.1:167451115-167461341 GCA_035128595.1 Eptatretus atami | reverse complement strand
ACTCCAGATGTCAGAAATCAAGCCAGTCAGAAACTGCTTCACAAAACAACAATAAATTTGTTAAACATTATCTCCCTTTCATAAATTCGTTCTGACTGCCTTTAATTAATTTTAAATTATTCAAATGGTTCCCATATCCAATCCATAATTAATGTCTCCAATACCTTCCCCACAACTGAAGATAAACTAACAGATCTATAGTTTCCCCAATTCCTCTCTCTCTCGATACTTTCATAAATAACGGTTACATTTGATAATCTCCAGACTTGACATGTCTCTTGGAGAGTAAAAATGGCAAATTATACTTTAATGTTATTAAATTGCAACCATCATCTCTACAAACCCCCAACACTAAACATTTATAATATTCTGATGGCAGATTATTGTCTCAGCTTTATCTCACCCTGACTTGTTAACTCAGCATCGCGGTTAACAAACGTCCGGCTTTTAGCACTTTAAGTGTCATCATAACTCACCCCACGAAAGAAAAACGGATATTAGTATAAATTATTGCTCAGCAGTAATGGTAACAAACTGAGCCCTTGTTTTAATTATTTAAATGAAGCTGCATTGCATCTGTGGCATGTATCTCTTGTACTCCAGGAAGATGGAATCTGAATACAAAACAATATGAAATTTCTCCAAATGGAGATATTGATCCTCAACCACAAATTTGCCCTCCGGCTGAGCAGAATTAATGATAAAGGACAAATCAATGCAGGTCTGCGAGAACAACTGGGTCAGGAGGATTGCGTGAGTGGAGAGGGTGGGTAGAAGGAGCATGGATGAACTGAGGGAGGAGATTGGTGTGCAGATGAGCTTGACGGGGAGATTGGTGAAATGCCGGATGAGATGGGCTGGACACTTAGTGCGGATGGAGTAAAAGACTGGCAAAGTGAGCGGATAGGTTGAAGGAGCGAGATAGGAAGAAAAGAGTAAACTGTGGTTGAAATTTGAGGATTGTGTGAGGAGGGATATCAATAAGGTGGTGGTGATTGGACAGTGGAGAGAGTAAGCTAGGGACAGGGGGAAATGGAGGAGTATAGTGGGCAAGACAGGGTTGAAGATTGGTACTATTGGATCTCACCCCTTATACAGTAAAAGGAAGGGAGAATAATAATAATAAATAATTTTGATACTTTGTCCCACTGGAGTTTATGTTTCTGATGGCAGGTTATTGTCTACGTGGGTTTCCACTCACGGAGGAGTTAAACGACAGAGTAGCAAGTTCACAAACTACGAAAGAGTCCTGGGGTGGAGGGTATGGGGATAGGTTGGTTGGGACAGAATGAAGGAGGAAAAGGTGAATAACACAAACACGAACGAGAAAGGCAATCGGTGGAGCACATACCTCCGCCAGGCTGAACAGTTTACATTTTGTATCCCACTGAAAGATCTGATCTGGATCCATACCTCCAAAATCGAATCGGTTTGTTCTTGTCACCTACACAACTCATCCACCAAGTTTTTTTTCCATAATCCGTCCACAACTTTTTGAGATATCATGTTATGTATCCTTTTTGGCCCTATCTCTCAATAGTGAAGAATCACGTATAAAATTAATAAATTACTATATTCGGATCCGGATCTGGATCTTCACCAAAATTCAATCGATTCGTCCTTGTCACACACCCAACCTGTCCAACAAATTTCGTCCAAATGCGTCCACAACCTTTTGAGATATTCTGCTCACTGACAGACAAACAGACAGGTGTGAATACATGACAATGCCCCAGAGAGGCAGAGAATCGGTAGGAATCAGCATGTGTAGAAGAGATCATGGATATGCATGAGGAGTGATTGACATTTATTTATTTATTTTTGTCCACAGAGTCGAGGCTCTTGAAAGAGCAAGAACAAAAAACGGATCAGGGTGCAAGATAGCAAAAGAAACAGCAGAAAAAGAAGGTGAAAATAACAACAGCAGGACCGAGGGAGAAAATAGACAGAGACAGACAAAGAAGGGATGAGGGTAATGATGAAGGGTAGGGGAGAATGCAAGGGGTGTACAAGAGGGATACAGAATAAAACTGTGGGGTAGGGATGGGGGAGTGACTTAACGGGTGCAGAAAATATCATGGTTTGGTTTTGAGGGGGTGGGGGTCAGTGCTGGATTAAGCCTCGGCTGGCCCTAAGGCACATTTTGAAATTTTAGAGAATGGCCTGAAAATTTTAAATTATATCTCGGGCTCATGGAAATGGACCCCAGACAAAAGATGAACTGATTCAAGAACAAAATATTTAATACAAAAAAAGACAAATATTTAATGTGAAAATAATTTTTGGCCCAAATTTTTGGCTGTTCCTAAGGCACAACATGCCTTGTCTGCCTAATGGTTAATCCAGCACTGGGTGGGGGGTGATCTGAGATGGTGGTGAATAGCTGTTTTGAAGACCTGGAGGAAAGAATGAGATTCAAGAGAGTGTGGAAGTTGGTTACATAGGTGGGAAATGAGTAGGGGTGAGCATTTGAAAGAGTGAGGTGAGGAGGATGAGAAAATGGGTGCAGGGAGACAATTCCACAATCGGGAGAGTAATGGTGCGAATGAATGCAGGTGTGCAACCAACCTGAACTTTGGGAGGGTGAGCATGTGACGGTTTGTCGAGGAATGTATGCGACCTGGGGTGGCTTGGTTGATGTTTTGTAAGTAATAGACCGGCAAATGGCTGCAATGAATGAAGATAGTCAACAATGCACTCAAAAGCAAAGTTATATTTTGCTCGAGTGTTGCCCCTTAAGCCAGACTACGATGAATTGTATCATGGGATCTTTATTGTTCACATTTACTGGCAGTACAGCTCGCTGAACAAATATGTTTAACCAGAAACAGCTGCATTGGGATTTTAAGCCAGGAGTCGAGAGCTCACAGCTGATCAAGCTGTCGCCAAGCTTTTCCTGCCAATCATAATCACCATGACTGGAGTGATTCATTGGTGTTGAGCTATTTGTCCTTCAGTTTTAATATGGTAGAATTTGCTTCTAAAGTAATGCAAGTTTAACGCAATCATACTAAGATATGCAATTTGGTGTCTGTCTGTTAGACCGTGATACATTTGGTCATTACTTATCCAATCTCAACCAAACTTGCCAGAGGGAGTAGGGATCACTTCTTTTTTTTGTATACCTGGTGGAGGCTCGTATGAGAGCTAACACATAACATACAGCAAGGGGGGCATGAGACAAGAGGGATGAGAGAGGGAAGGACAAAACAGTGGGGAACAGAGACATTAGGAGATCTCTGGAAGGGAGAGGGATGGGGCAGGGAACATGGGGTATACAAGATGGACATTACAGGGATTTCAGGAAGGAAAGCAGGGAATTTGAAGGAGGTGGGTTTTTGGTGGATTAACGGGGGTAGAAAAATCGAGGTTTGGATGGGGGAAGTAAGAGTGGTGGTGAACTGCTGTTTTGAAGGCCTGGAGGGAAGAATGGGATTGAAGAAAGTGTGTGAGTTTATCCAAAGGCAGGAAAAAAGAGGAATGAAAGAGTGAAGGTGAGCAGTGATTCATGATTTTGGTAGGTTTACTAGAGGGGGGTTGTTGACGGACTTGAGCGCCCTGCGGAAATATGGTGGGGACATATCGCAGACAGAGCATGGGGGGGGCGGGGGCGAGACCGGAGAGGAGACGGTAAAAGACAGAAAGACCACCACTTGCCTGTGGTGAGAGAGTGAGAGGCCCAACATTCAGCCTCATCGTGGGAGATACCAATGATCCTAAATGCCTTGGTTTCCACAGCGTGAAGCCGAGAAAGGTGAGAGGCAGGAGCCAGCCCGGAGTGGAGAGCAGTACTCCATAAGGCTGGGGATGAAAGCTTTGTATGCGGTCAGGAACTCAGGTGGGCTGAGGAAGGACTTTGCGCGACGAAGGATTCCCAGTCGGCGACTGACTTTGGAGGCCAGGTTGGAAATGTGGCTTTTTCAGGAAAAATCATAGCAGATAGCGAGACCCAGAAGCTTGAAAGAAAGGACTTCTTCCAGAGGATTGTTGAGAAAGTGGATGGGGGGAGTGGGCTTATAAACGGTCTTTTCGGAGAGACATAGTGAGAGTGTGAGATTTGTCCAGGATTGAAAGACATGTTCCACGTGTTGGACCAGTTTGTGATTTTATCCAGATTTGCAGAGAGGGAAAAAGCTGCTGCTTGCCGGTCTGAGGGATGACAGATGGTACGACAGCGGGTGGAGTCATCAGCAAAGAGGTAAAGAGGATTTTCCAGAGAGTCGGAGAGATCATTGATGAAAACATGATGAAGGATGTTGCTACTTCATTTTCCCCCCTCCCCAAGGGGCTTTTCCACCTTGGATGAACTCCATGTTCAGGTCTTTACTATTACTATCATTTTGTTTGCAGTGTGTGGCTGCTGTTTGCATCATTGCTGGGAGCGTGGCTGTGTGGCTTATGTTTCCAGTAAGCTGGAATTCATTTTGCCGACCTTGGAAGCATGATAGGCTGAGTCAACCCGCCCACACAGTTTTGGTAAATGCCTCTCCTTCCTTCAGAGTGAATTTCAAACCAAAACACGTTCAGGCTTTGTTGTAGTTTCAGCTTTAATCACCACACTTTATGATGACGAAGCACCATCGGTTACAAGATGAGAGAGACCTGGGAAAACAGGACCACGCATGTGCATGCTGACCACGAATGCCTACATCACTCTATGAACACCGATGACAACACTAACATGACTACTTTTCTTCTCTTGCTGATTACAACACTGTATAACTGGATACTCAATTTTATACGACATTAGTGTCAAGGAATTATACAACAATTAAAGAGCCAATACATGTGATTATTGAGGAAAATGCATGTCTAGGAGCATTTGAAAAATTAATAGCATGACAGGGGCTCAAACTCAAGACCCTAAGATCTTCAGGTAGCTAACTGAACCGTGAAGCCAACACCAGGCATTGTTATGGTCTAGAAATAGCTTATTGTGGCGTTTTGTGGGACACACCAACCGGAAGTTAAAAAAAATATCCTAACCATAAACTGCAGTATTTAATCAATTGTGTCCACTATATGATTACCTTTTTAAACAGTTTCTACTGTTGTTTAACACTAAACTGTAATAAATTTGGAGGAAACAAGATATCCATGAGGCATTCTATATGAATTGCATCACCCACAGATGAATGGATCCGAGCCGTCTCAACTTCTGAGACCTCCAGGTCCATTCCTAATGTAAGCGATGATCTTCTGGCCATATCATTGTTGAGTTGGAAGATTGTGATCAAATAAAACTAGGACTAGCTAGGCCACAATGATCTTCAGCTAATAAAGGTGCTTAAGTGAGTCTTTATGCATGAATGATGTATCCCATTGCCTGTCAGCTTTTTTTCTAGCCATAAAATCACATGTGAACTGCATAAAGATTGTTTATACCTTGTATCATGGCACCTCAAATGTGATTTCTCCCAGCCATGGCTTCAAGTGTGACATGCAATATTACTCTGATACCCTCATGGCACAATTGTGACCTTTATTTGATGCATACCCCCATTTCCAATGGTTGCTAGCATTGTTTAACACTTGCTTTAAAAGGAAAATTTGAAGAAAATTGGATGTACTTACACACGGGAGGTATATAAGCTATGCGTTGCTGATTCACACACCTACCGGAAGTAAAAATTATTCTAATCAGTTATCCATTTCAGTCAAGTCGTGGCCAACTTCTGGTGATATTCATGATCAGATTTCTCCAAAACATCCCTCTCCGACACTGCTTTCCGAACTTCTGACGGAGCACTTTGTTACAGCCTTTACTCCATCTATTAAGTACATACAAGGTCTGACTTTTCTTCTTCCTACCCTCAAAATAGTTGACTGCTCTAGATTTTTGTTTTCTGCAAGCATGATGTGTCTAAAGCATGACGATTTCTGTTTTATCATCAGTGCTTCTCATGTACATGGTGGTCTAATTTATTCAAGCACTGATTTGTTTTGTTCTTCTTGCAGCCCATGGAATTTTTAACACTTTTCTCCATCCAACACCACATTTCAAAACTGTCAATCTTCTTCCTTTCTTTCTTTTTCACTGTCCATGATTCACATCCTTACATTGCAAATGGAAATACCAGAGCACTCACCAGCCTCTTCCTGGTTTGTATTGTCACATCTTTGTATTTCCAGATCTTTGTGTATCCTGACATTGCTGTTCTCCCCAATGCTAATCGTCTATTAATTTCTCCTCTACATTCTCCACTCACTTCAATCTTAGAACCCAGGAAGCTGAACTTTCCATTATTTTCATCTGATTGTCTCCCAATCTGAACACATCCATCGATCTCAGTTCAGAAGATTTTAGTCTTTTATTTTTAAATAATGACCAGTCTTTTCACTTTCCTTCTTCACTGTCTGCAGCAATTTCATGAAGTCCTCTTTACTTTCTGCCAACATACTGGTATCATCAGTATACCTTAGGTTGATGATGCATTTTCCTCCAATCCTGACTCCAGCCACTCTGCCATCCAAATTAGATTTTTTTGTGTCAAAATTATTATAACCACAAATTATTCAGTCAATTCTGTCCAATGATAATGGCATAATAATATTAACAAGAGGGCTGGCAAGATGGCCAAGAGATATGCACACTCGCCTCAAGGCTGTCTAGCCTGGGTTTGAATCTCGGCTCAGATGGCGTTAACCAGGTGTCTCATCTGTTGGCATTAGTTGGTGAATGTTAAAGAGCCCACGGTGTCTTTCAGAAAGAGTAGGCGAACTATCGCTGACAACATGGCCAAGTTTCAAATTCTTGCCCTAACCTTAGTTGAACATCAGGTCGGGCCAGATTGTTCAAGAATGACTTGGGCCAAGCTTCCCCCGGCCAATCCCACAAGAACATGGGAATAATTGCGGCCGTTAACGAAGAGCTGATTTCTTTTCCTGAATAATACTAGATACCTCTCCTGCCAAATTATTTCCTGAGCCGCAGAAGACAGACACATCTTTACAACTTCTTAAGGCATGGAGCGATGGAATTACACTAGCTTTCACGGGCTCAGTTGTGGAGACTGTCATCTCCATGTATTGAAAACCATCAGAAATCCTTTCCTTGACAAAAATAAATTCACATTTTCAATTTATTGTACTTGGTGCAGTATTATTCTAATTTGGGAAGGTCTTTTTCTTTGGCATAGTCGTAAAATGTCTTAAATATACATGTTTGGATCCAACAGTGTTGATATAGAGCATTCGTAGCATGAAACAGAGGAATGTGTGTTGCATTGCTGCTATCGTCATCTTGTTCTCTTTTGTACAAACCTGATGATAAATTGAGGTCTTGAATGTTGTCCTGTTGATAAAGGCAACATTTACTCCAGTCAGTTTTCCATTGACATTTTGTGTGTGGCTATTTTCCATTTGTTCGTGTCGATTGATGGATTAAAGCTGATGGTTTATCCTTTTATCAACTTATAATATATGCACTTTGATAAATTGGAAACAACTTAATTCCCCTATACTGAGCCCAATTGTTGATCAAATGTCATTTACCTTGGTGTGGTAAAGTTAGTACCTGTTTTCCACAATGTGAACATCCTCTTGCCAACTCTTATTTGCTAAAATCTGTTGTTTAACTTGTTTGCGAACACAAACTGACACGAGCCTTCACAGAGGCTTCTGGTTCAATGGATGACAGGCACGTCATATAGCTTTAAGGAATATTTTCTCGTGAACTTGTTTTCAACATAGATTTTAGAAATTGCATGATAAGGTTCAAGTGATGTCTTGGAAAGGGATACTTTCTGGCAGTGGGAGCACATGGTCCATAATCTTACTATTCATTTGCAGTTGGTCACTGGCTTTGACACCAATACAAATTTTTATTATGGACCCTATGCATTAAAAAATCTACATATATCAAAAAACAGTTTCAAATAGCTCTTAAATGAGCCTTGACATTGTATATGTAAAAATTTTAAAAACAAATGGAGCACTTCGCCACCATTAGAGCATTTAATTGCATCAGATGCGGCAATAAATGTGAATTGTTGCTCCCAGCATGACGGAAGATGCCATTTGCATTTTTGCTGTCTCCATCCCAACCTGTTTAGTCCCTTTTGAACCCTTACAAACTGAAGACCCTATAGACCCTTAAGACATTTTAAAACCATTAGACTCTGTAGACCCTATAGACCCCATTATAACCCATAGACCCGATAGACCCCACTGGACCATTTTGAACCCTTAGACACTATACACTCCTTAGATCCCTTTTACTTTTAGCACCCTTTAGATACCTTAAACCTTAGCATCTTTAAGACCTCTTACACCATTCAGACCCTTTAAATACATTAGACATCTTTACACTGCTTGGACCCTTGGCTATTTGGAGGTTTTGACCATTGAGACCACTTAGACCTTTTTAAGACACTTTAGATGCCTTTAGACTCCTGATACATTTAAATCCTTTTGAGATTACACAATTTAGACCATTTCAACCCCTTAGACCCTTTAGGCCCTTACTACTATTGGAATGTACCCTTTAGACCTTTAGACCATCTACAACCTTTATGATGCACACCACATAAGCATCCATAGTCTTCTTGCAAAACACAGCCGATACTTTTTTCAGCAAGCAATGCACAAATTATACCCACCAAGAGAGTGGGTACTCTGCCAGTAACTCTAAATATATTCCTAATATCACATCTTTTGGATCTCCTGCAAAGAGCAATCAATTATCATGAGAAGCATCTGATAATCTCATGCTCGTTGGCAGATGCATGGGATAATGAATGGTGTTAATCCCTAAAGAAATCATCAGACTTATTCACATCATGAAATAATGTTGTTCAATGAAATGTGGTATTAAAACAGGTGTGTGAGTGTGTGTGTGTGTGTGTGTGTTACAATTAGAGGGAATCTGAGATACCTTTTCACGTGCAATTTACCAAATGAATCAAGGTTCTAAACAAGTATCGAAAAATAATTTATTTATATATGAAGGTTCTGTCATCATATTATGGAATATCACTAATATCACTCTTTGCGCAGTATGTACAATGTCATCAGAAATCCAAACTTAATAATGTGAGTGCATTATTGTGCTTACCTGAATCGTACACACGCATTTACAACTGAATCTTACCAGCTCGGGTCTTTTTGGACCCCAACTCAAAGCCATTCAATTTCAGTAAATCTGCCGAAGTTTCCCATCAATGACTAAACATGGTGTTTTATTGATAAAGTCAACAAACATAAGAACAAGCCGGTAGGCGGACATGGGTAGTCGGCCGTTGCTAGGCAACGGAGGGGTCATAGCAACGGTTCTTTCTCACACATAACTAGGACATACCATGAACCTCATACCAGTTTCATGTATATCTGACTCATAGTCTCTGAGATATAACGAACTTCGTTTTTTAATTGTTTTCGACCAGCGTTCATTCAAAGTCTATCTTCTCCGACAGTTTTCATAAGATCGGCTGGAAATTTTTGACAATATGGCTGAATGTACTGACCACAGTCGCTCGTGGCCCGATTTTTGATTTTCGAAAAAATAAATTTTTTATGATTTTTCAAAAATTTCAAAGTCCCGTTGCTAGGCAACGGTGGTGTCCATAGCAACGGTTCTCTTTGCACACAACTAGGTCATGGTATGAACTACCAACCAAGTTTCATCGAAATCGCCATTGTATTAACTGAAATCGCCATTTTAAATACTGATAATAAGGGTAGAACAAATCTCAAAAAAAAATTTGAATTTTTTTTTTTTTTGACTAGATCGACTACCCAACAAGCCGGTAGGTGACATGGCTGCTCGCTCTAGATGGAAAGCTGGCCGACGCGACTAGCCGATATTCATGTACATGCTATCAATCAATTAGCACAATAAATATGATTATCACAGCCCTCTTAGTTTGCTCCCAGAAACCCACTTTTGAAATTTCAGGCATGTTCCAAGAGACTCTAACAAATGGCAGCCCTGGTAATTCCATTTATCTATTCGCTAAAGATTTTATTTTTTTTATGATGCTGTAAGACATTCTCTTTGGCCACAAAAAAAATCAGGTCCCTCTGAGGCCAGTTTCGGAGGTATTGATTTTTTTGTACAGTCCACAATAAGTGTACGATGTACGATAGAGTATTTTAGCTGTTGCTAAGCAACGGAGGTGTGCATAGCAACGATTCACTTTTGTGTACATGCTAGCCGCATTGTACACATTTCACCCAAGTTTCATCAAAATCAGACTCTTTCTCTTAGAGATATTCGCAATTAACCG
>CM068954.1:167438486-167451063 GCA_035128595.1 Eptatretus atami | reverse complement strand
AAATTGGCATGAAGGGAGCTAGATAGATTGCGCACAGAACTCTAAGCTTCGATTTTTCGAATTTTTTTTGGATTTTTTTTCGATTTTTTGACCACTTTAAATGGCCGTTCCTATGCCGTTGCTAGGGCCCGCGCTGGCGTGGTGTTCCCATTTTTCGGAAACCATCACGATTTCCCAGAAATATTGGTCCTACCTACCAAATTTCATTGGAATCGGTTGAGTGTTTAGCCCCGAGGCTTGACCAAAGTTTCGCGGACAGACAGACAGATGGAAATGTCCAGAATAAGGTGCTCTAAGAGCAGCCAACAGACAGACAGACAAACATATCGACGGAAATACTGATAATAAGGGTAGAAAAAAAATCTCAAAAAATTTTTTCCGACTTGATTGACTACACAACAGACAGACAAAAATATCGACGGAAATACGATAATAAGGGTAGACTAGATTGACTACCCAACATATCGACGGAAATACTGATAATAAGGGTAGAAAAAAATCTCAAAAATTTTTTTTCCGACTACATCGACTACACAACAGAGACAGAACAAACATATCGATGAGAATACTGATAATAAGGGTAGAAAAAAAAAATCTCAAATTTTTTTTTCCCACTAGATCGACTACCCAACAGACAGACAGACAAACATATCGACGGAAATACTGATAAGGGTAGAAAAAAAAATCTCAAAAAAATTTTTTTCGCTACATCGACTACACAACAGACAGACAGACAAACATATCGACGGAAATACTGATAATAAGGGTAGAAAAAAAAAATCTCAAATTTTTTTTTCGACTAGATCGACTACCCAACAAACATCGACGAGAATACTGATAATAAGGGTAGAAAAAAAAAAATCTCAAAATTTTTTTTCGACTAGAATCGAACTAGCCCCAACAGACAGACAGACAGACAGACAGACACACACACTGATAACGAATATAGTGGTCACTTATTTTTTCGTGAAAATATTTTTTCGTGAACCAATAATATCCCCTCTTCCCAAGGGGTTTTTCCTCCTTGGAGAAATTCCATGTTAACGTGTATAAGTAGTTTATCATGGCATTTTGTTTATCATGGAATTTACCACAAACACGTATGATTCCTTTTTTATACAGTCACTACTGCTGTTTTACACTAAACTTAAAGAAATTTGTAGGAATCCTGACATCCTCGAGACATTCTATGGTTATCGCGTCCACCACAGTCTGCCCTCCCAGACTCAGAGCGGATGCTTTATAATTTAAGCCACCGAGTCTTTTCAAGGGAATTACCTCCTAATATTGTTTTGTTTACATACATATTTTTGGCACAAAGCAGATAATCAAATGATTTAGAGACGACAAAATTCAGAGCAAAATGTAAGCTCACACATACCTGCAGCATTTTTGAGCAGGGTAGAAACACAGTGTTCATTACACTTGATAACATTTCTTTGGAATATGAAATTAAACTAGTTTCTTGTAATTTGCCAGTTAATATCAGGCTGATAATGACATTTCCTATAACAAATTTCGAAATTGGACAAAAGTTTTTTGTTTTTTTGGGGTTAAATATAACGTGACATAGTTCCTTTCGCTGCTCGGTAGCTAAATTACTCTTGCAACCGATCTTTTCAACCTGACCTCACGTCTCATGGAAGTTGTGCTTAGGGACTCAAAAGCGGCAATTTCTCTCATTCTCTGAGCTGCTTCGTGCAACATTGGTTCGTTAGTAGTAATTAGGCTTAGTGTGCAGGCGCTTTGTGATGGGATCCGTTAATTACTGTGCACCCGGGTGGAAATTAGGCCAAATATTATATTTTAATTAACATTCAGAACGAAACGAGAGGGGCTTCCTACAAAGTGCACAAAAGCCGGTAAATGTTAACAATGCTTTAAAACGTAACAATACGATTGCTTTTTCTTTTTGCGTTTTCTCTGAATATCACATTAAAATTTTAATTGGGGACTCTTGTTTATAGTTGGTACATTATTATGCAATACTGATGTAATCGTTTCGATAAAAGTTTTTTTCTGCTTTGAAATATATTTTGATACCGAGAGAATGCTTTCAAGGTTCTTTTTATTTCAATAAATATTGCTTCATATGCATTTTAATTTGCATAAAAATTATTTTAAAAGCCCTTTTCTAAAGGGGGGGAAATAGCTTTTATTTATTTATTTTCGCAAGCAGCGAAAGGATGGGACATATTTCAAAATTAAATAACTCCGTAATGAATCAACATATGTACATATTTCGAAAAGATTTGTAAACTGTATAATAATTGGGAGTTTTCCAAGAATTTAAAATATGGACTACAACACTGGATTGGAATGCACTACACCGGATGAGCTAGATTTTATGGGGATGAGTGTGCAGTTCACCCTTCAACATAAAATGGAGACTCCTTACACTCATGCAAACCTGTTCCAACAAACTACAGATTGAATTTTGTGAGCTTGCATCAATTGCTTGTCACACCTTCTCAACATTTTCTGATGTTTGGGCAGTTTGTGTGGGAAGAGGGGGTAGAAATTGTAGTGGTCAGAAAGGCCAGTGTGGCGTCGTTAGTGTGCCCCAGATGCACATTCCACAACCTGGCCGGAATTGTGGAAGCCCAATGGTTATGGATCCTGGCTCGTCTCCGGCATGCTCTCTCCCATGTCTCTCCCTCTGCTGTGTTCATGCCCCATGGTCTGCGGACACGCGATGGTCTTGGGCTGGAATTATGGAATGCACAGCTGAGCAGGAATATCAGCCGGTGCGGCAAGGCAAGGCAAATAGTAGACGGGTGACATAACTACAGCCGGGTTGTGTTGAATGTGTTCCGGGATCGGTGTATCATCTGTGTGTATGTGAAAGCCGCGACAAATGTGAAAAGAGCGAGTTGGAACGTCATAAAAATAGAGAATGTAAAGATTGAAGAAGAAGAAAGCTGGAAAGGAAAGTTGTAAAGAAAAGTTAGAAAGAAAGTGAGCAAGTGAAGGAGCAAAAGTCGGTATCTGTGTGTGTGAATCTCCGATCACCCCTCATCTCTCATCTGTCATGAAATCTCTCATGTCTCGTCTTTTATAGCTATCCCCCCTCCCTTGTTCCACAGATTTGAAGCCCCCCCTCAATTGGTGCCATGCCAGTGGGGGTGGTGGGGACCCCCTCTGCTGGTGATTGGCTGGGTCCCATATTTCTGCCCAGCAACTGAGTTTAATTAGTCAAAAGGGGGCCTTCGCAGAGGTTATGTCCAGGAAACAAGGCGGGGCGAGAACTTGGTGCCCACCTGTCCAGGGTGATGGATTACTTCCGTTCAGGGGTGGCGACGGGAGCTTTGGAAGAAGGTAAATTAGGCAGTCCCTTGTCTTCTTCCCCCCACCCCTAAAGTCAATTGTGCTAAATTCTCCACTGGAGAGAAGAACACAGGAATTCGTTATCGGTGCCGTGCGTATGTGTTGTTTGTGGGAAATGGTCAGAGTCCAGAATGTCAATTAGGAAGGAAAGAACATGAACTTACGATAACTCACATTCACAACACATGTCCACATGAAAACGATGTATTCGTCATCGCTAAACAGAAATCGAAGATATAACTGGCTTTAAACTTATGCGAATGTATTTTCTCCTTCTCATGATCATAAAGCCGTCATTCCCAGGGCTCCCAACAGTCACACTACCTCCACCTCTCCATTCAGCCTCTCCCGAGACTGTTTCCATATTTCGCCATTCCTCTCATCCCAGCTCTTGCTCCCACTTAAATACAAACAACTCCCCTTACTCTGTGTTGTATCGTAAAATACTCCAAGAATGAGGAATTCAATATTATCCAACGGTTTTATATTCAACCGAACATCGGAATATAACAAGCACTGCACACCTTCTGACCTCTCACCCCGAACTCCTTCTCTCCTCCTTGCCCCCTCTCGCGTCCTTCCTTTTGCTGGATTTCCCTTTTGATTTCCTTCCTTTTGCTGGACTGGAGTCACATTGAGTCGCATTTTAACGAGATGAATAAATGCCTCTGCACAGCCCAGGATGCCTTCCTTGCTGTCACCTGTAACATTTGTGACTGGGGTTTGATTTGCAGTGCTTTGGGTGGTAGAAGTGATGCAACCATTCAGTAGTTGCATGTCAAGTGCTGCAATCAGGTCTCTGGACAGAATGGCAGGGCCGCTCCGCACTATAATAAATTCAGCGGGCGCAGTAATTCTCGAAAGTCACATCCGCATTCAGGCAACCATGCACAGGTATTGGATTTCTCAGGTAGCTAACCAGGTGTAGTTTTGGCTCAGTCAGGCACATTATTGAAACATTGCAGGTCCATGGATTTGGGAAGTATTGACACTGCTGAGCCTGTATCTAACAGTAATTCAATGTCCATCGGCACTCACCCGGCAGCAGTCACTTGTAAAGTGCCCATTATCTTATCAGCATCTCGAGCCCTATTCTCTATACTCAACACATTCACATCAGAGACAATCACTTTGTGAACTTGTTTGGAGCCCTGGCATACTTCAGCAAAGTGTCCTCTCTTTTAGCAGCTGTTGCACTGGGCGTCCTTTGCTGGGCATCCATAGTAGTGGAAATGTGATTTACAGATCCACATCTATAACACGTTTTCCTTCGAGCCGGTTGAGTTCGCTCATCTGAAGTCCCTCTCACAGCGAGCCGAAAGGGTCTCTTGCTACTCTGCGAGACCTGTGTCTGAACAGGGTGTATGGCCTGTATGTCACTAGCAGTGCCTTGGCCTATGATCCGAGCCTCCGCCATTGCCGACTCAATCTGTCGTGCCATGGTTATAGTTTTCTGTAACGTCAGTTCCATTTCTCGCAGTAAACGTTCTCTAATGTGAGCTGAGTTTGTTTTCTCGGTGAGCTGGTTCCAGATCATTTCGTTTGCCGGCTCTCCAAACTCGCATGTGACGACCATCTCCCTTAATGAAGCAACATATTGTTCCGTAGACTCGCCATTTTTTTGACCACGTTGACCAAATTTCAATCATTATGCTACGACATTAACTCTTGGGACAAAAAAAGTTCCTCAAAGCTGTAAGTGCAGTCTCCTAGTTATTATCAGCTACCGTTAGTGTATAGAAGAGTCTCTGACCTTCATTGCCTAAGCAATGTATCAAAAGCACGTGCTTTCAGGTATCAGCGAGTGCATTCTACTGTATGGCCAGCATGTAGTTTTCAGACGCGAGTCCAGGCTGTAAAAGGCATTGAAGGCTCACCTGGATTTTGCAGAAAGGGTGTCGGTGGATTCAAGTTCAATCCCATCCTCGTGATCAGTTTGTTTTACTCCAAGTAAAATACTCCAAGAATGAGGAATTCAATATTCTCCAACGGTTTTTAATCAACCGAACATTGGAACATAAAAAGCTTTGCAATGCACACCTCCTGACCTCTCACCCCAAACTCATTCTCTCCTCCTCGCACCCTCTGGCATCCAGTCTTTGCACAACACCACACTCTGTCCCTGATTTAGTGTACAATTGCATTCCTATACTACAGAAAAAAAATGTGTTGCATAACTGCGGCTATCCAGCCGATCTTAAACAACATTTATACTTTACATTTGGATTCTGTACATATGGGGAAAAGAGTGATTTCACCAGTTAGGCACTCTTTACTGCTCTTTTAGAGGCCAGAGCTTTTATACTAGGCCAGGGTTTTTAACGGTTAAGGTGGCTGGCTTAACATATTACAGTTTTGAGTTTGAGCCCCTGTTGACCTGTTAATCAATGCCAGGTGGGTTGACTCAGCCTGCCATCCTTCCAAGTTCAGCAAAATGAGTGCCAGCTTACTGGAAACTGTGGGGACTGCATCAGCATCACAGCTGCACTCCCATCAATGATGCAACCAGCAGCCACAGGCTGGATATGAAATGATAATAATGCTGCCCCCACCCCCACTGCCTGGAATTGACCCCTCTCCATCAGCCTTATTGAAACTCCTTGGCCTGAAGGGCCTGCATTGCCTGGCCCAGATAGCTCTGAAGGCCGGCGTGTCTTTCAAATGACCAAGAATGTTGTCTACAACATTCACCTCTGGCCAGAACTTCGCATCACGCCCAAGGTCGGTTTACCGTACCTGTGAGATGATTGAAGCAGATGGGGAACCATGCTGGCAGCTGCGTAACAAATATTAATTGGCTGAGTAAACCTTAGTTCCACACCATATTATTTGCTTGCAGCCTTTAAGGAAGTGGTAATGATGTTGAGAACACATCTCGTCCTGCACCTCTTAGGGATGCGCCGATGATGCTGGGTGTGTGACCGTCCCAGCCTTTAATAGACAGAGTGCCAGAGGCAGCATGGGCAGTGAGCCTTGGGTCATGAAGCTGTAAGTCAAACATAGGAGTCAGGGAGACCGCGGGCCGACATACAGTCACCATCGTCATCTCAACACCAGCAAAGAGTGAGCCGAGAGCCATGCAATGACCCCGTTCTTTCTTTGCCAATGCGTGGACATGCCATTGCCATCTTGCCAAGCAGTTTTGCAATTACCATTTAGCGTTCTGTATTAATGATTTATGAAGGGTGCTCAAAATATTCCACCAAGGAGACGCAATTGGCCAAAAAGGGACATGTTTATTTTTCAATGTATGAAAATATATGTAATCAGTGAGAAAACATATACAGTACATATTTTCTTTTCATTTGCTCATTCTTTGTTTTTCATTTTCTTCCTTTGTATGCAACACATTTACAAGGTGTTCAGTTGCTTTATGTATTTTTTTACTTTACCTCATTTCCTTTTGTGAACATGACATGCATTATGTTCGAAGGTTTAGACGGGAATTATGGACCTAATTGTATTTTTCTTACCGAGTTTTCATGCTTTTCTTTGTGCTCGGAAACTGTAATACATGTTCCTGTGAAGTCAAAGATATGCTTACCCAAGAAATTAATAAATCAACGAATTGAGCAGTTTAATATATCTCTCGAGTAACTTCCCGAAGAAGAGAGTAATAACCCCACACTTTTTAAAGGGATATGTTTTTGTCAAAAAATGCTGTGCATATGTTTTTGTAAACCATGTTCTTGTAAATTCAACTTGAACGATTCTAAGCTTTGAGTTTCCAAACTTGACTTGACAAGCAAGTTTAACTACGAATTTGAACAGTACTCACCTATGCTGAATTTATTCGATTACGGTAACTTAGGGACTGACTGTATGTGGGTTTTTATTGTCGGTCATTATATCCCATGTCCATTTGCGCACTAATGACCTGTCTGTAAAACATGAATGAACAACTCCAAAAGCAAATATTTTCCGCATAAACAAGAGAAACTACCGTACACACAACATCATATGGTGCATGCACGCATTGTAATAAGGGCTGGCAAGATGATGCTGAGGCACTGGACTCACCTTGGAGCTATCTAGTCTGGGTTCAATTCTAGATCGGACAATAAACTGCCATCACTCCTATACTTCATCAATGAGTGCACCATCCCACCGAGTGATATTAAGCCAGATATCTTGCAATTTTTTGGAAAGAATGCGTAGTTTCACAAGAGTCGGCCATTGTGTACCAGCACCCTGGCAAATGTACAAATTACTGTTATCGGGGAATTTGTCAGGGTCAAGAGAGTCAAATGCAGGCATTACTCCCAGTGTTTGGCAGTAGCTTCACCACTTTAGTAAGATTTCTTTTCATGAGCTTCACAGTAACAAGTTAGTTTTATTTAATGGTAGCTATTGACAGTTGGTGAGCTATATATCTACCAAATGTAGCTGTTGCCACAAACTAAGTGAATTAGTTGTTTGTTTTTTTTCCTTGCAACAGAAGTAGATGAAGGGAACTGTTTTAATATGACTCTGTCTTTCTTTAATGAGCTGTTGAATGTGTTGCTTATCACAGGTCCAATAAAAATGGCATCACATCCTGTAAAGATGGGGAGTACCTCCGATCAAGTGTACACTTCAAGTTGACATTTCAAATTGGGAGTAAAAGCAGCGGTAAAATAATAATTGGGTCACTAAGAGTGAATAAATAAACTGCAACTGCTATAATATGTCTGTAAGTCGCCAATAAAGTACTGAAAAGCACAACACCAGCAAATGGAGAGGCAACTGGTGAAATGATGTGTTCGCCATACTGGAAAACCTTCAAGAAGTGTCAATCTGCAAGCCAACGGTTGTGTGTTTCATTGTCGACTCTGCCAATCAAAGTGCGCGGAAGTGCCTGCAAATGTCAAACATCTGAGAACAACTTAAGGACAATGTTTCCACGTTCTGTTTTATGACTCAGCTGAACCGATTGTTTTACGAGCTTGCAAGCAGTACAAGCAATTCCTTGTTATGAAGGTGCAGTATCTGAAAGACAGCCAGCTCAGGAGTCTCTTTGCATGTGCTTCCGTTAGTAAATGGTATCAAAAGTGATATATTGGTTTAAAAAAGGGTTGACAGGGTGCTTCAAGGTACGTATACTCGCCTCTAAGCTGTGTAGCATGGGTTTGAATCTTGACTCTGATATAAACTGTCATCCCGGTGTTTCACAGGCAGGGTGATTCATCAATGTGTGTGTCCTTCCCTCGGATCAACGTTAAATGGGAATCCAATCTGGCGTCATTACTTGGTGGATGTTAAAAATCCCACAATGTCCTTCATGAAGAGAAGGTGAGCTATCGCTGGAACCCTGAACAAATTACAAATTCCTGCCTTAACATACAGAGAGCACTGCATCAGCAGCACAGCCACGCCAATGATGCTACCCCACAGCCTTCCGCTGCACATGAAAAGAAGAAGAAGGATTAAATAATACATTACCCAGAAGCATTATGCAATTGATGCTTTTTGGCTTCCTTTCATTGTGCGTGCTTTGCGATCGGATTGAATTAGGTTTGTGAAGACAAGTTGCCCTCAACATTATTTCACTTTTCACAGAGCATTAATCAGTCGAAGGGTTTCATTGAAGTCGATTAGGCTTCATGTTCTCGTAGCTTCGAAAGCTGCAAGGTCCATTTTTAAAGTACATTTTACCAATTGCTACATTTTTGTTTTTTCAAAGTGGATTATAAGTGTTGCTTGTAGCTTTAACTTCAAAGTGGTTTCCCTCACACTACTTACTACCAAGACTCATATTTACCCAGAGAGACTCAAATTTTCACACAATGACGTGTTTATAACTGAGTTGGAACATTTTGTTCTGAAGCCTGAAATGCCACTGTGATATACAAGAGCCAGTACTCCCCTAACAGTCTACAGCGACATCTACATTCTAATTAGGCATCATGGGGAAATGGGGATAAACGAAAGAACATGGTGTGCAGAGTAACACTTGATTACAAGGTAATTCCAGCAACTTGCATAGATGTCATTTCCAAACAGAATTTTTAACCTCTTTTTCAAAAAGTTTCTGCAACTTCTTCCCTGTGCTGTGTATTGCATTTTATTTCCATGACAGCACGCTTGTTGCTGGGAAATGCCCAAATTGTCAGTTGCATGTCCTTTTCTTTTGCTATTACCCATGTCTTTCATAAACAAACTCCACTAGTTTGGGCCACCATATATCTAACGAGCATAATGATTGATTTCAAACCTACTCCTCAGACTGATCATTCTGACAAATCAAAACTCTGCCTCTAGGAGCTTTATGGTGTTGTTATGTTGGGTGATTCCATGTTATCTCTCATGATTTTCCATCCCGTATAAAAGGGTATGTTGTGTTCGTTATCTGATGTTATGTTACATCCTCCTTTAGACGGGGCATCAGCTCTTTGACACTTGTGAAATCAGGATGGATTTAAAGGATCGTAAATGGTATGACGTTTTGAGCAGCTTGTTAATGGTGGAGGTAGAACCTTGTTGAATTGCCTTCATTACCTCGGACACCGAAGGTGGATGGAGGTTATGTTTTCACCCCTGTCTGTATCTTTGTTTGTTTGTTTGTGAATAAGATATCTCAAAAAGTTGTGGATGGATTCGGACAAGATTTGGAAGGGAGCTTTGTTACGTGACACTGCCAAAATGATTAGATTTTGGTGAAGATCTATATCCGAAATTTTTTTGAGTGATTTTTCACCATTGAGTGATCGGGGCAAAAATGACATATAGCAGGATATCTCAAAAAGTCGTGAACGCATTCAGACAAAACTTGGTGGGCCGGTTGTGTATGAAACAAGGAAGAACTGATTCGATTTTGGTGAAGATCCGAATATGGATCCTAGATTTTTTAGAGTGATAATTCATCATTGAGTGGTGAGGCTAAAACGATATATTGCAGGATATCTCCAAAAATTATGGACAGATTTGGATGCAACTTGGTGGATGAGTAGGTTAGGTGACATGAACAATCCGATTAAATTTTAGTTCAGGTCCGAATCCAGATCCGGCCTATCAGTGGGATACATAACGTAAACTAATCAGCCTGGCAGAGGTATGCACTCTACTGATTGCCCTTCTTGTTGCTGTTGTTTCGATTCCCATATCTGAGCCAACATTTTGACACCAAACAATGAATGGAGTGGCGGCCTGTTCAGGATTGGTTATTCGCCGCAGAATCCTTCATGACTTGTCATGAGTGCTCCATTGCTCTGAAAAGAGCAGAGAGGAACCCACCATCATCATTTAGTGAAATGGTGAACGACATATATTTATTTCTCCATTGACTGGTGTATTTTCAGCAAGCAATGCAACATGCACTTAACAAGTGTGGCGTGTTTGCCAAACACCTCTCAAGGTAGGTTGAGGGAGACGTTCATACAATCGTGTATGAACACACTGGAAACGGATTTACAGTTGATTATATAGATAGGCTGTTTTCCAAATTTTTTATTTCGATGACTGACCATATCAACCTGAACAA
This sequence comes from Eptatretus atami, assembly GCA_035128595.1. NCBI lineage: Eukaryota > Metazoa > Chordata > Myxini > Myxiniformes > Myxinidae > Eptatretus > Eptatretus atami. Next base: position 167,440,277 of record CM068954.1, on the reverse strand, counting down.
TGAATTAAGTATCACAGGGGTGTTAAATATGATTGGAAGCGGGTGCATTATTGTGACGCCAAGTAACATTTTAATTGCATCAAGATTTTCTTATTATAATGTTTTATTTTTTTTTTACAAATACAGTCCCTGTAGAAATGTTGGACAGTTATCTCTTTCAACAAAGGCAATAAGTAAGTAATAAATCGATAATAATTAAGTAATTAATCAATTAATTAATCAATTAATTGATTAATCAAACAATAAAAAACAATGGTGAAGAATCACTTGAAGAATTCTCGAATCCGAATCCGGATTCAGATCTTCACCAAAATCGAATCAATTAGTCCTTTTCAAACACCCAATATGTCCACCAAGTTTCATCCGAATCGGTCTACAACTTTTTGAGATATTGTGCTATATATTAGTTTAGCCCTTTCTCTCAATGGTGAAGAATATTGTAAATTAAATAATTCTCGTATCCAGATGTGGTTTCGGATCTTCACCAAAATTGAAACAATTTTTCCTGGTGGCACTCCCAACCTGTCCACCAAGTTTCGTGTGAATCCATCCGTAACCTTTTGAGATATCGTGCTATATATCGCTTTTGGCCGTATCTCTCAATGGTGAATTCTTAAATTCTTAAATTAATTCTTATTATTCTTAAATTAAATTCTTAAATTAAATTCTTAAGTTAAATTAAATTCTTAAACTTCAAAAATTCTCAGATCCGGATCCGGATTCGGATCTTCACCAAAATTAAGCATTGCTGTCCTTGGCTGGCCAACGACACTCAAAAAAAATTTCAGAGCGATTGCTTGAAAACTGTCATCAAAAATCGTGTGAAAAATAGACAAACGCTACATACAGACCGAGATACTTGGCAAAAAAAAAAATTTCGCCAAGTAACAAATAAGAAAACAAGCCGGTAGGCGGACATGGGTAGTCGCCTACCCAATAGAACCTGACGTGATGGGCCCGTTCGATGGGGAGATGACCTGAGGATTAAGCACAAGAAAATTCATGATTCTAGCTTCAAGGGTTAATGCTGCAGATTGTTTTTTCGTTAAAATACCCCACATTTAGAGGTTTTTCGGCCGTTGCTAGGCAACGGAGGGGTCCATAGCAACGGTTCTTTCTCACACATAACTAGGACATACCATGAACCTACCATACCAGTTTCATGTATATCTGACTCATAGTCTCTGAGATATAACGAACTTCGTTTTTTTATTGTTTTCAACCAGGGTTCATTCAAAGTCATCTTCTCCGACAGTTTTCATAGGATCCGGCTGGAAATTTTTGACAATATGGCTGAATGTACTGCCCACAGTCGCTCTGGCCCGATTTTTGATTTCGAAAAAATAAATTTTTTATGATTTTTCAGAAATTTCAAAGTCCCGTTGCTAGGCAACGGTGGTGTCCATAGCAACGGTTCTCATTTGCACACAACTAGGTCATGGTATGAACCTACCAACCAAGTTTCATCGAAATCGCCATTGTATTAACGGAGCACTGGACCGAAAAGACACATACAGGACAAGCACAGACAGACAGACAAACATATCGACGGAAATACTGATAATAAGGGTAGAAAAAAACATCTCAAATTTCTTTTTTTTTCGACTAGATCGACTACCCAACAAAAGGAGTAAAAACTGAGAACTCCCTTCCTTCGGCGCCTGGCGATGACGTCATGCATCACCTAGATATGGAATTGGGAAGTAGTGGTGTGCAACAATTCCAGCACTGCTTTCATTCAAGTAGCTAGCTATCGTGTGCCACCTGTAGCTGCTGGTTGCATCATTTTTT
>CM068954.1:167413746-167438476 GCA_035128595.1 Eptatretus atami | reverse complement strand
GGGGGGGGGTTAGGGTTAGTGCCGCTGATGCAGTGCCGTCTAATATGAGCACACTGGAATGATTACCTCGGAAGGATGACAGGCTGAGTCAACCTGGTGTTAATTCCATGGCCGACAAGGGCTCAAACTCTAGACCCTAATATCTCAAGACAGCCACCTGAGCCAACACCAAGCTTTTAATTTTTAATCCAAATTTAACGTTTTTATTGAAATGCATATTTCAGGACTATCGAAACATTCATCAACATTGAATCATATAAACAACAAGGTTTGCACTGTGGGAGGGATGAACATGACATGTTTATTGTTTTTCAACACAGGGTTTAATGAAGCTAAACTATTTATTTAAATCCTTTCCTGCAATGCCTGGACATGCGACCATGATGGCCAAATGTTGCTTGTGTGTCTGAGGAATGTTTCTTTCCAAACATGTCTTTTATTTTTATTTGTACAAAATAATTGAGACAGGCTTTGACTCATCATGCCTGTGCCACATCCACGTGTAAGCACTCTAATCCACGAATTATAGAGTTAACCCTCCTGAAAACGGAAATGGGCCAGACAATTAGCATGCAATACCATATAATGTTTAACATCCACCACCAAGTTACTGACTTACTGGACAGCTGCCTCTATGTTACAATCCAATAAGTGGTATACTCAAGCATGCAGAATTCTCTGCTAACAATGCATAATGGCAATATAGAGTTAATTTAGATGCCGTCAAGGATCAAGCCATTGCTTGAGTAACATGGATATAGTGTTTGAGCTAGCCAATGTTAGCAATTGGAGCGACCTGGTAAGCATATTGCCATACCCACGATGAATCATTTTCATAGGTGGTAAATACTAGCTGCATGCACATCAATATATCTCATATTTGCAGCCTTTCTGACTTTTAACATCGCTGAAAAATAGGCTTTATGATCGCTAGAGCTTAGAATGTATGTGTATTCAATTTTATGATCATTGTACAAAGTTTAATTTTTTTTGCTTATAACAAGTTGATTTCTCGATATGCATAAATAGGTAATACTTGAAACTGGCAGATCATGCATGGTTTTGATAGATCACCTTGTGCTTTCCGACATCTGATTTTAACAACCGAATTAACATGTCTCGATGACACCATGTCCCTCTTCAGTCTGAGTACCCATCGCAGAGTGCTGGAACCTTATTGTTTTGGCTCCCTGGTGATTTGTGGTTACGGTTGTATGCTCATATAAATTCAGTTGTCCTTCTGAAAAAAAATTGTAATTACCAGTGCATCCTCCAAACCCCCAAAATTAGGCTTCTATAGATGTAGCCACAAGCAGCTGAGATGCTGATATACAGTAGGTGTGGAAGAAGCAACAAGGGTGGCTAATGTTTTGTTGTGCTCACACGGTCCTACAAGGAAGAATCTCAGTTGTGACAAAAAGGCGGACCTTGAGAAGACACTTTAGCACTGCAGGGTGTTTGCCATCCTTGTAGCGGGCAAAGGAGGTGATACAGCTAATGGACATGGCAAAAAAATGCACAGCGAGACCAATAACATCTGATGAGATAATGGTTTCCTTTGGTGTGGTTTCTCTTTTTATTAGAATTCCAGTTCTCCTAGTTGTATGTACCACCAGATGGCATTTGTCCAAAGATTGGAGGCCTTATCGATAGACTTTAGGCACAGCAATGGGATCTCCTGCTGCTACTGTCATGGAGAACCTAGCTATTGAAGATCCTGAGGATCAGGCTACTTCCTCTCTTGAACAACCACCATGAAGTTTATATGGCTAACTTGAGGACACCTATCTATCTGTGTAATGAGGTGGAAACACTGTATAATGCCATCATTTCATTATTCCCCAATCTAATATTTACATTAAAGAGTAAATTGACAAGGCATTGGCTTTTCTGTGTACTTTAATAACAATTAAATGTAGTTTGCCCAAGAAATATCATAGCTGAGAGGGACACCCAAGGTTTTGAGTGACGGAACTTATTTGAGGGGTTGTTAAGACCCCCTAAGATCATTAAGACCCCCAAGACCCTTAATAACCCTTAGGCATTTAAGACCTAGTAGACCCTATAGACTCCATAAGTTCCTAGAAACCACATTCGACCCTTGAGAACCCGAAGACCCTTTAGAACCATTAAGACCCCTTAGATTCTGTAGACCCCATTAGACCCTTCACATCCATAAGACCCATTTAGACCTCCCCAAAGACCCTTTCAACCCTTTAGACACACTTAGGCCCCATTCACCCTTTAGACATTTTTTTTTTACCCTTTAGACCTCTTGAACCTTAAGACCCCACAGACCTTCAAGACCTTTACACCCCTTAAATCCCTTGACTCCGAAAGACCTTAACACAATTTAGACCCCTTACACCCTTCAGACATGTTAGAGAGCTTGGACCCTTGACCATTAAGAGCTTTAGACAGCATGGACCTTTTTACACCCTTTTTAGACACTTGAGATCCCTTTGACATTTATATGCTTTTGAGTTTAGACCTTTTGACCCCTGAGATCCTTTAGGCCTTAACTCCTATTGGAACATTCCTTTTAGACCTTTAGAACATCCTTTTAGGTGCATACCACACAAACATCTATAATCATCTTGCAAAACACAGACTGTACTATTTTCAGCAAGTCATGTGCAAACTCAACCTACCGAGAGAGTGTGTACTCTGCTAGTTATTAAGTAAAACGTGGTTTTGGTGTTTATCAGATGACTTCCTGATGTGAAAAATGATTAAAAGAAAATGAAAAATGAAATATGATATTTCTTGCTGTAATGAAAGGCTAACGCCCGAACGGTCGGCAATACCTTGCCTTTTTGTATACAATGTCGAGGCTCATGGAGGAGCTAGAATACAGAATGGAGCAGGACATAACAGAAAAAAACAGAACAGTAGAGAGAGAGGGGGGGATGCACCGGCAGCAGAGTAGAAGAACAAAATAGAGGAGACTTGGAGAAATAAGAGATGTCGGGAAGTATGACGGTAAGAGTGAAAAAAATCACACAGGGGGTGACAAAAGAGGGATACAGCCACAAACTCTCAATCATAGAAGTGTGAGGTAGAACTGGAAACTTGGAAGAGGTAGGCTTTCGGAGGGATAGTGAGGGTAGAAACGGTCATGGTTGTGGGTGGAGACCTGGGATGATGGTGAACAGCTGTCTTGAAGCCCTGGAGGGAAGAATGAGATTGAAGAGACTGAGGAAGTTGGTTCCAGAGGTGGAAAAAAAAATGAGTGGGGGTGAGCAGTGATTCTGTATTTTGGGAGTTTCACCAGAAGGTGGTTAATGGTGCACTGCATGCGCCCTCCAGAAACGGAAAGAGCAGAGGGTGGAAGACCAGAAAGGAGGTGGTAGAAGACAGAGAGACCACCGACTAGACACTGGGCTTCATCGCGTGTGAGAGTTTTTATCAACTGAAAGTCAACAAAGGTATGCTACAGCCAGCATACCTTTGAGTTGATAACAAACTCTCGTTGGAAATGTCAGCCGATGCAGACCGACACAAGCTTTGACTAGTATTTATCCGATACTGCTGAGAGCCTACTTTAGCAGGTCCATACAAAAATTGTTTCCGTGAATTGGCATCGTCAATGACTTTTCTGTGAGTTGATAACGATTGTCAAATCCACACCAGTTATTTTACTCTGTTAATATTCAGACGATGTTACATGACCAACTGGGTTATTTAGAGCCACAATCACCCCCCCCCCTCTTAAACCCTACATCTCGGTTTGGGGGCCTCTTCTGCTATCTCCCTAGAAATACAAACTCTTTCTCCAATGAATCAAAGAAAATGGATAAAAACATAAATGTGTTGATAATCAGAAACATTTCCTCGATTTTTATCAAGCAATGCACGCAATGTTCTTGGCCAAGGCCATGAACCCACTTTCGTATATCGCCAATTGATTCCACATTATTCTTTGTGTACTTTCAATTATTTTTGAAAATCATATTCCATAAGCTATATAGGCCTAATATAAAGCAGCCTTATTGTTTTCTGAGGAAAAGCCAGCAGATAATATGCACTCCCCACATTGCTCATAATCAGCGAGTCACATTCAAATTCAAAGCACACTTTGACATTATCACAGATATAACACGACAAGAAAAAGCCCACTGCAAATTACTGGAGGAAATTAAATGATACCGCATCAAATTATTATACTAGCGAGGATTTCAGGGGAACCAGTATTGGGCTCCGAGTACTTTTGAAGACCCAATGCTTGGGTCCGCTTTGCTGTGGCTACTTTGAAGAAAGTTTTTTTTTCTTCTTTTGCAATTTAAATGGTGACTTTCATTTTCACCTTGAACTTGCCTTCTTTCACCTCGCTCCAACTGCCACCTGCATGCTAAGATTTGTATTCTTGGTATTATCAAAACAGACTCGGTGATGGTTCGTTTCAGTTCCAAGTCTGGGAGGTCAGTGGTTCAAACCCTGGCCGAGTAATACCAATGACTTAGAAAAACATACTTGCTGTTTCCTTCCTTGATGTTCAGCATTTTAAATGATTAAAGCATGGACAAGCCCCATAAGTTCGCATCCATTGGGAGGAGGAAATGGCTCCTTCGGAAAAGGCCCCACTTAGTGAGGTGAGAAAACTTGTGCCATTGTTTTGGTTGCCGTCACTGGTACCCAGTGTTCCCTGGGAAGTGAGGACATTTCCCCCAAATACAGTAGCTGTGTTAGTCTCATCTAACGGTTCTGTGTTGCATCTCGTGTATCTGTGTGTCCATGTGTGTGTGTGTGTGGGCATGTGGCAGCTCCACTACGAGCCTTTGATCTTGTAAAAATAAATAAATAAGCATTACGCATTCTAAAAAAGTACAATTCCTCCACGTCCTCCATTTAAAGACGGTGAATTCAAACTTGTGAATGATGTCAATAAGGGACATTGGTAAAGTGCAATTAATTTGGCAGAAAATGCAGCAAATGGCACTTTCGGCAAAAATTGTATTCAGAATTATCAATAAACATCAAACCGATCTGTGCTTTTAAGGTTGCCACATCGATCTTGCAATTACCCATCAAATGATATGGCGATGACGAAACGTTAGATATCATCTTCATAGGACTCTTCTTTGGAACGAACATTACAAATGCCAGATTTGTCAGGACAAGCAAGATTTCATCTTTGCCATTGTTTTTCACGTTCTTAATATTTACTGTCTCAAATAAAATTGAACATCCTTCTCAAAGTAACGACGATAAAGGACACATAATTTCCTGTATGATGTATGCGAAGTGTCGCAGTCCCACACGAAGGTCAAAAATTGTCTCAGGGAGAGAATTGGAAATTAAATCCCATCGGGCAATTTCAAAAGAAGGTGTATGATAATAATGAGCCATTTTTCAGGCATTTAACACCAAAAAAATTTTTTCCAAGGAGTGCTCTGTACCCATGTGATAAGTCACTGACGTTTCCATGGAAAATCCTTTGGGAGGAGAGCGGGCTTTTGTGCTCGGGTTTTTATTGCTTGGAACCGAAATCAAACATTTGTGTGTTAACTTCTTTCTCGGTTCATAACTTTCCGTTTACATAATGCTATTAGGAGTTGCTGCGTGGCATGCAGCTGATGAAGTACGATTGCTGTTGTCTATGGCCAGAAAATTGTAAAGCCATGCCATTGTATAAAAAAGAAACTCCCACAAGCATCGTTGATGCCAATCAAGTGATGACGCAAGCATATGTCAGCGACATTATGATATCGCTCTTCTCCCCACACAGTGAATGAAGCAATTAAGGATTTTCTTCCTCCCCATGGATGGCAACCTATGTGGTTTGTCCATGCTTTTTCCTTTTTATGCAGAATTTCAAGTGAGGAGGCAGCATGTACCATTTTTAAAGTATTTAGAAAATTAAGTCAGGGTCAGAATGAATCGATTAGAATCGGTCTAGAATCTGAGCGTACGCTCAAACCAATATGCCACTGAGTTTTTTGAAAGCCATATTGCAATCTCCATTTGGTAGCCATACTGCCATGGACAAAACAGTCGTCTCTGCTTCAGTGGTGCCATTGAATAACAATGAAATTACAGCAAAGCAATGTTAATGCTTTATTCTAATTTCATTGTGACATGGTCTGAAAATTATCTCATTCAGACCATGTCACTCTACCATGGACATGCTACTCTGACTCCACCAACGATGGATGGAGGAGTTCAATGTCAGAAATGAGAACAGGGCAGCATTACTGGACATATCTTATGCTTTCGATACGTCTCTGGCATCCCACCTTCCACTCCAAACATACTGCCTGTGGCATCCAAGGCCAACTACACTCTTGGTTTACTGACTTTCTCGACTTTTGTAGCCAATGTGTGGCTCTCATTGGAATAATTTCATCTCCTCACCCTGTCATGGCTGGAGTGCACCAGGGAAAGTGTTCTGGGCCCAGTGTTCTTACAGCTCAGCCCAGTCCTATTCCTGAACTTCATCATTTATCTCACTGATTCTCTGGAAAATCACCTTTATCTATTTGCTGATGACAACACCCCCTACTGTGACATTCCTCGCCCTTCAGACAGGCAGGTTTCAGCCTCTTCCCTCTCTTCAGACCTTAAAAAAATTTACAAGCTGGTCAAACACTTGGATTGTGTCTTTCAATCCTGACAAACCTCATACTTTTGCTTTCTCTTTCGCTCTGAAAAGACGATCTGGCAAACTCTCCTCTACTTTCTTAACAATCCTCTTGAGGAAGTTCAGTCACTCAAAGTCCAGGGTCTCATTATCAAACATTATCTTTATTCGGCAAACCAAATTTCAAAGTTGGCATCCAAAGACTGCAGTTGCCGACTAGACATCCTCCATCGTATAATGTCCTTCATTTACACACCTTAACTCCTATCCACTTGCAAGGCCTTCATCCACGGCTTGATGGAGTACTGTTCTCCCCTCTGGGCTACTGCTCCTGCCTCACTCCTTGCACAGCCTGATGTGGTGGAAACCTGGTGTTGGCTTAGCGGTTAGGGTAGTGGCTTGGGATCCTAGGGTCCTGAGTTCAAGCCCTGTTGGCCGCTGAATTAACACCAGGAGGTTGACTCAGCCAGTCGTCCTTCTGAGCTCGGCAAAATGAGTACCAGTGTAGCAGCCAAAAAGGCTGCACACGAAGGGAAGGGGTATCAATGGTTTGATTAAATCTGGTGTTGGTGTGGCACAGGCATGATTGGCCGAAAGGCCGCCTCATGTACCTTAATTCCTTGTAAGTCATTGTAAACCAATGCCTTTCTTTATATACAGAATCAAGGCTCATGGAAGAGCTAGAACACTGAACAGATCAGGAAACAACAGAACAAAATAAACATTTGGGGTGGTGAAGGGGGGAGGGGGATGCTTGGGATGGACAAAATGGATACAGAAGCAAACTCTCAGGAGAGAAAAAAAATGGAAATTTGCAAGGAGGGCATGAGATGGGATGTGAGGAGGGGGGTGAATGAATGTGATGGGCGATGATCTGAGATTGTGGTGAACAGCTGTTTTGAAGAGATGGAGGGAAGGATGAGATTGTAGAGAATGAGGGAGTTGGTTCCACGGGTGGGGAAAAAGAGGAATGAATGAGTGGAGGTAAGCAGTGATCCTGGATTTAGGTAGTTTCACCAGATGGGGGTTGATGGTGGACCATGTGCGAACTGCAGAAACCTGGGAGGGGACAAAGCAGGGGAAAAGCAGAAGGTGCAAGACTAGAAAGGAGGAGGTGGAAGACAGAGAGACCACCGACCTGTCTATGATGGGAAAGTTAGGACAATAGACTCATTTTCATCATGGGAGATTCCAATGATGTTGAAGGCCTTGGTTCTCATGGCATAAAGCTGAGAAGGTGGGAGGCAGGGGCCTTTAATTTGCAAAACGTCGTTGTGCACATTGAACTTCTTATTTGACCCCTTCTTCAGGATTTAATCCCTCTGAAAAATTACAGAATGACTTGGGCTGGCCTTGCTTTAAGATCACTTGCTTGCCTCAACACGCCAACACTGCTGAAAGAATGGGAGAAAAAAAAATAAATGTCATACACAGAATTGCAGGTCAGTGCCTTCAAGTACGAAGCCTGTTCCAAAGGCACATTATAAAATTGAAAGATGTACAAGGTGTGGTGGAAGGCAACAATCTTTAACTCAGAGATGTAGTTTATTTGCCTTACACATTGCTTTTTAAAGCATGTTCAACACAACATTGAAATGTAAGCACATACATACAACTATATGGTATTCATGGAACACTTAACCCACACTGACTTGAGAAGGAATTGCTGGAAGCCAACAATTCTGGCAGCAAATTTGTCATTAAAAAAATTAAATTCAAATCAAATGAAAGACTAAATAAAATAGACCGTACTGCATGGGAGTCATCAGAAGGAACCTGAACAAGCAAAGATGAAGGCATCAGGAGGAATCTGGATAGGCCTTGGGTTTCTACTGCTACTACTCTACCCTCAAACCCATCTAGGTGCAGCTAAGTGAGCCTTGTTCAAAAAGATAAATAAATAAGAATGCAGTTTCAAAAAATTAAATAATAATTCTGGCTGCCGGACCATGCATCCGATCAGGTTGAAATTCAAAACGTACATTCCCCATCAATACTAGATCATAATTTTGAAGTTCCACATCAAGAGAGATGTTTTCCTTCAATCCAATACTGCTGCCAAACCATGTGACCTATCAATTACTCATGAACACCTTGGCATCCCCAAGGCTTGGGGAACATTTGTGTGAAGTTTCCCCTTGATCTTTTCAGCCGGTCTGGAGAAGATTTATATACGTTTTAGGGTAAATCCAATATGGCTGCCAAACCATGTGACCTATGACATCATATGTGTGAACTTTTTGTTCCCCATGGATAGGCAGTCATACCTGCAAAGTTTTACCTCGATCTGTTCAGCCATTTCAGAGAAGAGGAATTTTAAAGCGTTTGAAAAAACAAACAATATTACTGCCAAATCACATGACCGATGACATCATCAAATTTTATTTTCTATGGACTATTTTATCTCTCGATGACCCTCAAAATTGTCATACTAATCGGATGTAGCATTCTACATATGCAGTTATGACGTCACAAGGATGGCATCTATGACATCATAACAAATCACACTTATTCCCCGTGAGGAGTACTTGCCATGTGTGAAGTTTAAATTTTTTCCTTGGTGCAGGTTCAGAGATACAGAGGCCCAAAGATTTCCGTTTTTCCAATATGGCTGTCACACCACGTGACCTATGACATCATAATTATCAATGAAACATTCCATGGTGAAAATTTATGATGAAAAAAAAAAAAAAGAAGCTCCTATGGTGAAAATTTTGCCTCAAAAAAAACAAGTGGTTGCAGAGAAAAACACTAAAGTTCTGTGTGGACAAAGAAAGAAAGAAACAAACAAGATGTCATGCATAGCACGAGACTAGCAAAATCCATAAAACAAGTTTGACCTCAAAAATAATTGGTGGTTTAATTCAGTGACATGAAATATAAATCCTCTTCAAATTTCAAGTCAATGGGGATGAAATTTGAAGATTTTAGAAATACCTACTCAGTTGTTGACCTTGGACCTATGTTGACCTTTTGGTCTATGTTGACCTCAAAAATAATTGGCTCGTTGAATTCAGTAAACTGATGTGCCAATGTCCTTCAAATTTCATGTCAATCGGATGAAAATTTACAATTTTAGAAACAATTAAAAAATCTGGCAAATGTTGTGTTGACCTTATGCTCTATGTTGACCTTTTCACCTATGTTAACCACAAAAATAATAGGTGGTTGAATCCAGTGACATGATATGCAAATGCTTTTCAAATTTCAAGTCAATCAGATGAAAATTGACAATTTTAGAAATTCGGCCAATGTTGACCGTTTGGTCTCTGTTGACCTCAAAAATAATTGGTGGTTGAATTCAGTGAAATGAAATATAAATCCTCTTCAAATTTCAAGTCAATCGGATCAAAATTGAGGATTTTAGAAATACCACCTTAGTTGTTGACCTTGGGCCTATGTTGACCTTTTGGTCTACGTTGAACTCAAAAATAATTGGTGGTTGAATTCAGTGTCCTGAAATGTAAATCCTCTTCAAATTTCAAGTCAATCGGATGAAATTGAGGATTTTAGAAATCCCACTTAAGTTGTTGACCTTTGGCCAATGTTGACCTTTTGAACTTTTGACCTCTAAAACAACAGTCTTCTTCCTTATGACAAACTCTACCAGGTGGTGCAGTTTCGTGAAGATTGGTTGAAAATTGTGACCTGTCGGCGATAAACAGACAGACAGAAAAAAACAGATAGACAGACAGACAGTCAGAATAACAAAATCGACAACCCAATATACTTGTAAAATCTTTGATTTTGCAAGTAACAAACAGACAGACAAAGACAGACAAACAAATGAAAAATCACTCACAGAGTGACACTTGGCGAAACGAAACGGCACTCAGTAGAGCACATACCTCGGCCAGGTTGAACAGTTTACATTTTGTATCCCACTGATAGGCCGGATCTGTCTCCGGTCCTTAACCAAAATCGAATCGGCTTGTTCTTGTAACCTAACCAACTCATCCGCCTAGTTTTTGCACATCTCTTCCACTACATTTTGAAATACCATACCCTATATCGTTTTTGTCCTTATCGCTCAATGGTGAAGAATCACTTGGAAACGAAAAAATTCCCGTATCTGGATCCGGATCTTCACCAAAAATGAAATCAGTTCATCCTTGTCATACACCCAACCTGTGAATCAAGTGTCGTCCGAATCCGTCCATAACTTTTTGAAACATCCTGCTCACAGACAAACAAGTAGACAGACAAACAGGCAGACAGAAGTGAAAACCTAGCCTCCATCCACCTTCAGTGGCAGAGGTAATAATGCAAGTCACATGAATTGGGCCCTTCTCTGATCAAAATGTTCTCATTATTCAAAACCCACAGTCAGTGAGTGAATAGTTAAAAGTTACATTTGACAAGCAAGCAGGACAAAAATAAAAACAATAAGACAAAACTCTCAGATTGCACAAAACGATCCTTTCACTCTTTATAAACTATTTACTTTGCACACAATTAAAGCACTGAAGATGGCAACAACAAGAAGAAAAAAAATCAGAGGTTCGTTCGCAGGTGTTCATCCAATCAGACAGTCACTTAAATCAGGAGCAGGAAATTGAATGAGTTTATATGTGGAATGATGCTTGTTGAATGAAGAATCTCCATCCAAAAGGTGTGAAGGAACAATCACAGTTATTCACCATTTGTGCTGTTCCTCTCCTCCCAATAGAAGACGTGTGAAAATTGGTGCTCCGGGGAGAGCGAGCCCAAAGTGAATGGCCCCAAAGCATTTACACTATATGGGACAAATGAATGTGGCAAAGCCCGTCAAATGTGCAGGAGAGCACAAAGTATGTAGTAGCATGAGCACTCACATGTTGTCGACTTTCAGTGCAAGAATTGAAAGCAACTCGCAATCATAGCAGCATGACTTGCTTTGGTCCTCATTAACAGACAAGGCTGGCTGTTCCTGAGTAATTTGGAGTGTCTGTTGCAGTCGGGTATCAAAGTCTGCTGCAACACTCTGAATTCTGAACTCTATGTGAGAAGCTAATAGTTGAATCGTTGCAAGTGCCTTGCACTCATGAAAATATCAATTTGCCCATCTTTCGTCTCAAAGAGCATGGAAACGAGGGGCAAATGGAGTGGGATGAAAACGTTAGCCTCTGTAAGCTTGACGTGGTGATGCCATACATTGCCAACTCGAGAGAAAATGGGGCCATTCTTGTTTGGTGTATTCCACAAGATGGACACCCCAATCCAAGTTAGGGGTGCCACCTGTCTCCAATGCTTGTTTCACAATCCTGGAGCGTATATAATCTCTCCTGGGTTCTTTTTTTTAATGGAAATCGCTGCAAACAAGGCATAAAGCCATTCGAAGTAAGGGGCTACAGGAAAAATAGATAAAATTACAGCAAAATAAATAGAATAAAATTAAAATAATAACAGGAAAAGAAGAAGAAAACATCCAATAGACAACCAGACGAGCACCAAAAAACATTCACAAAACAGGACTTGCAGACCCTTCACCAGGACTTGTTTTGTGTGGCAAATAAATGGAAGGATGTACTAAATGAAAGGTCGTTGATTGCAAATGAAAGGTCTAAATGGTCGAGTTTTAAATGTGTAAAGATCAAACATCTGAAAAGGTCTAAATGGATCTAAACAGTCGAAATGGCCTAAAGTGTTTTAAAGGTCTTCAAAGATCGAAGGGGTCTAAAGGGTGTGTTGTGGATTTTTGTTGTTAACCGACTCGGTGTAAATCCTATTTACGTTATTGTCTCTTTAAACACCCAAATGATCCACTGTCCACAAGGAAAAGTACATTTCGTCAGAGAACATTTATTCCGTGGTACCACGGAGTTCAAAACACTGAGATGTAAAATATCCGCAATGATTTTCACTAAGCTAAGATTACATTTCCTGGCACTTATATGTTTTTGTGGGAGTAGAAGGGTCTGATAAGCATTAGGCAAAAGAACTCCAACTGCAATACGTGTCCACTGGGTGAAAGAGAATGACATAATCATGGCAAAAGTTGCAGTGTTATCAACCAGGTCACCTTGTTTCATAGTAAGACATTCCTTTTATCAATATTTAGGTCAAAAGACTCTTGGGTAAAGGGAAACATAACTGACAGCCAATTCGACTTATAGCATAAAATTAAATTTATAAAGCACCAGCAACAATTATAATTGAGAGTGTTGTTGTTGTTCGTCTTTCGGCTGCTCCCGTTAGGGGTCGCCACAGCGGATCATCCGTTATGATCCGCATACTGATTTGGCATAAGTTTATGCCGATGCCCTTCCTGACGCAACCCTGGTCGCCTCTTACGACACAGGGATAAGTATTGGGTTTCGCCATGATTTCAAGCTGCCCTACAACCTCTCATAGCGTAGCCCAGCGCAAGCCCCCGTCCTCAAGCGATCCTCCAACCCAACCTCCGAGTAGCCGGATTATAGGCGCACGCCTACGCCCGGTCAACAATTATAATTGAGAGTACATGAATATAATTATTTTTTACTTCCACAGGTGTAATTTAAGGTCTCAAGGGTCGAAATTATCTAAAGGGGTCCAAAGGTCAAAAGGGTCTACAGGGTATTAGTTTGAAAGGTGTGAGGTCTAAAAGGTAGAAAAGAGTCTAAGGGTTGTTGGGGTTCTAAAGGGTCTTCGGGGTCTAAATGGTATTTAGGGGTCTTAGAGGTTCTTCGTGGTCTAAAGCATCTTCGGGGTTTTTGGGGTCTTAAATGGTGTTAATGGTCTAATGGATCATCAGGGTCTTCAGGTTCTTAAAGGGTGTAAGAGTTCTAAAGGGTCTTATGGGTTCAAAAGTGTTTTCAGTCTTCGGGGGAAACAGGTTCTAAAGGTCCTGCCCTAGCCAGCAGAGGGTATGCATCACTTCTGAGTTGTCTAGTCTGGGTTAGAATACAGACCTCGAAGGGTCTTAGGGTTCTAAAGGCTCTAATCTAAAATGTTTCAGGGTTCTTCAGTCTTCATGGTCTTCATGGGTCTTAAGGTTGTAAAGGGTCTAAACTCAAAAGCATCTTTGGGTTCAAAGGGTCTAAAGGTCTTCAGGGTCTTGGGGTTCTAAAGGGTCTACTGCAATTGCTACACATACTCACATTCTGTGTAAACAAAGAGACAAACAAACACACAAACAAAAGGACCCAAATGCAATGACCTCTCCTCGGTCGAGGGTAAAGATGATGGCACAATGCCATGTCTCACCAAGGTGAGCAACCACCTTAAAATACAACACAAGGAATATATAAATAAAAAAAGACAGTTCAACTACAAATGTCTGGTAAAATCGGATGAAACTTCCAAGGTGTATGTAGGCGGTAGGAATTGATATTTCTCTTACAGCTACGTAGATCATTGGATGATCATAGGATGATCAAATTTTCTAATATCCTCAATTTTCATCCGACTGACTTGAAATTTGAAAAGGATTTACAAATCAGGTCGCTGAATTCAACCACCCATTAATTTTGAAGTAAGCATAGGCCAAAAGGTCAAAATCTGCCAAATTTCTAAAATCCTCAATTTTAATCCAATTAACATGAAATTTGAAGACCATTTGCATGTCAGCTTACTGAATTCAAGCACCAATTATTTTGAGGTCAACATAGGTCAAAAGGTCAACATAGGCCAAATGATCAACAACTTAGGATCACCTTCAAAATTCCTCAATTTGCATATTTTTACGGTTGTGGGGGTAGATGGAGAAATTTAATGGGAAAGTTAGGATTGAATAGAGTTGTTTGGTCTGTGGACATGTAGGAGACTTCTCAATGTAATTAAGTAGGGAGACTGTGAGCTTAAGTGTTACTTGTCACCACACGGGGGATGGTGCGGTGTCAATGAGATAGGGATTAAGGATAAGTTCCCCCAATATGTAATTTCCCCCTGTGACTTTTCCCAATGTTTTTGTATTGCAAACCATAGAAGAATTGCATTTTTATAACATGACCAAGTAGGAAGAAGCCCTGCCTCCAAGGGCGAAATCATGCCCCCGAGGCTGATGATTGATAGGCGTTATGTCAGAAGCTATCCAGACGTGTGGAGCAGGTGGGGGCCCTGCCTTCCCAGGATTTGTGCGAGCAAGCCATGCCACAGAGGAAGAAACGGGCATTCGGTGTGACGTCAGACAGAGTTCAGAGAAGGAACGCACAAGAGCAGAGTGAGGGGCGCACACGGTCATGGTGAGAATGTGGCTAGGACGGAGGATCTCGCTTTGTTCTCCTCTCGGCACGATAAAATGGCTTTCCTTCCACGCATGAAGAAGACAGTGCGATTCTCGTATTCGTGCTGAGACGATTTGGCTCATTTGGTGAAGTGAGACGCTGGATATTGACTATTGGCTGGTCGTATGAGACGGGCCTCAAAGCCTCGTGTATGTCACCAAAGGGGATGGCACCATTCTGCAAAGAGTGTATCGGCAGGCGCGATAGACGAAGCAGCTGCACGGGGTCTCTGAGCCCTGGTGTTAAATACCGCTCACAAATTGTCTGACGAATGTTAAATACCTTGACCTTTGACCTTTAAAGTTCACAAAGGTCAAATTTTCAAAGTTGTGGGAATCGAACTGGGTTTTCGACCTTCTTCGACGAACTAACTCCAACAAGCTATAGCACGTAGCCTGTTTCCTTATTTTAATGTCCACAACATTGTTTTGTGACCTTTAAAGGTTATGCAAAGGTCAAATTTTGAAAGTGTTTGAACGAAACCTGGTTTTCGACATTTTGCAGCTAATAACCTGTCACTCGTACCACATCATGTTGATCATTTTTATAACTTGGTCAAAAATTATCACATTGTCTCATCCTTGACTTCTGAAACCATCTACATCGTCAAATACCGCTCGTGAACCATTGCCGTCTCCAGACTTGTAACATTTATAATTAATCTTGTAAATATTCGTATTCTCATTAAATACTGCGGTTCATTTTAAATTAGTGTCCGTATATTTGTCATAGGGTTTGAGTGTAGACCCCCCCCCCCCCCGTGCTATACTTCCCCGTGCCTCCGTCACTCCATCATTGTGCCCTTCCACTCCCCTCACACGTTCTAATCTCTGAGAATAAATGTGTCCGCCTCAGTAAGGTGAATATACTGATTCTGGCTCACTTTTCCCCATGTAAATGAATGGGGGATTTTCAGCGATTATATTTTTTCCCTAAAATAAACCCCTTTTTATCCCAAGGTATATTTATTTGTCTCCCCTTTTAACCTAGGGGCACTCTTTTCAAATAACCAATGTAATAAGATAAAGATTTGTTCAAGTAGTAAAGTAGTAATGTGATTTGTTAAAGGTGATTCTAAAGAAATATCTGAAACATGTAAGCCTAGGCGCACTCTTTTTCAAATAACCAATGCATATTGTTTAGCTCACTCATTGAACCGATAAAGATTTGTTCATTCTCAACTTCCTTCAATAGTTTAATTTTCTTTGCACAATAATCCCCATCTAAAATATTTAAAAATAAAACATTTGAATCTTTATATTTTTTAAGATACCCCTTTAGTGCCATTACGAAATGATAAATTTCTCTTAATGCTCTTGTTTGACCACCTCCTGAGCCTCAGATTATTTTTTGCATAAGCCCCGCCCACTTTTTCATATGCCCCGCCCACTTTTCCAAAGCCCCGCCTTCTTTTCACAAGGTATTTTCATAAGCCATGCCCACTTTTACTAACCCCGCCCACTTTTACTAAGCCCGCCTACTCTTACATCATTTCCAGTTCATCTCTGACTCACAAAGAAATCACGAGAAAATTCTAGAATGTTATGTGTTTGAAAAAATTTCCAAGGCTGTTAGGCAATTTTTTTCAAACAATCCTCCATTTTGAAAAAAAATTTCTCCATTCTCACAAGGCTTGCCTGGGCTTGCCCAGGGAATTTTCAAAGAATCCTCCATTTTGAAAAAAATGTTCTCCATTCTCACAAGGCTTGCCTGGGCTTGCCCAGGGAATTTCCAAAGGAAACCACACCCACCAGTCTTTCTTATAAAAGTCTCAAGCACAGGCTCCATTTTAAACATTTTTTTGCTGGCAATGGTGTGCTGTGTGCTTGCTTGGAGCTCCACTACTTGTATGAACTAAACCTTCAAGTTGATGAACTGGATTCAAACCTCTTATCTGTTGAGGTAAGATTTTATTTTCCTATTTTCAAAGTTTGATTGAAGCATAGACTCATTTAATAATTAAATCACTTAATTAATACATTATTATTTTCTCTCACAGGAAATTGTATCTGAAAATACCGATTTTGCCACAACTTGGGGTGAAATTGTTGGCTTGGTTGAAGACCTTGTGAGCGACCAAGACCCACAGAACGAGCTAGACCTTAGTGGGATGATTCTGCTGGAGTTCTACTACTTGTATGGAACTAAACCTTCAAGTTGATGAACTGGATTCAAACCTCTTATCTGTTGAGGTAAGATTTTATTTTCCATTTTTCAAGTTTGATTGAAGCATAGACTCATTTAATAATTAAATAACTTAATTAATACATTATTATTTCTCTCACAGGAATTGTATCTGAAATACGAAATGAAAATACTGCTTTTGCCACAACTTGGGGCGAAATTTTTGGCTTGGTTGAAGACCTTGTGAGCGACCAAGACCCACAGAACGAGCTCGACCTTGATGATCCAACCAAAGAGTTATACCTCGGAGACCTTGTTATCGACCAAGACCCACAGAACGAGCTCGACCTTGATGAGCCAGAATACAAATTTTACCTTGGAGACTCACAAATTAAAAAAAAATCAGTAAATGAGTTCTGCCTTGATGGTTTAAATAACTACCTTGGAGACTCGGAAAAGGGTTCTGCCAAGATGGTTCCAAATATGGAGCCTACCTTGGAGACTCAAAAATTTTGAAAAAATCAGGAAATGAGTTATCCCTTGGAGACTTTGTAAGTTGGTTTTATTTTGGAGACTTGAAATGTGGGGCTGGCTTGATAACTCACAATGTGATACATATCTTTGAAACTCAACAGGAATGTGGTTATACCTTGAAAACTTGGAAAGTTGGGTTTATTTTGGAGACTTGAAATGCTATCACTCTTTGGGATCTAAACCTATCGATGTAGTTCTTTGTTGGATGGTGCTTGATGGGAGCAAGATCAAGAAAGTTCTGGGAAGAAAGTGCAGGCTTACTCCCCTTTCTACTTCATCAAAACTGAAAGCCTTAAAAGACAGAATTGGAAGAAGAGAAAAAAACATAAAAAATATATATTGTTAGTTCTGGAAGAAAGTGCAGGCTTACTACCCTTTCTACGTCATCAAACCTGAAAGCCTTAAAAGACAGAATTGGAAGAAGAGAAAAAAAACGTAAAAAAAAAAAATATAGGTGGAAATCTCATTTTGAAAAGACATTGTGTTGGGCGAGGGTTGGGTTGGGGTTGAGATTTTGAATGTGAAGGTTGGGTTGAGATTTGGAATGAGGGTTGGGGTTGAGATTTTGAATGTGAGGGTTGGGACACACACACACACACACACACACACACACACACACACACACACACACACACCAACAAACAAAAGTTAAGCCTTG
Organism: Eptatretus atami; assembly: GCA_035128595.1. Taxonomy (NCBI): domain Eukaryota; kingdom Metazoa; phylum Chordata; class Myxini; order Myxiniformes; family Myxinidae; genus Eptatretus; species Eptatretus atami. The sequence goes on along the minus strand of CM068954.1, from coordinate 167,420,394 downwards.
ACTATTCAGTTGAGGATTCTGTGTTTTGGGTTCACAGATTTAAGAACGTCCCCCTTGACACACATTATATACGGCAGATGCCACCTGTTATACACCTCGGACTTGGCCCTCAAGTGTCCACAACGGTGTATAGTAGGAGGGAGTGAAGCGCCAACCCATTTCCCATTGCACACACATTATATACGGCAGATGCCACCTGTTATACACCTCGGATTTGGCCCTCGAGTGTCCGCAACGTTGTATAGTAGGAGGGAGTGAAGCGCCAACTCATTGCTCCCATTGCACACACACACACACACACACACACACACACACACACACACACACACACACACATCAACAAACAAAAGTTAAGCCTTGACTATTCAGTTGAGGATTCTGTGAACGTCCCCCTTGACACACATTATATACTGTTATACACCTCGGACTTCACCTCGAGTGTCCACAACGGTGTATAGTAGGAGGGAGTGAAGCGCCAACCCTTGCTCCATGGGTGTTATCTGCTTAGTTTTGTCTTTTGTAATTCCTGTGAATAAAATTAACCTAAAATCTCTTTCCTTCTAAATCATATATCTTATAAGTCCAAGGAACCGTATCTATTACATCAACAATTTAAAAAGATCGTTCGTCCATCGTTTAATATAACCTTTTTCAAAATGAGATTTCCACCTATATATTCTTACGATATCACCAACTTTGAACTTAGTTTTCTGACATTAATCTCTTTTTCATATTTTAATTTTGTAAATGTTTCTGATGGTGTCATATTCGTTGACGTGTGAATCGTGTCATTATACTTATCCACAATATCCTGAATAAAAGATGACCATTGTTGTGAACCGAGTTGTGTGAATTTTTTATATAGTCTCTTTTAAGGTACGATTAAAACGTTCAACAACAACGGCCTTTCCTTCATTAAAGGTACTGTATAATGTAATACTGTTATTTTTTAGAAAATTCATAAAAGTCTTGTTATAAAACTCTCTACCTCATCAGTCCACAATTTTTAGGTTTTCTCTTACTTTTATTAAATATCTGTTGAAAGGCTAACATAAGAATATTACCTGTTTTGTTTTTTAAAGGGACAACCCACGCGTATCTACTCCTCAAATCAATAACGGTTAAAGCATACTTGTACCCCTTATCATTATTGAGTTCAATCAAGTCAGCAGACCAGATATAATCAACTTCCTTGGAATAAACCTTCCTTCTACGAAACTTTGTGAATATTGGTTTATGTAATTCATCAGCTAATTGCTCTTCAGTCTAATGACATCATTAGAGCCTATAAGTTTTTGAATTTCCAAGTCCAAGTTTCAATTTAGCACTGATCATCTTCTTCACGATGAACCTATCAACTTTTTGTCTCAAGGTTGGATTTTGTATCAGAGACAAATATACAACATTTCTCTATCGGCTTCATGTTTTTCTTCCAAAGTTGTGGTATTTCCATAATCAATATCGTGCCTCATGCACACTTCATCAACCCTATTGATGGGCTTACTCCATGATTAGGATTGTCTGCCTCATCTAATCTTTTATCCAAGTTTGTGCCTGGACCACAGAAAGAATACCCTGGTAGATGTAATTACCCTGGTATTCCAGTAGATGTAAATTTACTTCCTGATAAAAACTTTTGTATATCTCCTCCGAGTTTGTGTTTGGAGATAAATTATTTTTTTTTGAACCACACACCGAACATATACCTTTTTGTATAACCCTGTATTTTTTACTTTTAAAATATGAAATATTTTTAGTATTATTTTCTTTTTACATTTGAGACAATAACTCATTTATTTATGAGAAAAATTCCTACAGAGTGCAAAAACCTTTTTAGTTTCCAACATGCGCATTTGAATCTTAATTTTTAAAACATAAAGAATCCTAGAAATGCCTTCACTCTCTCCTCCATTTATTTAAGAAAAAAATGAAAAACTTTAATTGAAGTCGATATCTTACCGATGACAATAGTCTTGTCGAAAATATTGCAAATAGACTTGTCAATTCTTTGTTTCCTCCTCGGTGGGTTGAGTTATTTTCTGTAATACCCCAATCGTTTTTAATCTCACTGGTTTCCATATTTTCATATTATTCATTCTCGCTCTTTCTCCTCTCCTCCCTCCTCCTTCCTCTCTCTCTCTCTCTCTCTCTCTCTCTCTCTCTCTCCTCTCTTCTTCTCTCTCTTCTCTTCTCTCCTTCTCTCCTCTCTCTTCTCCTTCCTCTCTCTCTCTCTATTCTTCTCTTTCTCTTCTTCTTTCTTCTCCTTCATCTTTCTGTTCTCTCTTTTCTTCTTCTCCTTTTCTCTCCTCTCTCTCTTTTTTTTCCCTTTCTTCTTCAACTCCTCCTCATCCCTTACTATCCTTGAATCGCTTACACCCCATAGAATATCATACATATATTCATCGGGATTTCTTGTAATTCTGTATCCAAAATAATTTTTTTTCAACAGGAAACCAATAAAATTCTTTGAATTTCAAAAAGAGCCTTACATTTTCTTAACTTATTACTTTTTTCATATTTAACATTCTAATTAAATCTAAAGTTGTCGGTTTATCAACATCAGCATAATGCCAATCTTTTATTGAAATACCTCATTCTTATGTTGTAGAACATATTTATAAAATACCGAATACCCTTTTCTTGAAGGTATGCTTGGACACAGAAATGATAATTTTCTTGAAGCCTTCTTGCTGTCATTTATGTATTAGAAATATATGTTAGAATAATATTATGACACAAACACCTCCCCATCTTCCCATAGTTAAATCATTTTGTATTTCCTTACTTATTATATATAATCCTGTTTTTTTCTGTTTTCATGATATAAACTAGGGCAAACCATTATTATATTTACTCTTATTAAATTCTTTTATTTGTTGTTTACTAATCGTGGCTCCACAAAACTCATTCTCTATACCAAGTGAATAATATCTTCTTCTACGAGACTGATTTAATTGTTCCAGGTCTTCTAGGTCAATTTTAAATGACCAATTATACCCTAAATCATTCATATCATACCCCATTGTTCTATTCTCATACAACGATGCGTCCTTCTTTATGAAAAATTATTTTAATTCGAACTGTGAATTCTGTATGACCTGGAGATAAAATCAACACTTCTGTATCTTTGGAAAACACGGCCGTTTTATTTAAGGATATATTATGTGATAAATCGCTTAATCTCACCAAGTCATTCGCGTCAGTCGGGCTGGATATTTTTAATTTATAAGCATTTTTCATATTAATATTTTTTTTATACTATATTTATGTCGTTCAGCCGTGCCTTTGTTGAATAATTTGATAAATCAATATCCAGTTCTTGGGATACACCAAAGATAGAACCATCTTTACCAACATAAGTCATTATATTAGATTAAAAAATAATGTCATAAAATTTTTTATTTTTGTTGAGTTGAAATAACACATATAGACATAATTGACCACAACACTTGGAATTAATTATTGTACTTGAAATGTTTGATAAACACCATTCTGTAAGAATTTTATGACTTCAACAGGTGTGGAAGACCAAACTATCAAAATAATATTTGTCTTGACTATTAAAAAAACAAACCCAATGAGAACGTTTCCATTATTATCTTCTAAGTTCATAATAATATTCTTTGTATGTTTAGGCACATTTGTGAATTCATATCTCATACAAATAACCACATTATGAATTTTAATTTCTTACAATATTTGACAAGTTGTAAATTGATGTTGTATTCTTTCCAAATTCTTTAAACCACTCATCAATTCTCATTTATTATTAGAAAGATATAATCCATTTCCCCTTTTAGTTATTTTACACCTGCTTGTGCAATAGAAGAAAGCATATCTCCAACTAACAATCTCGCTTTATCAGGCAGACCTTCAAGTTTTTCAGCAAAATGTACAATTACACACTTCCACTAATTTGTTTCTCCAACTCTTTGTTATGTCTTTCCAATTCTTTTTGAGCCGGAGTTGAGCCTTCCTTTCGTTGGAAGCTTTCACCACTGTTGAAATACCACCGTCATTGCTCCAACCACACTTAAACCAGCAAATAAAGGAATTAGAAATGGGAGAATTCCTCCACTCATCTCTCTTATTGAATATTTTTTCAACATTGGTTTGTCATTTTAATTTTAAGTGAGCCAGAATCGTTCAAGATTTTAACCTGTTCTCTTGTGAGCAAAACATCAATTCTTACTGCTCCCTTTCTCTGAATTGTATTACGTTAATCGTACAAGGCTTTTGATTTTGAACACAAGATGATAGTTTATGAAGATTGATTTGATGAACATATACCCAGTTGGTACTTTGCCACTCATTTATTTAACAAAAAATTATGTGAGACTAATCATAACACCATTATCTGTATAATCTGCAATTCTGTTTCTCCAAAAGCAAACAATAAGTATCAACTTCTTCACTCTCTCCTCTTTCAATGTATAGGGAAGTATCACTCGATTAGACTTTATAGTTTCCTTTTGAGCACTCAGGTCAAACGCATAGATTGTATACAATCTTTTAAATGCTGTCATATCCAAAATAGGTTTTTTATTCCATTTTTTCACACACCTTTTGGTAAGACTTGTATGCTTCAGCAAAATCATTTTTTTCCAATTAATTTCCAATCTATCTCGTGGATAAAATGTTCCATCTAGAGAAACACGAGTTGTTTCACCTTAGCATTATCACTCAATGCATTATTCTTATCAGTAGCAGTATCGCCATCTGGTTTTTTTAAAATGAACCACAGATATCGTGGCTTTCCTTCCATAACACCAAATTCCACGTGTAAGTGGTTTGGTTTAGTTTAACGTGTTGACATCTTCTTTTGAGGTATGATACACTGAGTGGTTTCTTTGAGTTAAGTCTTCTGTTCAACACTCTCTCTTTTAAGATTAGAGTATAAGTAGGGGTATATACTGATTCTGGCTCACTCCCCATGTAATGAATGGGGATTTCAGCGATTCACTTTTTTTTTCCCTTAAAATTACACCCCTTTTATCCCAGGTATATTATTTGTCTCCCCTTTTAACCTAGGGACACTCATTTTCAAATAACCAATGTATATTGTTTAGCTCACACATTGAACCTATAAAGATTTGTTCATTCTCAAATTCCTTCAATAGTTTAATTTTCTTTGCACAATAATCCCCATCAAAATATTTAAAATAAAACATATTGAATCTTTATATTTTTCAGATACCCTTTTGTGCCATTACGAATGATATACTTCTCTTAATGACTCATCTGACCACCTCCTGAGTTGCATATCATTTTGAATTATAGTAAATTGTTTTTCCATTGTTCAATTGATAACCATCGAAGTTTCAGTCCGTCCGTGAAAATAGGAAGTGTTTTTCCACACGGCCTTTCCGTAAAAATGAGGAACTGTTTTTGCAACAGTCATGCTGTGAAAAAAACAGGAACTATTCTGCGATCCAAGGTCTTCGAGCCCAGGCTCCATTTTAAACATTTCTTTGCTGGCAATGGTGTGCTGTACTGTCCTTCAGTGGCATGAGCTTGTTTGCAGTTCGAATATTGTATGGAACTAAACTTACAACTTGATGTACTGGATTCAAACCTATTATCTGTTGAGGTAAGATTTTATTTTCCTATTTTCAGTTCCTTTTAAACATCGACTCATTTAATAATTAAATAACTTAATTAATACATTATTATTTTCTCTCACAGGAAATTGTATCTAAATGCAATATCAAAATACGATTTTGCAAACTTGGGGCGAAATTGTTGGCTTGGTGAAGACTCATGAGCGACAAGACCCACAGAACAAGCTCGATCTTGATGACCTAACCAAAGAGTTATACGTTGGTGATCTCATGAGCGACCAAGACCCACAGAACGAGCTAGGCCTTGAATGGATGAGCTTGTTTGCAGTTCGAATATTTGTATGGAACTAAACCTTCAAGTTGAAGAATTGGATTCAAAACTCTTATCTGTTGAGGTAAGATTATTTATTTTCCTATTTTCAGTTCTTTTAAGCATCGACTCATTTAATAATTAAATTACTTAATTAATACATATTATTTTCTCTCACAGGAAATTGTATCTGAATGCAATATGAAAATACCGATTTTGCCACAACTTGGGGCGAAATTGTTGGCTTGGTTGAGACCTATGAGCGACCAAGACCCACAGAACGAGTTCGTCCTTGATGACCCAACCAAAGAGTTATACCTTTGAGACTTGGAAAGTTGGGTTTATTTTGGGACTTGAAATGCTATCACTCATTGGAATCTAAACCTATCGATGTATTCTTTGTTGGATGTGCTTGATGGGGCAAGATCAAGAAAGTCTGGGAAGAAAGTGCAGGCTACTCCCCCTTTCTACGTCATCAAACCTGAAGCCTTAAAAGACAGAATTGGAAGAAGAGAAAAAAAAAACGTAAAAAATATATATAGTGGAAATCTCATTTTGAAAAAGACATTGTGTTGGGGAGGATTGAGTTGGGTTGAGATTTTGAATGTGAGGGTTGGGACACACACACACACACACACGCACAACACACACACGCATACACACACGCATACAAACACGCATACACACACACGCACACACACACACGCACACACACGCATACACACACGCATACACACACACACACGCACACACACACACGCCACACAATCTCTTCTT
>CM068954.1:167376099-167391424 GCA_035128595.1 Eptatretus atami | reverse complement strand
ATATCCGATCCTCAAAACCGAAATAATATTTCCATGAAATACTTTAATTAGTCTGTGAGAGTAGATCATGGAAAATTGTATCATGCAATGCATGAAATTGCTCCAAGCTCCTAAATGGAAAACTATAGAACTTACAAAAGTGATGTAAACAGCAATTTGTAGCTAAAATGAAGAGGCATTCGATAATATGAGTGATGAAAGTGAAAAAAAAAAACATTGTCGTTAAGAAATCGTTCTGGCCTATTCCAAGTCAAGACATGGTTGATCAAGCCAAAAAACATGGTGGCTTCAGACCTCAGCGAGGTTACCAAGGATACACCTTAAGACTCCAAAGGGAGTGGTGACAAGGATGCACCTGATAAAGAATATAATTAAATAAGGCCGTTAATTATCTTCAAAAGGGGTGTTTTAATTAACCCAAACATCTAATTTTCACTCTTACCCTTCCTTGGAGTTTTCTTTGTCTGCAAGCAAAGTTTCAGGCTGATAGGTTTCATGGTTTTGAAGTTATGGAGGAGACACTGACATTCATTATTGTACAAGAAAATACAACCCGTCGCTTTGCTGACGGGGGTGTGAAGGGGAGGGAGGGTGGAGAAAGAGAGAGGGAGAGAGAGAGAGAGAGAGAGAGAGAGAGAGGAGGGGAGGGAGACGGGGAAGGCAGAGAGGACGGAGGGAAGGAAAGGACGGGGTGGGGGGTGAAAATGCGAGGAGTGGGTGAAAAAGGGGAAGCTAAGAAAGGGGAGAAGAGCGATGAAGGGGGGTGGAGGTGGGGAGAGCAACCCCTCACAAAACGTTACCATACACTGTGGGAGAGAGAGTTGCGACAATGCGAGGGACAGACAAACAGACAGACAGCGAGAGTCATAGGTGTCATAGGTCACATGGTTTTGCAGCCATATTGGATTTACCCAAAAGCCTATAAAAAATCTTCTCCGGAACGGCTGGACAGATCGAGATGAAACTTCACACAATGCTCCCAAGCCTTGGGAGGTGGTGGTCGTATGGAAGCTTAGCTTCCGGGGTAGCTATCATTTCTTGAATCGCGACTGTGTCACTGATGCAATGCCCCTCTACCAGTACACACACTGGACATGGTACTCATTTCACCGACCTCGGGAGGATGACAGGCTGAGTCAACCCGCTGGTGTATTAATTCAGCAGCCGACGGGGCTTTAACTCAGGACCCTCGGATCCCAAGCCGCCACCCTAACCACTGAGCCAACACCAGGCTAAAGCCTTGGGTGTAAAAGTTTGTTAAGAAATAATTGATAGATCACATGGTTTGGCATCCATATTGGATTGAATTTTTTTTAATGTTTTCTCTGAAAACCCTTAACCAATCGACATGAAACTTCAGATTTATGATCTAGTAGTGATGAGGAATGCAAGATTTGAATTTCAACTTGATCGGACACATCGTCTGGCAGCCAGAATATTTTTTTTTTTTATCTGGGTTCTTTTTAATTTTTGATTTTTTGAAAAAGGCTCACTTGGCTGTGCCTGGATTGGTTTGAGGGTAAAGGAGTAGCAACTGAAATGTGAATCCTATCCAGGTTCCTCCTGATGACTTCATCTTTTCTTTTTGCTTGTTCGGGTTCCCTCTGATGACTCCAATGCGGGACTGTATCAATTTGGTCCTCCATTTGATTTTAATTTTAATTTATTTTAATCCCATTCTAAATTCAATTGAATAATGAATAATAATGAAAAACGTCATGGGTCAGGGTCAGGTGTCCAATCAAAGCGGGGTTGCATCAAAATGAGACGTCTTGGTACCCGGTCATCACTGCCAGCTGTTATAAAGTGGCAGTTCTAATTATGTCTCTTATTAATTCCTTAACACACCAGTACACAAATTCCACACAAAATACACCACACAAAACAAGTTCTGGCAAGGGTATGCAATCTCTGATTGCTTTTTCTCGTTATTGTTGTTTAATGTGCTTCCTTCCCTGGTTTGATTCATCCATTTGATTCAACTTACACTTGATCTTTTTATTGTGGTGATCGTGAAATTGTTTGTTTCTCCATGTGCCAATAAATTACCAGCGGGCCTGCATGAGTTACGTTCTCGGTGTGTGCAACCAATTTGAGAATTATAACATTCCCCTAGCTGCCATTTGACATTCTCCAGTCTAAATGCAAGCCTCCTTGCTCAGGCCATTTTGAGGAGTGTCAACTTTGGCATCACCAGGTTTGAGTCTAAGGCTCAGCTGAGTGAATGTTACAATATATACACAGTAATTCATAGCAACATGCCATAGCAGAAAAAGGTCAGCCAAACATTGATTCATTCCCACAACAGTTTGACACTATAGCCATTTATGTGTCCTAGCATTATATATATATATATATATATATATATATATATATATATATATATATATATATATATATATATGTTGTTGTGGTTCTGTAAAACTACAAGACTCTAAGGCAATGGTACTCAACATACAGTGATCCCAAGGCAGTTATTTCTAAAGTATATGTCTTAGATAGTCCCTTCTATATGTCTAGTGGGTAAAAAGGTGAAAGATATTGCGTGGGACTTTTGTAGTTCAGTCTTTTATATCTCTTATATCCTCACTTTAACCTTTAAACCTTTTACACGAACCATGCAATCACGCATGCCATGCAAATATTAATTAAAAACAGGCTACGAGCATCTCCAGCATGCTCACCTGTGAGCGCACCCTACCAACAGCACACCGGTACATCGTTTTGTTGGTGTTTGCGCGCCCATTCCCTGTTAAAATGCATGCGCCAATTCCCAACTGCCACCTCACCTCAAACTTCACCCCGCTCACCAAACCTCACCATGTTCACCGCAATCACTTCCTAGAACTGGGGAAAAATACACCCGCAACAACCCACGCTAAAACGCGACTTTTATTCACCATCTCACTACGAGTGCCATGTGGCACTCGGCCCTCACCATGGATGCCACATGGCAATGAAGACCCATTACAGATGCCGCATTGCCACCACCTATCACACATAATTTAAATAAAAGAGCGCCCTGCTCCATGAACACCGTAAATGCCCAATGGTCGTCAAATCCACACCGAAACCTCAAGGGATCCAGAGGGGACTTGGGTCAAGCTGTTCCAGGGCAGAACACAAAGTGCGGACATGCGCTGCGGCTTGTGGAGGGACCCACGGGTAGCACAGGGATCTTGATACAATCCCATGTTAGAATGAAGAACAGCGCACATTCGGGGCCAGAACACGCATTTGAAGACTGTGGCCCCATGCAAGACTCAGAGGTCCAATCCGTGCCAAAGTCGGCAAGTGACTGAGCCAGTTTCCGGCTCTGAGGCCTGGCGGGGCATGGGTATGCCCGTTGTGGCCCAATAGAGGACCAGAATTTTGCCTGTGGCTCGTCGAGATCCGGTCCTCGGCCCCTCCCTTTGTCTGGGCCCATTAAAATGGCAGAGCAGGGCCAGTTCACTCTTCTTTGCCCTCTTCGCTCTCTGGTCTCTTTTGGGTCACACTCTTTTTGGGTCAGTCGTTCTTCCAGTCAGCCTGATCATGGGTCTTTCGGTCATCCTGCTCATCTGCATGAGTCCGTCCTGTTCACCCCGCTCACTGGTCACTGCTGCTGATCGCCTTCATGTTCGGGGCTGTTGGTGCTGCCGCCGAAGGAAAGCGGAGCCATATGGGATCGACAAGCAGGCAGTCAGCGAGCTGGTTGGTGCGGAGCGAAAGGCGCTGCGAGTCTCCATAACCAAGTGAGGAGGGGGGATCGCACACGACTGCCGCGAGGTGGGGCCCCTCCACTCGAGCGATCCCCAATAGGTACAGACATTTACACTTACAGACATTTACACAGAAGGAAAGGGACTTTCTTCTTACACATCTTTTTTATTATCTTTCTTTCCAACTACCTCGTCTTCTGTGGATGCATAAAATAGCATTATCGTGGGCAAAGCCTGGCTGTTCTTTCATGGGCCAAACCAAAGGAGTAAAAGTACTGACACATTCACATTTTCCTCTTGCACGATGCTGTATCCCCCCATGTCACACTACACCACACCTCCCACTCCCACATCTTGACAATTTGTTGTTTTTATATGTTTTTAAAATTTATTTTGTAAACCTCGTCGAGGCTCGTATGAGAGCAACACAAAACGCACAGCAAGGGGGACATGATACAAGAGGGGTGGGAGTAGGAAGGACAAAACAGTGGGGAACAGAGACATGGGATCTGTGAAAGGGAGAGGGATGGGGTGGGGAACACAGGGTATACAAGATGGATATTACAGGGACTTTCAGCAAAGCGGGAATTTGAAGGAGGTGGTTTGGTGTGGATTAACGGGAGCAGAAAAGATCGAGGATTTGGATGGGGACGATAAGAGGTGGTGGTGAACAGCTGTTTTGAAGGACTGGAGGGAAGAATGGGATTGAACAGAGTGAGGGAGTTTATTTCAAAGGTGGGGAAAAGAGGCATGAAAGAGTGAAGGTGAGCAGAGTAATTCGTGATTTTGGTCGTTTCACCAGAAGGGGGTTGTTGGCGTCCATGAGCACCCTGCAGAAATATGGTGGGGACAAATCGCAGACAGAGCAGGGGGGCAGACGGAGAGGAGATGTAGAAGACGAAAGACCACCGACCTGCCTGCGGGGGAGAGAGAGAGAGAGAGAGAGAGAGAGAGAGAGAGAGAGAGAGAGAGAGAGAGAGAGAGAGAGAGACCCAAAGACAGCCTAATCTGGTAAATGCCAATGATCCGAAATGCCTTGGTTTCCACAGCGGTTTACTTGGTTTCTGTTGATATAATCAGTACTCCTCCCACCTACCTTTCCCTAAGCGTTCTGGGTGCATTGGTCTGCTTACTGCACAAGTATTGAGAGGTCGTTTACCCTCACCTGCTTTCTTCTTACCTGGGCTATATCTAACTCTTCCCCGGGGTGTGTGTGTGTGTGCTTGTGTGTGTGTGTGTGTGTGGTGTGAGTGTGTTGTGTGTGTGTGTTGTGTGTGTATGTGAGATGGTACCTGTCCTAGCATAAGTTAAGATTACACTGAACAACAAATTTCAAAAATTTTTTTTTACTGGAGATGTGTAAAGTGATTAAGACTAATTTGGTACGCTGATTTCAAAATCATAACCGTTTTGCTGTATCACGTCAGGATTTTCAGGAACAGAAATATTCCCATTGCCTAGAAGTCAGGATTTCAATGAAATTTACATATGTCTTTAACATGTCTATTTCGTACAATTGTTGTTAACTTGTGTTATATTTCTTTCTTTCAGATAAAGATGAGTAGGCGTTCCTGTACCATCATCCTGACAACTTCTTATGTCTGTGGTCGGTATACCAAAAAGATCAACAGCGAAGTATATCTACAGCAGTGAAAATGAAGGCGCCTACTTTCACTACTTCGGGTGTAGTGGTGGGACCAAGAACAGAGCTGGGCACCACACATCTGCTGCACAAACTGTCACACAACCTTGACTCAGTGTTGGTGGCAAGCGCGCGAGCATGCCATTTGCGGTGCCCATGATATGGCGTGGCCGCAGAATCATCATGATGATTGTTATTTCTGCTGCACAAGCATCGCCGGCTTCAACAAGAAGAATAAAGTCACATCAATACGCTGACTGCGTCTCTGCTCGTAAACCTGTGCCTCCTGATGACGAGAACCCCGTTCCAACACTCCAGCTGATCAGAACATAGCTGTAAGCAGTGGTGAAGAGAGTGTGATGATGAACCTTTGAACCCGACACTCAAGAATCACACCTTCTGAACCAGGAGACTTATGATCTTGTAAGAGATCTCTCGCTGTCAAAGGCGAAGGCAGAGCTGCTGGATCAAGGCTGCAGCAGTGGAATCTACTTGAACCTAACACCAAGATATCCTTGTTCAGAGCACGTCACAGAGACATGGCTGAGTTTTTGAGATGGAAGACACGATGACATTCTGCAGTACATCAACGTCTGTTGAAAGAACTTGGGTGTGATCACGATCCTGCAGACTGGCGCCTCTTCATCGACTCGGGAAAACAGCTTGAAGGCTTGTTTGCTCCACAATGGCAACGAGAAACCATCAGTCCCACTGGCTCACGCGTTCGGCATGACAGAGACCTATGAGACTATGCGGCAGCTGCTTGATTCCATCAAGTACAATGACTTCAACTCGCACATCTGCGGAGACTTGAAAGTGGTGCGCTGTTGTTAGGGCTGAGTCAGGCTACACGAAATACATGTGCTTCCTTTGTCTCTGGGATAGCAGAGACGACAAGAATCACTGGACGAAGAAAGATTGGGAAGAGCGAAAAGAGCATGTACCTGGTCGACACAACTGGAAGCATGTCGCCCTTGTCGACCCAGCCAAGGTTTTCCTTCCACCACTCCACATAAAGCTCGGCTTGATGAAAAGTTTTGTACGGGCAATGGATCTGAATGGGCGTGGGTTTTTTTATCCTCAAGGAAAAGTTTGGCAACACCTTGTCGGAGGCCAAGATCAAGGCTGGTGTTTCTGTTGGACCGCAAATCCGACAGATTATGAAGGACGAAACTTTTCCGACAACTCTAAACCCCAAAGAGCTGGCAGCGTGGAGGAGCTTCAAAGCGTGTGACGACAACTTTGGGAACGAGGCGCGCGGACAACTATAAAAATAGTGCAGCAGCTGCTGGAGTCCTTCAGGAAACTTGGCTCCAGGATGTCCCTGAAAATCCATTTCCTACACCAGCACCTGAACTTCTTCCCTGACAACTTGGGAGCAGTCTCGGACGAGCACGGCGAGCATTCCACCAAAGATTTCACTCATGGAGACGCGTTACCAAGGCGGCACAACCCGAACATGATGGGCGATTTCTGCTGGTTCCTGCATCGTGAAACTGACACAGAGCAGCACAAACGCAAAGCCAATGCCTAAAGCATTTTTAATTACATTCTAGTGGGTTTTCTGTAATTTCTATAATTTTGAAGCATTCATGATGAAATAAATGAATAAATGAATTTTTGTAAAATTTCATTGAAATCCTGACTTCTAGGCAATGGAATATTTCTGTACTGAAATCCTGACGTGATACAGCAAAACGGTTATGATTTTTGAAATCAGCGTACCCAAATTAGTCTAAATCACTTTACACATCTCCAGTAAAAAATTTTTGTGTCAGTGTTATAGAAGGTATATGGATAACTCTGCTCTGTGTCGGTTTTTGTAATGTTACGTGTCTTTTCACACTCACAAAAATTTCTTACTTTCCCTGCTGTACCTATCAATAAATCCCATTCACTGTGCCACATACATTTCCTCGCATTCTGGTTGTAAATAAATGCACTGTGTAGAAATGTTCCCAGCTCATTTTCGTGTTTTCCTTTATTGGTCCAGCATGGCTCACACCCTAGCTTAGCTGGGACGTTATTCTCCAAAGATTCACTTTGTAACCGGTAGGTACTTGGCAGTTCCACATGGCTGCACCTTATCCGGTAGGTAATCTGGTTAACAAAAGTACTATCGAGGGCGCGTTCCCTGGTAAGGAGGTCACGTTACTCTTAGGTAAAAAGTTTCTTTGATGGAGGGTCCTAAGTCACGTGGTCGAGTTATTGGCGTTTGCGGTCGATTAGCGACCTGCTGTGTCACAAAGTTATTCGTGTGCAATGGCCTGCAATTCCGGTGACCCCGGCCCATAATTCAAGGCAGTCCATCCCACGTGGCCTCCCCGCGATGCCAGGACCACAAGAATATATATTATCTAAAGCTCATTAAAACTACTCACTGAATGACAGATATTAAAGTTTGGTACCTTCCTGGTCACATCGAAAACTGAAATTTTGAATGCCGATGGACATCAAAGCCGATATACCAGGAAATTTCACAGAATCATTGGACAACATTCCTAAATGAAAATATAAATAAATGAAAATAAATAAATGAGAAATGCAGGTGAGCGACCCGAGACAATGTGGAAGCACGTTTTTTTTTGCTTACAAATTGTAAGCATACCTCACTAGTATACAAATATATATATAAATATATATGTATATATATACATATATATACATATATATATATACATATAATACATATATACATATACTATATATACACACACACACACACACACACACACACACTCAGATCTCTTCCAAAGCAGTCTGCAAATGTGTTTACTCTTACATAACTGGCTGCAATGTATGTGTAATGCAATGGGATGCATAATTAATCTGTGAACAAGAGAATTCCTAGATATGCAGTCATGGCCAAAAATATTGGCACCCTTGCACTTTTTTCAAATAACTCACAATTTTCTCCCAAAATAAGTTGAAATTGACAAAAGTATTTGGTCTCCGCAATTCTTTATTTCAATGTTAATATGACAGAACCTTTGTTTTTAATTCAGAACTTAATATTTCCTTTTAAATCAGAAAGTATAAAAAAATGGCATTGCCAAAATTATTGACACCCGAGACAGAAAGACTGGACAAAATAAGTGCAGTCAAGCACTTCCTATAGCCATGAATGAGCTTCCTGCACCAATCAACTGGCAGTTTGTCCCACTCTTCTTGTGCAAACTGCTCCAGTTCTCCCAGATTTGAAGGGTGCCTTCTCCCAACTGCTGCTTTCAGATCTTCCCACAGGTGTTCAATGGGATTTAGATCTGGACTCATTGCTGGCCACTTCAGAACAGTCCAGCATTTTGTATTGAACCATTCCTAGGTGTCTTTTGAAGTGCGTTTTGGGTCATTGTCCTGCTGCAAGACCCATGACCTTTGATGGAGACTCAGCTTTCTCACACTGGTTTGAGCATTGCACAAAATCCCTTGGTAATCTCCTGATTTCATGATGCCATTCACATATTCAAGGCCCCCAGTGCCAGAGGCAGTGCAGCAACCTCAATGCATCACTGAACCTCCTCCATTTTGACTGTGGGGAAGGTGTTCTTTTCTTTCAAGGCTTCAGTTTGTTTTATGTAAACATAGAGATGATGTGCTTTACCAAAAAAGCTCTAATTTGGTCTCATCTAACAACAGGACATTCTCCCAGAAGGATTTTGGTTTGTTCAGGTGTGTTTTGGCAAACTCCCTTTGGGCTTTCTTATCTCTCTCTCTCTCTCTCTCTCTCTCTCTCTCTCTCTCTCTCTCTCTCTCTCTCTCTCTCTCTCTCTCCCCCCCCTCAGCAGTGGGATCCTCCTGGGTCTCCTACCATAGAACCCCTTTCATTGAGTTGGCGACGGATGGTGTGAGTTGAAACTGTCGTACCTTGTGTCTAAAGGTCAACTTGAATCTGTTTGGCAGTTGATCGAGGTGCTTTCTCCACCATTAGAACAATCCTTCGCTGCAATCTTCAATCAAGTCTTCTCTTGCGGCTACGTCCAGGGAGGTTGGCTACAGTGCCATGGGCCTTAAACTTCCTGATAACATTGTGTACGGTGGACACAGGAACATCGAGATCTCTGGAGATGGACCTGTACCCTTGAGGTTGCACATGCTTGGCTACTTTCTTGTGTCTGACCGCCTTAAACAATTCTCTGGGGGGGGAGGGGGGTTCTTTTCTCCATGCTCATTGCGGTACACACAGTGACACAAAACAGCAGCATGACACCTTTTCTCTAATCAAACTGGTTGAATGTGTGATTTTTAAATTGCTGGCACCTGCAACTCACCACAGGTGAGTTCAATTCCAAAGTAAAGGAGAATCACCTGCTTGAAATCTAATTATTTCTAACAACTTCGAAAAGGTGCCAATAATATTGTCCGGGCCATTTTAGGATTTCTGTGTGGAATAAGCTAAGATTTGGTAATTTTTTTCAGCTTTTTTGTTTTGTTCCACTGCAAACCAAAGAAATACATTTGTGGACACAAAAATATTTTTTTAATTTAAACAATTTTCTGGAAGAAATGTTGCATTATTTGAAAAAAGTGCAAGGGCGCCAATAATTTTGGCCCCAACTGTAATTATAGCAATTAAATTCCCTGATCCTAACAGGCTAATTAAAAACAGCCTATGTTATGCTGATTGTTGAGATAAATGTGTATCATTGTTCACCTGTGGATTAAAGGTTAAGTACGAAGCTTTGTTACAGCAATTTATTTGCTGATTCATTGTTCAACAGCTGCTCCAAACTGTCAATCGATTTGGAAACCATGGCCTGCTGATTTCTTCAAGCCACACACCAATCTTCCTTGGTTGTCAACAATATTATAACCTG
This sequence comes from Eptatretus atami, assembly GCA_035128595.1. NCBI lineage: Eukaryota > Metazoa > Chordata > Myxini > Myxiniformes > Myxinidae > Eptatretus > Eptatretus atami. Next base: position 167,381,267 of record CM068954.1, on the reverse strand, counting down.
TCCAGGTATCCAAGCAACTGCTTTGCAGTTGAAACCTATTCTTTAGCCTGCAGTCTGTGATGTCTATAATCACCCTTTAACTTCTTATCTTGGAAGGTGGATGGATTCCCACTGTCCAACATTTTGTGTAGAACAATTTTCTGACATTGTTCCCCATTACAAATCATCTACTTGGTCAAATTTGGAATGGAACGCGCCTGCGCACGTGTTAAAAGTATCGGCCCCAAGTCTTCAGAAAGACAAGGGACATGGTCAATTTTAAATGACTTTTATATGTTGTTTTTACATATGTTTTTCCTTTAATAACCTTGTTAAATTCAATATGTCGAGAGTTAAGTGACAAAGGGTAAAAAGGAAATATACTGACAGTGCACATGGGGCGATTCAAGCAACATGAATGGGGAAAGAAGAGAGGGGAAGGGAGGAAACAATAAGCAGCAAGTAAGAGGGTTGCATTTGGTGTGGCTAATGTGATTAGAAAATATGTCCAGATGATGATGGGGGGGGGGGGGGGGGAAGATATGACATGAAATTGTGGTGCAACACTTACTTGATCCTAAGGAAACCGCGATTGAACCATCTCCAGAAGGCAATTCACAGAAATGGGAGAAAAGAAGTACAAAAATAGAGAGATTGGTTAGTAAGCCTGACATTTGGGAGTTTAACCACATGATTCATATAATAATGTATACATCCTGGGAGGATCTGGGGGGAGTTGGAGGGCCACGAGAGCAGCAGCTAGATTGGAGGGGAGATGGTAAAAACAAAAAAGAGAGAGGCCACTGACCTACCTATGATCTAAAATAGAAGGCCTTGTGTTTCTGCCTAACAGTGGGAGATACCAATAAAGTTGAGAGCTTTAGACTTCACAGAATCCATGAGAGACAGATGTGAGGCTCGGGAACCAGCCAATAGGGGGTATCAGCACTCCGTTGAGCTATTGTCAAAGACCTTTATGCTATCAGTTGTTCTTACTTTTCAAAGAATGACTTGAAATGACTGAAGATGCCGAGTCTGCAGCTGGCTTTCGAATTGAATCAGTTAATTGGATTCGCTATATATGCTAGATATTACCTTATTGTGGGTTTTCCATCTGTGTTGGTGTGTGTGTGTGGTGTGTGTGTGTGTGTGTGTGTGTGTGTGTGTGTCTGCAACGCGAGGCTCCACAGCACGAACCAGCGAACCGATTTCGATGAATTTTGCAACAGAGCAGTATTGTTGGAATGTGCGGTTTGAATTTCGTTGCCTAGCAACCACCCGTTCTGGTGCAGGCCAAAAAACGGCGTACAGTATTTTCAATACTTGTCCTTCAGTTTTGAATGTAGAGAAGAGATTCGGAATTAAACACTTCGATTATTTAGAAAATTTTATCAAGCCGATTTTGATTGAGGTTTTATTTTTCAAATGGTAGTCCTTCAAAAATCGGGTGTCTATTCACGTCATTTTTTATGAGGGCTTAGGAAAGTGGGCGGAGCTTAGGGAAAGTGGACGTGGTTGATGAAAAGTGGGAGTGGCGTAGAAAGTGGGCGTGGCTTATGAAAATATTGTGTGGCTCAGGAGGTGTGGTCAAACAAGAGCATTGAGAGAAGTTTATGGGTTTTCGTGTGTGTGTGTGTGTGTGTGTGTGTGTGTGTGTGTGTGTGTGTGTGTGTGTGTGTGTGTGTGTGTGTGTGTGTCTGAAACGCGAGGCCCCAAGCCAAACCAGCAAACCGATTATTTTTCAAATGGTAGTCCTTCAAAAATAGGGTGTCCATTTACCGTCATTTTTTATGAGGAGTGCCAGTTGGAAATACCAATTTAGGAAAAATCTTGCCAGGCAGAGGAACAATTGTATGTGAACAATACGTCTTGGCAATGAATCTTCGTCGGTGGATCGGTCAGAATGAAAAGCATGTATCCAGCGCTTCGATCCTAGCGAATCCCTCGTCGCCTACGGCTTGTCTTTGTATTACTGTCTATACTTCTGCCAAGTTTGGATGCAATCCTTTCAATAATTCACAAGTTATCATGGTAACAAAAAAAAATAACAAAAACGACTCATGCACACAAAAACGATGCATGCATGGACGGATGGACAACCCAAAAACATAATATCTCTGGACTTCAACTATGGAGGCATAAAAATTTAACCTCTGTCACAAGCTGTGGAGACTAGCAGAGTCCTGGTGGTCCAGTTACCTTTCTCAGGGATTTTTCCACCACAGCCCTGATGGTCCAAAAGACCTCTCACTGCAATCCAAACACAAGACCCTTGCAATTGTGATCACTAGCTTAGGTTATTTTTTGTAGGTTAAACCTCACACTGTTGGCTTGGGACCTTAATGTCGAGTTTGAGCCCCTTTTTTGTGACCGTTGAATTAACAACAGGTGTGGTTGACTCAGCCTGTCATCCTTCTGAGGTCAGCAAAATCAGTACCGGTGCACTGGGGTGATTACTATTCGGGGTAACCTGCGTCAGAGTGGAGACCTGTCCAGGACTGTATCCTTGCCAATGAAACTGCCTCGGCAGCCCTATGTGCCTTTATGGCACAAAAGGAATGATATCATTATATCAACCTTACACTATGGATGTGGACAGAACAACGAATGAACCTGGAATTTTTACAAAAATAATGAAAATTATTAAACTACATGCATAATCACGAGAGCAATGACTGTTATGCCATCATTTCACATGGAAATAATATCCTCATCCAAAGTAGTGGTAATCATATTTCACATTGCAATTAATGAACTACTACAAGTTTACACGAGTAGTATACAGGAGGAGGAGGAGATTGGGACCACACTCTGTGCAGAGCATTGGTGCTGCTTAAGCAGTCTCCTTGGATATTGGGCACAATCTAGGACGGGTCACCACTCCGACACAGGATACCAGCATGCTGGCACTCAGAAGGATGACAGGCCAAGTTAACCCCACCTGGTATTAATTCAACAGCTGAGCAGGATTTGAACTCAGGACCAAAGGATCCAAAGCCCACCACCCAAACTATTAAGCCAACACCAGGCTTGTAGTATAGAGGCATTCACAGATTGCAATCCTTTCATTGATTGCAGAGGCAATGAAAATGAGAACTGGGCTCGACTCCAAGACTCTGCACAGAGAAAATACAAGAAACATAAAGGACAGACTTAAGAGATGAAAGGGTTGAACGTTGGGAGCTCCTTTCCATTTAAAAGCTGCTGATGGCAATAGAAACTAGAAGGGCACTTGGTGGAGTGCATACCTCCGCCACGTAATGCCTGAATCAGGAAGAACATATTGGGCACAATACAGTTTTGAAATATCATGCTATGTATCGTTTTGGCCCCATCTCTCAATGGTGAAGAATCAACTAAACATTAAATAATTCTTGTATAAAGATCTGGATACGAATCTTCACCAAAATTGAAACAATTCTTCTTCGTGGCACTCCCAACCTGTCCACCAAGTTTTTCATGTGAATCCATCCATAACCTTTTGAGATATTGTGCTGCATATAATTTTTGGCCCTATCGCTCAATGGTGAAGAATCACTGAAAAAATTCTCGTAGATGGATTCAGATCCAGATTCGGATCTTCACCAAAATCTAATCTGTTCATTCTTGTCACACCCCCAAACTGCCCACCAAATTTCATCCAGGTCCATCTGCAACTTTTTGAGATATCCTCTATCTACACAGACAGACAAACAAACAAACTAGAAGACATTGTGCAGAGCACGATGCTTGCAAAATCCAGAAAAAAAATTTGACCTAAAAAATAATTGGTGCTTAAATTCAATGACCAAATGTGCAACTTCTCTTCAAATTTCAAGTGAATCAGATGAAAATTAAGGATTTTAGAAATACCACCTGAGTGGTTGGCCTTGGGCCTATGTTGACGTTTTGGTCGATGTTGACCTTAAAAAGAATTAGTTGGCTGCATTCACTGACATGAAATATAAATCCTCTTCAAATTTCAAGTCGATCGGATGAAAATTGAGTATTTTAGAAATCTCACCCAAGTTGTTGACCTTTGGCCTATGTTGACCTTTTGACCTTTTGACCTCAAAAACAATAGGCTTCTTCCTCAAGTCAAAGCCTACCATGTGGTGAAGTTTTCTGAAGATCAGTTTAAAATTGTGACCTGTAGGCGACAAACAGACAAACAGACAGACACAATAACAAAATCGACTTACCAATATACTTGAAAAATCTTCGATTTTGCAAGTAACAAACAAACAAACAGGTAGAAAGTGGTGAAAACATCACCTTCTTCACCTTCGGTGATGAAAGTAACGATGTAGTTCTCTGAATATAAATGCAGGAGCAGATAGGGAGGATGAGGGTGTGCAGATATGGAAACCTTCAACTCATAGTTTCTACAGCAAAATGTTGCAATTGCTCATTTAAACTGACACTCAATCACCAGCACACCACATGTAGTCGAGCAACTTTAGCGAAAATTTGGCTAAACCCACCATTAATTGCAACAGAAATGAAACCACTTTTATTTGATGGAATTGGGTCCTAGAAATTACATATCAAAAATCCCACTAAGTCCAGGTATTGGAACATGCTGAATTTTATGATTGAAAATTGTGAATCTACCAATCTCATGAGCCAATAGTTCTATAATAAAATTGACATAACTCAGTTAGTTTTTACAGAAGGAACCTAAAATTGGTATCTATACCTACGTTTTCATAGCTAATCTTTCAAAAAACATGGTGTCGAAGGGATATGAACATATTTAAGGCTCTTTTAAGAGGTAGGCCTACCCTTTAACCCTTTTACTACCTGCAACCGAGAAAATGGATAGCCTACATCAGAATGGATAGCCTACATCAGCCTGATCAACAAGACAAGCTCATGTGAGTTTTTTTGGCTTCCCTTGATTAAGGATTACTCCCTTAACCAATTATCACTAGGTGGCATCACTCTTTAATGGCTGCCTTTGTTTTACAACTTTCAATTTTGTGCTCGAGTTTCCAGTAAATATTTTACAATAAGACAGAATATGAATGCAAGGACAAGCCACATGAGTTAAACTTTATCCCAGGCACTGCGTAGATGACTCATAGGTAAGCATTTATGTCTTACCATGAATATGGCTTAATACGACCCTGTGGAGTATCTCATAATCAGAACCGTCTGAAGCAAAGGTTCCCTTTTGTTTTTCAGGGCAAGTATGGCTGAGAGTGTCT
>CM068954.1:167341209-167365964 GCA_035128595.1 Eptatretus atami | reverse complement strand
TTCACCTTCCAGAGGATGCTCACACTCCTGACTCCTGGTAGAAGAATGTGGATGTACCTAGTTGGATTCTCTCACCCTCAGATCCAGTTTATTCTGCAGCTTAGATCACAACGCAGCTCCACTTCACTTCAGCACTGATTCTAGTCCCAATTCCTCCTGTTCATACCGCTTAACAGGCTTAAATAGCAAATTCGTTCTCACCAGCCCTGCAAATGACAGCCAATCAATCCAAAAGTCCATCCTGACATCAGGGTGTGGTTATTTTCTTCTCCATCACTTTCCAGTATTTTCCACACCATTACCTATCTTTCATCCCATCTATCTTGTGACCACTGCATCATCAGGAAGCCCAAAGCTGGTGAACTGACACCAAATCTGTTGTGCATTTAAAGAGTTGTCAGTTAATTGCAACCTGTTACCTTCATGGGAATATTTACACAGCTGCCATGGAAAAATGAATAGTATTCATGCCTGATTTCAAGCCACGAGTCCCTTCCCATGGATGAACAGGTGGGCGAAAGACAAAAAGGTGAGATGAGATTCAACTCCACAAAGAGTTTTTAACAGAAGACATCTTGCCTAATTAATGCACATATCCAGAATCCGTACATGCTGTTTCGGCTGACCTTACTGCTTTGCAGTGGGGAAGTCCTCACACATGTCGCAACTTTTCAAATAAATTTTCTATACACCTACATTCTACATGCACAATCAATAAATAATATCACACTCCAGACAAGCTGCACCCACCAAGCTCAAAACAGATCTCCAACCCCCTTTTCCCTCGTCTCCCCACTCCTCTCACACTACCCTACCCTCATTTTATCTTTTTTCGTCCGTCCTGAACTTTCTCTTCCTTCACCAAGATATTTATTCAATCGAACTCCCTCCCAATGTGTGCATAATAAATATGTGAATCATGTGCAAAGTATTTCGCAACAATTCGATTTTTGATACATATTAGTTCTATGATAAGAGGTGAGATTTTACACAATAACAATAATATACCTGTTAAAGCAGCAAAAAATAAAAGTGCAAAACAACGAGTAGTTTGGAAGCCAGAAAACGGGCATTCTGGAAGAGTAAATTAACACAGGGAATAAAGGTTGGGAAAATTTCATGTATCATTCCATGAGGGGGGCACACATGGGTGCATTGTGGTATATGTTAGAAGGAAATGGAGAACGCATACTTGATTGGCGAAATGTGTTGGGGTTAAATGGTAATGTAATATTTCTTGTTCGAATTGACAATAAATTAATGAGATATTTTAAAATTTATTGGTGATTTTCTAATTGGGTTGGCAAGGTGCATCCCTTTGCCAATGGGAAGGCACTTCCCCTGGAGGTTAGAATCCCATGAGGAGGACATAATGGAGGTCATAATGACAAGTGGGTTGCTCTGCATATTCTCCGACAAAGGGAAAAGCTTATTGTACAGAGCTGGTCACTTCAAGACCTGTTTACAATGAATCTATTGCAAAATATAAAAATAATAATAGTAAAAAAAAACAGTTTGAATTTTGAATTGCACATATTACATTTGATGAAATGTCTCCATCCACTTTACATCAAATCAACTTTAAGGAAAGTTTTCAGGAATACAAAACCTCAAATACATAACCTACATTGTAAATAAAAGAAAAATCAAGAAAGCATATAACATGCATTGCATTCTCAGAAGCATGCAACTGTTTTGGCAAGAATGAGACAGGAGAGTGCAGAAATGTGACTGTTTTACTGCAATGTCACACACATATAATATATATATATATATATATATATATATATATATATATATATATAGTATATATATATATATATATATATACCAGGTGGGGTTGACCCTGCCTGTCATCCTTCCGAGGTCGGCAAAAGAGTGCCAGCTTGCTGGTATCTTATGTCGGAGTGGTGACCCGGCCAGAATTGTGCCCAATAGCCAAGGAGACTCTTCGGCAGCACCAACACTCTGCACAAGTATGGTCCTAATGGATACATACACACATGATAATATTATATATATATATATAATATATATATATACATAATATATATATATATACATAATAATACATATAATACATATATAATTAATAATATACATACATATACATAATATACATACATATACATACATACATACATATTCATACACAACAACTTAGCGATTTTTAAAACTTAGTGTCTTTATTTAAGCAAAGCATTAAACTTAACTTTTTCTACTGTTCGACAAACATATTGAGTGAAGAAAAGATGATGGAATGTGCAGAAAGTGGAACTTCATTGAGTGAAATGCCATGCTTCATAACCTGCTTTTGCAATCCATGATGGCACAGTTCAAAGGGATCCTTATTTTCGGCAATTACATATGCAGTTTGCTCTTTCCGTTTTTGGCAATTTGATGTATTACAAAATCTTAATATAACAAGTGAAATCCTTCAATACAGCGCGTGTGGTGAATCAAATGAGTACACTAATGTTAAAATATGCAATTTATGCTTTTTCAGTTGAAAAACAATTAAAAAGCGTATTTAATATTTGAAATGTAAAAATCTTGTTATTATTGTGATAAGCACCTTTATATATAACAGAAGGAATGAAATCTCGATACAGCGTGGCAGGAGGCCAAAAGAATGATTGTAAGTAAATTTCAACTACTAATGCATGACGAAACACTTGTTTATGGCTAATATTAAAGAGAATGATGGCATAAGAAGAACTTAGCCTGGAATCCTCATGCATAACACCGCCCACACAACACACGTGGTGTCCTTTGACCAATCAGGAGCAGTGCAGTTACAGTATCGTTTCCTTCAGCTCGATTGGTCTTGTCCTGCACGTGATGTTTTCGGGGTTTTTTTTCGTTCTTGTTGAATCTTAGGAGATTATTTTTTCGTTCTTGTTATAAGTAAATTTCAACTACTAATGCATGACGAAACACTTGTTTATGCTAATATTAAAGAGAATGATGCATGAGAACTTATTGTCGCACGAAACATTAATACTTTATTTAATAGGAGTTTTTTTTGTAAGCAATAAATTAAATGGTTTTCACATATATAACACATTAGTTTCACAAATTTCCATTGAATACTCGGGTATTTCCGTCAATTGTCGCCATTTCCGTCGAGGTTACGCACTGCATCTACCGACGGCCGTCATTGGCTGTCTTGAGGCACGTGGGGGGGGGGGGACACCAGAGACGTGGTAGACGACGCCGGGGACATTTCAAACTCGGTGCAATTGTATACAGCGACGCGCTGTAAATACACTATTACAGTGCCACAAATATATTAATAGTCAGTAGTTTATGCAAGCGAAGAGGTTTTTTTTTTTGCTTTCCATACTTTTGCACGTGCTTTCATGACAAAATATTTTTAAAAAATATATTAATAGTTGCTGCAATATATTAATAGTTGGTAGTTTCTGCAAGTGAAAAGGTATGTAGATAGTACACATGGACGTGACAGAAATGGGAACAAATGACTCTCTGTGGTGGTGGGTGCGAGCCTTTTCTTGGTTACGTGTGTATGGTGCGCGGGTTTCGCGGGTGCGCGATCTGAACTCGAACTTGGGCCCATGGTGCTTGGCACTGTGGAGGAGGTCATGTGGCCGTCTTGCAAACCATGTGCTTCCGCAGCGCTGTTGCCTCGTGGGGAGCGGACATGCTGCGGCATCAAAGCCACGCGGGACGTGCCACTCTGCAGTGCGGGTGTGGGGAAATCCATGTATGTGTGTGAGTGAAAGGTAGAATATATCGCCAGTGTGCGTGCACGTTTAGCATGGACCGTGAGGAGGTTGGACGAATGTGTAGGGGGTGGGGGACTGCATGCAGATAGCCCTTTTCCGAATATATAGCAGGTTTTATTTTTAAATGCTAATAACCAGTTTTATGGAGAACACGGCAGTTAGAAAGAAAACGCTGCTGTTTGGGCGTGTTTTATCACCGCGGTAATGCCCTGGTATGCTGCCTTCCCATTCTTTCCCTCAAACTGCTGTGTATGGTGCATGGGTTCCCTCATGCCATTCCCTCATGCTGCCTTCCAATTCCATCCCCTCACACTGCCTTCCATACCACTCCCCTCACACTGCCTTCCATCTCCCTCCCTCACACTGGCCTTCCCATTCTCTTCCCCTCACACCGCTTCCCATTCCCTCCCCTCGCACTGCCTTCCCATTCCCTCCCCTCACACTGTCTTTCCATTCCCTCCGCTCGCACTGCCTTACCATTCCCTCCCCTCACACTGCCTTCCTATTCCCTCACATTTCCTTCCCCCCCCCCCCCCCACACTGCCTCCACCCCCACCGCCTCGTGCTGCCTCTCACCCCCCTCTCCGGGTACCAAGACGTCCCGCTTTGATGCAACCTCGCTTTGATCGGACACCTGACCCTGACCCATGATTCTTTTGCATTATTATTCAATTTAATTTAGAATGGGATTGAAATAAATTCAATTCAAAAATCAAATGGAAGACCAAATAGGTGCAGTCCTGCATTGGAGTAATCAGAAGGAATCCAAACAAGCAAAAAAGCAAAGATGAAGTCATCAGGTAGAACCTGGATAGGATTCACATTTCAGCTGCTACTCCTCTATCCTAAAACCCATCCAGGCACAGCCAAGTGAGCCCGATTCAAACAAAATTAAAACAGAAAAAAAAAGCATTTAAATTTAAATAATTCTGGCTGCCAGACCATGCATCGATCAAGTTGAAATTTAAACCTCGACTCGACATATTACTGGGATCAGAAAATTTGAAGTTTCACATCGATTGATTAAGTGGTTCTAGAGAAAACATTATTTAATCTTTTTCTTAAATCCAATATGGCTGCCAAACCATGTGACCTATCAATTATTCCTTAACAAACTTGTACACCCATGGCTTGGGAAACATTTATACTAAGTTTCCTCTTGATTTGTTCAGCCATTCTGGAGAAGAAGATTTTAATAGGTTTTTGGGTAAATCCAACATGGTTGCCAAACCATGTGACCTCTGACATTATCTGTGAAACCTTTTTTCCTCATGGATAGTGGTCATTTGTGTAATGTTTCACCTTCATCTGTTCAGCCACTTCAGGGAAGATGATTTTTGAAGGTTTGTTTAAAAAAAACAATATGGCTGCCAAATCACATGACCGATGACGTCAATTTTTTTTTTATGTGGACCATTTTATCCCGAGATGACCCTCAAAATTTTCCATGCTGATCAGATGTAGCGTTCTGCATATGCAATTATGACATCATAACAAAGGCACCTATGATGTCATAAAAAAATCAACACTTATTCCCCATGAGGAGTACTTGCCATGTGCCAAGTTTCAGTTTTTTTCCAAGGCACAGTTTCAGAGACATAGAGTTCCACAGTTTTTCCATTTTTCCAACATGGCTGCCACACCACGTGACCTATGACGTCATAATTATCATTAAAACATTCTCCATGAGTAGCCGCACCTACGTTGAAAATTGTCTGAATCCAAAAAGCAGTTGCGGAGAAAAACACAAAAGTTCTGTGCGGACAAACAAACAGACAGACAGAGATGAACCCAAACGAAAAACCCTCTCCTTCGGGTTACAGGCTCAAAACCTCATCAGTGTACCAATGATCACGCGCACCATGCAAGCTCAAAAGATAAGTCTGCTCCAATTTGAACCGTGCCGAAACCTTCAAAGCAGAAAAGCACATTTACATTTTCCCCCTTCAATTTTGCTTTCCTGGTTTTATAAATTGCCAGTTTAGCAATGCCCAACCGTAAAGACAAAAAGGGGAGCACTGGTTTACTCTTAAAACTCCTCTCAATTCCATAAATAAATACTGGAAAGGAAAAAACAAAATTAAATTTATAGAATAACTGTTGAAGGAAGAGAAAAGAGGTACCAATCTCTTGTATTCAATAAGAGCGTGGTCCACATTTTCCATTAAATCACAAGAGACAAAACATCGGAACAGAAGAGTTAAACTTATGAAGTAATGTCTGTGTGACCAGGGCTTGATGTGCTAGTCTCCAATTCAGGTCTACCCTTCATCCAAAAGTTGGAAACCGATACATCTCATTCCAAACTGTAGTGAGAAAGCTCCAGCAGGTAAGGTCTCATTCCACTGCTTTTTTTAACAGCTTTGTAAAACCATGTATACATGCCTCGAAACATAATTTGTAGATTGCCCTTCTTTCGATGATGTGAAACACACCAATTTCCAATGAACACACCAATGAAGTTCAGGAAAATATAGATGTGAGTCTACCACTTCATCCAACTCAGTCCACCCAATGTTTAGTCGAAGAAAAGTTTGAATTACTGTTTTCAAGACATTTTCCACTATTCGAGCAGAATGAACCCCAATTTTTTGAGGAAAGTGAGCCAGCAGGTAACCAAGCATTTAAGGATGGCTCCAACATGTCTTGCACTCTGTTTATTCCAACACTGGTGAAACAATACATAAACCAACTGGAGGTTGAAATTCCAGAGAATAAAGGATTCTGAACTAGTGGCTCATGTACAAACTTTTGGGCATCGTATGACACCTCTAAACGTTGCACTCCGAGGACTTGCCAAGCATTCAAAAGGCTCTGATGAAAACTGGGGAGCTGAGACATATCAACGTGTTGCAAGTCGATTAGGAGGAGTTCACAGTCATATTTCAGACCTTCTGCTTTCTGCAGCCAGGCGCTTGTGAGAGATCGCCAAGGAACACACTCACTGTACAGTAAGCGCTTTATTGTCAAAATCCGAAAAGCAATTATCCGACTTGGGACATGCATCAGATTTTGACCACCCGCATTTCGGGGTGTGCAGACCACGTCTGGGCCAAGCTAATGGTGGCCACCCAAGAAAAATCAGATCTCTCTGAATGCCCATGACCAAGTATCTAGGAGGCTCGAGTAGGATAACTTTATGCCAAATATATGGAACCACCAGGTTGTTTATTATTGTCATCCGTGTCTTAAGAAAAATAAGGTGGTACAATCTTTTCCACCTTATCAGTTTCAGTTTAAGTTTAATTTTTTTCCAGGAAACCCTCCCAATTTTTTTGTTTCTTATTCTTCAAATTCCGAAGAATAAGCCTAAATACTTAAACCCCTCACGACTCCACTGCATTCCTCCTGATAAAACAGGCAGGGATGAGGAAGGCGATCTGGGGCCGACCCAAAAGGCTACATTTTTATTCCAATTAACCCTTGCAGTGGAAGAGAGCTCAAACTGGGTAAGTCAACGAGAGACCTCAGAAACATCTTTTTGATTTGAGACAGCAACACAAATATCATCAGCATAAGCTGAAACAGCTACTTTGGAGTTTTTTGAAAGAGAGACTCCTAACACTGAGGTGTGGAAACAGAGCTAATAAAGGTCCAACCGAAAGATTGTAGAGCATACCTGATAGCGCACAGCCCTGACAGATGTCTTGCTGAAAGGGGAAAGGGTGACAGAGACTATTATTTGTCTGCAGGCAAGATGCATTTTATACAATAACTTAACATAAGAAATAAAAATTTTCCCCGAATCCTGTTCTCCTTAATACAGCAAACAGAAAAGAATGGTCAACACTGTCAAAAGCTTTTTCTTGATCTAAAAGTAACAATCCGAAACAGGAGATGTAGTTCGACCGAGACTGATCAAGTCTCTCACCAAAAATATGTATCATATATAGAACGTTCTGGAATACAATATGACTGATCAGTACCAATCCAGAAAGAGATGACTTCCTTAAGACAGGACAGATCTTACACTCAATATGTCTCTCTGAAAGGAACATGTGGATACACCCCCCCCCTTCCCCATCTAATTTCTCAACAATCCCCTTGAAGAAGTTCTGCACTTAAGCTTCTGGGTCTCACTATCTACCATGATCTTTCCTGGAAAGCCACATTTCCAAGCGGGCCTTCGAAGCCAGTCGCCGACTGGGCATCCTCCATAGTGAAAAGTCCTTTGGCACAACTGAACTCCTATCCACCAGCAATGCCTTAATCTGCACCTTAATGGAGTACTGTTTCCCCTCTGGGGTGGCTCCCCTGCCTCACACCTTGCTCAGCTTGATGCTGTAGAAACCAAGACCTTCAAGATCATTTGAATGTCTCTCATTGAAGCTGAGTCTATGGGCCGATAACTTTCCCATTGCTGACAGGTGGATGGTCTCTGTCTTCTACCACCTCCTTTCTGATCTTGCACCCATTGCTCCTTCCATGCTCTGTCCCCCTCTCCCCCTCCACTCCTCAAGGTTTCTGCAGGACGCACGTGGTCCACTATCAACCGCCTTCTGGTGAAACTCCTAAAATCCACTATCACTGTTCAACTCCACTCATGCATTACTTTTTATTTCCTACCTGTGGAATAAACTTCCACATTCACTTCAATCTCATTATTCCTTCCAGGTCTTCAGGAGAGCTGTTCACCACCATCTCAGGTCATCCCTCATCCAAACCATGATTTTTATCTACCCTCATTAATCCCCTGTCCCACCCCCAAGCCCACCACCTTCCAAAATGTCCAGTTTTTCCTTCCTGAGCGTTTTCTTCAATTTCCATATTGTCAACACCATGTGTCCCACCTAGCCCTCATTCTTCCTGACATCCCTTATACTGTATGTCCAAGTCTCCCTCTATTTGTCCTTCTACCCTGCTGTTTGTGCTTCCCCCCTTATTTATGCTGTTCCTTTTGTTCTTTGGCATCCTGATCCATTCAGTGTTATAGTTCTTCCACAAGCCTTAACCTTGAATACCAAGAATGAAAATCAACACCAACAAAACAGAGAGCATGAGACTACATCCCTCAGACAACAACGATGTCATATGCAATGACTTGGCCATATGAGATGTTGACAAGGTCTATCTAGGGTCTATGATCAGTGCAACAAGAGGGAGGGAGGGATTCACATGTTCTCCAAAATACAGAAACAAAGAGTAGCATTTATGAGGATGAGAGAAATCTGGAAATTGAAATAACATAACACAAGAATGAAGTTTCAATTTTTTGACGAATGCAAATGGAGTTCTACTATTTGGCTGTGAAGCGTGGAAAGTAACCAAAGTTATTACACAGAAACTGGAATCCTTTAATTATTACAGCTGTCACAAAATGGTTTTGCAAATATTCTGGCCAGATGGAGTGAGCAAGAAGAGGATAGACAGAAGGATTGAAAAAAACACACCATGAAGGAAATTCAAATGAGGTGGAGGAGAATTGGGCATGTACTACGTATGGAAAACAACATCACAAAAGGAGCGATTTGTGGCTCAAGTTCCTCAAGCGGCTTCATATGCCATCAGGCATAACAGGATCTTAGTAAGTAACTAATTGCTTTACTTGACAAAACACAGAAATAATAATTGAAGAAAAGAATGTAAAAGTACCCAATTTAATAATGGAGTTTCTATTTTATATATAATACCTGGCAGGAAGGAAAATCAAAGGCGCTGAGAAAGAGCCAACACAAGACTACGTTAAGTATCGATGCTGAACAATCCAACATTGTATAAACTGGAATTTACATTTGGCTTGGACGCACCTGACACACGTCTCCTTGTCAATAATCTTGGCATTAACATAGCTTGATTGGCATGTGGTTTAACTCAGTGTTTAGTTATTAACTTGTACAGCATGTACCGATGGAATCAAACATGTAATGCTTGCAGCTTTGATTTTGTCAAAAAAGATGCTCCATTCTGACTGAATGATGAGTCTAGAAGACCTCATTTGTCCAAGGCTGAAGTTTCTGCTTTCATTTTCTTATTTAACAATACATTTCATTGATATTTGAGTATATTCCCTTGTGTTAGACTTTGAGTAAAGTTTATAGCGATGACAGAAATGAAATTAAAGGTGAGGGAGTTTCAGAGATTGTTTACGAAAAGCTAGGTATTTGACTGACAAAATAAGCAGAGGGATAAAAAGGAATCTGACTTAAGTAAAGTAAGATAATTAAGTCATTTTATTGCTTTCTTTTGTATTCATTAAAACCATGCCTGGAAGTGCTTGTAAACATTACTTTATACCAGTGGTCCCCAACCTTTTGATACCACAGGCCGCATTCACTACTCCCAAGGATGTTGGGCCAGAAAAAAATTGATGCATTTTATTGAGAAACTTGATACTGAGAAACATTTTCAGTCAATGAGAAACTTGATGCATTTTTAATTTTAATTTTTTTATAATGTAATTAATTTTAAATTCTGCCGCAAGATGCCGGAAGGTAAAATCAAATTGATTTGATTCCTCCCGGCGGTAACGGCAGTGGCCGGCAGCGGCATTGAGTAACCCCTTTAAATTGCTACATGGAAATGTGTTTTGATTGAAAAGTCCTCGCGGGCCGCAGTATAGGGCTCTGCGGGCCACTGCGGGCCCGCGGGCCGCAGGTTGGGGACCAATGCTTTATACAATGTAAAAAAATGGAGTCTTGGGAACTTGTTTGTAATTTGTCAATTTCAGTGTGTCCATTGCAGTTGCACAACAGCCTTACAAAGGAACCACGAAAGAGGTCTTTAACCCCCTTTTGTAGCTCACACATCAATTCCATCAGGAAGCGAGTACATTCCACCATTTTCTTAGGTCTATCAGGCAATGTGATACATGGCAATTGGTGTACAGATCTATGATTATGTAAATGCTAAATATGCATGAATATTTAAGATCTATTAATATTAAAATTGCAATGTAAAAAGTCTCAGCTTGTCCAAGTGTCTGAAATTCCTCTGGAATTTGAGGCTTCATGAAGTGGAATCATCCGCAGCACCTGCTGTGCTCTGAAGTACTTTTGTACATCATGTAGTATGTAACTGTCATACGAGTCGAAGCAGTTGCTTTCACACACTTGCTAAGAATAGGCTGTAAAATCTCTAACAGTCTTATCACAAATACATTGGTGTGAGATCTGACTGATTTTAGAAAAGCTTGAAGATGTTGAGCTATCAGTAGAGTTGGTAATATCGATCTCTTCCTTTGCAATTGCTTAACAATTGATTTCACTGGAACCTAGAGGTTCTGGCACAGGCAGAACAACAAAAACGTCGAGTGAAGATGAGCTGACTTCGACTGCATCATCTTTTCGATTTTCATCTCCCATCAATATATTGAACATGCCAATGGCGATGCAATGAGAAGTTTATAATTGCAGTTTAGAGGTTACGACTCTCTCCCGATTAAATTACGATGATAAATTTGAAATCTCTTACAAAAAATATCCAATACATTTCTCATATCTGGTGAGAATTTTGATGAGAATTTCAACAGGTCCAATGAAAAATTATGATTTTTTTTTAGAGATTAGACTGACATACTAACTTTGAGGAGGGGGGTGGGTGGAGGTTGGTAGAGACACAAATACAAAACAACATTCACAGGATCAAGCAAAGAAGAGAGTTGGCATAACATATTTTTCAAAGACATTACAGAACAAGATATGAAGTCCTGCTTGTACATCACCTGGACCAGGAAAGTATGTCAACTCCAAACTATCCTAGAAATATATTATTATTTGAAAACAAACGCAATGACAAAATGACAAAAAGAAGAATATGCACTGCCAACTTCATTTTATTCCTTTTCACACCACCCTCATTGGAAGAGTTCACAAGTGTATGTCCTCACAGGTGCTTCAGTTGGTTTGATTCTGTTCAACCCAGTTCAACTATAGTCTGGAGGATTTGGCCATATTAGGTCTTGTGCAAGGCCTGGAGTTATAGCAGGCTACATCTATCTCAAGCAGTATTGCCCTAAGTACAGGATGTACAGTAGAGATCACAAAGTTTTATTGCAGTTGGTTGCATAGCCTGTTTGGAACGCTGTATATTAAATTACATTTCCATATCCTTCATTACTGAAATTAGAATAAACTCCACCAATATTGGCATTAGCATCAGGAGGTTAATTGAGGTATCAGATGGATGGATACTTGTGAAAGTAAATCATATGATGTCAGTAGAGTTAATAAGTTAGACGATTGATTAACTCAGCATAGGCTTTGATGTTATTTAGAACAACCACACTGTATAAAGCTTCAAAGGCAATAGAATTGAGACAATAATAATAACAATAATAATGTCATTCATTCAAAGGTGTTAGTCCAGTGTCCTGAAAACCAATTGCATCCCAAGAGTCAATCGAGTCGACATCGCTTTTTTGATGATAGATGATGCAACTCTACATTATGTGAGACATCATCCTACACAATCCAATCATATTATGACATTGAAGCCCATATATTTATTGCAGATGCAAATTTGGCAGAGTTTTGACAACCCCCACCACCTCCCCCTGTATACTTGATACGTGCCATTCCATTCCTTTTTCCAAACCTTGTTTACGTTCTCCTCCTCCTTTTACCCCCTCTTTTCCTTTTCTCAATTACCCTCACACCCCCGCACCTAAACCCAATCGGATATACTAAATATGCAAAGAGCTCCAATTTAAATCAATATCATTTTTATTCATCATTTTGACTATTTCACTTTTTAAATTTACAACTATATCATTTGCTTTTGAATTTATTTAATTAGGAATTTACTATGCCCCATGTTAACATGTTACAATCTGGTGTTAACGTAACTCTTCCAACTGGTTTGCACTCGCTTTTAAATAAAAATAATAATAATGATAAATAAACAAACTGAAATAAATCAATGTGCACACCAATGAACATTTCACAAAATAATGAATTCAGGGACAATTTAATTAATTCAACTCAGGATTTCAAACATACTTTTTGATGAAATCCCCGTAGCCACAATTAAACACCAAGCTAATTGACAGTAACTTGGTCAAAGAGCTCACCATGGTCATTATCAATTGATTGAGGCTCGGTCTTCTTCAGCGTTGTATAATTTTAAACTCTGCAGACTTTATTTAATGAGACTTGAAAAGAGAAAAAGAAAAAAGACCGTATCTCAAGTAAAGCCTTTTCATCATTAAAAATTAATTCAAGGCTTCAATTCTAATTGTTGTGGACGTAAATATGATGTCAAAATACTAATATTGAGGCTTGGAGAAGGTAGTCGATAAATATGAATTTTAGATTAAGATATCGATCAAATTAGAACATTTGATTTGTGAATATCCTTGTACGTACATTCATATCCATTTAGATTTATTTATTTATTCATTCATTTCAACCATGAATGGAATCCATAGACAACCGTCTTCTGTTTACACATAATGATTGTGTTCCACGTATTCTGCATGTTTTGTCATTATCTCTATCTTTCCATAGGTATGTAGTTTTTGTTTTTACTCCACACTTCTCAATATGTCCCACAACCATTTTCTACAGCATGATAATTACCTGGAATCATAAGATGAAACCAGACAATAAAGCAGATACCTGGAATCACAAAATCTAAAGGAGATGGTTTTTTTTCCTCTTGTGTTTATGAACGCTTGAGTGAGTTAGGATTTGACACTATTTCACACAATAAACACATCATGGCACTCTCCTCGGATCTTCTGTCTTTGGAATGACTTCTGACACTCCTGGAGGCCAAACATCCAAGAATATTGAAGATTATAGTCTAACTTGAATGGCAGACAGGTTTTCTTTGGTGGTTGGGGGAGGGAGGAGGGTTGATTTGTGGAGTTCATTGGTGGAGTTCATTGATCCGTGATGGAAGAGCTCATTGATCCATCAGAATAATGTGATAACTCTGAGCCCTGCACTATTTCAATCCGTATCTTGAAATTTCACCTTTGAGCCTCAAATTTACAAGTTGAATTTCAACATCCACAGTCTCCTGAGATTTGGCAAGATGGAAAACTTTCCTCTCCGATTTCTCTGGAGTTTTGAAAAGTTGGAAAAGAAAGTTAAACAAACTTTTTTGCCGCTTAAATCTTGCAATACGTACCTCGCTTGTGGTTTGGGCTGAATGCAAAATTGCAATTTTGGGGAAATTGGTTAGGGTAAAACAAAACAACAACACTTTTTGACACAATATAAGGGCTTTCTTCACAGCTGCTATGCATCAAAAACTAGTTCTTCAAATACCACCAGCTGGATTTATTCACATGGTTAAGATGAAACCAGACACTAAAGCAGATATCACTCTTCTTTGTGAGAACTATGAATATCAAGCAAAATCAATGCATTGTGCTGTAAAGTGGAAACTGTGCCATCCTTTGTAATTTCAGTATCGTAATTAAGAATCCTTGATTAAAATAATTACCATGACGATGTAGATAATGAAGTCTTTCCAATATTGTTTGTTTTGACCATTATCACTTAAACTGTACCATATGATCCACTGTGCATAAATCACAACTAATGCTGAAAAAAGTCCTATGGAGTCGATACTTTGCTGCAAGGAAGTAAATTACCACAGCACAAGATAGCTATTTACATAAGAAACCAACATGAAATATTTTGTTAAGGTAGAATTTAGCTGCAAAGTGACATTGCTTAAACATATGAATAAAACGTTGCTTTGGAGCACAGGGACAAACATTACAAAAACATGAAAAAAATTGACCCCTCAAAATGGAACATTCCAGAAACGGAATAATTATTTTGTGGGGAAAAACTGGGAATGTTGGAGTTCCACGGAGCAGTGGCAGAAGGAAAGTCCTCAAACAGGCCATTCAGCTCTAAGAAGCCTGGCCTCTTCCTCTGCGGTTCTCTGCTCTGCGGAGAACGGTCGCCATATTGGCAGGAGACGGTGATGAATCAGAGTCCAGGTTTCTACGTCCTTTGTGAGATCTGGGAATGTGAAACAGTAGAACAGCGTTGTTTGGAAAGCATTGACATGTTCTTCTCATTAATTATTTTTATGAGACCATCATTTGAAAAATGAATTTCAAATTAAGCCAAATAATTAGTTTCTTTAAAAGCATATAAAACTGCATTGTGTTGAGAAGCAGAATGTGGTTAAAACCTGTGGACAAACACAACACAGGATGGGCATTTGCCTCATTTATAACACTGTAAAGCACAATGATATAAAAGTAATCATTTTCTACTTTATCATCTATACATTACAACAGCAGCATCGATACATTCATAAAAGATCTCCATAGAAATGAAATCAAACCTGCATCAATCAAAGCTGAACTCCAACTTTCCACAAAGCTTTTCCACAAAGCTATTACCTATTTTTTTTTTTTAATCACATCATCTTTGTTTTTGTTTCACAGAAGACACTGTATCACATTGCAGGTTCTGGGGTTTTAATCTGAAAATGAAACCTAAGCAATTAGGCAATCAAAGCTGGGTTATAATCTGAAAATGACCAATATCTTCAATCTAAGCTATGCAAGTAATTATACAAGTAATAAGCTATGTGATGGGACCAAGCATATTTATAGAAGTGGATACTCAAAATTGGATCATCTTCAAACGATAAATCAAATTCTGGAAAAATAAAGAGCATATAAACTTCCTTTGTCTTCCACATTCACTGATTATGAAAAATCCTTCAACGGTATGGAAACAAATGCCATCACACAAGCGCTATGTCACCAGAATGTTACTTCTGGGTACATCAATATATTAAGTGAGGTATACATTGGTGGAACAGCAACCTTGAAACTGCACCAAAATAGCGGCAAGATCGAAATATGCGTCAGACAGGGAAACACGATCTCACCAAAATTGTTCACCGCATTCGTAGGTGTGTTCAAACAGTTAAATTGGGGAAATGGAGGAATAAATTCATATAGAGAGAGACGACACCACCTCCGATAGCAAATTGCATTGTTTTAATTTCAAACAATTCTGAATAAATTAAAATAGTGATGGAAGAGCTCAGTTTGGAGAGTCAAAAAAATCAGACTATAGTGAATACGAGAAAGACAAAATGAATGTTTCAGCTGCTATGCAAAAAAACGGAATACTTAACAAATTAATAATTACAAAATTAATTCGCAATTGCATTCACGTCGGACAACTCATATAAATAGATACGGATCATTTTGAAGGAGTGAGGAGACGTACTAGAACAGGATGGGCAGCATTTGGAGAATAAAAAAAAGTCATGAAGAGCAAACTGACCTTGTGTATGAAAAAGAAACCTTACAATCAGTGTTTTCACCCAGCAATGATGTATGGCAGTGAAATATGGTCTCTAATAAAGAGGACAGCAAAAAACGATGACTACAAAAAGAGCCATGGAAAGTTGTCATCTTAGCTTTAAAAAATAAAAGGGCCAAGAAGAGAAATGAAAAGATCAGACAAAAAGAAAGTTTCCATCACATTTTAGTCACAATAAAAAAAAAAATAGGGGCAATACCCCTGGGGGCTCACCTGGTAGAATAATGATACTGAGGAGGAAGTCAACGTGGGACAGAATCAGCAAAATGTACCAATGAACCAACGTTATAGCAAATCCCTATTTTGGGAGCAACCCCCCATACACCCCCTTTGACCCCGATTTTTTTTAAAGGTATGAACAAACTTTGGTACATCATGGGTGATGAAGTTTGTGGTCAAGTTTCATGGAAATTGTGTTTGTAGTTTCAGAGAAGAAAGCAAATGCATATTTTAGGGGGCGACCACCCCCCCCCCCCCCCTCGGTCGACACCCTTAGACCCCCAAAAATTTAATGCCGTGAATAAACTTTGGTAGATATTGGGTGATGAAGGTTGTATCAAGTTTCATCAAATCATGTGTGCACTTTCAGAGAAGAAGTTGCAAGTGTTTGTGGACAGATGGACGGATGGCATGCCTTCCCATAAGCTTCCCAGAACTACATTCCAGGTGAGCTAAAAAAACAAAAAACAAATGCAATTGGGCTGGACGTGTAACAATAAGAAGACAACCAGTGGACAACATGAATTACAAACTATAGCTTCCGGGCTTGCTTTAATCTCTCTTTCTTGCAAACAAACACCATATACTTTTCATCATACATTTTTCTTATTCATGCAGTTATTTTATTTAAGGCTTGGCCTCGATGAGGACTATTCAGTCCATGCCTGTAGCCATCAACATAAAGAAAAAAAACGCCAAAAAACTGGCAACTGAGAGAAGGCACAAAGTAGATGTCGACCAAAGATCAGATTGAGAGAAAAAAAATGAAACATTTCCTGGACTGAAACGGCCTAAAATTGCATCAAAATATATAAAAGAATGAACCGTGTTGAGGGTGAAAATCCTTCGTCCTCTATTGGAATAAATAAGCTGGTCAAGTCAAGATGGACATCCTTTCCTCAAAACGAAAGCTTCTGCAGTTGCTTTATTCATGAAGTTTCTTGTTATTTTCGTTTTCAAAGTTGCCGAAGTCATGTCGCCTAAGTCGGCAAAGTTCTGCAGTCAACTAAGTCATCCAATGAAGGTGCTGTGGAGGATTCTGGATGGGAGGATAAGGAATAGGGTGGAGATGGAGATCAGAGAAGAGCAGCAGGGGTTTAGAAAAGGTAGGGGGAAGATGGATGGGATGTTCATGCTGAGACAGCTGGTGAAGAAGAGGTTGGAGGTGCAAGGTGAGATGGCATTGGGATTTGTGGACCTGGGGAAAGCCTAAGACACTGTCCCGAAAGAGATGATGATGGCAAAACTGAAATGGATGGGAGTGCTGAAAGCAGAAGTTAGGTTGGTGGAAGGAATGTACAAGGGAATGAAGGGGAGAGTCTTGGCTGGTCCTGAGATGTCTGAGCTGAGGAGTTCAGCGTGAACATCGGTTTGAGGCAGGGAAGCGCTCTCATCCCACTCATAGTTATCATGGTGATGGAGCTGGTAAGCAGGAAGGTGAGCTTGAGGAATAATATGGGGAGGATGCTGTATGCGAATGATCTGGCTGTTGTGGTGGAGAGTGGGCAAGAGATGCAGAAAGTACTGGGGGAGTGGAAGGAGGCATTGGAGAAACATGGGCGGAAGATGAGTATGGAAAAGACCGAGGTGATATGGGTCAGGCAGCAGAACAAAATAAATTAATATCAGGTTAGAAGGGAAGGAGAACAGAGAGGGAAATAGGTTTAAGTATCAGGGAGGAACAGTGACTCGGGATGGTAATTCTGAGGCAGAGGTGTGGAGGAGGATTCAGGAGGGTGTGAATGTGTGAAGGAGAGAGGAGGGAGTAATGGCAGACAGAAATATTATCAAGACAAGCGGTAGGCGACATGGCTGCTCGCTCTAGATGGAAAGCTGGCCGACGCGACTAGCCGATATTCATGTACATGCTATCAATCAATTTAGCACAATAAATATGATTATCACAGCCCTCTTAGTTTGCGCCCAGAAACCCGCCTTGTGAAATTTCAGGCATGTTTCCAAAGAGACTCTAACAAATGGCAGCCCTGGTAATTCCATTTATCTATTTGCTAAAGATTTATTTTTTTATATGATGCTGTAAGACATTCTCCTTGGGCACAAAAAAAACAGGTCCTCGGAGGTCCAGTTTTGGAGTATTGATTTTTTTGTACAGTCCACAATAAGTGTACGATGTGCGAAAAGTTTTTAGCTGTTGCTAAGCAACGGAGGTGTGCATAGCAACCATTCATTTTTTGTGTACATGCTAGCCACATTGTACACATTTCACCCAAGTTCTATCAAAATCAGACTCTTTCTCTTTGAGATATTCGCAATTAACCGTTTCTGAAATGTTCGACATGTACTCGCCCAAAACCTATCTCCTCCTACAAATATTTTTTGTTAGGGCGTCAAATTGCATGAAGGGAGCTAGATAGATTCGCACAGAACTCTAAGCTTCGATTTTTCGATTTTTTTTGATTTTTTTCGATTTTTTGACCACTTTAAAGGGCCGTTGCTATGCCGTTGCTCGGGCCGGGGCCATATTCGAAAGCACACGATTCCCAGAAATATTGGTCATACCTAACAAATTTCACTGGAATCGGTTGAGTGGTTTAGCCCTAGCTTGACCAAAGTTTCGCGACAGACAGACAGATGGAAAGTCCAGAATAAGGGTCTCTAAGAGCAGCCAAAATTGAAAGGGAAGGTTCTGATGTCGAGTGTAACACCGGCCTACCTTTACGGTCTGGAGATAGTGTCACTGACAGAGAGACAACAACAGAGGCTGCAGGTTTGCTAGAACAACTGGGTCAGGAGGATTGTGGGAGGAAAGAGTGTGGATAGGAGGATGGAGGTACTGAGGGAGGAGATTGGTGTTCAGATTAGTTTGATGGGGAGATTTGTTAAATGCCGCTGAGATGAGCTGGACACAGTTGTCTTCAAATTTCAAGTTAATCGAATGAAAATTGACAATTTTAGAAATTCGGCCTATGTTGACCTTTTGGTCGATGTTGACCTCAAAATAATTGGCTGCGTTGAATTCAGTGACCTGAAATATAAATCCTCTTCAAATTTCAAGTCAATTGGATGAAAATTGAGGATTTTAGTAATCTCGCCTAAGTTGTTGACCTTTGGCGTATGTTGACCTTTCGACCTTTTGACCTCAAAAACAATAGGCTTCTTGCTTATGCCAAAGTCGACCATGTGGTGAAGTTTCGTGAAGATTGGTTGAAAATTGTGACCTGTCGGCGACAAACAGACAGACAAACAAATAAACAGACAAAAACCCAGACAGACAGACAGACAGACAGACAGAATAACAAAATCGACCAACCAATATACTTGAAAAATCTTCGATTTTGCAAGTAATAAACATTTGAAAAATCACTTATAGAGAGACACTTGGCGAAAGGGAACGGCATTCGGGAGAGGACATACATTCGCCAGGCTGAATAGTTTAAATTTTGTTTGCCACAGATAGGTTGGATCTGACTCCGGTCCTAAACCAAAATCGAATCGACTTGTTCTTGTCACCTAACCAACTCATCCACTTTGTTTTGTCATAACTCGTCCACAACTTTAGAGATCTCATGTGACAGTGTTTGGCCCCATGTCTCAGTGGTGAAGAATCACCGGATCCGGATTCGAATCTGCACCGAACTGAATCTCTTCGTCCTTGTGACACACCTAACCTGTCCACCAAGTTTTGTCCAAATATCCATCCATAACCTTTTGAGATATCGTACTATCTATCGTTTTTGGCCCATTCTCTCAGCGGTGAAGAATCACTTTAAAAATTCTCAGATCCGGATCCGGATTCGGATCTTCACCCAAATTAAGCGTTGCCGTCATTGGCCGGTCACCTACACAGACAAAAAATTTCAGAACAATTGCTTGAAAACTGTGGCACGAAATTGTGAGACAAACAAACAGACAGACCGACAGACAAATGCTACAGACCAACATACTTGGCAAAAAACATGTTTTTGCCAAGTAACAAAGAGACAAACAGACAGACAGACAAATGCTACAGACCAACAAACGCGACAGACCAACATAGCAAAAACATTTTTTTGCCAAGTAACAAACAAACGGATCCAAATGCAATACCCTCTCCTTCAGCAAGGGTAATTATGTTTTTTTCCCCCTGGTATTCATATTCGGTATATTCTTGCAATAACATGATGATTCTACAAAGAGTACAGCAGTCTAAGAAGATTCAGCCACAGATGTTACTTTTGGAGTTGCATTGACATACAGTAACATTGGTAACATTACTTTAGGTCAAATCAGCTATTATAGCTGTAATAGCTCCAGGAGATAGTTACAAACTGTACATCAAACTCAACTTAGCAGCTGTTTCTGTCACATTAGGTTCAGCAGGAGCATTTAGTGTTCTTCTGCTGGGTTCTGCAGAAACATTAATCACCGACGTGTTTGGCTCAAGGGACACGGTACTATTTTCCACAGCGGGATCACTGATGGTCGACACCATGGTTGCGGCAGACTTGAAAATATTAGTCATTGCTAACCACATGGAGCTCAACCATGACATGATTCTCAACTAGCGGTACTTAATCCAACGCAGAAAAAAAGGAAGGCATTACAGACATCAGACTGAGGGTTGAGTTCCAACTTATGAATCAATTATTCTGGTTATTTATGTCAGTCTCCTTGGCAATGATGGCTAGTTTATACATCAGTCTCTTCTAACTGAAAATGTCTGCAATTCATTTCATATGGTCCTGGAACACCACATTTCTGTTAATTATTTTCATCATCTGATGTTTGTCTCCTTCCTGATGTGCTGTTACTCATGTTATATAAATGTCATGATCATCATCATGATCATCATGATCATCATCAT
Organism: Eptatretus atami; assembly: GCA_035128595.1. Lineage (NCBI taxonomy): Eukaryota > Metazoa > Chordata > Myxini > Myxiniformes > Myxinidae > Eptatretus > Eptatretus atami. The sequence continues at coordinate 167,344,944 of CM068954.1, read as the reverse complement.
CATCATCATCATCATCATCAACTATGCTGCCTAATATATTAGGATCCTGGCTTTTCTGTTCTCTAACATTCTCCATCTGTTGCCCTTTTTATTTATTTATTTCATACAAATATCTAGGCCATTCTTTTTAACTCTGCAAAACTCCACACTTCTTTTCGCATGTAGATCAATGACATTCTTCACCTTTCTCATGGTTTCTTTACATCCATCTTCACTTCAAGCATGTCCTTCAGAAATACGCCCGTCACTCTTACAATGTGACCTCACTAAAATGCTTCCTCTCCTTATTACATACTAGCAAATACAGCCCGTCGCTTCTCTGACGGGGGGTATTAACGAAGGGGGGTTGAGAGAGGAGGCAGGGAGAGAGAGAGAGGGAGAGTCAGAGAGGAGAGAGGAGGGAGAGATAGAGTCAGAATGGAGGGGAAGCTAGGAAGGGGGGAAGCGCAAGGAAAAAGGGGGGGGGAGGGTGGGAGAGTTATGCCTCAAAAAATTTGCTTACCACAGGAAGAAGGAATGCGAGGAGGGGGGAGACGAGAGAGGAAGAGGAGAGGAGAGAGAGGGAGACAGAGAGATGAGACAGAGAGGAATATAGAAAAAAAGAAGAGAGAAAGGTGAGGGGTGGGGTGGGTGAGTAAAGAGAATGATATGTTATGTTTAATGACCGAACACACGCCACAAAAACAAACTAGATCAGAACAGATGTACACACAATAACACAACAGAGTTTGTAAAGTAATCTGTGGCACATCTGCCAAAATATGATATTCCAGTTCCAGAAAATATGTGGGAAATGAACCAAAAGCAATCACTGAAAACATTGAAATACCACTCACGTATGACCTAATGATCCCGTCATGCGTGAACATCGAAAACAAAGCTTGTGACCAGATATCATACTTAGGTAGAAAAAAGAGAGAAGAAGGCATTGCTGATTGAGGTGTTAATCCAGTGATTTTGGACTAAACGATGCAGAAATTAAGAAAAGACCGAATCCAAGACCTCAAGAATGAAGTGAGAAGATCCTGGAAGCTGAAGAATGCCAAAGTTGTAGTAGTGATAGTTGGACCAACTGGGATGATGATGAAGAACCTCACAGAGATATTAAACATATGGGCAATACCAGTGGGTACTCAGCTGGTAGTGGCTGGATAAGATAATCAGGCAACCACTGGTAGGCATGGATGACTACAAAATATATAATGGCGAAGAAAGTAAATACCTATGGATTTTTTTTTTAATGCCATGAACAAACCTTGGTTCATCAAGGTGATAAAGGTTGTGGTCAAGTACCATCGGAATTATGTGTTGTAGTTTCAGAAAAGAAAGCAAATACATATTTTGGGGCAACCCCCTCTCCCATAGACCCTCCTAGACCCCATTTTTTTAATGTCGTGAACAAACTTTGGTACATCACAGGTGTGAAGATGGTGGTCAAGTTTCATCGGAATTCTATGTGTAGTTTTGGAGAGAAAAGCAAATACATATTTTGTGGGCAACCCCCTTAAAGCAGATTTTTTATAATGTCATGAACAAACTTTGGTACGTCATGAGTGACGAAAGTTGTCATGAGTTTCATCGGCATTTTTGTGTATCGTTTGAGAAGAAAGCAAATACCTCTTTGGGAGGCAACTCACTCCCTCACTCCCCCCCCCCACCTCCCCGCTGTAATCTCCTCTGTAGACCCCTTCAGACCCCGCTTTTTTTATGCCATCAAGGGTCATGATGGTTGTGGTCAAATTTCATGAAATCATATGTGTAGATTCTGAGAAGTTGCAAGTATTTGTGACGGACGGACGACGCGCCATCCCATAAGCTCCCGGAACAACTTTACAGGTGAGCTAAAAACCATCGCTGGAATATTAACAAACAAACTACATTTGGAAGCTGTCTGGAGCTCAACGACGATCCTTTAGAGAGCCCTCGACACAAAACTTTGAGAACAGAAAACTTCACAGCTTGGTCCATGAATCGTGACCCCTTACTGAAATGAAGGTGGATACTTTGAGCCCACATGGGAGGACTCCATTCCACGTTCTGAAACCCATATATGTAGATACAAATCAACGACACACACACACACACACACACACACACACACACACACACACACACACACACACAGACCTGGTAGGTCTCTGGTTCACTCCAGGTGAACCCCACCTGCATGTGAAGATAACGGCACAAAGAGCAACTCCCCAAGACGTGCATGCACGCACACACACGCACACAACACACACACATGTTGTGTGTGTGCACACTGTACGTGTGTGTGTGTGTGTGTGTAATATAACTGTGTGCACACTGTACGTAGTGTGCTGTGGCGCTGCTGCTCAGATTGAAAAAAATTAGATGGAATTTTTGGAGCGGGGGTGGGGGTAGATGAAGATTGTTGACAAGTAATTTTGTCAAGTCACAAGCAAGTCACAAGTAAGGATCCCAAGTCTCAAGTGAAGTTACAAGTCAAATCACAGGCCAAAAAAAATTCTGGTGTTACATTCCAGTCCAAGTCACCGACTCTAGTATAATTGATGCTTTCAGGTACCACTCCGAGGATTCCATTGCCTTCATTACATATGGAGACACTCCTCATCTCCATCAAACTTGTACTACTCCAGGTAGTAGATTTATAACTTGTACTACTCTTGTACTACTTGTACTAGATCAAACTTGTACTACTCTAGGTAGTAGATGTCCTCACCCATTAGTGGGGCAACTTAGCATAACAATGTGCATTTTGTGAGGAAAGCACCAAATTTGGCACACTAGTAGCCTATCATATTATGAACAGATTTGGATATTGGGCCATCTCAAATTCAGCCGCTGATGGCTGTGGCAGCCATTTTCCACTGCCATCAAAATTTTGAGATGGCCCAATATCCAAATCTGTTCATAATATGATAGGTACTAGTGTGCCAAATTTGGTGCTTTCCTCACAAAATGCACCAATTGTTATGCTATATTTAGCTAAGTTGCCCCACTAAAGCGTAAATTATAAAAGTGGGATGAAATAGGTGTTCTCCTTTCCTGCAAATGAATATATTCCCAGTGCCTGTCGAATCATGTACTTTATAGATCTACTAACCTTTGACTTACACTACCTCCTTCTTCCCTTTTTCACTTTTGTTTCAATTTAACGTTTTGTTTCTCCATGAGCTTCGATTCGGAATAAAAAGGCATATTAAGCTGACAGCTCGTGCTCGTCCTTGAAAATCATGTCTGATTACAATCTACTACAGACACAATGCCAACTATAAGGAGCACAACGGATTCAGCTAATCATGGCTAATTTGGCCATGATGGATCTCGTGGTAGAGAGATGAAAACAAAATATGTAATTCAAACTCTGAGTACCTTTACATTTCCAAACAGTACAGAAAGATTCGATCAGCTTCAATTTGCTCCTTGCAGTGTGTACTCGATATATCCTCGGATAAGATGGTGCAGAGGTAGCGCTCATACCTATGAGCTGTCATTTCTGGGTTCAACTCCCAGCCTGACTATGAATTGTCAGATTAGTATAAGCAGCGTGTTGCTTCACAAAGTGCACTCACTGTTCCTCGAATGGAATGCAAAATATGCTCCAGTCTGCTTGCATTAGTTGGTGGATGTTCAAGACCGCATGTTGTCTTTCATGAAGCGTATGAGCTGTTATAACCATCACCCTGAACAAATTCCTGCCCAAGCTACTCAGAAATTATTTGACACCAGGTTGCACTGCTTGTTAATCTCAGA
>CM068954.1:167321134-167341188 GCA_035128595.1 Eptatretus atami | reverse complement strand
GTTTGCTGTGCAGGAAACATCTCCAACAAGATAAACTAATGAATCTGTGTGCTCATAAGCCATAGGTGAACCGCTAACTTTGGCTGTGAAAGGCAACTGTAACATAAGCCAATGAATCTCAATCATAATCTGAAAAATAAAATGATGTCACAGTATTATAATTTTGACTTATTTTCTGATCTTTTGTGTCTTTGGAATCCCAGTCTAGGGGAGGGGAGGGGTATGGGACATGGGGGATACTGGAGGGGTGGGGGGAAATAAATTTTGTGCCGTGGCTATTAACCCCCTGTCTGCAGCATGGGTCAGTAAACCACTTGCACTGTGGCACATGTACAGGCGAAAAACGTAAGTCGTCTCGTCCCCCCCCCCCCTAGCAGTGGTATCAGGAGAGGGGGAGGTTGTGCCAAGACCTGACCCTGGGTATATCCAACACTTGTGCAAAATTTGGTGGAGATCGGCCCTGTCCTACTATTTTCTATGATTTTCAGACGCAAGTGCACGCACGCATGCACGCACGCATGCATGCACGCACGCACGCACACACACCTGCCTTATTCAAGACTAGCAGGACAAACCGGCATTGCCCGGTCTATTTTTTTGTGGGGGCCTAAAACACTTCCCTACACCCACTAAGGAATGAGGTCGGAGACCATTTAATGTTACCTTTCATGTAGCTACAAAGGCTTAGGTACTATAGAGAAATTAAAAAATGACCTGTCACGGTCGTTTCGCCAACTCACAAACCCGTGAGATTTGTGGAAACCTCATGGAATTGCAACTGTCAAGTGCCCACGACACCCAAAACCAAGACATTGTAAAATCAACTTCACACATAGAGAAATGTACTGTATCCTACAGGCTGGTCACAAAGTCCTGTTAACCCAACCCCCCCTCCTCCCTCAATCTTCCTCTACCCTGGTACAATATACATATATATGTTCATGTCAATGTTAATATTTTGGTTTTAATGACAGTAAAAGTCTCGTGTATTCATAGTTTACATTTATACCACTTGCGTGTCCATTATATTCATTTATCAGGTTCCGCAGACGGGGTAACAGGTCTTTGTAAACAACTGGTAAATCAGTGATCTTCACTACTTTTTAGAGGGGTGACCACTTTGCCTGCAGGACTCCATAATGGCTGCAATTAGGCCACGCCCCATACGTACTCTTCTTCTCTGTAACTTGGCTGGAAGCATAATTGTTTGTACACAGCCATCTACTGATGTAATGATGTTACTTTTATCCTTCCTGTTGTAACACTCATTTGAAACCATTGAATCAATTTGATAGCATTTATGGCAGATTATGATGATGGGGTGTTTTTACATTTGTGTATTATTTCAGCACGTCAAGGGACACACTTTCGGCCACCAGGGGCCGGCAGTGGCTTACGGGCCATGCAATGAAAAATAGAGCTGTATATTATTACCGAAGAGGCATGGTAAAAGTGTTACCTTGGAAGTGGAATCATATGTTATTTGTCGAATGTCTGCTGGTGAATGTGTCATTGATGTTTCTGGGTTAAGTTTGACCCCAATCTATACATATGGTGAAGAAGAAGAAGAAGAAGAAGAAGAAGTAGTCGTAGTACCACCAACTTTGACCACTTCCGGAAGAGGTTTATATGTATTTAAATGTTTGGCAATTGTTTTGTATTTGTGTATACGTATGTGTACTTCAATATAACTGTCATTAATCAAAAAGACTTTTCTGCTTAAAACACTCCCTGGAACTCACTGACGAACCTCTGAAAGTTTGATGAAGATCTGTTCAGCCATCTCTAAGAAAAATGGGGATACATGCACACAGGCACAGACAGATGGCTCTCTTATCGTATAGATAGTCGGATGAGGATATTTGTGGTGTGAGATGACATGGCCTTACAGGAAAGTATGTTTTTATAAGCCTGTGGAACTTGATTAACTCGGACGCATATCAGATATTAGTAGACACTGAATGGCAAGTAACTTTTCCAACAAATAAGCTTGAGTTAATGGTACGCGTTGTCCGTTTCATACCCTTGTGGTCTTGACCTTGTTTTCAGAAATGCACATCCACCCAGTGTTATCTGGCAGTGTTTTGCACTCCTCACCAGCAAGACAAGGTTCCATTTCACACCACCACTTCCCAACCACAATGGAAGCTGCACACAGCACGCAAGATAGAGACTGTAAAGATCAAATGATGATGATAATTATGGAATGAAGCATAAAAGATAAAATATTAATTATTTCAAATTTAAGGGCGTTTGTTAGTAAGTTATTGAGCACTCTGTCAAGGGAGTTCAGACGGGCTGGCAGGAGAGCCTAGAGATGTGCACATGAGTCTTTGAGCTGTCTCGCCTGAGTTTGAATCTCGACCCGGCTACAAGCCGACACCATGGTGGACTTCACATGCAGGGCGAGACATCAATGTGTGCCATCCTTTGGAATGATGTTAAAACTGGGTGTAAGATCTGCCAACAATAGTCGGTATATGTTAAAGATCCAAAGGTGTCCTTGTGAAGAATAGGTGAGTTATCAGCGGCTCCTTGAACAAATCTAATAGTCCTGCCACCCTCTGTCGTACTTCAGGCCTGTCCAATCGGTTCATGAAAGACCTAAGCCAAAAGCATTCCCCGGCCAACCCGCAAATAGATGGGAATAATTGGGGCCGACAAAGAGGAGGTAGTAGTAGTAGTCCATCAAGATAGTTTCAACAACGAGCAAACCCTGCATGGACTCTATACATTTGGTCATTCCTGTGTGTGCTGTTAATCTTTTTGAGTTAATGTTAATAGACAAATGTATGTAATGCATTATGAAGCTCATGGGCAATGTCTGCAAGCTACATCATTTATGCAACGTAAATTATCCTTATTGCAACGAGAGAGTGCGTCTTCAAATGTATATTGGATTTGATGTTCTAAAGTGACCCTGAGAGCAGAATTGGCAGAAAGTGCATGCAGTCGTCACCATCGTGCATCGAACCAAATATGTCTTCTTTTGAAAACGCCGCCGGTCACTACCACTGATGTTGTGTGCTCATGAGTATTTTAAACTTGGATGTGTGTGAGTTGTTTATGGTTGTAAATTAGTAGCTGGGCAAATACACGAGTTTATACTCAATGAATTACATGCAGTACAAGCCATATATACAGTACATCCCAAAAAAAAGTCATTTGAATGAGATATGCTCCTCAACTGTGGATCACTCCCTTCCTTCTTTGTAAAACCTTTAGAGACTTTGCTTCGAAATGAAAAAAGCGCAATCTAAGAAACTGATTGAGTGATTGCTAGGATGCACCACAACACGCGCCTCGGTTGAGCCAAAGCTAGCTGCTGTGAGGTATGTTCAAAATATGAAGGTCTCCTAAATTATTTCAACAAGCACGTAAGACCTACAAAAATGACACATGCTTCACTTATCGACACAGTCTCCAAGGAGTGCTGTTCACTTTTGGCACCTGCCCATCCATGATGTGAATGCTGCACAGCAAAGCATTCTTCAGGGGTATGTATGAGTACAATAAGAAAACAAACTGTATGTTGTGCTGAGAGCTTTCTAAAGACTTTGTGTTGCTCATGAGATGTATACTTACCTCGTGTGCCATAATTATTGCCTTTCCTTGAACAAAAACTCAGCCTTTTTCAGACTTCAGTGAGTGGTGGCCGCACGAATGCGGGGTGGCGAGGCATTGCTTTGCTATTGTGAATTAAAAGTTTTAGAGTAGTAAGCAACAAATGTGTTCATCAGATATGAACAGTGTATTTTGGAGATCCGATTTTGTGATAAATAACATGTTCAATTTGCCCAACATTTTGCCTTCACACTTCCTCCAACAAAAAGGTGAAATCGTTCACGACTCTGCAGCACACATCCTTGTTGATGGAGTTGCACAGTTCCACAAAAATCCCCTCCAACCCCAGTTCCATGAGATTTGGTGGCTTTTTCTGTAAAGACTTGACTCTTAAAATGTCCTTCAGGAATTGCGAATTCATTGCAGCACCAACTTCTTCCATAAACTGAGAAACGTCGAGGTCATTTCATTTCAGCGCAATGCTTTTCTCTCACGATGCTCTGCGAAGTCGAAAAAATGTTGTTTCTGTATCTGATGCGCACCCTGTACGAAATAAAACTCTAAAGTATCGTTGCACCAGTTACACTCTTTATTCTCAGCGAAGAGCACCCTGCTCCATTGTTGGTCCGACAGGACCACGCGGAGGGCTGCCAGGGGAGCAATGAGAGGGCATGACCTTTAGTTGCCATGTGTAAAATGGCACCGAACAGTTTTAACCATGAGATTATCTTGCTATACGATGGGATATATGGTGCTAACAATCATTGCTTAGTGACCTGCAATGAAAGTGAAACTATCATTCCGTGAGCGACCTCACCATGAAGGATGTCATAAAATGTGCCACGATGGACCTCGCATGTCACAAAAGTAGCATTTATTTATTTACTTATTTATTTGGTTGTTTTGAGATGAAAATTCTCGATTCATGTAAGAACAGAATGGCAGAGGATAGAAAGCTATCATACAGACAGAGGCAATGTGGGAAAAAGTAGACACAGAACAAGCTGTTGGATGTATTAATGGGAAAGCAATGAGAGGGGTTTGGGGTGGGGGGAGGGAGGGCTTTAAGGAAATGGAGTAGTTGCAGCGATTGTTTATAGAAATGAAAAAAAAAAATCAATGGGAGCAATGGAAGAGTTTAGTTACTCAACTAAAGAAAAACATGAGAACGATGTGCTGTGCAAATGATTGCTTAACAATGTCTTTCTTAGGGATAACAAAGGTTTTTGGAGTGTTGGGCAAATTGCGAGAGTTTTACAAGTTTGTTTCAAAACATGATTTTTTTTTTTCTGCAAGGTATTAGGCTCAGGGGAAGCTTTAAAACATGTAACATGTATTAACAAGAGCGAGAATTGCTTTGCAATGCATGTTCCCTCCGGATGTCCAAAAAGTTCCCAAGTCCAAAAAGTCCAACTCTGTGAAAAATTGATGAAATGTCCTGAAACTCGAACTTTTTCTGCAAATGATCATAATCAAGCCGTGTACCAAGTTTAACATGAATATATTAAAAGGTATGGGGGAAAAAAAAGGAGACTGAAAACCACAGGTGGGAGACAGATGGGCAGGTGGACGGACAGAGAGACAGAGAGCAAACTTATAGTCCTCTCCGGTGAAACCGGTGGGGGACTAATAACTAGAGGCCTGCCAGACAGCAAGCTGTCTGTGCCGACCTGAATGCCACATCCTCTAATGCTGGAGATGACTTTGTGTCTGCCTTGATGTCCTCTCATCATCTGTTTGTTGACCAACAAATATCGACTGAGTTTGTCTGTGTTGTGCTCGAAATGCATTAAAATCAATCAAAGACAAATTTGCACTTCTTCTTGCCTTATTATCTAAATTTGTTCTTCATTGTACTTCTTTTTGCTCCTCTGTGTTAAGAAGTTGCCCTTTTCATATTGGAAACGCGGCTTCTTATTTATTTTGTCTTTTCCGTGGATACACGGTCTAAAGAAAAATAACGATTTTTATGTGAAAAAGACTTTGAAATATATAATTATGGTCGATGAGTCAATGATGAAATGTGTATAAAATTGAGATTGGACGTATGTCCCAGTTGCCAATGACGGGGGCGAACAACACTTAAAATCACACCAGAGTGGTGTAAAGTCCAAGTCAATGGCGCGATAAAAAGGAGTGGGATCGCGCCACAGCAATTTGAATAACATTTAATTAACTGAGGTTGTGAGCATGGATTTCCATCGTTGGTGAATATCATGTTCTTCCACACCAGGGAAACATTATTTCACACCAGGAAACCGTTATTCGTTTCACACAGGCTTTAATCAAACTCCACACCACCACAGCATGTCATCCCACCACTTGCTTTCTTCCCTTTTTCCCTTCATTCCTTCCCATATCAATCCTTCATTCCTTCACACAATCTCCCTTGTACCAGAACACCAAATCCCTCTCCGACATCATTATATATATATTATTGCTACATATATTAATATATGTTCATTAAGATTCAAACAACCACATTACACGTAAAGTTAATCAAGATAGGTTTCAAAAACATTCAAAGTACACGGACCCCGACATTCGTGGTTCCAACATTTGCAGGGTTTTCCCGTAACGTATCCCCCGCGAATGTCCTGGTGTATCAACACATCAGTTCTGCATTGTGGTCATCTCCTAAATTCACTATTAAATCCAAAAATCTATCATGTAATCCTGTAGCTCGGTATCGAAGAGGGCGTCCGGCACACCGGGGTCTGGCTTCCGGCTTCCGATCACTTACCGGCTTTGCCTGGGGGAAATCGACAACATCCTCTGTCTCCTCCTCTCCCCACAACTGTGAACGAACTTTTCTGATAAATCGTCGAACTTGTGAAATGTTGCGAATGATTTTCTGTCCACCTCATTGAAGAAAAACACTTGTCCTCTTTACTGCTACTACTGTATAAGAGCGTTCATCAGAGGCGGTACTCAGCTTATTAGGTTTTGGTTGTTGTGGACGAACTGCATCACCTACATGTTTATCATGGGTTGAAGCCTGCCACTTGGTATCTGCATTTTTTTGTTGGATAACCCAGTCTCGGTCCAGGGCATTTACAGGGTTGTTGATCTCTTACAGTTGGAAGGTGAGGGATTTTGGTGCGGACTTCCCTTACCAAAATAAGTGTTGCTGAAGATGCCCCTTTGACACCATATGGTGTTGTACGATAGTTTAGCAGAAATGTGAAGAGTTCCTGATGCCAATTCCTGTGATCGCTGTGTGATGGATGAAGAGCTTTACCCAGAGTGTGGAAAAAAACGTTCTACCTCCGAGTTGGCTTGAGGCCAATAATGTGTAATTTTGTGGTTTGATTACATGAATGCTACAAAACTCTAACTCAAAACTGATAAACTAGGGTCCATTGGCTGATACAATTCAATGTGGTGAGTCATTGGTGGAAAAACAGTTATTAGGCGTCTAATGATGGTGAACGACAGGATATTTGCTTATGGCCATCGGGAACATTCATCGACAATGCCAAGGATGTTTTCGCCTGTGGGAAATCGCACATGTCAACATGGATGACCTCCCATGGATTGATTGCCATTTTTGGCCATTTGTAATGGCACAGTTTGAACAGATGGGCTGACAGCACCCCAAGTTGGATGGCCGATGTGCGCCCGAGTAGATCCTGAATCGTTTGCGTCAGCCACCACTATGTTGGCCACATCTTTACTCAAGGGAGCTGTCAAATGTACCCTGAACAGGTCGAAGAGTGTTTGAACCATCTGTGAAGATGGTGGTGGCTGACTTGGATAGAGTACGGTGGAGGCCATCTTCACATAGCCTATGGTGTTTCTGTCCAACAGATTGACAAAACCCTGGAATCGAGAATCATTTTCACAGGAACATTATTGATTTTGACCATTATGGCTTCCATCTCCAGTGCGCGACTATTGCAATTAAAGACATAACTATCCCGATGATCATTTCAGAAGGTGTAAGTCTTGGACACTTCCATAGCCAGAGCTATTCGGATGCAGCATGGTCATAATGCTAAAAAAAAAATCATTCTCGCCAGCTGCTGAAGCCGGGTAACATAATTGGCATTCTCCTCGAGAGGTGGTTGTCCAACGGAGGAAAACGTGTCACGTTCAAATGAAACATTTCGCCAAGGATCAAAGTGTTCATTAAGTTTTGTGATCCCCATCAGTGAGAGTGTCAAAAATGGTTTGTTCCTCTTTGTCAGCAATGTGCAGAAGGACAGCAGGTTTTTGTCACTTCTCGTTAAATGTTCGCAGCGGCCATGTCATCCTCCAATCTCTGTCGCCATTTCCTCCATTGCTGTGCGTTATTGTATTTGTCGCTAATGTCAAACCGTCGTGGAACCAGTAAGTCCAAAGTGTGAGCCATTGTTCTCCCAATCGCCAACATAATGCTATTTTCACACCAGGAATCTATTGTTCATTTGACACAGGCTTTAATCAAACTCCACACCGCCACAGCATGTCAACTGCCATTTGCCTTCCTCCCTTCTCCCCTTCATTCCTTCCCTCATTTCACTCCTTCACACAATCACCCTCACACCAGAACACCAGATTAAATGTACAAAATTCGCATTGTTTCTTACTAATTACTAATATCTATTTGTTTATAAGTGTATATTCATGTTTTCAGGTTATTATCACAGTTAATATATACACCTGTGTCGGAGTGGCGACCCGTCCAGGATCGTGCCCAATAGCCAAGGAGACTGCTTAGGCAGCGCCAATGCTCTGCACAGAGAATGGTCCCAATGGATGGATGGATATACGTATATACATCAATCATTCGTATATCCGCGGAAGTAGTGATTCTACCTCAGACAGAATTGGTGCACAGCATCAAGTACATGCCAATGGACTTTACGCGGCGAAAAAGATAAGTGCAGCTGCATTAATGAAGTCATCAGCGACATGGCAAGTCATCAGCGACAGCATAGACAGAAAGGTGCACCACCGAGGCTCCCGAGCAGTCAACATTTATTTATAATCCGAGGAGTGAATTCCCCCTCCAAGATGAGCTGACAGGCAGTCTCATGAGGAAGTATGAATTATGAGGTCATGGTCATATAATCTCTCATGGGATGACCTGTCAGTTCATCTTCCAGGGAGAATCCACTGCACACTGATGACGGCCACAAATGTGACCTAAGCAGAAGCCGTGTACTCGGTGTCAAAAACTTATATTGGTTATTGGTGCTTGAGGCTTGGTACGCTAATGGCCAAGGAGGTGATCTAAGCAGTGAAATAACTGACATCCATCCACAATAAATCCATTAATAGATGTGGCAAGAACATGATGGTGTAAAGCAAATTGGGTAAGCAAGGTAAGCAGCCAACACCAACATGGCACACATACAATGCCACAAAACTTTACTGTGCTACACCAGTGTGCCGCTTCACGATGCAGTGCAGGTGCACCACCTCAAAGTGCCACACACACTCACTCAAAACCCACACCTGCTCACCCACAAAGCACATAACCTGCCAGCACACTACCTATACACCAGCCAGGGAACCCAGAAAGGATGAGGCAGCAACACAGGTCTACCATGAAATGTGTGAGCAGGGAAATGCTTGCTCATGAGCATCCACATCATATTGAATCACAATATGATGTGATTGTGATTGTGATGTGATTATGATGCTTGAATATTGTGATTTAAGAGAGAGTCAAATCCCAATGACGATGGCATGGCTTTATCCGGACAACCAAAAAATTCCATGCTTTGGCATGAGGTGAGTGTTGAATTTCAACTTCAGCAGGGTGACAATTCAATGATTTTTTTATTGGCAGTATACACCAGTCTAGACGAAGGATGAAAGTGTACAGAGGAAGGAATTTGGCCCTGTGGAAAATTCTGAAATAGCGGTCGGCTCTGGAGGCCAGATAATTCTGAGGTCGTGGTCAGCTATGAAGGCCAGCCTCAATCTCATGGTGAGGCCCAAGAGCTCCAGAGGCTGTGCCTCTCCCAGAAGCCGGTTGAGTAAATAATTAGGTGAATTTTCTTGACATCCATTATGTGACACCATTATCTGACAGATTGGCAATCAGGGCAGGGTGCCAGACAGATTCAAATGCATGGATAATGTACAGTGAGACAGCCCTGTCCTCTTGTTTGAGATTGAGGACATCCAGAAAAAAACCAATACATCCAAGGTGGAATGACCTTGACAAAAGCAAAACATTGTCAAAAGTCTGTGATCAGAGTTTCTGAAAAGGTTTCTTAAAGTCTTCCTCAATGATCAATTCCATGACTGTCCATTATATAGAAAAATAAGGTTGACTGGATGGGAGGGCAGAATGGGGGTCCGAACCACTTTTTGGATAAACCTCAGCTTCAATTCTTTGCTACTTTGTAAAGCACACGTGATTGGCTAGCTGTCTGACCTATCTTTCTGACATTCTTCTGAGAATATTTCTGAATTGTGGAAATTATTCAGGCCTAAAAACTGGAGATACATATATATATATATATATATATATATATATATATATATATATATATAATTAATTAGCAGAATTGGGATATTAATGCAATGGCTTGATTTTATTTCTGGAATGAAAAAGTATAATAAAAGAGGAAATTAAGTGTAGAAATCTCCAGCAGTGAAGAAGGTAGAAAATTCATCCGTAGAGTAGATAAACCGAGTTAAATTGAGCAATCACAACGTAACATGCATCAATACATCTCATTTCCCCCATTTATTTGGTGTACCTATTTGATCCACATTTTATTTGTTGTGTAATGGTTTTTAAACCATGGCGACAAAATTCTGTTCAGAGGCTGCCGGATATACCTACAGCCATATCTCTGCCAAATGGAAGAGTCGACAAATTTTCAAACCCTGCTGTCATAGAATCCATTTGAAACTACAATAAATGGTGACTTAGTTAGTGAACTGAGCTTTCATTCAGGGAAAGTGTTAACGGGTGAGGAATGACATGAATGAATCCTGTATGTGCAAGTAATTTATTTGTTTTTCAAGAGCTAAACTCAAGGAAGAGCGATGTGATAAGGCGCATAAAGGCAACATACTGAAGGTGGAGCAGTGAGGCCACAATTGGACACAACTAGCACAGGTTAATAAACGAATAGGAAAAAGTAATAAGGTTAGAGTTATGCATCAGACCTCGAGACAAAATTAGAGAGCTATCATTAGTTCTTGTGCAGGTCTGGAAATTAGGGCTGAGGTCAGGGTGAGGCTTAATTTCTAAGTTGCTAATTTATTGGACGATGGGAGCAGCCATTATGTTAATGAGCCGTGCAGCAAAGGCCCGTTAGGCCTAAGATTTGACCTGATATCCATGTGTGAATAATCTGTTTCTACCTCGAGTTGAAAATTGTGCAATAACAGTTCTTAATGCACCGTTGTACTAATAACATAGCCTACTGCATTTTATTACGTGCATAGCAATGCATGGATATATACATATCAAGAAAGAAAAAAAAAACTTTTACGCAATCACCTCCATCTACTAAAAGAAATAATCTCTTCCACTTGTACCATTAGTTACACAAAATGTTAACGATGAAAACATGCATATAACTAGAAGGACACTCGGCAGAGAGCATACCTCCGCCACGTAATGCTTGATCCACAAGAACATATCTGGCCCAAATCATTTTTGAAATATCATGCAATACAATACTATATCCTTTTTGTCCCTATCTCTCAATGGTGAAGAATCACTTTAAAAAATTTAATTAATTCTCATATCCAGATCTGGATTCGAATCTTCACCACAATCGAATCAATTTATCCTTGCCACACACCAAACCGGTCTACCAAGTTTCGTCCGAATCTGTCCAAAACTTTTTGAGATATTGTGCTATATATTAGTTTAGCCCTTTCTCTTAATGGTGAAGAATGTTATAAATTAAATAATTCTCATATCCAGATCTGGATTCGAAACTTCACCACAATCGAATCAATTTGTCCTTACCACACACCCAACCTGTCCACCAAGTTTCATCAGAATCCCTCTCCAACTTTTTGAAATATCGTGCTATATATATTAGTTTAGCCCTATCTCTCAACGGTGAAGAATCACTTTATAAATTCTAGTAGCCGGATCTGGATCCCGCTCTTCACCAAAATATAATCAGTTCGTCCTCGTCACACAACAAACCTGCCCACAAAATTTCATCCAGATACGTGCACAACTTTTTGAGATATCCTGCACACAGACAAACAAACAAACAAAGAAACAGACAGAAAGGGGTGAAAACATAACCTCCTTCACTCCGGTGGTGGAGGTAAAAATGTAGCCTGTTTTTAAATATAAAGATAGGAAATTTCTGCACAACTACTACTGGACATAAAATGCTGATGTTGCGTTTTGTGGTGGGGGTTGAATTAACACTATGAGATGACACATAACCTCCAGAACGAAGAATGAAAGCTGCCAACGCAAGATGAGAATGTCATAAAAATGGATCACATAAGGAGCGATAATTGTTATACTATATTGAAAGAGGTGTGGGGGTACTGGTGTGGGATTTGAGAGGGGGGGCGGGGAGAAAGGTCATAAGGAGAATGGAATTGGAAAGGAGGCCTGGATATATCTGCTGAATGCATATTTGACCTGGATTCAATTACGGATTCGGTCTGCTTGTTCCATCATCAATGATTAATGGTTCTGCCGCTGATGCAGTGCCATCGTATATCAGAGCAGGAATTTAGAACTCGGCCAGAATGGGGCACACAATAGCCTACTCTTTACAAAAGGCACCATGTTATATTTAACGTTACATCAACAAGTAAATATTAGCAGATGGGACATTCAGCTTAACATCTCATCCGAAGGATGGTGCACTCTAGTCATGCCATGCTACCATCGCTCCAGCTTGACAGCTTCTAGTTTCGTCGGGAATCAAACCCAGAAGAGACAAATGATGTTGCCCAGAAAGATCATGACAATTTATTACAGGGTGAAGTGACAATTGAGACACATCGGTGAGGGTGATGTGTAAACTATATAGCATAAACTGTCCATTTCATACATTGATGTATTGACATTGAATAGAAGTTTAAATACCTAACAAAATAAAATATACCTGCCAGTGCTCGTTGCTTCACCATTTCTCCATTCTCCCTTGTATGCCAACTCCCTACACTCCACCACTGTGTCAATGTCACCCCTACATCACTCAGCTCTTCCATGAGGAAAAAAATTGCTTCTTTTCCACGATGGAGAATGAGTATTTATCTTGGGTGGATTATAAGAAAGAGAACTACCGTTGCATGGTTAATGTTTGTTTAAATTTTGCTTGGCATGGCATGTGATAAATTAATTGATGAACAGGAAGAAATATAAGAAATATAAAAAGCTCATGAAATATATTAAACTAAAACGATTATAATATCTTTTTACATGTCCAAAAATTATTTCAGAAACTAAACTCAAATAAAAATAAACGAGAAGGCCACGAGGTAGAGCGCATACCTCCGCCAGGCTGATTAGTTTATTTTGTATCCCACTGATAGGCCGGATCTGGATTAGGACCTGAACTAAAATTTGATCGGCTTGTTCTTGTCACCGAACTAACTCATCCACCAAGTTTCGTCTGAATGCGTCCACAACTTTTTGAGATATCCTGCTATATATTGTTTTCACCTGATCACTCAATGGTGAAGAATGACTTAAAAAAATTCACGGATTCAGATCCGGATTCGGATCTTCACCAAAATGGAATCAATTCTTCCTTGTTACATACCCAACCTTCCCACCAATTTTTGTCCGAATCCATCCTCAACTTTTTGAGATATTTTGTTCACAAACAAATATCCAAGAAAAAGACGTCATGCAGAGCATGATACTTGCAAAATCCACCCCCTCACCAATGGTTGTCATGGATACATCAAATTGTCAATTTTATCAAGATAAAAATTGACAATCTTAATGAAATCTCAGGTCAATCGGATGAAAATTGATTATTTTTCAGATTGAAATTGATTTTAGAAGTTTGATCTTGAGTTGACATTAGACTTTTTGAACTCAAAAATAGTTGCTTTCCCAATTCATTGATGGACTTTGCAATTGCTGTTTAATTTTCAAATCATTTGGATGGAAATTGAAAAATTTTCAGATAAAAATTGAGATTTTAGAAGTTTGGCATTTGACCTTTTGACCTCAAATCGATGGTTTCCCAATTCGGTGACGCAATATGCAAATCCTGTTCAACTTTCAAGTCAATCGGATGAAAAATGATTTCAGAGATTTGACCTCAAGATGACCTTTCACCTCAAAATCAAAAGGCTTCTCAGTTGAGACTACCTCTACTACTTGCTAAAGTTTCATGACGATCGGTTTAGAATTGTGACATGTAGGCGATTGACAAACAGACAGAATAACAAGAAGATGTCATGCAGAGTACGATACTTGCAAAATCCATAAAACAAATTTGACCACAAAATAATTGGTGGTTCAATACAATGACCTGATATGCAAATACTCTTCAAATTTCAAGTCAATCGGATGAAAATTGAGGATTTTAGAATTAAGTGTGTCCCCGTTATAACACGATCTTTCAAGAAAATCAGCATTCAAACTGACCCAATGTTGACCTAACATCCTAAAACACCCCTATTTTCGCTCTATTTGACCCGTTTTTTGGACGTTTACCTTCTTGCAAGTAAATTACCTTTGAATTAAAGAGTTCAGTGAATAAATCGTTGTTGTTAAGGTGGAAAAAAAGCACAAATAAATTTTTAGTAAAGCTTTTTAACAAACAAAATAACAAATAAAAACATTCAAGAATATTAGCAATCATCATTTAAAGTTTATTTCTTAAAAAAGTGATCGAGTGTTCCTTGCTTGAATATAGCATGTCGCTGTCTGCAAGCGAAATCTAGAATGCTTCTGAGTTGGAGGATTTTTATGTGGTCCACCTCCTGGGTCTCCAGCCAACGGAGGCTAGCCTTCTGAGCGAGCTTAAACAAACCACTCGTACAGGGAGTAATCGAGGGTGACATATTTGGCTGTCTTCAGGTGTTTGGATTTTAGTCCTGCTTCTTCTTCAACTTTGCAAAGCGACGCGCGTAACTTTTCTTCTTGAGATTTCCAGCGCCACGAAGTGTTGATTCCGGTATCCTGATGTCTCATGCAACTTGAGTTTGACTTTTAGTCGTGATCGCGTCAAGTGTGTGAAGCATATCTTTCACAGAAAAAGATTTTCTTTTTCGAGCAGTTTGTTCCATTTTGATCAAAAAAAGAAGAAGAAAAGAAAACACGAAATTAACTCATCAAAAACTTTTCAGTTCCGGAAAGAGCAAAAAAAAAAAAGGTCTGATGACCCATCGCTATATCCAATTTCACGTTAAATCGAGGCGTGTAAAATCGGGGTTTTACTACAACCTTAGTTGTTGACCTTTCATCTTTGTTGACCTTTTTGTCCATGCTGACCTCAAAAATAACACTGGTCTGCGTCATTTCAGAGGTCTAGGTTTTCTCAACGGTTCCTATATGCTTTTTGCCATGCTGAATTTAGAAATGTATCTCATTTCGCTCAATCAGGTCAAGTTTTTATGCTATCTCAATTTTAAGGAAAATAAAATAATCAAAATTTTAGTTTTTTTAATTAGCATTTTTTTTATTCAAAATCAGACTTACATTGACAGAAAATGTACAAACTATATATAAAATGACGCACACGTACCATTAATGTGAAATTCAACATTAAAAAGATGAAGGAAAACAGCGACTGCTGGAGCGACTGAAGTTGGGTGTTGCCAGAAACAACAATTTATCTATATTTTTCTGAAATTGAAATGAAAGTAATTGAGAAGGCACTTTCTTCCACATTAAGTGTACTTGTGTGTCATTATATGTATAGTTTGTACATTTTCTGTCAATGTAAGTCTGATTTTGAATAAAAAAAATGCTAATTAAAAAAACAAAAATGTTGATTTTTTTTCATTAAAATTGAGATAGCATAAAAACTTGACCTGATTGAGCGAAATGAGATACATTTCTGAATTCAGCATGCAAAAAAACATATAAGAACCGTTGAGAAAACCTAGACCTCTGAAAAAAATATTTCAAATGCAGCCCAGTGTAATTGGCCAGTTGAATTCAATGACCTTAAATATAAATCCTCTTCAAATTTCAAGTTAATCGGATGAAAATTGTGGATTTTAGAAATCTCACCTAAGTTGTTGACTTTGGGCCTATGTTGACCGTTTTATCGATGTGGACCTCAAAATATTTGGCTCATTGAATTCGGTGACCTGAAATATAAATCCTCTTCAAATTTCAAGTCAATTGGATGAAAATTGAGGATTGTAGAAACACCACCTTAGTTGTTGACCTTGGGACTATGTTGACCTTTTGGTGTATGTTGCTCACAAAATAATTGGCTGTTTAAATTCAGTCACCAAATATGCAACTCCTCTTAAAATTTAAAGTCAATCGGATGAAAATTGAGGATTTTAGAAACACCAACTACATTGTTCATCTTTGGCTGATGTTGACCTTTTGACCTCAAAAGCAATAGGCTTCTTCTTTATGGCAAACTCTACCATGTGGTGAAGTTTCGTGAAGATCAGTTTAAAATTGTGGTCTGTAGGCGACAAACAGACAGACACACAGACACAGACAGACAGACAGACAGAATAACAAAAGCGACTGACCAATATACTTGAAAAAATCTTCGATTTTGCAAGTAACAAACAAACAGACAGATGAGGGTGAAAACATAACCTCCTTCACCTTCAGTGGCAGAGGTAAAAATGACTCCGTTGTTATTTTAAAATTTTTTTAATTTTAATATCTTGAATTTCATTTAAACGGACTTGAATTTAAGACCTGAACATCTTAATCCAGCCATCCTCACCATGAAGCTAACACCATCCATTTCTGTTGATGGTCCTTCAATGCATCTCACATACTTGCATTTCTGGTGATAGATCTTCAACATACCCTGCAGGTTGTTCAGCACGACTACCTACCTGTCTTCGGTCTGATTTGAGACAGTCTTTCCATTTTAGTCTCGGCATGTACCTGTTTCAAGCTCCTGAAACAGTAACTCTTTTGATAGTCCATGTTTTGGTGTAAGGTGACCACATTAGCATTATAGTTTGGTCAGAAATCAAACCCAAATCAGTATAGCCTTGCATAATGGACATTGGTTTCGATGTTAAGCAGCCCTGTTCCATTGAGTATTTTGTCATTTGTGACTTTGTTAGTACAGCGGATAAGCACAATGATTGTGCGTTTTATGAGAAAAGCATGAATTTTCTGACATAGTTAGTGAATACCATAAGGTTTTTTTCAGATGTGGAGGGAAGTCAGATTTGACCTCTGAGGACCGTGAGAGGTCAAATCCAAGATGGCCGCCAGTCCACCGGGTCTAATGTTCAAACGCGTGTAATTTTGGAACTAAACAGTGTAAAAAAACATTTAAGGTGTCATTTCCAACTAAGTTTGGAATGGCCATTCGTTTGGTGATACTTTTTGAGATCGCCAGGAGCCAAGGAAATGCATTTCGATCAAGGTCAAGGTTAAATTACTTTAAAAACTTTTGGACATTCTTTTGGTAAAGACAATGGATTGGACCTATGCAATATAGCGAAACTTCGCTTCCATTTTGACAGGATAGGGATAATAATACAAAAAATTAACAGAATAGTTCCATGCTGCTAGTCTATTTAATACTTTATTAATAAGAATGATGATGATGGTAATGGTAGTGATCAAAATCTAACAGCCTCCAGAACAGAAGCACAGTGCAGTGCACTTGAGCGCAGCTTTGGCACACTCGCACCGTCCAGTGCATCCTTTCTCACAGCGACAGCGGATCAATTCATGGCACGATTTTGATGCTTCGGGGAGAGTGGTCCAAAGCGGCTGCCACCCAGTTGTTTCCTTTGTCCAGCTGCCGTCAGATGGCTCTGGCATCTCTGGATCCAGACCAATGCCTGGTTCCAACAGTTGGCCTGGTAGCAAGTGCGCTTGATGTGCTGTTTGAGTGCTGCCTGGGTTGGAGAATGTTCTCTAGAGTTCTAGACTTCTGTGTGAAGACTGTTTCCTGGCATGATTCACTTCCGTGCTCTCACTGGTTCGGTCGTACATGAGCACCACAAATCGCTCTAGCAGTAACATTGATCCTTCACTGACCTCACTTGGCATGCATAGGAGTTCATTGAAAGCATCATTCACCTCTGGGAAAGACTTCCAAGTTTCCCAGGCAGTCTTCTTTCCTCTGCAGCGAATGCAGATACAGTGTCACACCCGGTGAAAGTGTGAAGGACTGGGAGAGTCAGACACTGTGTTGGATTCATTGTGGCAACCATTTCGTGAACAGCTATGTAACGAAAGCTTGACCCGACACCAAAGGCAACCCACAGCTCATTAGGAGCTGTCTTGCTGAATTAAGCTACAGCCAGTACTACCACATCAGTATCAACGGTACGTATGGTCACCTTTTTACACCCCTTTTTCACAGCATCTGCCACATGCAGAAGTAGACGAGTGTCGGCCTCCTCCTGCGAACATGGGGCAAGGCAGGCCAAGAATGACTCAGCCGGAGAGCAAAGGACTCCACTTCCATCTTTGCATACAGTTCCTTGCCCTCTGCTAGAGGAAGATGAACAACTAGCGTGACAGGAAAGCAAACAATTCGGTTTGTTATCATCGCATCGAAGGAAGTCCTTCCAGTTCTTTGGCATCACAGTAAGAGGAGCCACAACCTTCATCACCCGTGATGTACCAAAGTTTTCTTCTGGCATTAAAATTCAAAAAAAAAAAAATCCAAAGGTATTTCCTTTCTTCTCCATTACATATTTTGTGGGTCATCCATGTTTTTCTGCGCAGTCTGGTTCCAAAATTAAGGACGTTTGAACATTAGACCCGGGTGACTAGCGGCCATCTTGGATTTGACCTCTCACTGTCCCCTCAGAGGTCAAATCTGACTTCCTCCACATCCGAAAATAAACATTATGGTATGACCTAACTATGCTAGAAATTCATGCTTTTCTCATAAAATGCACAATTTGTTAAAATATGAGAGCTTATCCGCTGTACAAGACTTGACTGCAATGACCTGTATCAAACATCACTGATGGAAACTCTCAAATAACAGACTTCTTTGCAGAAATGTGACCGATGTTTCACAACCGTAGAGCAGACAGGAAATGAGTATACCTTATAGACAGCTATCCTTTCTTGGGGGACAGTAAGCCCCTAATGGTGCCATACCCTGAAATGCAGCAAAGCAAAGCTGCTTTATGCAGAAGCAATTCTGCTTTTTATCAAGGGAACCATCAAATGACACCAAAGTGCCGAGGTACCAAAATGCTTTGGTCACTTTACAAGGTGTGTTTGCAATGTGCGTGATTAAAGTGTACCCTGAGGTATGCAATTTTTTTATATGGCCTCAGTCTTCTCATGGCCGATCTGTTGATCCCATGCTATAAAAGCTTCATTGAAGACGATGATTGTTTGCTGAAGAGTAGCATGACTATCTTTTACAAAAGCAGCACCAACCATATGAAAGAAGTCAGCAATGTTTGTTTCATGCAACAGGCATGAGTATAGTCTTCTCAGATCAAACAGCTTGCATTCCAGCTTGATTAGTAGATTGAAGCCACGGTGAGATGATCTTTTAAAGGCATAATCAAAGATTTGCAAAGTGCGTTATGAAGAGCAAGTGCTGAGGATACATCATGCACATCAGTTGATAAATAAAATAATTCTGTCAGTGATCCACCTGTAGAAACCCGACCATGCATTCAATCTTGCAAAGCAGGTATGACATGTGGCATGTGTTTTCTATAGGGAGTCCAAGCTTATTAAGTAATCCCATAGCATGAATCCTGGAACTGATTCAACGGTTTTCAGCAAATCTGTAAAGATTATCTGCATTCCCTCTATTGCTCATGATATTTATCCAGTTCCACGATAAACAAGGGATGTGGGTAAGAACGAGGTGCAGGGGAGAATACAGGGGGTAGACAACATGGATACAGGAGCAAAATCTCAGGAAAGCAAAACTGGGAAAAACACTTGGGGGGAGGGTGGTGGTTGGGGGGAGGTTAATGGGGGTAGAAAACATCATGGTTTTGGATAGGGTATGAACTATAATGGTGATGGACAGCTGTCTTGAAGACTTGGACGGATGAATGAGATTGAAGAGAATGTGTAAGTTGGTTCCACAAGTGGGTTCAAAAAATAGAGGAATGAATGAGTGGAGGTGAGCAGTGATCCTGGATTTTGGTAGTTTCACTAGAAGGAGGTTGATGGTGGACCGTGTGTGCCCTGCAGAAACCTGGCGAGGGACAAAGCCTAGGAAGAGTAGACGTGGTGCAAGACTAGAAAGGAATCAGCAGAAGACAGAGATCACCAACCTACAGTACATTGCTGTGATAATAAAGTGATCGGCCCACAGACTCGGCTTCATTGTGAGAGAGTCCAATGATCTTGAAGGCCTTGGTTTCCATGGCATCAAGCTGAGCAAGGTGTGAGGCACTGATGACAACCCAGAGGGAAGAGTAGTATTCCATCA
>CM068954.1:167278030-167314340 GCA_035128595.1 Eptatretus atami | reverse complement strand
TATTAGAAAACTCCAAGGAAGTGCAAGAGTGAAAATTGGGTGTTTGGGTTAATTAAAACACCTGTTTTGAAGATAATTAACAGCCTTCTTTAATTTTATCCTTCATCAGGTGATCCTGGACCACCTCACTCTCTGGGTCTTAAGGCAATTCCTGGGTATCCTCACTGGGGTCTGAAGCTGCCATGTTTTTTTGGCCTGCTCAACTATGCTTCAATTTGGAACAGGCCGCAACGATTTCTTAATGATAAATAAATGTAAGCTCCAGATTTAAAAGTATCAGCAGTGCCGACTTCAAAAAAGTGTTGATTTGTTCGATTTGGATGTTGCACGGGAGTTTCTGATTGCATGGATTTATCGATGGCAATTGGTAATCACTTGCCAAGCCAGGCGTTCTGTTGGAATGCTTAAGTGCTTAAGCCACTTACCGAGCTGTGCAGTACAGTTTGTGTCCTGATCGGGATGTACAGTCAATAATTACTTCA
This sequence comes from Eptatretus atami, assembly GCA_035128595.1. Taxonomy (NCBI): domain Eukaryota; kingdom Metazoa; phylum Chordata; class Myxini; order Myxiniformes; family Myxinidae; genus Eptatretus; species Eptatretus atami. The sequence goes on along the minus strand of CM068954.1, from coordinate 167,313,858 downwards.
AGGTGGAGGTACGTATACAGCACACAGTGACGTGATACATATGGGTACATTTGGAACTGTACGGACTCTCCGGTGGTGCATGGACATGCCATGCCTGTTACATGGTGGCAAAGTTTCATCCCGTATCTTATGGAGGTTCTATCAGGTTTTCCTTTGTCCTCGCACGCTGTTTCTAAAGCATTTGGTTATCGGATTTGCTTTATAAAGGTTAAATGTTTCTTTTTGTGAGTTTCAAAGCAAAACATATTTGACTCGCAAATGCAACCCGTCGCTTCACTGACTGGGGGGAGGTATTAAGGAGGGGGCTGAAAGAGGAGGGAGGGGAGGGAGAGAGAGGAAGAGAGGAGAGAGAGAATAGGCAGGTGGGAAGAGCAAGGAAGGGGGGGGGAGGTGGGTTGAGCTATGCCTCACCAAATGTTGCAATGCCACAGGAGAGAGAGTGAGAGAGAGAGAGAGAGAGAGAGAGAGAGAGAGAGAGAGAGAGAGAGAGAGAGAGAGAGAGAGAGAGAGAGAGAGAGAGAGACAGTATGAAAAAAAAAGAAGAGAGAAAGATGAGGGATGGAGGTGGGGTTAGTAAAGAGAATGATATGTTATGCTTAATGACCCCCTGGGCATTACCCCTGGGTGCTCACCTGGAAGTGGCTTGATAAGATAACCAGGTAAACACTGGTAGGCATGGATGACCCACAAAATATATATATGATGGAGAAGAAAGTAAATACCTTTGGATTTGTTTTTTTAATGCCATGAACAAACCTTGGTACATCAAGGGTGATAAAGGTTGTGGTCAAGTATCATCGGAATTGTGTGTGTAGTTTCAGAAAACAAAGCAAATACATATTTTGGGGGGCAACCCCCTCTCCCCATAGACCCTCCAAGACCCCAATTTTTCTTTAATGTCGTGAACAATGACTGATGGTGGTTAATGACCGAACACACAAAAACAAACTCATGTCAGAACAGCTGTACACACAATGACACAACAGAGACCCCAATTTTTATTTAATGTCGTGAACAAACTTTGGGACAACACGGCTGGTGAAGATGGTGGTCAAGTTTCATCATAATTGTACATGTAGTTTTGGAGAAGAAAGGAAATACTTATTTGGGGGGGGGGGGCAACCCCCCTCCCCTCCCCCGTATATCCCCTGAGAGCCAAATTTTTCCAATTTCATGAACAAACTTTGGTAGATCATGGGTGATGAAGGTTGTCGTGACTTTTCGTCAGAATTGTGTGTATCATTTGAGAAGAAAGCAAATATACCTCTTTGGGGAGGTAACCCACTCCCCCTCACACCCCCCCCCCCCACCGGTAAACTCCCTCTGTAGACCCCTTCAGACCTGATTTTTATGCCATCACAGGTGATGAAGGTTGTGGTCAAATTTAATTGAAATCATATGTGTAGTTTGTGAGAAGAAGTTGCAAGTATTTGTGGACAGACAGATGGACGGACGACACCCCATCCCATAAACTCCCTGGAACTACTTCACAGGTGAGCTAAAAGCCATCCCTGGGAATATTATTACAAACAAACTACAGTTGGAAGCTGTCCGGGGCTCAGTGATGACCCTGAAGAGAGCACTCGGCACAAAACTTTGAGAATAGAAAACTTCACAGCTTGGTCCGTGAATCATGACTCCTTACCGAAATGAAGGTGGATACTTTGAGCCCGCCCTGGGAGGACTCCATTCCACATTCTCAAACTCGCATATGTAGATACCAATCAATGACACACACAAACGCATGCACGCACGCACGCTCGCTTGGCCGATATCAGCAATTTTTCTGGAATGGGCAGGTTGGAGTCAGTTTGATTGCTGACTGTAGTACGGACCGCATACAACCCGGAAACCTTGAGTAGCTTTCACCAAAAAAACCAACGTTAAATAAAATTATATCGACGTTTCAGGGAGATGTTCACAAACATTATTCTTTATAAACAGCTGTGTGTGACGGATGGAAAGAAAACTGGCTCGGTAATTTAGAAAATACGTTAAGACTGCAAATGGCTCAGAATTCAGGCGTTATCAAAGATATTTTGTCTTTGAAACTCGCAAAGAGAAACCATATAACCTTTATAAAGCAAATGCTTCAGAAACAGGCATGAGGACAATGGAAAACCTGAAAGAACCTCCATAAGATACGGGATGAAACTTTGCCAACACGGCACCCGTAACAGGCATGGCATGTCTACACACCACGTCCATGTGTGCTGCATACGTACCTCTACCTTGTAGTATCTGTCGACTGTACATCCCGATCAGGACACAAACTGCACCGTACAGCTCGGTAAGTGGCTTAAGCACTCAATCACTCCAACGGAATGCCTGTATTAGCAAACGATCACCAATTGCCCTCGATACAATGATGCACCCAGAAATGCCCGTGCAAAATCCGAATTGAACAAATCAACACTTTTTTGGAGTCGGAATTGCTGATACCTTAAAATCTGGAGCTTGCATCTATTTATCGGGAAGAAATCATTGCGGCCTGTTCCAAATCAAAGCAATGTTGAGCAGGCCAAAAATCATGGCAGCCTCAGGCCTCAGCGAGGTTACCCAGGAAACACCTTAAAACCCCAGACAGCGAGGTGGCCGAGGATCGCCTGATGAAGGATATAATTAAATCCATCCATCCATTGGGACCATACTCTGTGCAGAGCGTTGGTGCTGCCTCAGCAGTCTCCTTGGCTATTGGCACAATCCTGGACGGGTCGCCACTCCGACACAGTATACCAGCAAGCTGGCACACATTTTGCCGACCTCGGAAGGATGACAGGCCGAGTTAACCCCACCTGGTATTAATTCAACAGCTGAGCGGGATTTGAACTCAAGACCCTAGGATCCCAAGCCCACCACCCTAACCATTAAGCCAACACCAGGCATATATAATTAAATAACGCCGTTAATTGTCTTCAAAGGGGTTTTTAATTAACCAAACACACAATTTCGCTACTGCACTTCCTTGGAGTTTTCTTTAGTAGGCATGCAAAGTTTCAGGCTGCAAGGTTTTGTTTTGGTTAGTTATGGAGGAGACACACTGACACACACACACACACACACCAACAACACCACACACACACACACACACAGAACACGACACAACACACTCACACATTGCCTTTTATTGGTAGAGATATACACTTTAAAGGAGTTCGGTACACGCCTACTTTAAACTTATATGAAATGTACATGTACACTTTCGTACACTCAACATCACTTCTGAGTTCAGGTACATTTAAAAAATGAACAAGCTATATTTTCATTACACCGAAAATAGTCTTTTTTGTTTATATTTTTTGCATACAATATCGAGGCTCGTATGAGAGCTAACACACAGAACGTATAACAAAGGGATCAGGAGGTAAGAGGGGTGGAAGAGGGAACCACAAAACATTGGGGAACAGAAACATTAGGAGATCTGTGGAAGGGAGAGGGATGGGGCGGGGTAAATGAGGTAAACAAGATGGACAATACAGGGACTTTCAGGAAGGAAAGCAGGGAATTTGAAGGAGGTGGGTTTGTGGTAGATTAACGGGAGTATAAAAGATCATGGTTTTGGATGGGGGAAGATAAGAGATGGTGGTGAACTGCTGTTTTGAAGACCTGAGGGAAGAGGTGATATTGAAGAGAGTGTGGGAGTTTGTTTCAGAAGTGGGGAAAAAGAAGAATGAAAGAGTGAAGGTGAGCATTGATTCTTAATTTTGGTAGTTTCGCCAGAAGGGTGTTGCTGGCGGACCCTTGAGCGCTCTGTGGAAATATGGGGGGAGGGACATATCTCGGATAGAGCAAGGGGGGGGGGGAAGTGAGGCCGGAGAGGAGACAGTAGAAGACAGAAAGACCACTGACCTGCCTGCGGTGGTAGAGTGATAGACCCAAAGACTCAGCTTACCTGATTAATACATAAAATCTTTAATTTAAAAAAAAATGTCCTTTGATCATTGTTTTGTATGTACAGTGAATATGCTGTTGAGATGTCCAGGAGTGTGTTCAGTTACCAAGCAGCTAGCTACCGCTTGCCAAGCCAGCCATTCCTAATCAACGGTTTCCAATGGAGTGCTTGCTTGAGTGCATAAGCCATTTGGTGAGCGCTCCACACGAAACTTGGTAACTGAACACACCCCAGATTTATTACATGGCAACATCTATACCATGACTTGTTTTGGCCATATTGATGAATTTGTCCCTCAGGGGATGGGGTGGGAAGAGGCAGGGGGAAGGGGTGTGGTGGAAGCAGGGACCCGACGTTGTCTGGCAACACCGGGTACTCCTGCGAGTTGATTATATACGGAAAGGCAGATTTGATTTTTTTTTTGTATTATCATAAGTGTTATTTCCTGGTGTTGGCGTAGTGGTTCGGGTGGCTGGCTTGGGATCCTAAGGTCCTGAGTTCGAGCCCCATCGGCTGCTGAATTAACACCAGGGGGCTGATTCAGCCTGTCGTCCTTCCGAGGTCGGCGAAATGAGTACCAGTGTCCTGGTCCCGGTGTATGCCCCGGTTAGAATAGGTGTACCATATCCTTGTGTGTCATAAGAGGCGACCAGGGTTGGCGTCAGGAAGGGCATCCGGCCATAAAACATTGCCTCAATAAAAGCTAACCCCTGCTTAGCAAGGAAAAATGGCTGTAAAAACGGCTGTTTTTTTTATCAAAAGTGTTATTTCCTAAAGAGTTCATGGAAGTCCCTTGAAAGTGCTTTTGGTTACATATTACAATGATTACCTCCACCGCCGAAGATGGATGGAGGTTACGTTTTTCACCTGTCTCTCTGTATGTCTGTCTGTTTGTCTGTGAGCAGGATATCTCAAAAGGTTGTGGATGGATTCGTACAAAACTTTGTGGACAGATTGGTAGTCTGACAAGGAAGAATTGCTTCGATTTTGATGAAGATCCGCATGCTGATCCGGATACAAGAATTATTTATTTTTAAGTGATTCTTAACCATTGAGGGAGTGGGCTGTGAGTCATGCATGAGAGTCAGCACAGAACAACAATAACAACAGCAACAAATACTGACTTTGGAATGAAAGCTGCAGTTCGAGCACACAATAATGACCTTTCTCAATAGCACAGTTGTTTCTTTCCCATTCAAAGCAGGCTAATTTTTATTGATGGAAAAAAATAGCTTTCATCAGGTAAGGCTCACGGGCATTCAATAAGGATAAAAATCAAAAGCAACATAGTTGGCACGACTAAACTTTTAACAAAACATATAATCTTTATAAATACCAAAACAATTTAAGTAGCATGAACAGCAGATCCATTTTCAGATCCTGTCATGCGAAGATATTTGATGCGTAAGAATCTGCTGTTTAATAAATGACTCGAATGCCGCAAGAGTGGGAAGAGTGTTCTCGGATCATCGTGCACGCATAACAAAAATGAAAGCACACGTGTCCTGTTTGTCACATTAGAACAAGTGCTTCCAGCGTTCCTTACATACTCTGCATCCTGTGCACTCATGAATACTGTATTGTAATCTTCTGTGCTGGAATTGTGCAATAGACACAAACGAGAAAATGTGTACAGCAATTTTTCTTACAAAGCGTGTACAGGTGGAACTTGTACATGCAGGACAGGGGGCACGAATGGAAATTGATGTACTTTCATGTGGATTGCAAAGACATCGATACATAATGGACACACCTCCGGTACGTAATGGACGCACCTTCAGTATATAATGGATGGTGAGTCAAGCTGGGTGGGATTGAGATGATGTCAGAGGTTCCAAGAGACGAACACATGGAGAGAGCAGAGATCATTCGCAAAAATATAATTTCGCTTCAACTCTGTTGAGAACAACCATTTTATAACTGATGTTCCATGGAAAATCCCACTGAGAAAACCTACAATGCTCTCTCTCTCTTATCGAGGAGGGAATAGAAGCAAGTCACAATGATTTCAGGAACATGAATGCAATTAAGGTAAATGTGTAGGATTGTAACAGACTTTCTTCATCCAAGTGTCACCACTCCACCACTTCCAAGATCAAGTCAATAAAATTATGTACTCCACTCAATCAGGCGAGACATCGGCTTGCCTCCAGCTGTGCCCGCGATTTTCTTTGCATTTGCTCACACGTGATGCAGCTGTTAAAATGGGGGTGCAATGGCATGTGTTGAATTTTCCATTGACATCAGGTGTATTATTGCACTATTCTTCACTCGGAGAAATTGCAAGTTCGGTGGTGCATTGTGGTGTGGTTGCTCTGACCTTCAGGCAGTGTTCCAAGACAACCTAAAATGGTTCAATTGGGTTTAAGTCTGGGAATATGGGGGGTTTGGTGCTGGCCACTGCAGATCTTCGAAGTTTTCATCCTCAAACCAATCCCTAACAGATCCAACATAATGGGTGTGTGATGCCATGAGATGGAAAGCCCTCAGAGTTGTATTGCATTGACGTGGGTCAATGAGCTTTGTCACATTCATAAAGCACGGTTGGGGAAAACATGCACCTGCTGGTTGAGAGGGTTCGTTTCTTGTTTGAGTGCTGTCCCATTATTTTCGTCATAAAATGTGCTGGGCAAACCACATGCAGATGATATACGGATGAATCAACAAAATTGTGCAAAACACGAACCATCGTCAGGCTTTGACGTCTCTATTGTGTTGTCTCTATACGGCGATGTCTCTATTGTGTTGTTGAAGTTCAAGTCAAACGAAATTTCTTCTTTGTTCCTGCGATTACAAAAGGAATACCAGAACAGCACTCGATAGAGCGCACACCTCTACCAGGCAGTTTACGTTTTCTATCCCACTGATAGGCCGATCTGGATGTGGACCTCAACCAAAATCTAATTTGCTTGTTTTTGTCACCACCTTCCCAACTCATCCACCAAGTTTCGTCCAAATCCACCCACAACTTTTTGAGATATACTCCTCACAGACAGACATAAATAGACAGACAGACAGACAGACATGGGTGAAAACATAACCTCCGTCGACCTTCGGTGGCAGAAACAATTGATAAAAATCGTTGCGAAATTAACATTAAATGCTTATTTTTTCACTCGACCGGGATTTTAAAAATCGTTCACATAATAAATTATAATTGTCATTTTTAACACAAATATTTTGGGGCCATCTAAATAAATATCTATGCTAATGTGGAGGAATTTTGACCTTCATGAAACGTCGTATGCATTCTGCTTTCCTTCTTTCACCACATTCCTCATCGCAAACTCCTCTCGATTTTTATTTTTCTTCTTCCTCCTACTCCCCTTCTTCCTCAATATCCTCTTCCCTCATCCCATCCTACCAATAGCCCTACAGTCCCTCAATTATTTTTTTTTTACAATTCAATGCCCCCCTCCGTCCTCCTGCCACCCCCCCCCTTTATCCAACTACCTGGTAAACGTAAAATGTAGATGGCCCCTTTCACATCAATATAAATAATACACTTGTCATAATGGTTAGAGCATCTGCACAGAACCTGGGAGGTCAGTGTTTCAATTCAGACCCTGGCTAAGTCATACCAAAGTCGGTACGTGCTGTTTCCTTGCTTGATGCTCAGCAGTTAAAGGATAGAACACAGAAAGCCCCAATGGTTGGCATCCACAGGGTGGAGGAAATTCTTCATTAATATGGCACTTTTGAAATGATGTCATTGCTCGGCACACACGCACAGAAACTACAAGTAATGAAATTCATTGAGGCAAACCTGGGCATATTACATGTCTGCCAGATAAGGATTGCAGCATGGTTTGAGGAATGATTGAAAAAAACAAAAAAAACTTTTAAAGAAGCCGAAAATACTTGCAAACATTCCTGTGAGAAAGGGGTGTGCCTCTGCACAATGAAAGATATGGAGAACTTCGTCATCGACTCATCTAAAAGGTTGATATATTGTCATCTGTACAGCAAAAGCTCTTGATGTTCTGCCCAAACCTTCGTGCTTCTTAACACTAATGGGAATGTCAATATGGAGCGTGTTGATGCACATTATAAGTTTAAGTGATTAGATTTACGATTAATCATGTTTGGGAGGAGGGGAGGGATGGTGGTGGGAGTGGGACGTATATGGGCTGTGAGTCAGGTCAGGTATGGGAGCATGTGCCTGAAAGAGCGCGTCGCTGCGTCCACTTTCCACCGGTACTCCAGGGGCCTCCGTCTGGCCATCCCCCAGGCAGATGCCTGGCCCTCCCCATCTCCTTGAGATGACAGTCAACCTGCTGCAACCACGAGGCACGTGGTCGGCCCACTGGCCTCCTCCACTCATGAGACTCCCTCGTTGAGAGAATCTAGTGAGCAGAATCAGCGTCAGGAAAACGAGCCACATGTCCATACAGCTGCAACTGACGCTCGCGTACTATGCAGGTAACAAATCTCATCCGAGTCTCTCTCAGCAACCGCTCGTTGGACACAAAATCCGACCGGCGAAAGTCAAGGATTCTCCGAAGAGACCTGGTCCCAAAGGAATTAAGTCTCCGTCTCAGATCCTTGGTCAGAGTCCAAGTCTCGCATCCATAGAGCAAGACTGGAAGCACCAAGGACCTGAAGACTCGGACTTTCGTCCTCCCACACAGGTACCGGCAGTGCCACTCCCATGATCCAGTGAATCCATGACTCCCCAGGCCCGACCCAAACGTCTATTGACCTCTGACTCACAGCCGGCAGAGACATGAATATCACGCCAAGGTAAGTAAATCACTCCACGACCTCAACATCCTCACCACAAACAGGCACAGACAGGACAGCAGCATCCAAGATGTCATTGAAAGCCTGGATCTTAGTTTTGACCCAGGAAACCCGTAATCCCAGGCGCTCCGACTCCTCATTCAGTACCTTGAGGGCCCAAAAAAGATATCTAAAGTCTCCACAAAGATGACTGGATCATCTGCGAAATCAAGGTCCGAGATGTTGACATTCCCAAACGATGCACCACAGCTTGATCTCTCCGACATCCTCCCTAGAATCCAGTCCATACAAGTGCTGAAAAGTGTGGGGCCAGTACACACCACTAACAGACTCCAGTAACAACTGGAAATAAGTCAGAGATGGTGCCACCACATTTCACAGCACTCTCAGTACCAGAGTAGAGTTCAGACATTAGAATCGATCAGTTTTGGTGGCACCCCACGAAGACCAAGAATCCTCCAGAGGGCATCCCGATTCACTGAATTGAACGCTTTACAGAGATCAACATAGGCTGCAAGCAGCCCCTGCGAAACTCTCATCTGCATTCGGTGAGGACACTGAAGAGCAAGGATACGGTCAATCGTTGACCTCTTTGGTGTAAAGCCTGACTGCTCTGGACGCTGGTGCTCAAGCAGTGGTGGCGAACCCTATCAAGAATGATCCGAGCAAAGACCTTGCCCGGCACTGAGAGCAGCGTCACCCCTCGGTAGTTGTTGCAGTCTTGGCGATAACCCTTCCCTTTCCAGAGAGGGACAACAAGGCCCCTCTTCCAATCAGTTGGGATGATGCCTGTGTTCTAGGCAGAGCACAAACTGCATGCAACGACATGAGTGCAGCATTTCCACCAGCCTTGAGAAGTTCAGCATGGATGCCACAGATCCCTGGAGCTTTACCCCGTTTCAACATGTTCACCGCAGCCCGTGTTTCCACAAGCGAAGGTGGACCACAGTTGATTGGAGGGTCAGCAACAGGGATTGTAACACCCTTGACGTGGACCACAGTTGATTGGAGGTCAGCAACAGGGATTGTAACACCAACATAGGTTAGTACAGGTTTACATGGTACTGTAGCAAGTCACAGATCTAACCTGACCTGACTGAGGCTGTGAGTGCTGTTATAAATACATATATACATTTTTTTATTTAAAAATATATATATATATGTTGTTTTCGTCTTTCGGCTGCTCCCGTTAGGGGTCGCCACAGCGGATCATCCGTTATGATCCGCATACTGATTTGGCACAGGTTTTACGCCGGATGCCCTTCCTTACGCAACCTGGTCACCTCTTATGACACAGGGATAAGGATTGGGGTTCGGCATGATTCCAGGCTGCCCTACACCCTCTCATAGCGCGGCCCAGTGCAGAGCTCCCGTCCTCAAGTGATCCTCCAACCCAAGCCTCCAAGTAGCCAGATTACAGGCACACGCCACTACGCCCAGTATATATATATATATATATATATATATATATATATATATATATATATATATATATATATATATATATACATACATACATACAGTATATTGTTTGTTTCTGGGGCCAGAAGATAATTTATGCTAGATTCTTGCATATATTGATGAAAGGAGAATCATTTCTTCGTGTGTGTGTGGTGTGTGTGTGTGTGTGTGTGTGTGTGTGTGTGTGTGTGTATCTGAGTTACACTGCAGCCACTAGCTAATTGTATTAACAAGAAATGGTATGAACCCAACTCCTCTCTTCCAAGGATATTCTCGTATTCCTCTATTTCCGTGAGTCTGATTTACATTTAGGAACAAAACATTTATGGTTAACCATTTTGAAATCGTCACTCTCTTGTCTAAATGCTGAAAATTAATTCTATTTAAAATACAATTTGGATCAGAGATTTCATGCTCGCAACGGCAGGTTAAAAGTGCCCGTCGAGCCAAATTGAACCATTGTAAACCCACATAGAGTGCATGCTCAAAAAGCCTCATTTAGCATCAATATGTCATTTCGAAAGTGCCGCATTTCCCACTGAATGCGGAGAGAAAAGTGACGTTCAAAGAATGGCATTCCTGGTACCCAGAGCACAGTGCTCTAAGACTTGATGTCATTTTCGCCAAGCTCAGTGGTTGTGTTTGTCCGAAGTCAAGTCTGCTGTTGTCTCATTTATCGGTGTGTTTTTGTGTGTTTGTGTGAGTGTGTGTGATTTGAGTCGCAGCTCCTCCACGAGCTTGAGATCCTGCAGAAAAGAAAATTTAAGAGTTAAATAATGTAGATATGGGAGTTGCATCAATCGCAATTATGCACGCCCGACGGCAGTTCCCATCGCATCTTCACACTCAACTTGTGCAAAACACAATCGAGGTTTCCAAGAAACAAGGGGTCTATTTCACCTCGAGGCTTTATAATAGGTATTTTTGAATGATCTTTTTTGAAAAATGCTGGAATGCATCGGTGGACTGTCTCTAACATCGATATCCATAAGGAGCAGTGATAAAAGTGCAGCGAGTGGTGGTGGCTACGCTGTTCGTTCGACGATGTAGGATGATTAAAGAAAAGGTGAAATGCAGCCCAAGGCACAACACTTCATAATCGCTCATCAATGTGATCGATAGAGAGCCATGAAAATGCCAAACCAATTCGCTTCTTTGTCGGATTCATAAAGGATACTAGCAGGTTCACCGAATTGTAATTGAATGTAACGTTGAGGAGCAAGCTTGAGGGATACTCTCACGAGACAAATATAATTTATTTTATTTTACTATTGTGGGACGAATGTTCGCTGATGGATTTGCAAATAGTGCTTTAGAAGACACATTCAATACCAAACAAATATTATGAAGAGGAAGAACGAAGAAGTTATGCGATTCTTCCATCAAGTATTATATCTTCAAATAAGTAATCGAATCTTGTTTCGCTTGTGTGATTGAGAATGCCAATTGAAAAATCAAGGTCTAGTACTACATTTCTAAATTCACAAGGATGGGAGGAAAGTCAGGCAAGTACCTTGAAATGACCTTTCATTTCATTGTGTATGCAGCCTACAGCTGCTGGTTGCCTCACTGCTGGAAGCACAGCTCTTCCACTGATGCAATTCCCCCTGTTGGTAAGGTCAGGAATTTGTAATTTGTTCAGCTCACCTACTCCTCACGAAGGACACCATTGTATCTTTCACGTCCACTAACTAAAGCCGGCAGATGGGACGCCCTGTTTAATGTCCACCTGAGGGACGGCACACACATTGATGAATCGTCCTGCCTGAGAAACACCGGGATGACAGTTGATAGCTATGGCGAGATTGAAATCCAGGAGAGATAGCTCAGAGGCAAGTGTGCGGACATCTAGGCTATCCTGCCAGGCCTTGCAAGGGCAAAAATGCAGTTTTTTTTTCCCTGATGAGCTGTTAGCTCCTGCTGCTTGTGATTGTTTCCTGTCATGGGACTTTGTGGAGTAAAAAATGTGTATAATTGTTTTCACAACTATATAAGTTATCTAATGTTGAGGCCAAAATTAAGCTCATATCAACTGGTCTGAGCACAAGAGACACCAAGGGATATTTATTTTGCTGTCGTATGGCAACTAACAAAAGGCTGGCCAGCTAACCCCAAAAAAGGGAAAGCAAACCATTATTTGATATATTTTGTGACACCAGAAAGGAAAGAACAGTATTTTGAGTCAAAATTATTTTGGGTACTTGGCAGCCAATCAGATTACAGACAAAGATCATGTGGCTGCGAGGGATAATTTGTTAGCATATTGGACCAGAAGTCAGTGAATATGATTGGCCTTTGTGTGTGCACCATTAACTAAGAGTCGTGGTTTGAGCCTCTGATGCAGTGCCCCTGCACATTCCAGCAGGAATTTGGATCTGTCTTTCTTGTAGAATACCTCTCCTACTCTTTTTGAAAGAAAGAAAAACGCATGAGACTTTAACACCCACCAACAGATTGAAGCATACAGGACACCCAGCTTAACGTCCATCCAAGGGACGACACACACAATGATGCATCACCTTCCCAGTGAAGCAGCAATCTGATAGTTTATAGTCTGGCCAATAAATGAACCTAAACTAGACAGTTCAAAGGTAAGTGCACTACCTCCTCTGCACCATCCTTTCAAACATGTTGCTCAGGTTTACATTTTGGATATACTTGTTGCCTTTTCACATTTCAGTTATCTGCCAGCATTAATCACACTTTGATCATCAGCTTTGCTTCCAACACAACGTTTACCAATATTTAGGCTTTGCTTCAAACGCAACATTCAGCCAATTAATTTGCCTTTGTGTCAAACACACCTTCGTTGCACGTGTATTAAATTGATGGCCCCTAAACGAATGGTTCAGGATACTAGAGGGTTCGTTGAACACCTTACCCTCTGTGGTGTGGAGAAAAAGATCTTGGGAAGGATCTTTTCAACTCTTGCTTTGTTTTTGTCTGAATGTCGCTGCTACTCCACAATCAGAGTGTGCGCTAAATTTTATTGGTTGAGATGGCATAAAGGTTTGCCCAAGTACTACTAAGCTGAAGGTTTTTGGAAGTGCAAACAAGGCGATTTGTGTTCTGCAGTGGTCAAATATATAATCCAATTGAAGTCATATTTAAGTTTCAAAGGCTGTAGAAAAACACAAAAACTATTGAATCCGAAGTATATCGCCAATGATGAACCATCTTTTACACCACGTTATTTAACACGTCAAATTAGTTTTTCGTGCTTGTTGTATGCGTCCTCTACGACGTCCCAAAAAACAGGAAGTTTTCTGTTTGGAATGATTTTTAATTTTGATTCACTGCCAGACAGGCAGACAGACTTAAGCAATTGCTATAACGTGAGTGTGCATGCACACTCAGCATGAGACTCCATTCAATTTGCCAAATTCAGAGCCAAAGTACTGCTAAACTGCAGGTTAATGTTCCAATTTGTGTTCTAAATATATAAGTCAATTGAAACTAAGTAGTTCCTCGATCATAGAGTGATGTCTATCCGTCAGAGAGACAGACAGAGTGATCTAATTGGTTAACCCCACTTTGCGCTTCATGTGCGGGATAAAAATGCACCACATCTGCATTAGCTCGTCTTTGAGATTCTTTCTCCACCGTTAAAAGCAAATCATACCATGGGATCCATTGAGCTGTTACTGTATATGGTGATGACGTTGCTGCTGTTTTTACTCCGATCGAAGTAGACTTGCTTTCGAGGAAGATAGTGCTCTTTAGCTTTGGGCCATGGTTCCCCAAAAGTAGCGTAATCATATAATATCACCTACAATTGGATTATTGTGCCTTTATTTCGAGCCATTGTGCTATAACTGGAAGTAGAATATTTAACAAGGTGCTCCCATCTAAGTCAGAAAGTCTTTCAAACATGCAAAGTGACAAGTCTGATCAGGAAGTGAAGCGGAATTTGTTTGACTCATCCATACGGTAACCTAACAGGTACTCACAACAGCTTATTTATTTGACTTTCTTACGGCCAATTTCACAATTTGTGTGATATGCAGTTAATAGCATTTCTTTGTGTGACAGGGTAAAACTAGAACGGCACTCGGTAAAGCGCATACCTCCAAAAGGATGAAAAGTTTCCGTTTTGAATCCCACTGATAGGCTACATATGGATCTTAACCAAAATCGAATCAGCTTGTTCTTGTAACATACCCAACTCATCCACCAAATTTAGTCTGAATCTGTCCACAACTTTTTTGAGATATCGTGCTGGATATCATTTTTTTTTTGTCCCCATCTCTCAATGGTGAAGATTCACCTTAAAATTCCATGATCCGGATCTGGATGTTCACCAAAATCTAATCAATTCGTCCATGTCACACACCCAACCTCTCCACCAAATTTCATCCAAATATGTCCATAACCTTTTTGAGATATCCTTCTCAAAGACAGACAAACAGCCGAAGGTGAAAACATAACCTCCACACACCTTTGGTGGCTGATGTAATTATTGTGCAATAATACTAAGGTGCTGGCCATGCTACCACCTTTAGGCTGTGCTTCCACCTGCCACCTGGGTGATCTTCAATCATATTATTATAAATGAACTCGTGTTTTCAGTCTCCCTCTTCTTTTGCAATATTTCAGTCAATATACTTTAAAATTTGCTGGATGAAACAGATAGTTGTTTTTTTTGATGTACACAATGTCGGCTAGTAGAAGAGTGAAATGGTCAATAATTCAACAAAATGTGTACAACGCAACATTTTGACATAGTCTTGGCACCACAAGACAGAAGGTAATATCCATCTCAGATAGCACCCGAGGCAAAAAAAAATCCTTCCCTGCAGTAATTCTCTGCAAAGTACCGTAGTATATGAGAGCACAACTCTCATATGCTATAGTTCTAACTGTAGCATTTTTGCCTGGGACACCAAAGCCGCAAAAGCTGGACTGGTTTGTCCCGATTGCGTGCTGAAACTGCCAACCAAATTCAAAATTCCTATAATCAAGCACCCGATACTACTGGCTGTCCGGGATTGTCCGTGGGAAGGAAGTAAATCCAAACATCTACATTTGGCTTTTGGTTTCATGTAACATTTGGTTTATTTCATATTAGATTTAATTTAATGCATTGCAACGAGAAGCACAATGACGGAGGACAAACTGGAGTTACTTGACTCGTTGGAGGCACACCGAGACGATGTCCCGGATACCGAATATATGTGATCGACTAATTTGCTAAGTTGCAAAGCCGGCACTTGAGCCTTATTTTGTGATTTGATGTACCCATTGAAATAAGTTAATATTATATGTAATTTTATGATGGTTACATGTGTCACCCAGATAAGTGACCCCCATCCCTAGACTTGCCTGTGGATCTGCTTGGCCTGACTATGCCACAAGCTTCAGAACACTACAATCGTAAATTGTGATGGTTCTGTGGCCGCCTCTTCCACGAGTGGGTGTGTAACCAAGATAATCACATCCTTTCTAGATGTACTACAGGGCCTGCTCTGATCGGAGGAAGAGGAATTTGTTAAGAATATCGATTGGCAGCATGATACATGATTTTTAGGTTTCCTGGGATTGAAAACATTTCCACAAACATCGGTCCCTATGCGTTTACCCTTGATCAACTAAGCGTACCTTCAAGGTATGATTATTATCATTCTCACTAGTTTTCAACAAGCGAAGTGAAAATTCGTCGAATAATTGCCGATTGCAAAACGATTTTGTTGTCCGGGACAAAGATGAAAAACACACGGTCTGATGGGGATATGTTTTCCTTTGTCCTGCATGGAGTGTATGACTATGTGCAAGCTACTCTACAAGTTTAAGGGGGGAAAAAAAACTTTAAGGAGAAAAAATAAAAAGCCCAGCCAACCAAGAACTGCAGGAAGTACGACCCCACAGATTTATAGCAAACAGCATAGTGTAGACCTGGTCACAGGTGATGTTTCATCAGCAAACCTGGACTTCCTCAAGGCTTGGTCGAGATTTGGAATGTAGCTTAGTGTGAACGTGACTGTTTGTGTGTATATATGTACATATATACACACAGGATGGTTTACGCAACAAAAGTTTCCTATCCTTCGAAGATGTTTCCGGACTTCTAACTCACTGTATACAGTGAGTGTACGTGCGTGCGTGTGTGCGTGCGTGTGTGCGTGCGTGCGTGCATGTGTGTGGAAATATTGCTAAAGGGCTCTTCCGTCGGCTTAAGCATTTGATGTCGGATTCCCCTCACATGGTCCACAACCCTGAGGAGCTCCTCTCACGCATCAAAGATGTCCGAATTGAAGATGACGAGATCACAGTGTCTTTTGACTTCATGGCCCTATTCACCTGCATCCCCGTTGATCAAGGAAGGAGGACCCTAGAGGCCGCCATCACTGAGGATCAATACCTGGCAGATAACAGCCGACTCAGTCCAACAGAGCTGCTCTCACTATTGGACTTGTGCTTCACATCCACATACTTCTACTTCTGAGGTCAAATTTACCACCAACACCAAGGCACACCCTTGAGCTCTCCCATATCAGGCTTAGTTGCGGAGTTAATAATGCAACACTTCGAGCAGCAGGCATTACAAGTTGAAAACATGCCCAAACTTTGGCTGCACTATGTGGATGACATGTTTCCCATCATCAAAAACGACAGCTTTGACAGGTTCCAAACCCACATGAACAGCATCATACCTGCCATACAGTTCACACACAAACTCAAACAAGCCGGCTCCATTGCTTTTCTGGATGTGGGTGTCACACGTGCAACAGACTGGTGTTTGAGCACCCAGGTGTACCGCAAATTCACGCATACAGACCGGGTGCTTTACTGCAACAGTGGTCACCCGACTATGATCATTGAGAGATCATTTATGAAGATCAGGAATAGGACTGCGCCCAGAACACTGCCATGGAGCACACCAGCCTTGACAGGGAGATTGAGGACCTCTGTCCATTGTTAGGTGAGTGGGAGAATGATGTCCAAAGTGAAGTGACCTGGTCTAAAACCAAATTGGTGATCTGAGATGAGGTTGATGGAGAACAGGAAGGATTTCATATCAACTGCGATGATGGATTCCATGACCTTGCTGATGATTGGAAGTACGCTGATAGGTCTGTAATTGAGGGGTTAAATTTTTGTTCCTTTTTTATATAGTTCAGTGATTTTATGTCAAGCATTTGAAACAAGTAAGAAAGAACAGACTTAGCCTCATACTTCTTCTGTGAGATATGACATCAACCTGCGATCCTAACTATGGGAAGTAATTGCTGGTGGATGTTAAAGTTCCGATGGTGTCTTTTATAAAGACGCTGGCATCATGGTGCTATTTAAAATTTCTGCAATTTGAATCCTCAGGCCTGATCAGCCAGTTTGCAAAAGACTTGGGCCAATCTTACGACGACGATTATGATGATGATGATGATGATTATTATTATTATTAGTATTGTTATTACACTCTTTATGCATGGTGTTGGCTTTATGGTTAGGGTGGTGGGCTTGGGATCCTAGGATCCTGAGTTCAAATCCCACTCGGCTGTTGAACTAATACCAGGCGGAGTTGATTCAGTGCCAGCATGCTGGTACACTGTGTCGGAGTGGTGACCCGTCCAGGATTGTGTCCAATAGCCAAGGAGACTGCTTCGGCAGCAGCAACGCTCTGCACAGAGTATGGTCCCAATGGATGGATGGATACACTCTTTATAATCCCCTTCACAAACATATCCCATTTACAAGTGACCCCGTTTACTCCATCAAATCTTGTTCATCTGCACACCCCCATATTGACTTCCTCCTCCGTCCTATTTAGTTGTCAGTACATGAATTAATTGTATATCCGCTGTATCTTCCTCTATGCAGTCAATACCAGCTGAGAGGGAAATAAAGCACTTTTGTTTCAAATTTGTCTTCGAAAAGTATTAGATCTTTCACTTCAACAGACAACTTTGCCTTCTCCTTGTTATTCTCCCCCCAACTTCGTTGTGGCATCTTTATGATGTTTGTTTTTGTATTCATATTTCCTGATGAAATTGATGCTTTCCTTGCATCAATTTATCGAAAGCAGTCGTTTTGCAATTATCTGATCATTCATCAGATATATTTTTTGTAAACTTGAGTGTCCAGATTTAAAAAAAAAAAACCATATCCACCACTCAATCGAAATAATCTCCTTACCATCTACGCAGGATGGCCGGGCATGTGTGGTCCCAGCAACTCTGCCAGGCAGACAGGAACATTTGACTGTCTGTGAGCGCTCCTCAATCTTGTTCTTGTTGCAGCAGCGACGAGCAGCAATCACTTCACACGTGTCCGGGGCTGATGATGAATTGGACAGGGAGGATGAAGGAGGGGGAAAAATGGAGGGGGAGGTGGAAAGAGAATATTAAAGAGATTTTTGAAGGAAAATATTCTACATTTGCATGACCAGTGCAGTCTGTTACATTGGTTATACCAATGTGGGATATCAACTTGTTGAACCTTTTTTCTCCCAATAATGGTGAAACCCTTTTGTGGAGGGGGGGGGGTTTGGAGGAATAATGAAACAAGAATTGGGACAAGGTAACAGCACACTACTTCAAATGATCCGATGGATCTGCAGCGGCCACAAGCGAGCGTTAACATTATGATTAAGCAGCTTAATATCCACATCCAAAATAGAATAATAATAATAAATACAATATAAAACATATAGAGTAAGTGATACACACTTCCGAGGAAGAAACAGAATACAAATTTGCTTAAACTGTGGCACATGGAATTCTCGTGTCCCATAATATGTGAAGAGGAAACACAATGTTCTACATCTTGCAATGATTGACAAAGCATGACATCACAACTGCTCGCGCTCTCTCAGGTACACATGGCAGTGAATCCTGTGATTCAGGTGAATTGAAGTGACAAGGAATCATTTGACACGACAGACGTTCATTAATTAAAACACTAAATATAGTCGTGTTTTCACACTGATATTCTTACCTAAGATTAGATTTTTTTATCACTACCTTATAACAGACACTCCTCCAAGTATTTCTCGAGAATTATCATCAAAAATAAACTGATAGTCCTTGCGAGACTGCCCTTGTGAATGACGTCGGTATCAGATCAGATCATGAACCATGCTCTGGTACAGGGCGTCGGTTCGGCCGAAGCAGTTTATTTGCCTGGGGTTACAATCCTGGATGGATTGCCACTCAGCCAAAGGAATTTGTAATTTGATCATGGTTCCGGCAGATAGCTCACCTACTCTTTCTGAAGGACACTGTGGGATTTTTTTTTTTACCGTCCACCACTAATGTTGGCAGACAGGACTCCAAGTTTAACGTCCATCCGAGGGATGGCACACACATCGATGAACAACCCTGCCAGTAAAAAAGCGGGATGACAGTTTATAGCTGGGTTGAGGTTCGAACCCTGGCTAGACAGCTTACATGCAAGTGTGTGTACCTCTCGGCCATCCTGCCAGCCCATTAGCATCCAACCATCCATCCATCGGGACCACACTCTGTGCAGAGCGTTGGTGCTGCCTAAGCAGTCTCCTTGGCCATTGGGCACAATCCTGGACGGGTCGCCACTCTGACACAGGATACCAGCAAGCTGGCACTCATTTTGCCGACATAGGAAGGATGACAGGCAGTGTCAAACCCACCAGGTATTAATTCAACAGCCAAGCAGGATTTGAACTCGGGATCCTTGGATCCCAAGCCCAACACCAAAACCATTAAGCCAACACCAGGCTCATTAGCATCCCCATATCAATAATGTCTAAAGCATGCTTTTTCTATTTCTCAGTGAAGGCATCCATCTATTAATGTTTTCCGCTATGCTTTATTGGTTTTTATTTTTAACATATTCATGAATCAACCAACATTCGACGCACACTGGCAATCTGAAAGAAACAGCATTAGTTGTCATCTAGATGAAGCACCACTTTTTGTTTGTTACGAAGGCTTGAAAAATTGAGTGTTCGGGGGACCTTTGGAGGACATTGTGGTTGTTGGTCAACTGTGATGGATAAAAGTATTCCGCATACGATTATCTGTGAAAGAATGCAGGTTGACATATTTTGAGAAGGTTTTCAGTGAGTAGAGTGCAGGACAACGTGTATATGAAAGGATCTATTGATTCATGCCTCTGAAAAGCGGAACGCTTTCTTTGTCTTGATAAATGCCGAAAGCTGGACAGTCAGCATTAAATACTCATCTGCGTTTCAGGGACATGCTGATCTGAATTTAAATTATCAAAACAACAGACAACTCGGGTGATCAATTAATCATCAGGTCCAGAAATATTATCCATTCATTGCCATCGTCAATGTAACATACTCTTTACAGAGCGTCATGGTTCTGCAGAAACAGTCTCTTTACAAGAGTTGCATTACTAGATGTGTCACTACTTCGACGCAGTAAGATTCTCAGTTGAAAGTGGCAGGAATTTCATAAGTTCTTCAAGATGCCGGCAATAACTTGTGGACTCTTTGTGAAAGACATAGGATGATCCTTCGATGTCCATAAACTAAATGCTGCAGCGGATGGGACAACCGGTTTCAATCTGCAGTACTTAGCGTAAAAATCCCTAATATCTGTATATTAGCACCAAAAATAAATGAACAGGTGTTAACCATTTACTATGCGATAAGTTACAGGAAAAAGTAAATGTGTCCAAGAATATCTGGATCAAAGTTCATGAATACAACATTGTCTATGATAGAGAATTCTGCTGGCAGCAGGCAGAAGAGTAAGTTATTTTCAAAAGTGTTTTATCCTGAAAAAAAAACTAGAACTGCCACTCGGTGGAGCACATTCCTCCACCCAGCTGATTAGTTTACGTTGTGTATCCCACTGTATCCCACCGGATCTGGATTCAGACCTCAACTAAAATCTCATTGGCTTGTTCTTGTCGCGTAACCAACTCATCCACCAAGTTTTGTCCGAATCCGTGCACAACTTTTTGAGATATCAGACTGCACTGCATCTCATTTTAGCCCGATCAAGTCAATTGTGAAAAATCACTTGAAAAATTCTCAGATCCAGATTCTAATTCGGATCTTCACCAAAATCGAATCAATTATTCATTCTTACATACCCAACCTGCCCACCAAGTTTCATCAAAATCCATCAACAACTTTTTGAGATATCCTTGTTACATGTCGTTTTTGGCCCAATCTCTAAATGGTGAAAAATCACGAAAAAAATTTCTTAGATCTCCACCAAAATCTCATCATTTTGTCGATGTCACATATCCAAGCTCTCCACCAAATTTGTCCAAACCCGTCCACAACTTTTTGAGATTTTTTTTTCAAAATAAACAGACAGAGAGACAGACAGGGGTAAAAATATAACCTCCATCCACCTTTAAAAAAAACGCAGAGGTAGAGGTAATGAATTTAAAAAACGAGAACGCAGTAGTACCTACTCAGCTATCTTCGGTAAATTTATTTGTTTTTGAGAGTTCATAAAAAGCAATAAAATTAAAACAAATCTAATATGCTTTTTGTAATTAAATAGGTACTATATTCTGAAAAACAACTGCCAATTGCTCTTTGTAATAATTAAAAAAATACGCCACCGATTCGAGTTCACCAACATAACGAAAAGAGGAGGAAAAAAAAAATCGTCATCATTCTTTTGATTACACCCATTTCATTACATCAGAACAGCAATTTAGTGAAATATACAGAATTTGTTGCACTTGAGTGAAACTTTCTGATCATTTATATTTCTAAGCTTCACGATTGTGTGTTCGGAGGGAGCACCTGTAGTCTGCAAAACAAGGAGTTCAAAAAGATCGCAAATCACAAGGGCAATGCAACAAGTAAACCCCTCTAGTGAAACCTTCAACAGTCACAGAAAATATTGAAGAACAATGGGATTATGGAACTAACCCCCCTCTAACCCCCCCAATCACTTCCCCCTCCCCATAATGAGCCTTCTTCATAGGTGTTATCATCTTTCAGACACCTCTCATTGCACAGTTCCTCGCAACTACTCTCCCACCTCGTGTGCAAGGACACATTGAGATTTTGTAGCACTACAAGCATTTGTAAATCATGCATAATAGGTTCCAGCCAATAATTATGATTGCAATTGCTCTTCCCAATCATCATTAGTGTAAAAAAAAAACGCTAAGTACATTTTATGCCAAGCTTTTTCATGACCCTTGATTTTTCTAAACATAAATATGAACTCCATTTTACGCCTCGGAGATCACAGCACCTTGACTATAGCCATAACCCACGTCTAAGCACAACAATTCCAATGAAAGGTTAGCCTCATATCAAATTCTGCTCCACTGTTTGCCAATTCTTGGCCTTCTCGTTTGATAATAAAAAGAGAACTCTTGGTAAGCCTCATGAAACATATTGCAAACTTAGAACACCCGCTTGGCAAGTCCTTGGTTTTATGTACTATTTCTTGACTCGTAAAACGCATAAGTGAATTGAACAATTTCAAAGCAAAAACACCCCCCCCCAAAAAAACTGCAAAATCCTGAGCTTCTCCAATTCAATGCCTCTGTCCAATGACAAATTGCACCCAAAGCACAATTCAGCAAATGGTCGAGTGATATCTGAAAAGAGGAATAATAATAAATAAAAAAAACATTTTACACCATACATGTACTGTACAAAGAAAGGGTTGATGGCTGCATTCCGCGACCACCTGTTTCATGAACCTTGCCACTAACGATGTCATTCCTCAACTAGTCGCCTCTCTGTGTTGACGCTAATGCAAAGATTATCCCTCTTTATTATCGATTGCACATTGCTCGTTGTCGTCTCATGTGGATTAGACCCAATATGCTTGTCCTCTTATCGCTTAGAGTTAATATGTCTCTTGGCTAGGTGTGGCCTCTTTTCAAGCATTCGCCTGATTCTCGAACATTCCTCGTGGCTTCTATTGTACTGAGTGTTGTGTTGTCTTGGGGAAAACATTTATCAAGCTCTTAAAAGAGATTTGCAAACAGTCGTAATTGTGAAGCACAATTAATTCAATATACGAGTGAATATTTTTCGTTGTAGTGTTCTGCCCAAAAGCAGGTTCAGTGTTGCAAAAGAAGCTTTACAGCAGTGGTCCCCAACCTTTTGATCCCACGGGCCGCATTCACTACTCCCAAGGATGTTGGGAGCCAGAAAAAAATGGATGCATTTTATTGAGAAACTTGATACTGAGAAACATTTTCAGAGTCAATGAGAAACTTGATGCATTTTTTATTTTAATTTTTTTATTAAATGTAATTAATTTTAAATTCTGCCGCAAGATGCCGGAAGGTAAAATCAAATTGATTTGATTCCTCCCGGCGGTAAGCGGCAGTGGCCGGCAGCGGCATTGTGTAAGGCTTTTCAGGTCACGGCGCCGGCCGGCAGTGGCATTGTGTAAAATCCTTTAAAATTGCTACATGGAAATGTGTTTTGATTGGAAAGTCCTCGCGGGCCACAGTATAGGGCTCCGCGGGCCGCATGTGGCCCGCGGGCCGCAAGTTGGGGACCAATGCTTTACAGCAAGCATTAGAATGGGTGTCTTGCCTTTGCCTTCGCAATGGTAGTCATGGACGAAATTTGAAATTTGTTCAGAGTGCCGGATATAGCTCGCCTACTCTTCACGAAGGAAACCGTGGGATCTATAATGTCCACCAACTAATGCCGGCAGATTGGACTCCCACTTAACATCCATCCTAGGGAGGGCACACATTGATGAATCAACCTGCCTATGAAACACTGGGATGACGGTTTAAAGCTGGGTCGGAATTCAATCCCAGGCTAAACAGCTTAGAGGCGAGTGCGCGTATCTCGGGGGTATCCTGCCAGCTTCCATGAACATTATTTAGCAATTATTATTGTTATTATCAATATTATTATTATTATTATTACCTCCACCACCGAAGGTGGACAGAGGTTTTATTTTCACCCCTGTTTGCTTGTCTGTCTGTCTGTGAGCAAGATATCTCAAAACGTTATCGAGAGATTCGGCCGAATCTTGGTGGACAGCTTGGGTAAAAAAAAGTTCGACACAGACCAATTGATTAAAGGATACCAGAATTTAAAAAAGTTAATCTTCATAATTGAGAGATTAGGCCACAAACGATATTTAGCACGATATCTTAAAACGGTGTGGATGGATTTATGACAAAACTTGGTGGATGAGTTGGTTCGGAGACAAGAACAAGTCGATTCGATTCTGGAGGTACGGATCCAGATCCGGCCTATCAGTGGGATACAAAACGCAAACTGTTCAGCTTGGCAGAGGTATGTGCTCTACAAAGTGCCATTCTAGTTATTATTATCATTATCATTATTATTATTCAGAGCATGAGCATTGTTGTGCAGTTTGAATGATGTATATTACTTTAAAATTTGCCTCTCTTTTCACCATTCTATTGCCACAATTTTCTAGTTTTACAAAGTCAGTGTTGCACCATTTCGGCAAATGGTATTTAATAAAAGCAAAAAAAAAAAAAGCAGAAATGCAAAATAAGCAACAATCGAGTAATACAATGAGTATATAATTGTTTGCTGTCGTTTGTTTTTAATGTTTGCTATAAACCATCACCCATTTGGTGAAACTTTTGCAATCTAATTTTCTGAAGGCATGAACAACTATGATGCAAATGCAGTGCCCCCAAGCCTTGTATTCTGGTGGAGGCAAGAATTAGGAATTTGTCCAACATGACCAACTCTTTATAAAAGATACCAAAGGATCGTTATTGTCCACAAGTAAATGAAAGTCGGCAGGATCGCTGGCTCAATGTTTCTCCGAAGGATGACGTACCCATTGATGCCATATTACCAACGCTTTGAATCAAATAATAAGAGTGATTGAGTAGTACTTGTCATTTAACCCAAAATGCATTGCCCTTGCCAAAGTCCAGGACTGATCAACAGGTTTGTCTCCTATCGTAGGCAAAAGATTGGAAGGTTATTTTATTTATTCATATGCAGCCTGTGGCTTCATGGCTGCATCATTTTCTGGGGGTGCAGCTGTACTGCTGATGTAATGCCCCCTATTACCTGCACACTAATACTCATTTCACTGATCTTGCAAGAATGGCAGGCTGAGTCAACCCACCTGGTGTTCATTCAATGACAGGGCAGAGGCTTGAACTCAAGACCCTACGATCTTAAGCCAGCCACCCTAACCATTTAGCTAGCACCAGGTTGGTAGAGAGAGAGTGATTGGTAAGTTATGGTCATAGATTGTTTCCGAAGGACAATTTCAGAAGACTTCAGTTTAAATTATTGTTTTTAAAATGTAAAAAGACATTATGGGGCGATCTCTGCACATATTTCTCAAGCAATAATGGAAGAAAATTTTGCCTCTTTGCTCGCACAACATCCCTCACCACCTTTTCCATGAATTCCCCTTCCCTCTCCTCTTCATGTACCATGTCCTATGCAGAGCATTGTTGCTGCAGAAGTACTTTTTAGGTTATAATCCTGGTTGAGTCGCCATTCTGACTCAAAAAGTCAGGGCAGGAATTGGAAATTTGTTCATGGTGTCAGCGATAGCTCGCTTACTCTTCACGAAGTATGCCGTGGGATCTTTAAATCCACCAACTAATGCCGGAAGATGAGATGTCCAGTTTAATGTCCATCCGAGGGAACGGAACACACATTGTTGAATCACCCTACTGATGAAACAACAAGATGGCAGTTTTATAGCTGGGCCAAGATTCAAACCCAGGCAAGACAACTTAGAGAGTGTATGTACCTCTAGGCTATCCTGCCAGCTCCTACTCTTCTTGTACCTCTCTATTACTATTTTTTTTTTCATTGTGGACTTTTCTAATTCACAATTTATCCTCCCATTTGCTCTTCGCATACTTAATACAGAGTTGGCCCATTTGACTAATGCTCATTTATCAGGAAACAGATAAGCCTGGTGTTGGCTTTGTGGTTATGGTGGCTAGTTTGGGGTCCCAGGGTCCTGAGTTTGAGCCCCGTTGGCTGCTGAATTAACACCAGGTGGGGTTGACTCAGCCTGTCATCCTTCTGAGGTTGGAAAAATGAGCACCCGTGTATTGGTGGAGGGGCACAGCATTAGCAGCACAGTTGTGCTCCAAGAAATGATAGTTACCTGGCAGCCAAGCTGCCATATGTGAGAACAGAACAGGAAATGGATTTTCTGATCGCTTCCTCTGTCTCTGTCAGATCAATGACTGGGATTGGGACAATCATTTGTGTGTCACAAATTGCAACTTTGTGGTGGACGTCTCACTGGGTGAACCACATTATTAATTTTATTATACTTGCATGCATATATTGTACCACCAATCTGCATTCATTTATTGTTTTAAGTCAATAACTCATAGACTCATCCATTCATCATATTAGGACAATATTTATACAGCATGTGTAAGTATATAATATTACACAAGGTTTGGTACAACAGAATGGTGCAGAGGTAGAGCACTACCTGTGAGCTGTCTAGTCTGGATTAAATACCTGACACGATCATAAACTGTCGGATCAGTGCTTCGCAGGCAGGGCGTTCCCTCACAAAGTGCGCCGTCCCTCGGAAAGACGTAAAGCAGGTTTTCCCATCTGCTAGCATTACTTGGTGGATGATAAAGATCACACGGTGTCTTTCCTGAAGAGTCAGTGTGTTATCACAGGGACCTCAAATAAATTATCAATTCATTCCCAAAATCAGCTTCAATAGAACGTCAGGCTTGGCCAACTGGTTTGCAAAAGGTTTTCGCCAAAAACCTTCACAGGGTGACCCCAAACCAAGGTGAGAGAATAATTGGGGGACATTAAAGAAGTAGCGGTGGAGATAAGCATCCTTTGGTGGGTATATGTGCCAGTTTGACTGAATTTTGTTTGCACGAAACAAATTTGTCTTTCAGCGTCACAACCACATTCAGTGTCCCTTGCAAAAGTCTCATAATCAAAATGACATTAATTCTCAAGATTGCTAAATGCAGCAGATGCACAAAATGATTGCGGTATTTTGTAATTCATTGGATAAAAGATGAATACAACTTTAAAACGTAGTCCAGCTGTCGCAAACGCACGCAGTTGGAAAACCATTTCGGAGTGGAAAATCGTGCATTTTTCAAACAAAAACCCTGCAGGTTTAAACTTGGAATTTAATGACATCTCACTCAAGGTCTATCGAAATGATACCAGAAGGGACTGCGGAAATTGGACAGCGTCAGCACATGATGGATTCACAATAAAAGGAAAATGCGATAAAGTGCTTTTGTAATACATGTATATAATATATATATATATATATATATATATATATATATATATATATATATATATATATATATTTTAGAGTGGATATGAAATTATTGAAATCAAAGTTAATCATGAAATGCTACATAATGTGCATTCTGCTTTATGTAATATGATTTGGTAAAGGTTTAATGGCAATTGAGAGGACATTAAAAAAAAATTTTTGATCCTTGGTCCTTATCCTTGGTCTAAAGGTGATGAAACAACCCCTGAAATCACTTAACTAGTGAAAGAGAAGCGTCCGGTGAGTTTAAACCACCGTGTTACAAATTCCAGTAACAGATGCATGCAAGCTTTTCTATTATAATACTCGATGAATATGTGTGAGATTAAATTACATTTTGTTCAATTGAATGCCCCATGTTATCTGACAAGAAGATGGAAAAGGAAAATCATGATATTAATAGTAGGCCTGACCAGATTGGATGCTATATTAAACAGTGCAGCAATGTAAGATGTGGTCAATGAAAACGAAGCAGAGGTGAAAAAGCATTTCATCATATTTCATAGATGATGATATTCATGCAAATGCAGCTTTACAGATGTACTTTACCAGTGTACTGTAACGGAGAGTGGAGAACGGCGACTTTCTGCAATAGTTGGCAAAGACGTACCATGTTGAATCATTCACACTCATCATTGGTCGGTAGCCATCTCCCAAGTGGCATGACTAAACCAAAAGTATGACTTTCATAGGTTGCTCTACTTGCTATTTTAGGGAAGAGAAGGCAAATAATAAAATAAATGAGTGAAATTAGTGACCACAGGGTGGCAGGATAGCGCAGATGGTAATGTTCTCGCCTCTGATATATCTGCAGGTTTTTGGTTTGTTCCCAAGCAGAGTCCAATTTGACGAAAAGGCCTCGTGTCCACCAACACGTTGGCGCCGTGCCTGCCCTGGGTTGATAAATGCTCCACTTAACGTTGCACGTCAGAACCGAGGCCGAGCATCGATACTTCAACATGGCACCGCTGACCAGTGGATTATGTTTCAGACCGCACCCGGATTGAGTCAAACACAGCGACGATGATTCAAGAATATATCACACATATGCAGAAAATTCCTGATAATTACGTCACATCTTTAAAAAAAAAAACACGATATGTTACAAGGTTATTTTGTGGCAGTGGAGAGAATGAGCTTCTGCAGAGTTTGGCCTTGTCTCCACTAGACGGCTGGTGATTTATCAGTGTCAGGGGTAAGGCATATTACCCATATGGTGTGGTGGCAGCAAGGATCACCAAATTGTTATTTAAACCATTAAACCAATGTCAACTTTTCGAAATGTAATCATGTCGACAGCAAAAAAAAATCATGATTTATTTTTCCAGCAATAGGTGTTTGGTCATGCCATGGCTCCATAGACCCTGCCTGTGGTGTAAATGAGAAAGGAGTATCAAGTTTGATGAGATGTGTAAGTTTAAATGCAGATGTTAAGTGTGAATTGTGTAAATAAATAAATGCACAAAATTTATTGCATACATTAAGGGAAATACAAAATGGGATCATAAAGATTTAATCTGCATCTCCGACCTATATTTCCTGCATCGGAGTGGCGACCCATCCAGGATTTTACTCCTTAGATAAATGAAACTGCCTCGGCAGTCTCATGCACCTCACGGCATGAAAGGAATGGTTATTTTATTATTTCTACCAATATGGGATCCAAACACGACATGGTCTACCAAGTGGTTGTACATCATGCATTTCCTACCATGCCTCCCCTAATTTAGACCCACACCATTCTGTACATCGTGAGATTGTTGGACCGGAATCTGGTGTAGGCCTATCTGTGAAGCACACAGGGATATTCCGCACTGTAAGGACATGAAGTGGCCCAACTATAAAAAGGTGTTGCTCGAGGGGAGTTTAAATTGTCCTGGGAGAGCATTAGAGGTATAGTTCAGCTGTACTGGGGTCACACCCAACGTATTAATCGAGAAACAGGACAGATAGCTGAACGTGCCTCACTAAAACAGCAGTCTCCAACAGTGTCCCTTCAGGCAGCGCTCGAGGTAGTGGATCAAGGTAATTTTAGGAGTAAAGAGCTCCTCAAAAGTGGGCAATGCATTCAGTCAACCAGCACGAAATATGTAATTGTAAATGATGTTAAAAGAAACCCAGTGACTGTCATTCACAAATAATCAGGCCGAAATAAGATGTCTCCAATGGGCAGGAAAAAATTGCTATGGGGTGGAGGGATTGTTCAAATAAGTAGTCGATCTGGAGACATTTCTATCAAAACCAGTTTGTCGCAGTGATATTTAACAAAACTTTGTTGCCAAAGCTTGTTTTCACTCAGGAACAATTAAAAAGAAGAACTCATGTCCATACTCCTTCCTCTTCCATGACAGAGAGAGAGAGAGAGAGAGAGAGAGAGAGAGACAGAGAGAGAGAGAGAGAGGAGAGAGAGAGAGAGAGAGAGAGAGAGAGAGAGAAGAGAGAGGAGAGAGAGAGAGAAGAGAGAGAGAGAGAGAGGAGACAGAGAGGACAGAGAGAGAAGAGAGAGAGAGAGGAAGGAGAGAGAGAGAGAGACAGGAGAGAGAGAGGGGGGGGAGAGAGGGAGAAGAGAGAGAGAGAGAGAGAGAGAGAGAGGAGAGAGAGAGAGAGAGAGAGAGAAGACAGAGACAGAGACAGAAGAGAGAGACAGAGAGACAGAGAGAGAGAGAGAGAGAGAAGAAAGAGAGAGAGAGAGAGAGAGAGACAGAGAGAGAGAGACAGAGAAGACAAGAGAGAGAGAGAGAGACGAGACAGAAGACACAGGAGACAAAATTGATGCACGAGCATCTATCAACCATTTCATCTTTTGATCATGATGTAAAAACATTGGGCAATACCTCTGGGCGCTCACTGGTAGTGGCTGCATATAATAACCAGGGAACCACTGGTAGGCATGGATGACCCACAAAATATATAATGGAGAAGAAAGTAAAATCTTTGGATATTTTTTAATGCCATGAACAAACCTTGGTACATCACAGGTGATAAAGGTTGTGGTCAAGTTTCATCGAAATTGTTTTGTAGTTTCAGAAAAGAAAGTAAAAACATATTTTGGGGGCAACGCCCTCTCCCCACGCCCTGTAATCCCCTCCTTAGACCGCTTTCTTTTTTGGTGCGAACAATCTTTGGTACATCACAGGTGATGAAGTTTGTATCAAGTTCCATCGAAATTGTGTGTGTGTTTCAGAGAAGAAAGCAAATACATATTGAGGGGGGGGGGCAACCCCCCCCCCCAACCATAAATTCCCTCCGTAGACACCCTCAGACCAATATTTTTTTAATGACGTGAACAAATTTTAGGACATCATGGGTGTTGAAGGTTGTGGTCAAGTTTCATCGAAATTGCATGTGTAGTTTCTGAAAAGAAACCAAATACGTATTTTGGGGGGCAACCATCGTAAAACCCCTTGGGGCTTGATTTTTTTTAATGCCATGAAGAAACTTTGGTACATACACAGTGATGAACGTTGAGGTAAAGTTTCATCAAAGTTGTATGTGTACTTTCAGAGAAGAAGTTGCAAAAATTTGTGGACAGCCGGATGGACGGACGACGCGCAATCCCATAAGCTCCCTGGAACTACGATCCAGGTGAGCTAAAAGAAAAAAGACTGCAAGAAAAATAAAAGAGGACCACTGGACCTGCAGTTTATCTGGGCTCTGGCCTAATGTTGAAACCAAAATTTGGTCGCATTCAGACTGGTGGGTCTGGAGAAGATAATTTTGAAGGAACTTATGCGATTTTCCCAAAAATTGACTAAGCCATCCATTTTGACACTTCCGGTCAAGCGATCAGCATGACTTCGAAATTTAACATCCCTACCCTGGCCTAATGGTGTAAACCCTCAGGAAAATCCTCTTTATCTCTTTGCTGATGACTCCACCCTCTGTTGTACCATGTCTCATCCTTATGATCGGCAATCAGCAGCCTATTCTCTCTCTGCAGATCTGGATAAAATCACAAACTGGTCAAACACTTGGACCATGTCTTTCAATCCTGACAAATCTCACACTCTCACTATGTCTCTCTGAGAGGGCCATCTGGAACCCCGCCCCCCCATATACTTTCCCAACAATCCCCTTGAAGAAATCCTTTCATTAAAGCTTTTGGCCCTCACCATCTGCCACGATCTTTCCTGGGAGAGCCACATTCCAAGCTGGCTTCCAAAGACAGTCTCTGACTGGGCATACTACATTGTGCAAAGTCCTTCCTTGGCACACCTGAGCTTCTAACCACTTACAAAGCTTTCATCTGCAGCCTGATGGAGTACTGCTTTCCCCTCTGTGGTGGTGCTCCTGCCTCACAGCTAGCTCGGCTTCATGCTGTGGAAATTTAGGATTATTGGTATCTCCCACGATGAGGCTGTCTTTGGGTCTCTCACTCCCTCACCACAGGCAGGTCGGTAATCTTTCTGTCTTCTACAGTCTCCTCTCCGGCCTTGCCCCCCACACTGTCTGTGCTCTGCCCACCCACCCCCCCCCAAAAAAAATCCCTTCTGGCGAAACTGCCAAAATCAAGCATCATTGCTCACCTTCACCCTTTCATTCCTCCTTTTTCCCACCTCTGTAACAAACTCCCCACACTCTCTTCAATCCCACTCCTCCCTCCAGGTCTTCAAAAAGCTCTTTACCACCATCGCATGTCTTCCCCATCCAAAATCTTGATTTTTTCTACTCCTGTTAATCCATGCCAATCCCACCTCCTTCAAATTCCCTGCTTTCCTTCCTAAAAGTCCCTGTAGTACCATCTTGTTTACCTCATGTACCCTGTCCCATCCCTCTCCCTTCCACAGATGGCCGATCGTCTGTTCCCCAGTTTTGTACTTCCCACCCCCACCCCTCTTGTCACCTACCTTGTAATATGTTCTGTATGTTAGCTCTTACACGAGCATTGACATAGTATATATATTTTTTTAACACAAAACAAAAACCCTAATTTGATAACAGTCTGACTGGTAGGTCAAGAGAAGATTTTTGAAGGAATTTACTAAGTCCGCCATTTGTCTTACTTAAAGTCACATGACCAGAACAAGCTTTGCAATCCCCATACCAGTCAGGAGGAGAACCTTGCTGCCAAATTTCAGCCGATGGCTCAGCGGTTTGGTCAGATAAGTCAAAATAGGAGACGGCCAGATGGACGGACAGACAGACAGACGATGCACGATGACAATACCTTATTTGGAATTCCGATTCCAGATAAAGCTAAAAAAAAAAAAGTGGAGAATGTGGGATGGGTCAGGGTAGGTAGGAGGAAGGAGAAGAATTGGAAGAGGAGTATGTACAACTGCTCCCCAGGACCAACAGGTTAAGACATGAAATGGGTCAAAATATCTCCACATTCAGACACCATATTGTTGGAGTAGATTTAAATGGTAATGTGTTTGATATTTCCCAACCACTATCTCACATTTAAGATATCCATCAATAGATACTGCAATGGTAGGGTGTCTGTCATGTTGGTGAAAACCATATTTCAGTTTCCTATTTAAAACTCTATTATTACAAAAAAAGGAAATAACCAAACATATTCAGTTAGTACATCACGAAAAAGTGAGACTTTATACAGGCTAAATTATGTGGTCATACACAGCCATCGCATCAGCCATCCGCCATCAGCCATTGGTACACATAAAGCGTGACAAAGCCAGATTCTGACATTTCTTACATATCTGTTTCAGATTCAATGCTCTCATCAGTGCAAGACAAAAAGGGGTGATTCAATGGGAATGAACAAGCCCAAAATCCAGCTGAGGAACAGCATTATAACAACAGCAACAAAACACACGAAACACCAATATTAGAAAATAAATATGGAAAGACGTCGTAATAAATAACAAAATGGAAAGAGGAAACTAGAATGCATGGACAATTTTTGAGGGGAGGAAACAAGACAAGAAGAAGACGTTGTGCAGAGCATGATACTTGCGAAATCCCTCAAACAAATTTGACCTTAAAAATAATTGACGGTTGAATTCAATGAACAAATGTGCAACTCCTCTTCAAATTTCAAGTCAATCGGATGAAAAGTGACAATTTTAGAAATTCCGCCTATGTTGACCTTTTGGCCGATATTGATCTCAAATATAATTGGTGGTTGAATTCAGCAACCTGTTATGCAAATCCTCTTCAAATTTCCTATCAGATGAAAATTGAGGATTTTAGAAATTTGACAAAGTTATTGATCTTTGGCCTATGTTGACCTTTTGACTTCAAAAACAAGAGGATTCTTGCTTATGACGAACTCTACCCAATGTGGTGAAGTTTTGTGAAGATCGGTTTAAAATTGTGACCTGCAGTGATAAACAGACAAACAAACAGACAGACAGACAGAATAACGCACAAGACCAACCAATGTACTTGCAAAAATCTTCAAAAAATAAAAGGAGACAGAGAGACAGAGACAGAGAGAGACGAGAGAGAGAGAGAGAGAGAGAGAGAGACGAGAGCAGAGACGAGAGAAGAGAGAGAGAGAGAGAGACAGAGACAGAGACAGAGACAGAGACAGAGACAGAGACAGAGAGACAGAGAGAGACGAGCAGAGAGACAGCAAAACAGCAAATGCATTGAAGGATAATACAAAGACACAGCCGACGACATTTAGACAAAGGAAAAGAATAAGACTATTATATCTGCACCGCATCCATTGTGTTTCCACTTTGTGCAGATTGTGCTAATCATCCAGCACCCTTAAAACACAATCCATAATATAAAAGGAGCTCGGTCTCAACGTGCCTGAGTGCGTGCGTCCTTCAACAATTGTCCTCCATGGAATACCATTAAATCAAGCAATAACGACACCCCCTATCACAGCACAGCATAGCAATACACGCATATACACATATAGGTACACGCAGCATACACGCATGAGGTGAGTTTGTTTCCTGGCTTGACCCATGCCTAATACGCACCCAAGACAGTTTGATCAAAAGAAGGAAGAGAGGAGGAAGAGGAGGGGGAGGGAGAGATGTTTTTTTAAAATTTTGATCTTCCTCTTAGTGTGTTGTTAGACTGGTGTTGTCTTCGTGGTTAGGGTGGCTGGCTTGGGATCCTAGGGTCCTAGGGTCCTGAATTGGAGACCCGTTTGCAACTGAATGAACACCAGGGGGTTGACTCAGCCTGTCATCCTTCCGAGGTTGGCGAAATGAGTACCACTGTACTGGTCCCGGTGTATGCCCAGGTTAGAATAGGTGTACCATATCCTTGTGTGTCGTAAGAGGCGACCAGGGTCGGCGTCAGGAAGGGCATCCGGCCATAAAACATTGCCTCAAGAAGGGAACCATGATTGCGTGGAGCCCGCAAAAAGCTAAACCCTGCTCAGCAGAGAAAATGGCTGTAAAAAGGCTGTTGTTTTTTTTTCTTTGTGTGTTGTTCTATATTATTCAGAATTCAGCATCTAAAAGGGCTGTGCTGAAAATCCCATTAACACTCCCCCCCTGCTCGCTCCATGAGTGTACTGTATAGCTCGGCCGGTATCTGTACACCACCCAATTTTATGTTTTCACATTAACAACAACAACAACAACAATTACGCAAAGATTGATATTCCCATCAGCAAAGTGAAGGGTCTTACATTCTAGTGTATGGTATTTGGCCATGGTACAAGTACACAAAGCAGGGAATATGGTCAGAGTACGGACAACCAATGGCCTATTGTTTTTCAAAGATACCATGAGATCTTTGATGTCCGCATCTTTGATGTCTTTGATGTCCGCTACCAAAACGCAGAAGGTACAGACAGATTTATGTCCACATCCAAAGGGAGGCAGACACTGAGAGGCAGCAGCACTTGTTGGCACCACATCGGAATGACAGCTTTTAGTTACACATATCCACCGCAGACTGGAGAGCTCAATGGCTTGCACACGACTTGCGGAGCTATTTTTCAGCCCTTGCTTGTCAGTCGTATACATGGGTAGATTAATCAAACACATAATCTGTGAATTCTTCATTCCAATGTTATGGATGTAGTAGTCCACACTAAAACTTTCTGCATGAAAAATCCGAGAAACATTGCATTCAAAGGCGCATTCCCATTGTCAGGGAAGGTCATGTTGCTCTTGCAAAACACCGCTACTTATCGTGATGAAAACCAGAAGAACGAAACAGAAATTAAGCAAGTACTGTGACTCTGTCAAGGCCAGGAATTTCTATTCGTAAATTGCAATAGAATCCCACAAAGAAAAGCACTGCCGCTGATGCATGACCAAAATAATGGCCAGTGTCTGCAGGTCACCGAATCCATTAATAGAGTATTAATCAAAGCTAATTAATCAGTTACACTTAGATCCTTGTAACTTCTGCATGGAGGGATCCACAAAACAGTGGATGGAATGTTGGCTATTACCAACTTGGCTTCATAAAGAGATGGAAGACTTCTGAGTGTCGATAGGACCACAGAGTCCCTTGTTGCAGAGCATCTATACACTTAAAAATGTGGTAATACACTGTACAGCACAACATACTGAGTACAGTATATGTGGGTATCTAAATAATATATAAAGTAGTAGTGTATGTTTGTTTGTCCTCTTATAACTCGAGAACTA
>CM068954.1:167223663-167270584 GCA_035128595.1 Eptatretus atami | reverse complement strand
TTGTGGTGAGGATGTTGAGGTCGTGGAGAGATTCACTTACCTTGGCAGTGATATTCATGTCTCTGCCGGCGGTGAGTCAGAGGTCAATAGACGTCTGGGTCGGGCCTGAGGATTCATGGATTCGCTGGATAATGGGGTGTAGCGCTGCCGGTACCTGTGCGGGAGGAAGAAAGTCCGAGTATTCAGGTCCTTGGTGCTTCCAGTCTTGCTCTATGGATGCGAGACTTGGACTCTGACCAAGGATCTTGGATGGAGACTTAATTCCTTTGGTACCAGATCTCTTCGGAGAATCCTTGGCTATCGCTGGTTGGACTTTGTGTCCAATGAGTGGTTGCTGAGAGAGACTCAAATGAGATTTGTTACCTGCATAGTCCGTGAGCATCAGCTGTGGCTGTATGGACATGTGTCTCGTTTTCTGACGCTGATCCTGCTCACTAGATTCTCTCAGCGAGGGAGTACGGTGAGTGGAGGAGGCCAATGGGCCGACCACATGCCTCGGGTTGCAGCAGGTTGAGCGGCATCTCAAGGAGATGGGGATGGGCCAGGCATCTGCCTGGGAGATGGCCAGAGGGAGGCCCCTGGATACCGGCGGAAAGTGTATGCAGCGATGTGCTGCTCTGGCGCATGCTCCCATACCTGACCTGACTATCCCACACTCTGTACCTTTACCTTTGCCCATTGACAAATGGCATTTATGGGGTATACCCATTGGCCAAAGGTACAATCCATGTGTTGATGAAATTGCAATTCAAAGGACAATTCAAAGGATAAACAAGAGCGAGGATTGCTTTGCAATACATGTCCCCTACCAATCACAATGAATGTGTGGGAGATAAAAATTTGTTTGTGTTTAATGTACACTCAAGCAAATACTAGAAGAATGATGAAGAAGAAACACTAACACACTGTGTTTGGGTTTATTTTGGCAAAATAAAAGGAAAAGCTATTTTCATTTACTGATAAATTTTGTAGACAACAAACCAAATAAAGACAACAAGGATAACAAACTGGAGATAAAAAAATTAGTTTTCTTTAACGCACGGTCAAGCCGATACGGGAATGGAAATGAAGAAGAAGAAACTTTACTCCACCGTGTTTGTTCTTTTTTTTCTCGGCTTTGCCTATTTCATATTAAAAATAACCCGATATACATACATGAAGCAAAAACATATGTATGGCTTATGTGCATATATAATACATCGTGGGTACATACCTGGGATCATTCCAATTTCACTGGGCCATGGACAAGCCTTAGACCTGCCGATCTGTAATGCTTCATGCAATGGCGGTGCATGATTTTATTGGGGTGGAGTCAGGCCAGCTGTGCAGCCAATTGGTGTAAAGCAGTGGGGTGGAGTCAGGGCAGCTGAACACTGACCCATGCATAATAGGCAGGGGTTCATAAAAAATTTTTTTAATTAGGTTCTCCAATGAGTACCACGAGAAATAGTTTGGTACTCACAAAAAAATTTTTGTCAGCTTCGAACACGCTCGTCTGCTTTCCCAATTGCCACTCCGATTTTTTATGTCGCTCTAAGCTTTGTATGCATCTTACTGCTCTGTAAGCATTCTCTCAGAATGTCCGCTCCAGACGAGACACTCACAAACCGCTCTTTTTAGTTCTGGACGCTCCTGCGCCCTCACCATCTGCCTCTTTTTCCTCTTCACTAGCACGTTCTCCTTAGATCAATTTTTTTATCTTAAAAGTTATAAACTAACAATACAGCTTATAAATTATATTGTTATAATTTATGCACTTAATTTTGGACACTTAAATTTTGAAATCACCGTAAATCAATTATCAGAATTATCACGGAAGAATCTTACCGCCACGAGTTGAGGAAACCCCCTTTTCTTCCTCTTTGCTCACGTGTTCTCCTCAGATCTATCTCTTTTTTTATCTCATAAGTTACAAGTTATAATATAACTTATAATCTTAATAATTGATAAAGTAATTTTGTACACTTAAATTTCGAAATCACAGTATATCAGAATTATCAGGGAAGAATCTTATCTGCACGAGAGGAGAAAACCTTCCATCAAAAGCCTCTGCTGTGCTGGTATGCTTTTGAGATTTCTGAGCATCTTTGAAGTCCACATTTAGTTTTTTAAAGTTTTTTTTATCACGCATGAATGCCTGAGTACTAGTTATGTGAACCGCTGATAATAGGTGATATTTTCGAAGTCCAAAAATGGCAAAACTCTGTGAAAAAAATTGATGAAACGCCTTGAAACTTGAACTTTTTCTGTCAGTTCTCATAATAAAGCCTTGTACCAAGTTTCAGTTGAATATGTTAAGGGGTATTGGGGAAAAAGTCTGAAAAACCACGGGTAGGTGGGATGGATGGACGGACGGATGGACGCACAGACTATAATCTCCTCCGGTGAAACCGGAACGGGACTAATAAGTGAGATGACATACATTGTCCAACTTTGTCGCACAAAATGGGTAAAAGTAAGCAAAACAAGTGAAATCCTTCAATACAGCGCGTGTGGTGAAGCAAATGAGTACACTAATGTTAAAATATGCAATTTATGCTTTTTCAGTTGAAAAACAATTAAAAAGCGGACTTAATATTTGAAATGTAAAAATCTTGTTATTATTGTGATAAGCACCTTTATATATAACAGAAGGAATGAAATAGTTCGATACAGCGTGGCAGGGGACCGCAAAAGAATGATGGCATAAAAAGAACTTAGCTTTCAGCGTTCGGCGAGAAATGCGATGGTGGACGGAAATGATGTCTTTCGGCGCGAAATGCGATGGTGGGCGGAAATGACGTCTTTCGGCGCGAAATGCGATGGTGGGCGAAATGACGTCTTTCGTTCGTTCGTACATGAGGGGCGCGTTTCTTGCTTTTTTTCCGTCAAGCAATAAATTCAATGGTTTTCACATATATAACACGTTAGTTTCACAAATTTTCATTGAAATACTCGGTATTTCCGTCAATTGTCGCCATTTCGGTCTAGGTTACGCACTGCATCTACCGGACGGCCGTCATTGGCTGTCACAGGCACGTGGGGGAGGGGGGGGGGTACCGGGACACCGGAGACGTGGTAGACACCGGGACATTTCAAACTCAGTGCAATTGTATACAGCGCACGCGCTGTAATAAGCTCGCAAAAGGCTCAAACTCAAGACTGGAGGATCTTCAGGCAGCCACCTTAACCAATAAGCCAACACTAGGCTTATAACACTTGTTAATATATACATACATATATATATATTTATATGTCAGAATTTTCTATGAAATATCAGCAGTCTGTTACCTTCTGAGCAGAGATTTAAAAAAAAAAAAAAATAAAAAGCAAAAAAAACCAAGTAGAAATTAAGGTTTCAGTCATCGACTTACACTTCAGACTTCTTGAACTTGGAACAATCGTTAAAAGCACTTAACAACTGCTGTATTATCAAGGTTTGATTAATCAATTGATCAATTGATTAATATTCTTCATTAAAAAACAACCTGGGGTCCTCGTGATGAACGAAGTCCAGTCAATGTGGGTAAAGGGTAAAGGCAATACACGGGCAGTGGTAC
The DNA here is from genome assembly GCA_035128595.1 of Eptatretus atami. Lineage (NCBI taxonomy): Eukaryota > Metazoa > Chordata > Myxini > Myxiniformes > Myxinidae > Eptatretus > Eptatretus atami. The sequence continues at coordinate 167,267,045 of CM068954.1, read as the reverse complement.
AACATGTGGAAGCAACAAGCAAGGGGAGGAATGGACAAGAGGAGAGAGAAGGAAAGAAAACTTTGGAACTTGCAAGTGAAAGCGGTGTGACATGTTGATATGGGAGGGTTACTTCGTGTAGGAAAGATAATGGGTATGGATGCACAATGAGCTTGAAGTCCTGGAGGGAAAATGGGATTGAACAGGTTGAGGAAGGTAATTTGACAGATGGGAGAAAATGGGGGAAAAAAGGGAATGATCGTGAGCTGTATGTAAGCAATTTGGGGATTTCACAAGGAGTGAGACACTGGAAGATTTAGTGTGACTTTCAGGGACTAGGAAGGATGCAGGGATGAAAAAGAAAAGGGAGCAAAACAGGAAGTGAGCGAATAGAAAACAAAAGGCCACTGATCTGTTTGTGATGGAAGGACAGCAGGGCTCATGCTTCTGCTTCTTTGAGGGAGATGCCAATGATGTTGAGAGATTTCAAATGAACAGAATCCTGGAGAGATAGATGTGAGCTGGGAGCAACAGCCAATAGGGGAGAGCAGTATTCCATTGAATCATTGGCAAAGAGAAAAATGTTCTTCAGAGGCAGACCATGACCATGATCATTTATGTATACGAGGAACAAAGCTGGGTCTAACACACCACAGTGAGGCACTCCAGCCACTACAACTCTGACAGGAGATGGAAGGAATCCATTCAGAGCTCTATGCTGATTGTGTGAGTGGGGCAAGTCAGGAAGCCAGGAAAGAAGGTGCCATTGGGTACAACGGGTAGAAGGTTTGGCCAGCAAAGTGGGGTCACCAGACTGTGGCAAAAACCTGAGATATAGCCAGAGACACAGCCATGACTTGGTGAGATGCAGGACCCATCGATGGCAAGTGACCCGTGTTTCACAGGTTTGACTCGTTTTGTTTCTGAAAATCCACAGATCTGTTCTAATGTGGTCGAAACCCGAATTGGATGGAAAGTGCAACCAATTTTTTTTTAAATGCAACGTTTTGCTTCCATTCCACGCATAAGGATTGACACACAGACTGGTAGACCTGGGATGCTTTCACCAAGTTTCTTGTTCCATCCATCCATTGGGACCATGCTTTGTGCAGAGCTTTGGTGCTGCCTCAGCAGTCTCCTTCGCTATTGGACACAATCCTGGATGGGTCGCCACTCCGACACAGTGTACCAGCAAGCTGGAACTCATTTTGCTGACATCTGAAGGATGACAGGCAGATTCAACCCCACCTGGTATTAATTCATCAGCTGAGTGTGATTTGAACTCAGGATCCTGGGATCCCAAGCCCACCACCCTAAGAAGTTTCGTGTTGAGCACTCAGACTCAGCAAGTGGCTTAAGTACTCAAGCAAGCATTCCATTTGACGCTGTTGATCAGGAATGGCTGGCTTGGCAAGCAATAGCAGGTTTATTGATATAATGGAATGCACCCCTGGAAGGGATTGGCATTACCAAGCAGCTCGCCTTTTGTTGGAGTACTTGCTTGAGTGCTTAAGCCACTTGGCAAGTGCTCTACAAGCTGATTGGTAATGGAACGCACACACCCTGGAGCGACCTATAGCTCAATGTCATGAGCTTTCTCTCCCTGAAGGCCACATCACCGTCCTCCAAGATTCTGCATGCAGTATCGTTTCCGATCACGTCTAATAAATAACTAACCCGGTTTTGATTCCAACCAACCCGTTTTTTGTCACCTCCAATTTTCCATGTATGTGGTCGTTGAGAAAGAGGTAGCAGCATCTCTAAAGTTGAGTGACGAGGATATAATCCAAACTGATGATAAAAGATCAGGCTGTTTTCAGAGGAAAGACTATAATCAGCTGTGATTATGGATTCCATGACTTTGATGATTATTTTAAGTTTGATAACTTTGACCTTTAGTTGAGAGGATGTGTTTTTGCACATTTATCGTGGATACAATGACATTGGCTGTCTCCCAAGCAAATGGAACGTGGCTGAAGGTGAAGGACAGGCTGAAGAGAGTCGATGGAGGAAACGAGAGAGCAGCAGAGCAAGATTTCAAACAGCATCTGGGCCTGTCACTGAGACTAGTCAAAGCTGGCTAAAACTTTTCCTTCTCAGAAGAAAAGGTCAGATAGTCCAAGGAGCACTGACTGTGATGGGGGTAAGCAACGTAGTGAGAGAGACGGGTTCACGAGCTTTGAAGCCAAACACTTGAGTATTTCAGGATTGTCTTGAGCAGAGTCTGCTGTGGAACCTTTGGAAGTGAGACAGCAGATGGAGTGGGAGTATTCACCAAGAAAAAAAAACACTTAAGAAGGTGCCACCAGGAATTTGAGGAAGGAGACAGGCTGCAGACTTCAGCCGAGGGATTTGTCACATGATGTTTTCCGCATCACCTAATGATGGACACACACCTGTTGTGAGCCTTGCGGAATGACCTTCGGTAACCCTCAGTTGGGTTATCCTTCACATGTTGAGAAAACAAGCTGCCTGATAGCTGTTACATACTACAGGATTCAGTGGACCAGGCCGGTGATGAGAGAGAGAGGGAGAGAGAGAGAGAGAGAGAGAGAGAGAGAGAGAGAGAGAGAGAGAGAGAGAGAGAGAGAGAGAGAGAGAGATAGATCTTGTGAAAGCTTTCCCTCACATAGTGTACTGTGTATATGATGCAGAAGAGATTGAAAACAAATTTCTTACTCTTTAAGCTTCATCAAATTTCACCTTCATTGCACTGTGAATGGTGGATAAATGGTGTAAAGAAGAAATGCAGGTGCAGCCTTTTAAAAGTACAATTAAATTAATTGTACAATCGACAATGAAAACTGGACTCAAAGGCATTACTCCAAATCTCCTTGTGATGACGTGTAGAAAATTTCAAGTTTCTTTGCTCCGCTATTCCTAAGATATATATATAAAAAAAATAGTTATTTGGAACATTGATTGATGACATCATGTTCATGTGCTTTGAAGAACAACTTGTTATTGATTTCAGACTCTTTGCTCTGAAGACCGAAACAAAATTTCAGCTTTGCATGGATTTGCTCGTCCAAGAAATACTTCATCGGACATATCATTTTGTTGATGACATTTATGACATTGACATTGAATAATAGCGAAATGACAATTTCAAACACTTCAAAATGAAGATCTGTGCAGAATTTCAGGTTAAGCTCATTTATCATTGTGAACATACAGTGTGGAAAGCTGAGAAAAGGATGCAGATAGTTTTTTTTTAAGCTTTTGTCATTCATTGTACAATGGCCGAATGATAAAAGTACCCCCGTAGGAAAGCTAAACAAAATGGCAATTTGGATTATCACTTCGTTGATGTCGTCATATGCATGAGACAGTGCCCAGAATTTTACATTTGTGTCCCCATATGATGCAAAATTGTACAAAATTTCAGTTTCTACAACTAAGCAATTTTTGAGTTATCTCGAGGAGAAGCAGACACAATTGAAGAACATATCTATGTTCAATGAAACAAATCATAAAGAAACTAGAAGGGCACACGGTAGAGCGCATACCTCCGCCGTGCAATGCCTGATCCATGAGAACATTTTGGGCACCATTACCTTTTTGAAATATCATGCTCTACAGTAATATATCGTTTTTGGCCGAATAACTCCACGGTGAAGAATCACTTTACGAATGAAATAATTCTTGTATCCAGATCCGGATGTGGATCTTCACCAAAATCTAATCAGTTCGTCCTTGTCACACACCGAACCTGTCCACAAAATTTTATCCGGATCCGTCCAAACTTTTTGAGATATCCTGTACACAGACAAACAAACAGACAGAAAGGGGTGAAAACATAACCTCATTCACGTTCGGTGGCGGAGGTAAATAGATGTGCAGTCGGTAGAGAGCATAGCTCTGCCAGGATGATTAGTTTATGCTTTGTATCCCACTGATGGGTTGGATCTGGATTTGGACCTGAACTAAAATTTCATTAGCTTGTTCTTGTCACTGAACTAACTCATCCACCAAGTTTCGTCCAAATTAGTCCATAATTTTTTGAAATATCTTGCGATATGTTTACACATGCTGGCAGAGCCTTATCACTCAATGGTGAAGAATCACTTAAAAAATTATAGGATCTGGATTCAGATCTTCATCAAAATCGAATCAATTCTTCCTTGTTACATCCCCAACCCGCCCACCAAATTTCGGCCAAATCCGTTCACAACTTTTTGAGATATCCTGTTCACAAACAGACAAACAAACAGACAGGGGTGAAAACATAACCTGAATCTATCTTCCGTGGTCGAGGTAACAATGAATACCATATCACTTTGTTGATGATGTGATCACCCCTCTCTTTTAATCCCCACTCCTTGCCCAACCTTCCTTCAATCCCCTTCCTCCCATGAAATTTAGCACATAAACTGAGATTAACAAGCTCAAATGAGCTAAGATCCTCGTCCTCTTAATGATGACGTCATAAAACGAATATGACGTCATTGTGATGCATCAGGTTTGCGATAAATTATCTGTGCTAATGCCCGGCTTGATTCCCGCAAACAAAATTCAAACAGCTTGCCTAGTTTCGGAGATAATGGTATAGGCGATTTCCATTAGCGGCGATATTATGACGTCAACTTTTTTTCTAGGAAGAATTTCCAAAATCGGAGATGGTTACTGCCTGCGCGTGGGCTTTCTGCATATACATGGCAAGTTTCACGAAGATCCGATGAAAACTCTGGGTTGTGAAAACAAAAATGTCAAAAAATAGGAATGACGTCATAAAAATTGATATGACGTCATAGTGATGTATCATATGTGCGGTAATTCATCTCCGCTAATGCCCTGTTCGATTCCGCAAACAGAATTCAAAAAGCTTGCCTAGTTTCGAAGATTTTTTTTAGGCGATTTCCATTAGCAGAGATATTTTGACGTCATAACTTTTTTTTCTAGGATGAATTTTCACAATCGGAGATGGTTACTGTCTGCGCAGGGTTTTTTACATAGATATGCCAAGTTTCAGGAAGTTTCGATGAAAACTGTAGGCTGTGAAACAAAAAAGTCCACAAGAAGAAGATGAAGAACAACAACGTGAGTAGACTTAGAGATCCTCCACGAGGATCTAAAAACAATGTGGTGTGGATAAAAGAACAGGCTTCCTGACTTGTCTTGTGCATATAAATAAAAACCCTAAGAATGGGTAAAACGCCTTATATTCCCTTGTAATACTCATCACTCCTAACTCGGTACAAACACTGGTGTCTCTCTTTCTAGCTTGTATATAAAATCTGGTTAGCAAGTTTATTTTCTACTTTGTTGGTGGTTAGTGAGGGCTGGTAAGATGACCTAGAGGTATGCCCATTCGTCTCCAAGCTGTCTCGCCTGGGTTCGAATCCAAACACAGCTACAAACTCTCATCCTGGTTGGTGTTTTACAGGCAGGGTGATTCATCAATACATGTGCTGTCCATTGGATGGACGTTAAGGTGTGCGTCCCGTCTGCCGGCTTTATTTGGTGGATGTTAAAGATCACACGTCGTCCTTTGGGAAGATTAGGTTAGTAATAAGCTGTTGCTGGCACCATGTCCAAATTCAATAGTTACAAGGGAATCGCATCAGCGGCACAGCCATGCCACAGACCACCGCAGCCACATGATCCAAATGAAAGAAGTGGGGGTTATTTTTAAATGGAAGTCTGGTATGCCTGTCAGTATTCAGCAACAAATGGAAACGTGAAGACTAATTTTACATCAACACTTGGTAAATATGCCTCTGAAGGTTTTCAAAGACTCAAAAAAAAAAAGTAGATATAATATTCCAAACTCTACAACAACGTTTAGGTTGTGGTTAATGAAAAGGAGCAAATGGCCACAAGACAGGTATCTGGACATATCAGGACATTGGTGTGTGGTGTTTGACTGTCTATAGCTGGAACACATAAAATCCAAAAACATTTGGTGTAGTAGAAAGGAAGTGCTGGATTTGATCTGAAAATTCTTCCTGAAGAACAAATTGATTCCTGAGTTTCTGTAATATTGATTGTATATCGCTCACCAGGAGTCCGAATACCAAGGTCTGATTATCGTCCACTGCAGGCAGATTTCTATCACCAGCTCAATTCTGGCCTCGCTCCACCTGCCCTTTCATGCCTTCATTTTCCCTCTGTCAGCCAAGGTTGCACGCGTTCTTCCAGAATCCAACACACCTGATTACCCTCCCAAATTCTAAGCCATTCCTTCACTCCTCTCTTCCCTCATCTGTAGAGCTGACTCAGTTTTTCTGTTGTCTCATTGCTTGCCCTCCAGTATTTCAAAAGAGGTCCTCATAAACGTGTCATGCTTTCTCTCATACCTACCCCTGCTCTCTTCTACTCCTGCTGCCCCCCCAACCCTTCCACATTGCCCCTTTCCTTTCTACCACTAATCCACTCATGTGTGATGTCTTTGTTTCCTTATTCCCCTCATATCCTCTGTCAGAACTGTGAACCTGCTACCCTCTGTCATTTAGCTCCTGCATGAACCGAGACGTCTGGATGAATAACAACAAATTTTTCTCGTTTGTAGAATTTGTGCATTAGCTTCTTCACGGTGAGCTTGGAAACAGGTTACATTGGACGGAAGTCTTCTTCCACAGAAGACAAAAGTCTCCCAGTCCTCAACAAAATTCGGCATTTGGTAATTTTTAAGCCAATATATCCATAAATATAACTTAATGTGTTTGGTTTTAAAAATCAAGGTGAAAATGTCACTTGTATTGCCCATCCAACATCCCATTAACTTGACAGCTACAGATATTTAGATTGTCTCTCTCGATGTGAGTGATCAACATCTTTTGTTTTAAACCCTATCCTGCTATTCCCATAAAATTAGCTGAAAATAAGTTCTCCCAATGAATTGCTATTAAAAATTAAAATATTCCCAAAAGATTTATTTTGTCAGACGAAAAGGGATGAGAATGAGTTTCAAAATCGAATTACGCATTTAAATTAGACTTGTTCAAGGTTTGAGCGTTTAATCGTGATCAAATTATGATCGAGTACGTCGCAAGATGCAAAAACAAGGGAGATTAAAAAGATAAATGCAAACTTGAGTTCAGCAATCTTGAATGATATAAATTCAATAAATGCATTTTCGAATCTCATCTTTGGTTCCAGCAATCGCAACAAAACTTAAAATTGATTGCGAAAGGATACACACAAAAGAGCAACGACCCTTGTATATTCATGATTACAGTGAACAAAACATTTAACATAAGGAAATGGTCGTAATTTAACACAATTTAGTTTGCTTGTTAATATTTTTTACTCTTTTCATGTATTTATTTACAGACATTTTTGGATTGCCATAACATACAACGAGGACGAAGGACAAGGCCCGCTGCATGCTCTTACATGCATGATTTAAAATTTCATATCCTCTGGTCTAGCCACTCTGCTCTCTCTCTCTCTCTCTCTCTCTCTCTCTCTCTCTCTCTCTCTCTCTCTCTCTCTCTCTCTCTCTCTCTCTCTCTTCCTTCCGAACCTTAACGAGCTCATCGCTGACATACATATTCTTCCAGGAACCAACTCCTCATTAAACTCCAAAAATCCAGGTGAAATGCACACCTCAACTCTGATCTTCATAATTGATCTCTCACTCTCTGCAAAACCTCTTTGTCCCTTTGCTGATAACTCCACCCTCTGCCATGACATCCATCATCCTTTAGACAAGCACGTTGCAGCCTCTTCCCTCCCTTCAGACCTTGACAAAATCAAAAGCTAGTCAAGTGCTTGGAATGTCTTTCAATCCTGCCAAATCTCCCACTCTCACGATCTCTATTCGAAAGGTTCATCTGGCAATCCTTCTATCTACTTTAGAAACAATCTTCTTGAGGAAGGTCAGTTATTCAAACTCCTAGGTCTCACAACCACCCTTGATATTTCTTGCGCAAACCACATTTCAAAAGTTGGCCTCCAAAGCAAGCCACTGACTGGGCATCTTCCGTTGCACAAGGTCCTTCTTTGGCACACCTGAACTCCTTTCCACCGACAAGGCTTTCATCTGCAGCTTGATGGAGTACTGCTCTCCTCTCTGGGCTGGCTCCCCTGCTTCAGATCTTGCTCAGCTTGACGCCATGGAAACCAAGGCCTTTAAGATTATTAGAATCCCCCGTGATGAAGCTGAGTCTATGGGTCAATCACGATGCCATCGTAGACAGGTCGGTGGTCTCTTTTTCTTCTTTGTCTTTTCTACCCCCATTAATGCAAACTAACTTAACTCAACCATATTACTTACAGACTACTGCATTTCCTCCCATCCTATCTCTCCTCTTTCTCCTCTAATTTCTCTCTCCCTCTTTTCCTATTCATACACTCCAGTTTATTGTGTCCAACTGTTGCCCCACTGCCAGTTTGTTGTCTGTTAAACCTCCACAACCTCATAATTCCATGATAATTTCATCAACAAAATATATTTTATTGTAAAATTATAGATGAACATTAGTCAAGTACACTGCGAGCATTATTGAAAATCAGGTTTTCTTGCTTTAAAAGTATTTTACAGTGTCATAACTCCAATAGTATTTTGTGGGCCCCAAGCAAAATAAAGAGCAGAAGCACAGCAAAATATTTCTATGGATCATTTGCATCCCCATTTTTAGCTCACCTTGAACAAAAATTGTTCAGGTGAGGTAATAGCAACGTGTGATGTGTGTCAGTCAGTCAATCAGTCAAGCTGTATGTAAACAATTGAACATCTTCTCTGAAAGTACACACACAATTTAGATAAAACTTAACCACAACCTTCATCACCTGTGATGGACTAAAGTTTGGTCACAGCATTAAAAATAAATTGGGGCGAAGGGGTGGTCTTGACCCACAAAATAGGTAGGTGCTTTCTTCTCTGAAACTACACACACAATTTCAATGAAACTTCATCACAACCTTCAACACCCATGATGTACTAAAGTTTGTTCACGGCATAAAAAAAAATCAGGGGTTTGCCCCCCCAAAATAAGTACGATTTACTTTCTTCTCAGTTATATATTTTGTGGGCCACTCGCACCTTCCAGTGGTTTCCTGGTTCTACCAGGTGAGCCCAATGAAATTGCCCCTATTTTTTGATTTGTGGTTGTGGTGTAGGCCCATACATTTGATAAAGTATTAAGCCATGAACGAGTCCATGGCTAAGAATCAACTGAGGACAGATTGCCACTCCATTCATATGGTGGGGATATTTCTGCCAAATGACCACGGTAATCAAAGCAGGAGCAGGAAGTTTCAAATGCTTGCGAAAATAATAAAAGAAAACTTCCGTAATGAAATGTAGAGAAAATAGGATGGATGAGAAACTTCTTGAAGCCACACAGCATGAAAGTGGTGGTAGTGGAGACAATAATAAATAAAACCCGGGCCCAACTATATATGTGCTCTTGACACCTCACACCATCAATGGCGTTACAAGGAAGAAGTTGAAGAAGCAGCGGGTGAAGACAGAATAAAGTTTGTTTAACTTACACGCATTGACAGAGAAAGTGGTTTGCACAATGAGGGTGTGAGATTTGCATTGAATTAGACATGCAGAAAATATTGGGACATGCTATTTGAGAATAAGAATGTGATTGCATTAGAATAAATACAGTATTCAAATTGAGTATCCTCCGAAAACACTGAATTACTGTATGACCTGGGATTGTGCTCACATCCTTCTAACTTAAACCAACAAGCATATTTTTCCTGGTTTATTCACTCTCACAAATATCATTTATTTGCCCAGTTGATCCCTGTTCTTTTCTGTCTGTATATATATAATTATATATAATATATATATATATATATATATATATATATATATATGTATATATACATTATACTCGTATATACAGTATATATAACAGTATATATATATATATATATAGTATATATATATATATATATATATACACACACATATACAGAAATATATATATATATATTATATATATATACACACATATTACAGAATTATATATATATATATATATATATATATTATATATTATATATATATACACACTATTATAATATAATATATATATTATATATATATTATATATATATATTATATTAAACAAATAATAATTAAATTTATTATATATATATATATATATATATATATATATAATATATATATTAATTATATATATATATATACTATTATATTATATATATGTATGTATATATAATATGTATATATACACATATATATATATATATATAGTATATATACACTATATATACAGTATATATACACTATATATACCAGTATATATATATATATATATATATAGATATATAACAAATCTAACCCTGTCTGTTTACATAATATACAATCACTTAATACAGCAATAGGCTGATGCCTGGCAGGATAGCCTAGAAGTATGTGCACTCACTTTTAAGCTGTGTTGCCTGGGTTTGAATCCCGACCCAGCTGTAAGCCGTCATCTCAGTGTTTCAGAGGCTGGGTGACATCAATGTGTGTGTGTGCTGTCCCTCGGATGGACATTAGACTGGGCATCCCATCTGCTGACATTCGTTGGTGGACTTTGATGATCCCATGGTGACTTTCGCGAAGTGTAATCGAGCTGTGGTTAACACCCTGGCCAAGTTCCAAATTCATGCCCTGACTTCCTTGATCGGAGTGGTGATCGACCCATCTAGGATTGTAGCCTAGTAACTGCTTCGTCAGCACCAATGCTCTACATAGGGCATGGTACATGATGGTTATGAATACATACATCTATCGTGATGTGGCGACTCATATGGAATTTCACTTCAACATAACGTATAAATTAGGGAACCAGATTGTTATACGTTATGTTGAATTTACTTTTGTGGAATTTTGAATCTCTGAATTTCTTTTTATTTTCTTTTGGGGGGAGAGGGTAAATCGAACAAGGCCAGTCCTGTTGTTTGTCCTGGCATGCCCTTAATACTTCCTGAGGTCATCCACATGGTTTTTGTACTGCTCAAGCACGGTGCAGGATTTCACCCTTTTTCAACATTCTTATTTCAGTAAAACGAAGTGAAAATGTCTGTAAAAAGACCATTAAGTGCAAGTGATTACAGACGTGCAAAAATAGACCATAAAGCAATTACATTGGATGTAAAATTAGATGTGTTAAGGTGGTTCGAAGAGAGTGAAAAACCGAGCCAAATCGTGACAGCATTATCGGGCTTGCTACATCAACAGTGGGAACTATATATGATAATAAAGACAAAATAAAAGCAGGTTCTCTGGCAGCTACACCTTTAAGTGCTGCTAAGTTGTCTCCACGTAAAAGTGATGTAATGGAAAACATATTGGGGTGATGGAAAACAGATTTTTCCATCTTTGAGCCAAAATATTTTTCCATAGGAACACATCTCAAATTATATAATGGAAGTCAATGGGAAAATCGGGTTCGATATACAGAATTTCGCTTTATGTACAACTTTCAAAGAACGTATATTTTCCTTAAATAGAGGGATAGGGGCATCCACGTCACAATAATTTTTGTTTTAAAAATGTTTGTAAAAATCTTATTTATTTTCAAATTCTCTCTTCAAGATACTTTCATCACAAACCACTAGTTTATTTTACCTTTAGTTCTGGATACTCATATTTGAACATGACACAAGCAACAAACATCAAAGTAAGTGGTCACAACAGTCTTTCTGAAATATCTCATACTTTTGGCATGGCCCGGTACCCAGCCCTGCTTGTAAAGCTCGATGTCATTCGCTTCCAGTGTCCATTATTTATTTGATGGCAAACTTCGTGCACCTATGGAAGCATCATGTCACTTTGAGTCTCACCTCTCATGGCACCTTCTTTTCCACCATCTCTTTGGAGGCTCGAGTCACACAACACGTGGTACTTGTACTTATTGTTTTTGATGTACAAGATTGTGGTTCAAGGTTTACCTGCAATATTAATTAAATAAATCGCTTCTTTTTAGGGAAAGGGATGATTGAGATTGTTTTACCGAGTAGTATCAACCCTAACCTATATAATCACGTGGGCAGGAAGTTGCCGCATCGTGGAAGAGCTAGTACGAGTCGACTGAATGGATGAGCAAGCAACAGGACAAAAGGAACAGCAGAGAGAGAGGGGGAAACCCAACAGCAGGTCCAAAGGCGAAGACAGAGGGAAGCAGACAGACAATAGGTGTGGGGAAGAATGGGGGGCAGGAGAGAATGCATGGGGTGGACAAGATGGATACAGAATGAAACTATCAAGAGGGAAAACTGTAAATTTAGAAGGAGAGATTGGGTGGGTTGGGGACGGGGGTTAACAAGTGTAGAAAAGATCATGGTTTTGGATAGGGGATGATCTGAGATGGTGGTGAACAGCTCTCTTGAATAACTGGAGGGACAGAATTTGATTCAAGAGAATGTGGAACTTGGTTCCACAGGTAGGAACAAAAAAAGAAACAAATGAATAGAAGTAAGCAATGATCCTGGATTTCGGAAGTTTCACCAGAAGGGGGTTGATGATGGACCGTGTTTGCCTTGCAGAAACTTGGAGGTGGGGGGACAATGCATGGAAAGAGCAGAGTGTGCAAGACTAGAAAGGAAGCAGTCAAATCAAATAGCCGACCACATACAGCACTGGAGTATTAGGAGGAACTCAAATAGACAAAGATGAAGTCATCAGGAGGAACGTGAATATGACTCAGGTTTCAACTGGGACTCCACTACCCTCAAATCCAACCAGGTGCAGTCAAGTGAACCGAACAAAAACTATTTGCAAGATTCACCCCTCTGTAAACGAAGAAAAAGAAAGAAAGAAAGAAAGAAAGAGAGATGGAGGACAAGAAGACACCATTCACACCAATAGAAAGTGTGCTCGCACGCACGCGCGCACACACACACACACACACACACATTCCCCATTTATTTATTTAAATTATTTCACACAACTTCCACGTTATAATTCATTCACACATGTCCAATGAAACCTGTGTTTACACGAAAACCAACCAATCTTAAACTAGAAAGGCACACGGTAGAGCACATACCTCCGCCCCACAATGCGTAATCCACGAGAACATATCGGGCCCAATACATTTTTGAAACATCATTCTATATATCGTTTTTGGCCCAATCTCTCTGCTGAAGAATCACTTTATAAATCCAATAACTCTTGTATCCAGATCCGGATTCGGATTTCACCAAAATCAAATCAATTTGTCGTGGTCACACACCCAACATGTCCACCCAGTTTCACCCAAATCTGCCCACAACTTTTTGATATTTCCTGCACACAGAGACAGACAGACAGGGGTGAAAACATAACCTCCTTCACCTTCGGTGGTGAAGGTAACAAGAGATTACAATGGCATCGAAAAACATTCTCTCATTACCTAATCAAACTCTTAGCACATTAACCCCTCTCTAACATAATGGAATACATCTTCTTAGAACGAACCACAAAATTATCCTGAACAGAACAAATTCTAGCAAATCTAATAAGCCGAGACGAAAACATGTTGTAACCTATCTTAAATGGAACGTTACTAGATGGAAAAGTATCCAAGACAACACAGAAAACCAAAAAGCCAACTTTATGATATACATTTGTAGGAAAAGAATTATTTCCAACTCTAACTAACACATCCAGTGATTTGTGACGATGGAAAGTCCACAGACCTGTCTGCAATGGCGAAGTGATAGGCCTATATATTCAGCTTAATCACGGGAGATCCCAATAATCTTTAACTCCTTGGTTTCCACGGCATCGAGCTAAACAAGATGTGAGGCAGGTGGGTCAGCCCAGAGAGGAAAGCAGCACTCCATTAAGATGTGGATGAATGCCTTGTTGGTGGACAGGAGTTCAGGTGTGCCAGGGAAGTACTTAGTACGATGGAGGATGTCAAGTCAGCGGCTGGCTTTGGAGGCTAATTTTGAAATGTGGCATGCCCAATAAAGATCATGGCTGATAGTAAGACCCAGGACTTCCTCAAGATGATTGATAAGAAAGTCGATAGGAGGACTTGCCAGTCAGTGCTTTCAGAGAGAGTTGTTGCGAGTGTGAGATTTGTCAGGATTGAAAGACATATTCCAAGTGTTTGACCAGCTTGTTACTTTTTCAAGGTCTGAAGATAGGGAAGAGGTGGTAGCCTGCCTGTCTGAAGGATGATGGATGTCACAACAGAGGGTGGAGTCATCAGCAAATAGAAAAAGAGGATTTTCCAGACAGTCAGAGAGATCATTGATGAAGATCAGGAATAGGACAGGTGATAAGTGGTGCATCATGTGCTGCGGAACAGCGTTTTGTGATTAAGTTTTTAGTGAAGGATAATGTGAACCGGGTGAATTTCACATAGAACGTTTGAAATGGTGTCGTAATGATGCTTTCTCATTTCGTGTTTGAATGGGCTCACCGGTTCAAAATTGGCTGCAACTCTGTCGATGATCTCCTCTGTGAAAAATGTTCCTGCAATGGCTGTGACTCCTGCCGACGTCAAAACAATGGAACAATTTTGATATTGAGAAACCACAAAATACCTGTTTGTGCTATTAGAGAAGAAGCTGGAATTGGAATCGGAAACCACTATATAGGAATTCATGCACTTCAAGTGACAAAAGAGAGTGAAGCTGGGTCACAAAAAACACTTCCTTTGACCAAAAGGCTACCTGCATGACAGTGGCTACCCAGATCCTATCCAGGTTCCACCTGATGACTCCATGTTTGTCTATTTGGGTTCCTTCTGTTACTCCAGTGCTGTATTTGCTCAGTTATTTGATATGAACTTCTGCAACATTACCAGAGACAGGGTGATGGCTTTCTGAAGTAAACTGTAATGTGATGAAGCGTGGGTTCACCACGACGCAACAAAATGCAAGCGGTCAAGCATACAGTGTGTTGCCACAGTGGTTCCACACAACCCATGAAATTAAAAACTGCACACAAAACGTTTCCTGGTAGATGTCAATGGTTTTTTTTGATTGACGATGACTTATCCATGTCGATATTTTTGACAATGGATCAATTAATACCTATTATTAAAGCGACCTCCTCCGGCAATAGGTTTGCAATTCAATTTGCAGGTGGCAGCCATGGGATGCTCACCAGTCGTGTTGCATTGTTATGCAATAACGCCACGTCTTACAAAATAAATTTCAACCACTGCACACTCGCACAGATGAGGTGGGATGTGGGAGTCGCTAAATCATCCACCTTACATTCAGAATCTGTTACATTGTGACTTTCACCTCTTTGGGTCACAAAATAAATGCTGGGGTGGCCTAATTACTGGTAGTGATGATGAAGTGAAAGCTAATGTCCTAAAGTCGCTGCGCACCCATCAAAAAATATCTCTATGAAGATGACATGAAAACACCACCATACCGATGAAACAAGTGTGTCGGGGGTTGCTGAGGAATATGTTGAGGAGTGGTGAAAGTTTCACCGTATTTGGATTCTTCTTTTTTGTGTGGAAAAGAAAGTGCTGGTAGACCTTGAATCATCTCATACATCAACAATCTCTCCATCTCTGAAAAAGAATTCCTTTGCATCATTTTGCAGATGGCTTCACCCTGTGTCAAATGGTTATTTTAGCAATGGTGCAGGATGGGCTGCCAAGGCAGGCTGCTCGCACACCGCAGACAGTTTGGTGACATTATGGCATTCTAGCATTTCACAAGTACTCACTTTCTCTCTGCCCTCTGTCCTTCTCCTGAGCATGCACTTCCTTAATAGCACATTTATTGTCCACCCTCCTCAAGGTAAAGTTTTGTCGACCTTTACAACTTAATCCCTCTTTCCCCCATAAATGGAAAGAGCTGCTCATGCATTTCCAGTACTGTATTGTTCCTTCCTCCACTTCAATGCAGTCACTTTGTCACCTTGTGTTGAATCCAAAGTCTAACTCTGATCCTGCCTCTCAAATTAATAATTAGTTTCAGGCCCAACTGTTCACTTCTCCATTGTTGGTAAATTCACATTGCAGTCCTTTGTTGGTTAGTGGAATCAGTCACTCATCCCAGTCAGGCATCAGGGCACCCAGAAGCAGTCACAAGCATTTTACAGCACCTAATTTACTCTGTAAATGTTGCAACACCCCATCACACGGTGTTGCCAAATCAACCGTTAACTGAAGTAGGAATGGATTTGGCCACACAACAGCGTACTTTTCATGCATGAGCCTTTGTACACATTTAAAGAAACAAAATAAATAAATAACGTAATTGCCAGGATATACTGTATATATATATTAATATAATATATATATATAATATAATATAATATATGTATATACACACACAACACACACATATATATATATATACATAAATATATACACATATACATACATATATATATATACATACATAACATATATATATATATATATATATATACATATATACACATATACATATGTATATACACGCACACATATATATATATATAAATATATACACATATGCATACATATATATATATACATATACATACATACATATATATAATATATACATATATGTACACATACACATATGTTATATATATGGTGTCCCAAAAAAATATACAACTTTTAAAATGCTTCGTTTGATCCTTAAAAAACAGTAATTTTGTCACTAATGCTTCATGTCTTGTTGCAGAGACACTGAAGTTTATTTTGATACCAAGCAAGCGCCAGAAAAATGCCAAGACTGACCGTGCAACAACGCGACGAAAATTGTTGAACTTTGGCACCAGACGAAAAGTGTCATACAGGTGCAACGTCTTTACTCGAGACATTTCGGTATCCACTTGCGCCATGCACCAAACTTTCGGATAATAAAGTGCACCATCGCAAAGTTTACCAATGTGGGAACCATCTGTGACCTTCACAAGGTCACAGTGGTCGGAGAGGACAGGTCGTAGTGAAGAAAATGTGGAAATGGTGAACAGGCGGTCGTTCAGAGTCCAAAAAAATCGATTCGACGACTTTCTGCTGAGACAAACATTCATAAGAGCACCGTTCAGAGGATCCTTCGCCAAGACATTCATGCCTTTCCATGCAAATTCAAACGGGAAACGGTGCTTACTGATCAAGAGAAACGCAAATGACTAGACTTTGCAAATTGGTTCTCAGGAAAGTTGGAGAAGATGCAGACTTCCTCAAATCTTCACATGATGGACGAATGCCATGCTCACTTGTCCGGGGAGGTAAACAAGCAAAACTTCGGTACTGGGGAATTGAAAATCCTGGTAATGCATCAACTGAACTGGTACAATGCGTTTGCAGGCAGTGATCGGACAACGTGGAGCCTACGTCGAACATGTGTCTAAAAGAAAACGACGATTCTATACCAAAATTAAATTTTGGTGCAATTTTGACATTGTACAATAAACTTCAACCTTCAACTTTCTATCCAGCCATATATCTTTTATAAAAAATGTTATGACCATCCTCTTGCAGATGAAAAGTTGTATGTTTTTTGGGACACCCTGTAATATATCACACACATATATACATACATATATATATATATATATATATATATATATATATATATATATATATATTAGGGTGGTCCAAAAAGTCGAAAAAAATAGAATGTTGCTCCACAAGCTTAAAATTATTCTAATATGATCCAATAACGCACATAATTTTTTTACCTTGATCGGAGTGATTTAGAGGTCGCTCCATATGACGACTTTAGTCTCATGACTTGAATAAATTAGGGTATGGTCAGGTACGATTACGGGTACTTCTGGATGTCCGAGGTGGAAATGAGTGCATTTTCGAACTCTATGGGTCGATTTACTCTAAGAAATGACTGCACCGACATTGAATTCACTACCATTTCGAAAATATTGACCAAACAAGATTTATCATTACTGAGTTGAGTAACTAATCCTACTCATTTCGATATTTTCTAATCTATAATTAATTTGTCGTCCGTCTAAACATTTCTTAGAGTAAGTCGACCCCACTGAGTTCGAAAATGCAGTCCATTTTCACCTAGGAAGTTCAGAAGTGTACGGATTCGCATCTCACCATACCCTAATTTTTCAATCAATAGAATTACAAACTATTAAAATATTCGTCTCATTTACCAAATACCACTATCATCTCCACCTCTATTGCTGTCCACTCCCGCCTGAACTTATTTCTAGCCGGCCCAACATCCAGTGTTTTAGATTCAGTGATTCACGAAAAATATGTTAGTTATTTATTATATTATTATATTAAATTAGGTATGTGAGATGCGAATCCGTACACTTCTGAACTTCCTAGGTGAAAATGGACTGCATTTTCGAACTCAGAACTCAGTATATATATATATATATATATATATATATATATATATATATATATATATATATATATATATATATATACATGTGACATATATTGTGCAAGAAAGTCTACCTTTGCAAAACATATCATGGGAAGTTTTATATCCATATGACTCAAGATGACTTGCTACTCTGCAAAGGATAGCATGCTCACTTAAGCTGTGCCCCTTGCTTCTGCTCTCACAGAATGACAGTTTTAAGCAGGTGAGAACCTTGGAGATGAGACCAAGTGAGAACCCCATCATAAGACAGCTTGGAGTTGAGCAAGCTACCACTGAGCTGTTCTGCTACCTCTGAATTTCACTTGGCTTATGGGCAGTGGAGTGAATAATGGTCAGCTCAGGTGGCCTGCCAAATAGCTCATAAAAGCAAGGCTGTCATGAAAGTTAATCCAGAGAACCTGCAGCTTAAACATCTTGAATTTTTAAAGACAAATAACAGCTTTTTGAAAGCAGCCAGTTTGTTCAATTACTTGGAGCACAATACTAATAATATTACCAAGAAATCCCGCCTCCAGGGTGATGGCGGGCGAGGTCACGCCCCCGACGCTGATGATAGATGGGCGCGACGTGAGTGCAGGAAGAAGAAGAGTACCGAGGACGCAGGCGATTAGAAAGGACGAGGAAGCAGCTTGTAGCAAGGAGGAGAACACAAGTGTGAAGTGAGGGATGCACGCGGTTGAGAAAGAACGTAGCTAGGAGATGGCCTGTAAGAACAGGGCTTTCCTTCGATGAATGAAGAAGATGGCATGATTCTCGTATTCGTGCTGGGGCGATTTGGCTCGCATGGTGAAGCGAGATGTTGGCCATCGGTTCTTGGTTGGGTCGTGAGAGATGGACACCAGAGCCTCATGTTTGTCAAACAGCGGGTCGGTGAGGATGATCGACGCACAAAGCAGCTGCACGGGGTCTCTGAGCATTGGTGTTGAATACCGCTCATGAATTTCCTGACGAACATTCCAGCTGCGTGAGAGCAAGTTGGCGCCATGCATTTTGCACGTGTCTACACATACAAATAGAAGCGCCTCAATTCCACGTTCCATAAAGACCATCTTTGGGCAAAGGTAAGTGCCAGAATGAAGGGAGGATTTGCTTTTCTTTTGTTTTCCCTTGTCTGTATTTATGTCTGCGTGTCGAGGTGCCTCGATTTTAGGATTTATTTATTCACGTTATTATCATTACCTTTTGAATTATTGGCCCTTCTAAATATTTCTATCGTCGTTATATTCCACGGTTAATTTAAGTTGATGCGTCCATCTATTTGTCATGGAGTTCGAGTATAAACCCCCCTGTGCTGTGCTTCTACGTGCCTCCATCTCTCTGCCATTGCACCCTGGCCCTCCCTTGTGCGTTATAATCTTTGAGGATCAACGTGTCCGCCTTCTATTAATAAGGAAAACTGCTCGACCATCCGGGCTGGTGGTGTTATCCGCCCGTCAAGACAAATTTGGTCAGGGGGATTAACCTGGACTGCCAGCACAATGACAATACATGTATAGATATAGAGAGAGAGATATGGAGATATGGAGATATGGAGATATGGAGATATGGAGATATGGAGATATGGAGATATGGAGATAGGGAGGATAGGGAGATAGGGAGATAGGGAGATAGGGAGATAGGGAGATAGGGAGATAGGGAGATAGGGAGATAGGGAGATAGGGAGATAGGGAGATAGGGAGATAGGGAGATAGGAGATAGGAGATAGGGAGATAGGGGAGATAGGGAGATAGGGAGATAGGGAGATAGGGAAGATAAGGGAGATAGGGAGATAGGGAGATTAGGGAGATAGGGAGATATAGGGGAAGATAGGGAGATAGGGGAAGATAGGGAAGATAGGGAGATAGGGAGATAGGGGAGATAGGGAAGATAGGGAGATAGGAGAAAATAGGGAGATAGGGAGATGAGGGTAGATAGGGAGATAGGGAGATAGGGAGATATGGAGATATGGAGATATTGGAGATATGGAGATATGGAGATATGGAGATATGGAGATATGGAGATGAGATATGGAGATATGGGATAGGAGATAGTGGAGATAGGGAGATGGGGAGATGGGGAGATGGGGGAGATGGGGAGATGGGGAGATGGGGAGATGGGGAGATGGGGAGATGGGGAGATGGGGAGATGGGGGATGGGGAGATGGGGAGATGTGGGAGATGGGGAGATGGGGAGATGGGGAGATGGGGAGATGGGGAGTGGGGAGATGGGGAGATGGGGAGATGGTGGGAGATGGGGAGATGGGGAGATGGGGAGATAGGGAGTATAGGGAGATAGGGAGATAGGGAGAGTAGGGAGATTAGGGAGATAGGGAGATAGGGAGATAGGGAGATAGGGAGATAGGGAGATAGAGAGAGAGAGGAGAGAAGAGAGAGAGAGAGAGGAGAGAGAGAGATGGAGATGGAGAGAGAGAGATGGATGGAGATGGAGATGGGAGATGGAGATGGAGATGGAGATGGAGATGGAGATGGAGATTTTTTTGGTGTCTGTTTGTTTGTCTGTCATGTTATAACTTGAGAACGGATCAATGGATTTCAATTATTCGATCTATGGTGGATTCAGGGAACTCCCGGGAAGGTTTGTGACAATTCTTTTTTTTTTTTCATGATGTACACATCACTATTTATATTATAAAAGGAGCCGTGTCTGTTTGTCTTGTTGTCGTGTTTAACTTGAGAACGGATTAGCAATTTAAATAAATTGAACTACGGCGATTTCAGGGAACTGTCGGGAGGTTTGTGATTAAATATGTGTATATATATATATATATATATATATATATATATATATCATATATACAGTATATATATGTATATATACATATATAAAAAAAAATTAAACACATGGCGAAACTGCAAACACCACTTGCGATGCTGGTTATGCCTGCACTCGGATTCCTTTTTCTTCTTCCCTATTGATTCCACATCACAGCAAAGATGGGTATTTCCATCAGCGAAGTGACGGGTCTTATATTCTAATATAATATATATATATATATATATTATATATATATATATATATATATATATATATATATATATATATATATATATATATATACACAACATACACATATACACACACACCATACACATACACACATACACTACACCACACACACACACACACACACAACACACACACACAACACACAACACATAAAGTGGTGCTTTGTAAACAACATCGTCTTTGCATAAATATGAAGCTGAGATGGCTGTGAATCGTGAATCATCATTAATCTGGTGAGACAGGTGTGATTATCAAATAATCCTCTCCGTGTGCTGAGTTTGGTTACATTTAATGCCATATTTTAAAATTTGCAGGCTCGTCGTAACTTGTGCAGACTTATACAGAAGAGTAAAATAAGTGTTGAGTTTTTTTCTCACCAGATAATGGCGACATCAATACTTTTGGGTAATAAATTCTTGAATTTCTAACCTTCGATGGCGCAGTGATATTTATTGCAGGAAGAGTGCAATTGCTGGCCAGCTTCGTTCTGAATGTTTGCTTCGGTTGTAACTGTTCTGGCCTGTGCAGTCCTGTCACATTGATAACCTGGACTTCTGACAACCTACAAAAAGCCTTTAATTAGCAGCTTGACGGAGTACTGCTTTCCCCTTTAGGTTGGTGCCCCAACCTCATGACGTGTGCTTCTTGATGCTGTGGAAAGCAAGGCCCTCAAAATCATTGGGATCTCCATTGACAAAGCTGAGTGTCTCAGGCTGTATAATTCACATCGCTGACTGGTTGGTGGCCTCTCTGTATTTCACCACCTCCTTTTTGGTCTTGCACTCTCTGCCCTCTCTTGGCACTGTCCTTCTCAAGTTGCAGGGCACACACAGTCTGCCAGCAGCCCTCCTCCCAAAATCGTGGCTCATTGCTCACCTCCACTCATTTGTTCCTCTTTTCTCTTGCCTGAAGAACTAACTACCCTCATCTGTTCAGTCCCATTAATTTTCCCTCCAGGGCTTCAGTAAAGCTGTTCTTCACTAGCTCAGGTCATCCCCCATCCATACCCATGATCACTTCTACCCCAAATGACCCTATTCCCAAGCATTCCATTTTTCCAAGTGATTGCGATTTACCCCCCTCTCCCTCACCTCTTTTCATTTGTTAGTTCTTGGTTGGTTTATTCAACTTGTGTGCAGATTGTGCACCCCATGTGTCCTTCTCCCTCTTCCCTTGATCTCACCTCACTCTCACCTTTACTCTGTTGCTGGTGTTTTCCAATTTCCATTTTGTTGCATTCCTAGCTCTTCCAGGTGTCTCGACCATGTACACAAAAAATCCTGATTTTTTTTTTTTGTTCTCGATTTGTACTTAATTATGGCCAAGCATAACCAGTACAAAAATGCTCTTATAATAAAATACATATGATAAACTTCAATCATTTCGCTAAAACGTTGTACCATTCCTTTTGTGCCATAAAGGTGCATATGGCTGCTGAGGCAGTTTCATTGGCAAGAAGTACAGTCGTGGGTTGGTTGGCTCTCCATCACAGGTTACCCCGAATGATTATTACCCCAGTACACTGGTACTCACTTTGCTGAGCTTATAAAGATGGCAGGCTGAGTCAACCCCACCTGGTGTTCATTAAACGGTTCACAAGGGCTCAAACTCAGGTCCCTTGGGTCCCAAGCCAGCCACCTTAATCGCAAAGCCAATAGCAGGCAAAACGTTATAAATGAGAGTAAAAAATTTTTTTAGGGAGGCCTCAAACATGCTGTTGGAGTTGAGGGTTGACCAGTTTGCTTCATCTGTATTTTCATGTGTGCAACTTCATTTTCAGCCCTTTAAGACTTGTATGGAATGGGAGAGCACATTAAATCATGACATAATTAGTAAACAATACAATACATATGTTCAGATAAAGACGTGACCAAGAAACGTGGAATACACATTGAGTCATCTCATCTGTATAATAAGAGTGGGGATGTTGGTGGTGGAGGAGGGGGATGAGAACAGTGGGGGAAAGAACAGATATCACCAGAGTGTTTTATCTACATAATAAGATCCAGTGTGTGTGTGTGTGTGTGTGTGTGTGTCATTTTTGAAAATTCTCCCAAACCACTGGTCGCAACAAAGTTGAAAATGGTACTACATTCATTGTCAGGGACACAGGCAGAGCAAGGTAAAGAAAAAAGAGAGAAGAAAATATTTTGACAAAAACATTTTCATTATTCACAACGACAAATGCCCAGACAAAGCAAGCGGAAATTATCCTTGACATGGCATGGCGACAAGTCACAAGACAATGCTGATTGCCTTCTAGCAAATTATGCCAACACACCCTTACTTTACCTGTTCCTCATTTCATAGAACTTAACAACTTAGAGATAAAATAAAATTGAGCTACAAGCAACGCAACAAAAGAAGTGGGTCTGTGGGCCCACGGGCCTGCTAGTAATGATCGGATTTCTGTTTACCTTCGAGCAACAGAACTATATAGTGCGCTGCACACTGAATTGATCTTGGTGAGGATGTTCTAAGCAACAGACCAGGTTTTAATAATGCCACTTATTAGAGAAAGGCCTTTAAAACGTTCACTGCAGTCACCCAGACATCGAGACATACCAACAATTACGAGGAAATGGCAGTAAAAGACAAAAGCAAAGATGTCAATTGACGATTGAGCTTCCTTTTCAAAACGTGCGTTCTCGGGAAACCCACACAATCATACGACCTTGCTTCCATTCCATCATGTACCCTATTCTGAAATATCTGTGTTGCATTTGATTGGTACACATCACCATGGGATACAGTAAATAGATCACATCGAACTTGATGTAGAGGTCGCAGCTTTCCCGCTAGGATCCGGGTCAAGCACAAGGTCTTGCGGCGATCGATGGGTTCTTTAGACATGGTGAAGTCTGAGATGTTGTCGAAAGGTGGAATGCCGCATGAGGGTTGAAAAGGAAAGATCTGATACGAGGGAATTAATCATCTTTGATGTTTATTTTGGAAAGAACAGCATGAAGACAGTAGGTTTAAGGGATTTTAAAAGAATTTTTATAGGAAAATGCTGAGCTGTTTGGTGGGGGGGCCGATTTCCAAAGTGCAAGTACCTTCACTCTTTCATTTCTCTATTCCACACTTGTTTTTTCCTTCCCTCTCCCCCCCTCTTGTCTCCTGCTGCCGTTGTTATATGTTCTGTGTGTTCGCTCTCATACGAGCCTCGACAATGCAAACAAAAACAAACAAAAAAAGTAATTTTTTTTTAAAGACAGATGTTGAAAACAATAGGTGTTAAAGTGCAGGAGAGATTAAAGGAGAAGTATTATGAGGGGTTAGAAAAAGTACAACGTTTGGGACAGGGGTGGCGAAATACAGTGAACAGCAGGGGGCAAATGTCAGAAAGTATGAGCAGCAAGGGGATTGCCAGTAATAGAAGAAAACGAAATCCAATTTATATGGCTCTTGTAAGTGTCAGGAATACTAAGGAGCATGAATGTTAATTTATCTGCACGAACCTGAAGGAATGACAGCTGCTGCTTCATGACAATTTCGAACTACCGAAGCTAAACTCATTCCGCATTTATTTCATAATTGGAGTTACTTATGCATGGACGTGGTAAGCCTATTATCTTGTGTGTCATGGGCAAATTTGATAATGTACCATAATTATTATAAAGACAAAGTTATAAAAGATACTGAGAGCAAATTTGACTGTAGTGCTAAGAACCGAGTATAGTTACGGGGACTGTGCTTGTGAATAAATGTGCTCGCTCCCCTGGAAATTAGAGATGGGCGTACAGCCATCATTTCAATGATGGACGTGGGAGGTAGACATTGATACCACGAGAAACATCTTTGCGGTAAAAGCCAGAAATTTCCGAGCCTCGGTAGTTTTGTATTAGTGCAAAAAATATGCATGATGATCATACTGTCAACTTCATCAAATGGGGCAGATACATAGCTGGCCAAAAATATTGCAGTGGAGAATAATGAAAGGATTTTCAAACAAAATGGCTCAGGCAATGTGATGGCCAAGATGGAAGAAGTAGTTTCCTTCTGTATCCATATTGTCCACCCAATGCATCCTCTTCTGGCCCCCATTCCTCCCCATACCCATTGCTTGGCCAAGACAGCCTCCATCGGTGGTCTCTTTGCCTTCTACCGCCTTCTTTCTGTTCTTGCACCCTCTGCTCTTTCCGTGCCTTGTCCTACCCAGGTATCTGCATGTCAAACACAGTCCACCATCGAACCCCGTATGCAAAAACTACCTAAATCCAGGATCATTGCTCACCTCCATTCCTTTGTTCCATTTTTTCCCCCCACCTGTGGAACCAAGTTCCACATCCTTCTAAAACCTCATTCTTCCCTCCAGGTCTTCAAGACAGCTGTTTGCCACCATCTCAGATCATCACTAATGCAAAACCATGATCTTTTCTACCCAAGTTAAGTCCCACCCCAATCGCTCCCCCTTCCAGTTTTCCCTTCTGAAAGTTTCCTTCGGAATCCACCTTGTCCACCCTATGCATCCTCTCCAAGTCTGCTTCTACGTTGACCTTCAACTCTGCTGTTGGTGTTTCCCCCCACCTCTTTCAACTGTTCCTTTTGTCCTGTTGTGTCCTGATCCGTTCAGTGTACTAATTCTCGCTCTTCCACGAGTCTCGACTAAGTATACAAAAATAAATAAGTAAATAAAATAAAACCTATTGCTCACAGCGGTGCAGACAAATGTCATTTTTATATTCTTCCCATTCTCAAGGGTCAGGAACAAAATAATTTAGTCTCCAATGGAGGAACGCTAACAATCTGTCATGGCACAATCTTCATCTTTTATTTTTATTTTTCTAAACGAGGCAAACTTACTGCATCTGTCATTGGTGTGACCTTTTTGATCGCAGTGTGTAGTCAACATGCCATATAATATATCTTGCTTCCACGTTTCCTTACTTCGTGGCACTGAATCTGTCTCAGTCATTCACTCTGCTGCTTGACTCATCGCAGTGTTGCAATAGTTAACGGGGTAATGTAAGATCATCGTGCATGAGCAATGGTGAATCGACAATGAAATAACTTTTGGCATTTTGGAGTACAAACTCTTCCATCCAGCAATGATTTAGTCTTGTACTTACTTACGGATGAGGAAGGATACAGCCTTAACAGAAAGACATCAGTAGATGATGGAAAAAGAAAACAATATTGGGTTTCTGAGATTATAACCGGAGGGAAGGGAGCGGTCACAGCAATCTGAAGGTCCACAAACATTGGAGGAAATCATTAAGGTATCATACACAAAAGTGAAGCAAAACTGAGTGGTCGAAGCAACACATTACAATCATCGGTAATGAATGGCACGCATACACTGTTACACAAAGCAAGAGTGTTACCCATAGTTAAGGCTGTGAGGCAAAGGGCAGACAAAGAATGGTACAAGGTGAGGTGACAGGTAAACAGATAGATGTTTTCACCATATCAGAAGTGAGTAATGATGACAAATAGTCGCCATCAGGCGATAATTGTCGCCAGCAGGGCATCCAAGTGTCATGTTATGACTTAGAAAACCCATAGGTGCCATTATTATGCTTCAGCCAACAAGACCTTTCAGCCTTTCGAAGACAAATATATGCCATTCGATTAAGCATTAGGTGTCACGGTAGCTCCCGCCATGACACACGGTCACACCTATGGTGGGTGCCGACACTTTGTTGGATATTTGCACATGAAAGTCGTTCACAGAAATGTCCGATAGCTTCATGGTTAGTTCAAAGTGTGCACCTACTCATCATGCTTGCTGCGTGAGTTGACACACAGGGACACGTAGCATAAGATAAAGCATCAATGAAGGCGTGTTGTGAAAAACCCATTATTTTGCCAGGCTGGTATCTCAATTGGCATGTGACCTTACATTGTATCATGTGACTTGTCTATAACAAGGCATAAATAAGGGTACACATGCACAGCACTGTTAATGACAAAATTCAAGTTCCATTGAGTTGCGTCGAAATGTTCTCTTCGCTTACCAATTCCTTGCACGTCAATTGATTGCACCTGTTTCAGTGCCTGCCAAAGCACAAATCATTAAATAAACGAAGCCTGAATGTTGCAAACATTTATGTACCTTTTTTGTTAGGCAGGTGAATAGTCTGGGCGAATCAATTAAACAATTTTTCGAAATAGAACCTGCGTGAGAAACATACTCAAACCTTCGGCATATTACACCACCAATGTCCCTTCATTGAGCAACTGAGCTGGCAGGATGACCTATAGGTGTGCACACTCATCTCTAAGCTGTCCAGCCTGGGTTTGAATCCTGACCCAGCTATAAGCTGTCATCCCGGTGTCTCGTAGGAAGATGCATCAATGTGTGTGCCATCCATTGGATGGACGTTAAAGTGGGGACCTGTCTGCAGGAATTAGTTAGTACACGTCAATGATCTCACGGTGTCCTTCATGAAGAGTGGGTGAGCTATCGCCGGCAACCTGAACAAATTCCAAATTCCTGCCTGAACCTACAGAGGGCATTGCATCAGCGGCACAGCCACACTCTCAACCAATGATGCGACTCTACAGCCCTGTGCTGCACACTGAAGAAAACGAATGAGCTTCTGCATTGAGGGAGATGTGAGGAGAGCTGCTCTCCATTTTAATAGCCGATTGTGGACATTACATCAGATTCCATAGTATCTTTTGAAAACTGTAGGCCATTGTGTGATGCTTCTCGGTCTGAATTCTAAAATTTTTGAATGCCTAATATCTGTAGAAGTCACAGATGAAAGGGACTGCATTAGTCACTTAACATCATCCCAATAATGATGCAACCAACAGAAATAATTACTAATTGAATTATGGTTATATCTATACAGATGTGATAAATATGTTAACATGATCAACGTGAAATAGGTCAGTGTGTCAACTGAAATTCACGGATCCAAAAGTTTTTTTTTGTTATTTTGCATAGTTATGATTGTTGGAAAGTGAAGGTGGCTCAGAGGGTTGGTCGTTGGAAAATGTGGTGTTCCTGGGTTTTTGTGTGCATGGAACCGCCTTCCAGAGGCTGCTCAATCCAATTCTTCCTTCCAGAGCTTCCGACAGGTGGTGCACCACCATCTCATTTCATCTCTCATCCTTAACCACAATCTTTTTTTTTTATCCACATGAACCCTGCCTAAATACTGCATCGGTTTATTTACAATGAACTTCAATGCAGCAGGCCATTAGGCTCATCAAGCCTGTGAAATCATTGCCAAGCTGTGCTTTTTTTTTGTGTCTGCACTCAATCCTTTTTAAATGCTGAGCCTCAAACAAGGAAGCAGCATGTACCATTAAAAAAAAAAAACTCTGCTATGACTGCAAGGATTTCAACCACTAACCTCCAAGACTCAAAGCAAATGCTTTAACCATTATGCCACCAAGTACTCAACTAAAACCAACCCTCTTATTTGCAGGCTACGATGTTTCCTCCACATACCCCCTTCCTCTCTTCTTGCTATTCGTTCATTCTCTTGCCTACTGGGTCGAACTGTTACCCTGCTGCCCCACTGTTGTTTCATATTCACAAGCACTTTACTCTCCCATGAGCTTCAATCAAATAAATAAATAAATAAATAAAGTATAAAAAAATGAGAATATACTAAAACAATAACATAAAAGTTTTCTAAAAATTGATTCAACTGTTTTTCAATGGTAGCTATGATGTACATAGCAATAAAATGACTGCCTGTCGATTGGCGGGGGATTTAAGACATCATTTTTTAAAGTAGTGCGGATTGGCGAGCCTTTGCAAGCCTTAACACACGTCACTGCACAGGCATATTCATCTTTGACCATGCCTGCTTTCTCTGGGAGTGAGGGAAGGGGGGGGTTGGTGGGGGAGGGTGTGGGTTAGTGGGGTTGATGGTGGATTGGGTGATGTGGGGGGATGGGGTGGATGGTGCTGGGGGGATGGTGGGGGAGATCGGTCAAATATGTTTTGTGTTCTGACTGAACATAACTGTACATCAGAAGTCAGAACCCAACATGAATAAATAAAAAGGAGCCCAGCAAAAATTTAAATTTACTTCAAATTATCAGTCAACACAAAATTGATCAAAAACTGGAATGCAAATTCGAACTGCCAGCCTTACAGAGCAGATTTGCTGCAAATGCATCGCTTCCCTTGGACTTCTGGCTGAGTTTTTTGTCATATATTTTCATTTGCCCATATCTCCATCTCAATCTCAATTAATCAATTCAAAGTAACAACAAAATTAGCACTGATGAATACAGATAAGTCACAATTGTGTTTTTTTTAGGATATATATATATATATATATATATATATATATATATATATATATATATTATACAGCTCTGGATAAAATTAAGAGACCACTGCAAAATTATCAGTTTTTCTGGTTTACTATTTATAGGTATGTGTTTGAGTAAAATGAACATTTCTGTTTTATTCTATAAACTACTGACAACATTTCTCCCAATTCCGAATAAAAATATTGTCATTTGAGCATTTATTTACAGAAAATGACAACTGGTCAAATAACAACAAAGATTCAGTGTTTTCAGACCTCAAATAATACAAACAAAACAAGTTCATCTTCATTTTTAACAACACAATACTAATGTTTTAACTTAGGAAGAGTTCAGAAATCAATATTTTGTGGAATAACCCTGATTTTCAATCACAGCTTTCATGCGTCTTGGCATGCTCGCCACCAGTCTTTCACATTGCTGTGGTGACTTTATGCCACTCCTGGCGCAAAAATTAAGCAGCTCGGCTTTGTTGATGGCTTGTGACCATCCTACTTCCTCTTGATCACATTCCAGAGGTTTTCAATGGGGTTCAGGTCTGGAGATTGGGCTGCCATGACAGGGTCTGATTTGATGGTCTCCATCCACACCTTGATTTACCTGGCTGTGTGGCATGGAGCATCGTCCTGCTGGAAAAACCAATCCTCAGAGTTGGGGAACATTGTCAGAGCAGAAGGAAGCAAGTATTCTTCCAGGACAACCTTGTACGTGGCTTGATTCATGAGTCCTTCACAAAGACAAATCTGCCCGATTCCAGCCTTGCTGAAACACCCCCAGATCATCACCACGATCTCACACAATTCACAGTGGGTGTGAGACACTGTGGCTTGTAGGCCTCTCCAGGTCTCCTTCTAACCATTAGATGACCAGGTGTTGGGCAAAGCTGAAAATTGGACTCATCAGAGAAGATGACCTTACTCCAGTCCTCTACGGTCCAATCCTCATGGTCTTTGCAAACTCAGCCTGGCTCGTCTTTGCTTCTCATTGATGAAGGGCTTTTTCCTCTCTTTTCTCCCCGTTTTTCCTTCTCTTTTCTTCCTTTTCTTTTTTCTTTCTTTCCACTCTCCTTTTTCTTTAATCTTTTCTTCTTCTCTTCCTTTTTTTTTTCCTTCTTCTTTATTTATACCCTCTCTGTCTCCTTTTTCTTTTTTCTTTTTTTCCTCTTCCTTCTCTTTTCTTCCTCCCCTCCTCTCTTCTCTTCTCCCTTCCTTTTTTGTCCTTTCTCTTCTTTCTTCTTCTCTCTTGTTTTTCTCTTCTTCTTTTTCCTTTTTTCTCTCCTCTTCTTTTCTTTTTCCCTTTCTTTCCCCTTTCTTCCCCTTCTTCTTTTTTTTCTCTTTTTTTCTTTCTTTCTTTCTCTCTCTTTTTTCCTTTTTTCTTTTTTCTTCTTTCTTTTTTCTCTTCTCTCTCTTTTCCGTCCCTTTCGTTTTTTCTCTTCTCTTCTCTTCTTCTTCTTTGTTCCCTTCCTTTCCCTCTTTTTCCCTTTTTTCTCCTCCCCCTTCTTTTCTCTTTTTTTTTTTTCTTCTCCCTCCCTTTTTCTGTTTCGTTTTGTCTTTTCTTCTTATTCTTTTCTTGTTCTTCCCTCTCTCCTTCCTTCTAGTCTTCTTTTCTTATCCGGTCACTTTGGTCCTTTCTTTCGGTTCTTCTCTCCCTTTTTTTTTTTTTTTTCTTTTTCTTCCTTTTTTTTCCCTTTTCTTTTTTGTCTTCTGTCTCTTTCCTTGTCCCCCTTTTTTCTTTTTTTCCTTCCTTTTCTCTTATTTTTTTTTCTCCTCTCTTTTCCCTTTTCCCCCTTCCTCTTCTCCCCATTTTTCTTTTCTTTTCTTTTCTCCCCTTCCTCTTTCCTCCCTTTCTTTCCCCGTCCCTCTTTTTTCTCTCCTTTTCTTCCTTTTTCTTTTTTCTTTTTTGTTTTTTCTCTTTCTCCCTCGTTCTTTTTCTTTCTATTTTCTTCTCTTTTTCCTTTTTCTCTTTTTTTTTTTTCTTTTCCTTTTTTTTTTTTCTTTTCCCTCTTTTCCTTTTTTTTTTTTTTTTTTCCCCCCTTTTCTTCTTTCTTTTTCTTTTTTTCTTTCCTCCTCTTTTTTTCTCCTTTTCCTCTTTTTTCTTCTTCTTCTTTTCTTTTTTCTTTCTTTCCCTTTTTCCCCTCTTCTTTCCTTTTTTTCTTTCTTTCTTCTTCTCTCTTCCCTCCTTTTCTTTCTTCCCTTTCTTTTTTTTTTCCCTCTTTTCTTTTTTTCCGCTTTTCCCTTTCTTTTTCTTTCCTTCATGATCCCTCCTTTCCCTTTCTCTTTTTTTTTTTTTCCTTCTCTTTTTTCTTTCTTTTCCTTTTTTCGTTTTTCTTCCCTTCTCTTTTTTCTCTTTTTCTCTTTTTCTTCTTTTTTTTTTCTTTGTCCTCTCCCTTCTCCTTTCTTCTTTCTTTTCTTTTTTTTTCCTTTTTCTTTCTCCTCCCCTCTTCTTTTTCCCTTCCTTTTATCTTCCTTCTGTTTTTTTTTTTTTCCTTTTTTTTTTCCCTTCCCCTCTCTCCCCTCTCTATGCTCCTTTCTCTTCTATCCCCTTTTGTTTTGTATCTCTTCCTTGTTTTTTTTTTTCTTTCCTTTTTTTTTCTTTTTTTCCTTTCCTCTTTTTTTCTTCTTTTTCCTCCCTCCCTCTTTTCTTCTTTTCTTGTCTCTTTTTTCCTTCCCTTTCTCCTCCTGCTCTTTTCTTCTTTCTTTCCTTCTTCTTTTTTCTCCTCTCTGTTCTTTCCTTCGTCCTTCCTCCCTGCTCCGTTTTTTCTCTCCCTTTCCTTCTCTCTTTTCTTTCTCTCTTTTTCTCCCCTCTTTTGTCCTTCCGCCTTTATTTTTCTTCTTCACCTTCCTTCTTCTTTTCTTCTCCTCCTTTTCTTTTTTTCCTTTTCTCCTTCTTTTTCCTTCTTTTCCTTTCTTTCTCCCTTTCCCCTTCATTCTTTTTCCCTCCTTTTTGTCCTCTTTTCCTCTCTTTTTTTCCTTCTTCGTTTTCCTTTCTTTTCTCTTCTCCTTCTTCGTCTTCTTCCTTTTTTTTCCTTTTCCTCCTCTTTGTCCCCTTTTCTCTTCTTTTCCTTTTTTCTTTTCCCCTTCCCTTTCTTTTTTTCTTTCCCTTCTTTCTTCCTCCCCTTCTTTCTTTCCCTCTTTCTCTTTCTTTCCTTTTTTTCTTCCTTTTTTCTTTTTTTTCCTTCTCCTTTTGTTCTTTTTCTTTCTCTTTCTCTCTTTTTCTCTTCTGTCTTCTTTCTTTCTTCTTTTTTTCTCCCTTTTTTCTTTTGTTTCCCCTTTTATTCCTTTGTTTTTTCTTTTCCCTTTCTCTTTTCTCCTCTTTTTTCTTTTTTTTCTTTTTCTCTTCTTTCCTTCTTTTTTTTTTCTTTTACTTCTTTCCTTTTCCTTCTTTTTTTTCTTTTTCCCTCTTTGTTCCTTCCTTCTTTTCCATTTCCTTTTCTTCCTCTCCCTCCCTTCCTTTCCTTTCTTTCTCCCTCTTTTTCTTTTCCTTTCCCCCCCTTCTTCCTCCTCCTTTTTCTCTTTTTCTCTTTTCTTTTTTTCCCTTCCTTTCTTTCCTTTCTTCCCGTTTCTTTTTCGTTTTTTCCTTTTCTCCCTTTTTTTTTTTCTTTTTTGCTCCCTTGTTTTTTCTTCTTTTTCCTCCCTCCTCTCTTCTTCTTCTTCTTTTTTCTTTTCCTTTCTTCTTTTCTTTTTTCTTCTTTTTTTTTCTTTTTTTTCTCTTTTTTCTCTTCCTCTTTCCTTCGTTCTTCTTTTTTTTCCTTTTCTTTTTTTTTCCCTTTTTTCCTTCTCCTTCCCCTCTTTTCTTTTCTTTTGTATTCTTCTCTTTTTTTTTCTTTTTTCTCTCTTTCTCCCTTTTCCTTTTCTTCCTCTTTTTTTCTTTTTTTTCTTCCTTCTTGTTCTTTTTCTTTCTTTTTCTTCTCCTCCTTTTTTTTTCCTCCTTCCTCTTTTCTTTTTTCCCTCTTTTTTTTTCTTCTTTTCCTTTCTTTTTCTTTCTTTCCTCTTCCTTTTTCTTTTCTTTCTTTTCCTTCTTTTTCTCCCCTCTTTCTTTCCTTTTCTTTTCTTTTCTCTTTTTCTTTCCTTTTCCCCCCTTGCCCCTCTTTCCCTTTTTCTTTTTTTCTTTCTTTTTTTCTTTTTTTTTCTCCTCTTTTCTTACGTCTTTGTCTTCTTCCCTCTTCCTTCTCTTTCTCCTTTTTTTTCTCCTCCTTTCCTTTTCTCCTCTTTTTCTTCCTCTTTTCTTTTCTCCCCCCTTTTTTTCTTCCTTTTTTCATCCCTTCTTTCCTCTTCCTTTCTTTCTCTTCTCCTTTTTTTTCTTCTTCTTTCCCCTTTTTTCTTTCTGTTCTTTCTTCTTTTCCCTTCTTTCCCCTCTCTTTTCCTCTTTCCTCTTTTTTCTTCCTCTTCCCCTTTCCTTCCCTTTTTTATTTTCTTCTCTTTTCTTCCTTCGTTTTTTCTAGCTTTGCATGACTTCAGCCCTGCCCCTAGGAGCCTGTTTCGAACCGTCCTCGCCTGCACTTCACCCCAGCTGCCGTTTGCCATTCTTTTTGTGGGTCACTTGATGTCATCCTACGGTTGTTGAGTGACATTCGATGAGTTGGTGGTCATCCCGGTCAGTGGAAAGTCGTTTCGCCCTCTGCCTGTCTGTAGCTTTGTTGTCCCCAATGTCTGCTGCTTGACCTTGTTCTTATGAACGCCGTCTTTGAAATTTTAAGGATGGAAGCAACGTGACGCTCACTGTATCCCTCTCCAGTAAAGCCAGAATTGAACCTTCTTTTCCTCACTCAAAACGTTTCTTTTCAACTCTTTTGGCATGGTCAATAGTTATTTTTTGATT
The DNA here is from genome assembly GCA_035128595.1 of Eptatretus atami. Lineage (NCBI taxonomy): Eukaryota > Metazoa > Chordata > Myxini > Myxiniformes > Myxinidae > Eptatretus > Eptatretus atami. The sequence continues at coordinate 167,232,755 of CM068954.1, read as the reverse complement.
TCAATTACTTTTGAGGTGCTGCTAGCACTGTTTTTGCCATCCAGCTGGTCCTATTGCAAGAGGATAGTGATGACCACAGCAGTGGTTTTTATACTTTTCGTTGTTAAATAAGATTCGGTTCAGGTGATCACCTAATCAGTACCTCATTAAGTAGAATGAGTTGTCCTGTGTTGGAATTCAACAGACACTGGAATGGAAGTGGCTGCTATACATGTAGAGATGCTGATTTAATTTTTTTGGGAGTGGTCTCTTATTTTTTTCTAGAGCTGTATATATATATATATGTCAGAATCACATCTTGACTCATGGTGAGCATCACCGCGGATTATGTTATGTCACACAGTAAAACCGCATAATCTGCAAAGAGAAATCATCCGTCTGCCACCCAGACGATTGTTCCGACTAATGCAAACCATTCAACCAGAAAGCACATGATGTGATCGGCGGGTATATTGAAACATGTGGAGTGTGACGAGCACTCCCCCAATCCCCATTGGAGATGGTCCTATGGGGATCGGGGGAGTGCTCGTCACACTCCACATGTTTCAATCCCCCGATCCCCATTGGACGTTGTGCTCATCACACTCCATATGTTTCGATATACCCGCTGATCACATCACATGCTTTCTGGTTGAATGGTTTGCATTAGTCGGAACAATCGTCTGGGTGGCAGATGGACAGTTGCTCTGTGTGGATTATGTGGTTTTACCATGTGAGACATATTACACGGCGATACTCACCACAACAATCTGGAGGTGTGTCTGATGTATAAACTATGAATGTGGCCAACATTGGTTAGATATTTATCAATATGCCATCATGATGAGGGCAAACAGCCCGAAATCCAGATAGGTGACTGTTTGATATTTTCCTGATGTTGTCCATGTAATATTTGTCTGTTTGGCAGCATTGCCGGGCCGAGGCCTCTGGGTTGGAAGTGACGCTTTGGTTTAGGACTATGTCCAATGGGGATCGGGGGAATGCTCCTCACACTCCACATGTTTCAATATATGCATACAGCGGGGTCCGACAGTATATAGCTCCACTCTCTCCTTAGCAAAATGTGATAACAGTCGGATCCTGGCATTCGTGCGGGATACATTTGAGAAAAATGCCGCGAATGTCGAATCCGCGAATGTCGGGGCATTGTTTCAATGGGAAAATGGAGGATAGGTTCCTGGCAGGTCGTGATTCATAAGGGAATATCAAAAATCCCGCAAAAATCTGCGAATAAGCAAAGCACAGTGCCGTAAATGTAGAAGCAGTTCACATTTCATGAACCGCGAATATACGTCCGTTAAGTACGTAGTGCACCTTGATTACGACTATTAAGTACATAGAAGTACAGAATATGGTTTATGAAAACTATCACCTACATAGGATACAATCTTTGCTTTCAGCAAAGAAGTTGAACTCTATTTCAAATTCACATTCTATGTTCACCCATAGGTTGGGTAAGCAGCCAGTTATACCATAATAATGGAGGCCCATACTCTTGATAGAGCTCCAGGGAATTCACAAGTCGACAAAATTAAGGCTAGAACCAGTCCTATATGGATCAGGCAAGTGTGCATACCTCGAAGATATACTGCCATCCATTCACAATTATAGCTACCACCACTTCTTCAATGGCGCCAATTATTTACAAGTTATTGTCGGTTCCGATATAGAAACGTCTTTTTTGCAAGTCTTTCACGAACCGACTGGCCAGGCTTGACGTTCGACTGAAGATGGCAGGAATTTGGAAGTTGGCCAGGTTGCCGGTAATTACTCACATATTCTTCGTGAAGGATACCTTTTGATCTCCAAAGTCCACCAACTAATGCCGGCAGATGGGATACCTAGTTTAAAGTCTGTCCGAGGGACGACACAGAGATTGATGCCTCATTCTCCATGGGAAACACCAGAGTGGTAGTTTATAGCTGAGTCGAGATTTTAACCCCAGATAGACAGTTTAAAGGTAAGTGTGCTTACCTCTAGGCTATCCTGCTACATATAGCCTGCAAAGTCATGTACTCCCTGCAAAAGTTATTCAAAATCACTCAACGATTCCAAGAGGCGTTACTACATTTGCTGAAACTCTATGACAGGTGAACAAAGTAAATTATATGTTGGATAAGTCAGACATCGAGGCAGCACAATGATGTGATGATTATATATTTTTTGTTCTCACAAGTGGAGTCATAGATGAGCAGCTTTGAATGTAGAAGTACAGGATGATAACTCCGATACTTGGGCAGTGAATTTCCCTTTAATAGTTAAGAGAGCATATTGTGGCTTTATAATATCCAGCATTATATGTGTAATTTCCCTTCATGGAATTTTTAACAAAAAGTGTTGGATCTTTTTTGTGGAGAGTTAAGGAAAGAAAGCTATGAAGTCAGATTTTAATTATTATGTGGAAGGGTGTACCGATGACTGTCATAATCCTATCTCGTACACTCCTCCCACCCCTCTCTCCACTCCGCTGCACCTTTACACAGTTAAAAAAAAATTATATTCAAGTCTTTCATCAATACTCGAGCAGAATCAAAATTATAAGTAATTTACAGAATAATCCCAAAAGCCATAAAAATTAAAAACAGAACAAATGATAAATGGAAAGAAATTCATTCGGTTCTGCCAGGATGAGATTTCAGCCCAAGCCATTGAGGAATCGGCTGACTGGGCCTGACGGTCGATTGAAGATGATTTTGTCAGGTATTTGGAATTTGTTCAGGGTGCGGAGTCCACCAACTGACCCTTCACGAAAGACACCATGGGATCTTAAATGCCCACCAATTAATGCCAGCAGATGGGACACTCAGCTTAACAACCATCTGATGGACCACTTTGTGATGCAGCAATCCAAGAGTTGATAGGTGGGGAATCAAATGCAGACTGGACAGCTGAAAGGTAAGCACATTTCCTCTGTACCATCCTGTCAGACTCCCCTGGCAATGTGTCGACTGAACAAAAACATATCATGCACCATCCACAAGTAAATAGCATCAATGTTTAAATTTTGATTGCATAGTATTATCCCACTTCTCAAGACTTTTCTCGAAAATGTATCATCGAGGAAATAAAATGTCCTACTGGGTGACAGTTTGAATCATTGAAGCCTTTGGCATGACTCTCACTATGCATGCATTTAGAGAGGGTAAAGAGTAATTTGGTAAGGTTCGAGTCATAAAACATTTCTTGGCACTATTCATTGATGGCAATGTAAAATGCATTTGCTTCTTACAAGAAATATCAAAATGAATCCAGGTACAATGTTCTATATTTGTCCTCTTGGCTGAATGGTGTCATTTCATATTCTACAGGTATGCCTGGTGTTGGCTTAATGGTGAGGGTGGCAGGCTTTGGATCCTAGGGTCCTGAGTTCAAGTCTTGCTTTTCTGTTGAATTAATGCCAGGTGGGGTTGACTCCGCTTGTCATCCTTCCAAGGTCAGCAAAATGAGTACCAGCTTGCTGGGATGATTGAGCCATTTGAGTATCCTGCATTGAAGTGGTGACCTGTCCAGGATTGTGCCCAATAGCCCAGGAGACTGCTTCAGCAGCATTGATGTTCTGTACAGAGTATGATCCCTATGGATGGATGGATGGATGGATGAATATTCTATATTGATGAGACATTCATTCTCAGCTCCTTGGCTTGATATCTTGGCAGGGCTCTCTGAGAGTAGCTTCCAATCAAATTACTGAAGCAGATCATGTCATGTTCCAAAGATCAAGTGAAGCAGAATGGTAGAGCTGGAAAATGGATTGCACAGCTGACCTGAAAACCAAGTATATAAATGTCTTTACAGGTTAAATGCATATTTTTGTTCAACTCCCAGATTTCCTGTAATGACTGGTCTAGGAAATTACATCCTGCAAAAAGAGTAAACATGATAAAGGCTTTCAGTGATTTGGAGGTGTTTATTTTTATAATTTATTTTATTTTTAACCAGTTAGGGGACAACTAGAGATACACTAATAAAACTTTTCATCAAAATGTGCTTTTAGTTCCTGCAAATATCAAAATCATCTTTCGATGATAGTTTACAATCCATTCATCAAATTTCACAATTGTTATATTACAAATCTTTAAATTATAATTGACTAAATTCAAAGGGGTATGTCGATGACTCAGTCAACAGTTGAATCATTGTCCTAGAAATTTACAACACATAAATGTTCCATACTTTGTTCTTCCGAGCTGGTCAAGTAGCAGCATAAAAGTAAACTCAGTCCTTTAGCTTACCTGGGCATGGCCATTCAAATAATTCAAGAATGCCTATGAAAAGGCTGCTTTTTGACCTTTCATTCGAAGGTAGCTTCTTCAAAAAGGGATATTGGGAAGAGGTCTGATACATCTCTATTGTAGTCGAGAAAGGTAGCTAATCACCAATATTTATCAAAATATTTTAACTACAATTTGGGCATTGGCCAAGAATGCTGTAATTTGTCTGATACATCTCTATTGTAGTCGAGAAAGGTAGCTAATCACCAATATTTATCAAAATACTTTAACTACAATTTGGGCATTGGCCAAGAATGCTGTAATTTTTTTATTCAAAAGACCTTTTGATTTCATGATGACCCTTATTTAAATGTGAGTTGAGCCAAACAAACTTGATAACGACAACCAGAAGACAGGCTTCTGCCAATTTCCAAGAAAATATCTCCATTAGTTTCAGAGAAGGCCCTACTGTGGATGAGTAGTTTAAAAAGTAAACAAAGACAGGTGGGATTGACCCCAAACCATGAAGTGACCTTCCCAGGAACATAGTTCCAGGTTTGCTAAAATAAAATAAAAAGAATTTCAGATTGAAATTACTCAGCATTCTGGATGGAATAAACAAATATATGTCCCAAACTGTAAGAATTATAATAATTATTGAATATCTTTTTTTTTTATTAAGAAAGGAAAAGGCCCCTGAAGGATCCGATTCACATTTAAAACGAGAAAGAGCAATCAGAGATTGCAGACCCTCGCCAGAACTTGTTTTGTGTGGTGTATCTTTTGTGGCATTTGTGTACTGGTATGTTATGTAATTAATATGAGACATAATTAGAACTGCCACTTTATAACTGCTGACAGTGATGACCGGATACCAAAACATCCCACTTTGATGCAACCCTGCTTTGATTGGACGCCTGACCCTCACCAATGATGTTTATTATTTTTATTCAATTGAATTTAGAATGGGATTAAAACAAATGAAATTCAAATCAAACGGAAGACCAAATAGGTACAGTCGGTCCTGCATTGGAGTCATCAGAAGGAATCTGAACAAGCAAAAAGCAAAGATGAGGTCATCAGGAGGAACCTGTATAGGATTCGCATTTCAGCTGCTACTCCTCTTCACTCAAACCCATCTCGGCACAGCCAAGTGAGCCTTATTAACAACAACAAAAAAAAAAAACAAAAATAACCAGGTCTAAAAATTTAATAATTCTGACTGCTAGACCATGTGTCCGATCAAATTGAAATTTAAAACATGAATTTAACATCACTACTAGATCATAATTGTGAAGTCTCATGTCGAGTGATCAAGCGGTTCCAGAGAGAACATTATTTAATATTTTTCTTCAATCCAATATGGCTGCCAAACCATGTGCCCTACAAATTATTCCTTAATAAACTTCTCCACCCAAGGCTTGAGGAACATTTGTGCGAAGTTTCCCCTCGATCTGGCCAGCCATTCTGGAGAAGATTTTAGTGGGTTTTAGGGTAAATCCAATATGGCTGCCAAACCTTGTGACCTATGACATCATATGTGTGAACCTTTTGTTCATCAGTTAGGGCAGTCATACGTGTAAAGTTTCACATGGATCTGTTCAGCCACTTCAGAGAAGATTTTGAAGGTTTTTTTTTTGGGGGGGGGGGGTTAAACAATATGACTACCGAATAACCGTGACATCATCAAATTTTTTTCTGTGAACCTTTTTTTCCCTAGATGACCTTAAAAAAATTCATACTGATCAGATGTAGTGTTCTACATATGCAATTATGACGTCATAACGAAGGCACCGATACGTCATTAAAAAAAAATCACCCTTATTCCCCATGAGGAGTACTTGCCGTTTACAAGTATATATATATAATATTTCCTATAGAGTGGTGGTTCTAGAGCTACACAGAGGTCCAAAATTTTTCAAGTTTTTCCAACATGGCTGCATCGCCGCATGACCGATGACGTAATAATTATCATTCAAACATTCTACATGAGTAGTCCCACCTATGGTGAAAATTTTGACTCAATCTGACAAGCCGTTGCAGAGACAAACACGAAAGTTCTGTGCAGACAAAGAAACAAAGAAACACACAAACAAACAAATGGACCCAAATGCAATACCCTCTCCTTTGGCGAGGGTAAAAAGAGAGAACAAAAAAGGACAAACCACTAAAAGCAGTGATTGGATTACAATCATTGTTATTGTATCAACAACAAAACCAAATGTAAAAGTAAAATTATAGCGATAAAAACATCATCGGAAAAATAAGAAGCGTAATACGAATAAATGCGAGGATAGAGATAAAAGGCAGGATAGGAGCTCGAGTATATCGATCCGATTGAAAAGACAAATTTACCGTGGAAATCAAAGGCTCAAGTGGTACGCTGAAAAAGTCCACGATTCTAGAAACAATGACCTGTTGAGATAGAAATCATTTCCCTCATGTGGAAAGAACAGTCCAGGAAGCTGCCAACTGATGATAGGAATGATGCCCATGGAAGAGGAAGATACGTTTAATGGAGGTGGAGAGACGAGTGCTCAAAGGTACAGGAATGGGGAATTAAAAGTTCAGCAAAGTTCAATGTACGACATTAAAAAACAGAAATAGTACTGACAAAATTACAACACTGAAAACGAGAAGACAATGATGTGAATTTGAAATAAATCATAGCACACAATTACCTGAAAATGGCTCACAGGAAAGACTAACGGTAATATGCACGAGCCCACTAACTGTCGAGCCTGGCTTTGAATGCCGACCCAGCTGTAAACTGTTACCCTGGTGTTTCACAGGCGAGGTATCAATGCGTGCACATCCAGTGGAGGGATGCTAAGCTGGAGGACCCGTCTGCCTACAATGGTTATTGGTGGATGTAAAAAAAATCCCACAGTGTCTTTTGGGAATAGAAAGCAAGTTATCGCTGGCACATAGGTCAAACTTCAAACTCAGTGCCATGTTCAGTTAAACAGCAGGCATTGCTTGATGGATTGTGTAAGAGTTCGGCTAAAAACATTCCCTGGCTGGCCCCACAAGATCATGGGAATAATTGAAGCCATCAAATAGGTAGTAGTAGTAGTAGTAGTAGTAGTAGTAATAGTAGTAGCAGTAGCAGTAGTAGTCGTGATGGTAGTAGCAATGATACAATCTCCTATGACAAGCCAACTCAAGAACAGGAATAAAATTGGAAGCCAACGGTGTTTGAGGTACACCATGGGTGAAATTCAATAATGTGAGAAAAAGAAAGCTGTCGGAATAGTTGTCAACAAAGAAACAGTCACCACATAGAGGCAAAACAAACATATATATATAATATATATATATATATATATATATATATATATTAAATAAAATATATTACAAATATATATTTGTATATATAAACATACATACATACATAATAGCATACATACTATATATAGTCGATACTAGTGAGGTATCCTTGCATATGCATGGGTGAGAACGCAAAATCTTTAAAAAAATAGTTTTGAGAAATCTTATGAAACCTCCACAACATCATGAACCCGCTGGACCCCATTAGGTTCACAGAAAGTTTGGCGGGCAAGCCCCAAAACTGAGGGAGTATTCGGGGACGGACAGACAGTCCTGCTTTATTATTCATAAACATCATTTTAATTTTAATTTATAAAACTTTTTTTAAAAACAATTTATAAAAAATTTAATATTTAATTGTATTCTTTTTTAAAAATAAATTTATTAATTAATATTAATATTATATTAATAACTTATATATTTAAAATTATTATTACATATTTTATATTAAAATATTAAAAATTTAACTTTTTAAAATTTTTTAACATAAATCATATTATATTTATATATTTAATTAATATTAAAATTATTATAATATATTAATTATTTAATATTTTATAATTATTTAAATCAATAATTATCAATTAAACAAATTTTTTAATTAATTTTATAAAATTTAAAAAAATTTTGATAAAAAAACATATTAATATTATTAATGATTAATAATAATTTTTAAAAAATTTTAATTATATATAAATTTAAAAAAATATTATTTATTTCAAAAAAATATATAATATTAAAAATATTTTATAATAAAAAATAAATTAATTTATTTATATTATATTTAATTTTAAATTATAATATTTAATAATAATTATATTTTTTTTAATTAAAATTTAATTTAATATTCATATATATTTTTTTTACATATGAGGCCCCGCGAGGAGTGATGTAAGCGACATTTTTTATGATATGATGATGATCGGCTCGGATGATAGGGCAAGGGTTAAAATAGTGCTATTATGGCATTAACTCCAAAATGGCCGATGTGTCCTTTACATCACTCCTCCTCGCGGCGCCTCATATGTTTATTTATATATAAATAAATATATATATATATATATATATATATATATATATATATTATATATAATATATATATATAATATATTTGATATATTTATTTTTATCCATAATTTTTTTGTTTAATTATATTTGTATATTTATACACATATGCTATATATATATATATAGATATAGATGATATTATATATATATAAATTATGATATTTTAATTTATATTTATACATATATGGATGCAAACAAACACGACATAATAGTGACAGAAGCTTTTTGTTCTGCACTCTTCAGGGTAAAAATCACAGCAAGTGAAGGAGGAAGTGAAGGCGCGTGTGCTTTATACGCAGGTCTCAATAAGGTAGACGCTGCATTGTTCAACCGTAATGATGTCACGGTTAATCCGAACGCCCATTTGTCGGCTCATCATCTTCCCCTCGAGCTCCCATTGGCTGGAACAGAGTTCCTTGATGATTGACGTTTGCAACCGCATCCTGGAGAAAGGGGGGATGGGTTTCCCCTGAGGTCCATTCA
>CM068954.1:167172226-167219876 GCA_035128595.1 Eptatretus atami | reverse complement strand
AACAACTCAGCGGTATAGTTCGCGGAGCTATTTTTTTTCTTCTTGAAATGATTTTTTTTTAAATTTCAAACATTTAGTATAGACAAATAACGATTTATTTTAAGCATAAAATAAACATCGCCATTTTGATCTAATAATTCCGTGTTCATTAATAAATAAAATTGTATTGAGAAGATTACGCACAATAATTTCTTCGACTTTTCTTTCTCCGGTTTTTTTTTTCACATTGATGTGCAATTCAAGTTTCGTTCAAATCGGCAACGAAAAAAAATTATTAAAAAAATCATTCCCGATTCAGTCAAGTACTCTTCGGGATTATCCATCTAATTACAGCAATCTGTTTGTGTGTGTGTGTGTGTGTGGTGTGTGTGTGTGTGTGTGGTGTGTGTGAGTGTCTGTGACCGCTGTTTCTCGACAACCACTGGTCCGATCTAATTGAAACTTGCCAGGTATATTGCTGGGGACCTAGGATGTGTCCTTTTCAAGGTTTGATATTAATCGGACAAGTGTTTCCCAAGTTATGGCCATTTCTTTACCAAACCAATGACAAGACACGTTGCTGCGGCCATTTATTTACCAAACCAATGACAAGGCACGTTGCTGCTGGGCGTGGCTGCGTAGGCCGGTGCGCGGCCAGCCGACGATGACGTCACGGGCCGTGCTGGTTACGATGGGAAAGGGGGCCTTAATTCCCGTGCCGTAGGAGTGGCAATGGTCAATGGCAGGAATGTCATGGCTAGCAAAGACAGGGAGGTAAACTTTATTTTAATTTAGATATTAATTAACTCTGTGTGTGGAAGTATCACAGCAGTTGTTACTTCAATGCAAGCAATAATCGTGGCATGCATGTGAACATTCCGTATGGCACGCACCACTTCTGATAGTGATGACTTACTGTATTCTAATAATTTCTCGATTTCTTATGCGCATTTATAGATAAACACAATGCCCCAATCCAGACGTCGTTTACGAGAGCGAAGGAATGGCCTGTGTGGTTGTTTGAAAGGTTTTTTTTTTGGTTTGCACGTCAAGCCACGCCACTACGGGCACGCACGCACGGGCATGCGAGAGCGAACGGGCCTGTGTGGTTGTTGTTTCTGGCTCGCGGTTTGAAATTTATTTGTATTTTTGGTTTGCACGTACGGCCACGCACATATGGCCACACACGTACAGCCACGCACGTACGGGCACGCGAGAGTGTAGGAACGGCCTGTTGGTTGTTGTTTCTGGCTCACGGTTTGAAAGTTTTATTTTATTTTTGGTTTGCACGTACGGCCACGCACGTACGGCCACAGACGTGTATGGGCACGCACGTACGGGCACGTGAGAGCGAAGGAACGGCCTGTGTGGTTGTTGCTTCTGGCTCGCGGTTTTAAAGTTTTTTTTTTTTTGGTTTGCACGTACAGCCACGCACGCATGGGCACGCACGTATGGCCACGCACTACGGCCACGCACGTACGGGCACGTACTAGTTTGATCAATGCAAACAACCTCAGCGGCATAGTTCGCTGGAGCCATTAAATGATTGTTTTTATCAACCGCTTTCACAACGGGAACCCAACGGGTTCAGCGTCGTCTCGTGCATAAATATTATAATATATATACTAAATATATATAATATAATATATATATATATATATATATATTATATATATTATATTGTTACGGCTGTGGAAATTCGCAGAACACCATAAAGGTCCTTAGTTACTCAGATCGATAAGTCTGTGTTCAGTTAGATTTCCCCACCGTGTTAAATGGGATTTATTCGTGTCACAGGGCTGTGATCTTTGAGATAGCCGTTTTTTCTTTCACTATCGTTATTTTGGACCACCACCACCAACATCGCTCTCAAACAACCGCTTCAGACCCACCGTCCTTCCACCACCACAACCCACGCGCCTCTCATCAAACCACGCCATCCTGATCACCTTCACCACAAACCATCATAACCACACCACCGCGTTTCCACCTCGGCACACGGTTGCTAGAGGCCTGGCCTACGTCGAGGGAAAGCAGGCGGCCCCCGTTCCCCCCCTCCCCGGACAAATGGCGTCTCCACGGTGAATTCCGCCCGGCGTGTGAAGAAGACAACCACAGCGGTGAGGGAGCGCCCCCGATTTGGCGGGAAAACGCTTCGTTCGCGGAAGGTTCCCGCATGCTCTGGAAGATTTCCGCATGTTCTGGAAGGAGGGCGGGGCGAGAGCAGAGGGCGGAGCGTGGGTAATAAAAATGGCGCACGGAGCGTTCTTCTCTCTCTCGGGCGTTGCTGGATCTCTCGGGCGTTGCTGGATGTCTCTCGACGGTGCTGGATCTCTCTCTCTCTCTCTCTCTCTCTCTCTCTCTCTCTCTCTCTCTCTCTCTCTCTCTCTCTCTCTCTCTCTCTCTCGGGTGTTCGTTCTCTCTCTCTCGGTGGTTGCTGGAGTTGTCACGGCCGCTGGACGCCGCGGAAGGACCTAGGCTGCTTCTGCCGGAGCTGGGTGAAGATCGGGGCTCGTGTCCGAGTGGGGAGCTGGGAGCAACCAGTCGGCGGAGGTCCGGGCGTCGCGAAAGAGACGCAGGCGGAAGCGCAGCCCTGCTGTGTCGCGCGAACCTGCGCGTTCGTGTGGAGAGCCGGCGAGAGCTCGCCTGCCACGCGAAGCCCCGAGCGCAACTGCGGCTACGCTAGCTGCCGTGGGACGGAACGTCGTGACTCGCCCCGTCAAGGCACCGTGAGGGTGCAGGTAACCTGCAACGGTCTCGTGGGCCCCTTTCGGTCACCAAGGCCCCACGTTGTAAAGGCCCACGGGCCCAGTCTGACCCCATTGCCTTTGATGGGGTCTTTCCTGCTTTTCTTTGAACGAATGTTGTGGCGCCGTGTCTTGCGAAGTAAAACTGTGTAAGTGACTGTACATTGATAATTGCTTATAGTCGGTTGTAGTGTTTTTACCTTGCTCTGTGTCTTGTCCCCTTCCCCATTGATTGCATGGCTGTATATGTGCATCTGTGTAGTAAATAAATGTGCTTGTGTGAATGTTTACCCCATTCGTCATGTCATTTTCTCCTTATTGAACTGCCATATTGCATCTCGGAATAGTAGTGGGTTTTAAATAACTGTTTAAATAGAATCGGTCCGGCGAGGTCTGGGATAATACCCGCTGGTTATCTCAGAACGGAACGGACCGCTTGAGCGGTTCATGTCCAAGCAGGCCTCCGCCGAGGTACGGTCCCTCGGTAGGTTACCCGCACGGGTACTTAGGTATATCGATATTCGGCGATTGACCCTATTTCGCGCGGGTAGAATACGGACTGGGCCGTGGTGGGATTAAGAACCCACCCGTGACTGGTTTCCGGCATTGTTCCGGAAAGTCACGACTGAATTGTCCGTTCGGTGGGCGAGCGGCCGTTATATAGTTAACGTGGTCACTCGCACGCCGGGCGGGCGTAGATTCGTACAATATATTATACTATAATATAATATATATATATATATATATATATATATATATAATATATACAGTATATATATATAATATATATATATATATATATATATACACAGGGGCTGCAAAAGTAGGTATACAGTAATGAATTAAAGTACAGTCCTTACTCGTATACCTACTTTTGCAGTGCCCTGTATATATATACATATATATATTGTATATATATTTGTATATATATATTGTATATATATATATATATATGTATATATATATATATATGTATATATATATATGCATATGTATATACACTTGAGGGATTGGCCAGGGAAATGTTTTGGCCCAAGTCTTTCACGAACTGGCTGACCTAGCCTGACATTGTCAGGAGAGGTTAGAGCAGGAATTTGGAATTTCTTCACGCTGCTGGCGATTTTTCACATCCTCTTTGACAAGGATACCTTGGAATCTTAAATATCCACTAACTACTGCTCGCACATGGGACGCCCAGTTGCACATCCATCTAACCCATGCTAGTCAGCTCAGAGGCGAGTTTCAAAACGCTAAAGCTACCATATGAAAAGAAAAAAAATGTTAGACAGTGATTTCAAATTTGATGAGGCAACAGATGGACATTGATCTGAAGAAGCCTCAGTCTCAAAACAGAGGTTAGGGCCGTCTTCGTGGACATATCTCGGGCATTCGATAGTCTGGTATCCTGCTTTGCTTAACAATGTCTCTGTCTGCGGCATAGAAGGCTGCCTTCATTCCTTGATTTCTTTCCTGCCGAGCATCACACCTGTCTCCCTTGAATCCTGTGCAATGTAAAGCTCTCAGATTATTGGAATATACTGCATGATGAGGCCAAAGCACAAGTCTAATGCTGTCACATTTCAAGCAGGTCAGTGGTGGTCTGTTTTCTACCATCTATTCTCCAACATTGCTCCCTCTGCACTCTCAGTCCCCCAAACCCTCCCAGGTTCGTCCAGTAACCACATTCTTGTTAACCATTCAAAATCCAGGTTGAATGCACACCTCAACTCTTTCTATTTCTCACCTCTCCAGTCGATGGAAACACTCCCATCGGATGTTCGGTCCGACTGTTCCCTCCAGCACTTCAAGCAAGCAGTGTACACCATCTTTTGTCATCCCCATTCTGACTCATGATATTTATTATCCACATTAACCTTTCGTAACTCAACCATTTTACTTGCTAGATTCAGTTCCCCCCCCCCACCACCCCATCCCCCTCCCCCCACTCCTACCTCTCCTTCTTTCCTGTTCATTATTTCCCTTGATGTTTGTCGCACTGTCAGCTACACCTCGCTCTTCCATGAGCCTCGCTCCTATAAAGAAAAAAAAATCCGATTGATGAAAATGGAAATAGTTCAGACACTACTGTCATAAAAGTGTTCGAGTTCTTCACAATCCTTTGCATATACAAGTTAACCATTGCACTCAGTTTACAGGGAGGAAGAGAATGATCCAAACCATCCAGATTATGTTACATCAGCTGACTCTTACAAGCCACAGGCCCATCACAAGACTTGCGACGACATTAATGGACCGTTGGGAGAGCAAGTACCAAAGACACATCCTTTTAACAATTTGCATTTTTAGGACGTAACTCAATTACATTTTTATTTCCTATCTATTTAGCAGGAGAGGGGGACATACAGAAAATTCGATGCATGTAAGTACTTGTATGCCCAGATGATGAAAGTGTATATGACGGTCATGTAACACTGAAAGATTGTAAACAACTCTGAACAACAATTAAGAAGAATTATGTCAGGATAGATGATTTTTATTTCTAGACACAAAAAGAAAAGACAATAGGGTCCAGGAGCGAATTCCTCCAAAAGAAGAATCCAATCCTTGATGAAGATTGCGATGAAAGGAGTTTCAAAAGAACATTATAGCTTATCGAGGTTTATCCTGTGCAAATCTCAGAGCAAGTTGGAAATGAAATGCCAACTGAAAACCAAGCAATCTAATCATATGAAAGGCACGCTTCTTGAATTGGAGCGATCATGTTTTCAGAGAAATCATAAAGTTGTCCGTGAAGTACTCACTGGGAATGTTCATGAGAAAATTATATACATCTTCCGTACTGAATGCTGGACCACTTTCTGGGCTTGTTCATCAATTCACCAGCAGACAGCTCAAATGGGCACTTTTCCAACTCAACAGGCACTAGCTTGGCAGACAACTGACTCGTGCCTCTCCCAATAACCCGAAATAATATTCAAGAGGCACCTCCACTAAAATTCAAAACTATTCAGAGAAGAATAATGTGAACTGAGAAATTATCACTTGTGAATATCTTGGTTTAACTATTCCAATATGGCAGCCACATTGCTATGAGGAAGTGATGTCATGCCAACTTCAAGGAATGCATCTTCTACAAGCTTGTCAAAAGATTAGAAATCTCTCAGATGACCACCACTGCCATCGTGTAGTAGTGTCAGGACACAGCTTGAATCAATTTTTTTTTTGAGATGATGCTGGGCTATCATGGACAATATGGCATCTTGGCTTCCAGCGACCAAAACCTCGAAACACGACCCAGCAGTCACTACACAATATGTAGAGCCAATCACAACAATGTCTAATAAAATTATTGGAGTTTATGAGGCAGTTCCTGACTCTGTGGATAAGGAAAGTGCGGTGTGTGCAGTTTATCCAAACTTTCAAAAGACTTTGGATAAGGTACCACATTAGAAGACTTTGCATGCATGGTAAGTTTGAGGTGATGAAAAACGGGCTGGGAGGAATAAACAAGGTTTGTAATTTTTTTTATGTTAGACGTGATCACAAATCAGGTGAGACTGCCTGTGGAATCCTGGAGGGTGGTGACGTGGTCTTCGGTGAGTTGAAGCTCATGACGTCACAGCCAATTGACTAGAGTGATACCTTGCATATTGTCTCAAGGTCGCTACAGGTCTATCAGTCTGCATGTCAATCCTTGCAAGTGGAATGGAAGCAAAATATTGTTTTTGAAAATTGATTGTACATTCCATCCAATATGGGTTTTGATGACACTAAATGGGTCTGCAGGTTTTCAGAAACAAAACGGGTCAAATCCGTGAAATGCGGGTCACTTGCCATCTGTGCTTTTGGCTAAGGTGAGGACTATGGAGAGGCTGGTAGATAGCCATCTAGATTGGAAACTGGCTGAGTGATAAGAAGCAGAGAATGGCTGTGAACGAGGGGATATACGGGTGGAGGATGTAGTGGGGTACTACCCCAGGAGTCAGTTCTAGGACTGTGATGATTCATTATCTATATTGATGATATGGACAATGGGGTTAAGAGTCAGCTTTCTAAATGTGCAGATGATGCAAAGCTTGGAGGCAAGGGACACTACATGGCCAAAAGTATGTGGACACCTGCTCGTCCAACATCTCATTCCAAAATCATGCATTAATGTGGAGTTGGTCCCCCCCCCCCCCCTTTGCTGCTATAACAGCCTCCACTCTTCTGGAAGGCTTTCCACGAGATGTTGGAACATTGCTGCAGAGATTTGCTTCCATTCCACAAGAGCATTAATGAAGTCGGGCACTGATGTTGGGCAAAAGGTCTGGCTCGCTGTCGGTGTTCCAATTCATCCAAAGGTGTTCGATGGGGTTCAGGTCAGGGCTCTCTGCAGGCCAGTCAAGTTCTTCCACACTGATCTTGACAAACCATTTCTGTATGGACCTCGCTTTATGCACGGGGGCATTGATATGCTGAAACAGGAAAGGGGATTCCCCAAACTGTTGCCACAAAGTTGAAGCACAGAATCATCCAGAATGCGTTGTATGCTGTAGCATTAAGATTTCCCTTCAGTGAACTAAGGGCCGAGCCAAAACCATGAAAAACAGCCCCAGACCATGATTCCTCCTTCACTACACTTTACTGTTGGCACTATGCATCTCGGGCAGGTAGCGTTCTCCTGGCATCTGCCAAACCCAGATTCGTCCGTCTGACTGCCAGATAGTGAAGCGTGATTCAACACTCCACAAGATGTCCGACCCATGAGGTCTGCATTTACATACTTATGTCTGGTGAAAAAAGGCTCCCACCAAAAAAAAAAAACTAAAAGTATGGTGTGAAGAAGAAAATTAAGAAGAAGAAGCATTGAAACGAAGTGTAAATATTCGTTCTGAATATTTTAAAATACAGAAATGAATTTCTTGAAAATTATTTTAAGCCAGTTTTGTTACAAAGTAAGAAAAATTGCAAGATCTTATCATTATCTCAGTTTTGGTGTGCCTTTAATATGTGGTTACTGCACTTTGTTGGGGGGTTATACCCTGCAAACAGTAAACACATTTTATTTTCTTACCTCCACCACGAAGGTGGATGATGAAGGTTATGTTTTTTACCCCTGTCTGTCTCTCTGTTTTGTTTGTTTGTTTGTTTTGAACAAAATATCTCAAAAAGTTGTGCAGGATATGGGTGAAATTTTGTGGAGAGCTTGGGTGTGTGACACGGACGAAATTATTAGATTTTGGTGAAGATCCGAATCCGGATCCGGATCCGAGAATTTTAAAAGTGAATTTTCACCATTGAGTGATATGGCTAAAACGACACATAACAGGATATTCTCAAAAAGTTAGGGCCGGATTCGGACGAAACTTGTGGATGAGTAGGTTATGACAAGAACAAGCTGATTAAATTTTAGTTCAGGTCCGAATCTAGATCCGTTCTATCAGTGGAATACAAAACGTAAAATAATCAGTCAGCGGAGGTGGCTCTCTCCGACTGCCATTCCAGTTTTCTACCAGCAAATACCACCGTCACTTCGCTGATAGAATATAGAGAAGAGAGGGTGAGCAGGGGAAGCGGGAGAGAGAGGAGGAAGGAGTGAAGGGAGGAGGGAGAGTGTGGAGTGGGAGAAAGGGGAGAGGAGGGAGGGAGAAGAGAGGTTTTTTGGGGGGGAGGTGTATAACAATTGCTATTGCCAGATTATGCAATAAATTTAAAGAATATTGGTTGGGGTGGGGAGCTGGTTAAAGTTTCTTATTTTGAAGAGTATAAACTTCATGGATGCCCCAAGGGTGTAATGTAGGATTTTTGTCAATGGAAGGGTCTAATATCTGAATATACAAGATTTTCAGGGATGATGAATGGGAGATTAGTTTTCTTCAAATACTTCATTATATTCTGTTGATCCGTGTTAATGATATGCTGTCTTTACCACTGCGGAGAACAGCTTCAAATGTTTAAAAGGAAACCGAGCAGAGATACTAAATTGGTGTCATTTAGTCCTCTGACTTGTGTACACAAAACTGTTTTACCCCAAATTTTTGTATCTCAGGATGGACATGTTAAAGTTCATGTCTATATCTTTTCAACGATCAACATACACATACTAGTTGGAAAGATGTAGAATCTGAACACTGTACAGCTTCCATTTAAACATGAAAAAAAAAATCCCGACCTATCTACCCCATTCATTGAGCAGCATTTATCGGAATCCAACATTTTTGGGGGGAGGGGGGCCTTCGTGCCAGCAGCTGTAGATATAGAAAACAAAGTTTAGGTTGTATTTGTCGAGGGAGAAATTATAAATAAAAAGAGTAGTTTTAAACACCATGTATAAATTCAGTGTGACTCATTGTGTTCAGTTTTGGTCACCTCATCTGAGGAGGGACGTAGCTGTGCCACATAGGAGTTCAGGTGTGGCGCTCCTCGATTGATTACCGGTCTCGTTAGATTAAGCTATGGGGTTGATCGGCTGAAGGAGACAAGGCTTTATCATTAGAAATAAGGTAGTTACAAGGAGAAATGTTCGAGATATTTAAGATAATGAAGGGTAGAGACAATAAAAGTGGAGAAGTTTTACAGTCAGGATAGACAGTGATAGGACCTGTGGCCATAGCCTGAAAGTAAAGAAAAGGAGAAGTTAGGACAGTAGTAAGGCAGGGGTCTTTTAGTCTCAGAAAAGTAGTTAATACATGGAATAGTCTCCTTGAAAGGTATGGCAGCAGAAACAGAAGATAGATTTGAATGAGACAGGTATCTAGTAAAAAGTGGGATCCTTGGATAATGGCAGTATGGGCAGGCTTGATAGGCCTAATCGTGAAGTTATTTGTAACTCCTTGTCAGGCTCACTGAGGTTGCTTATACATTATATTACATGCAGACAAGGATACGAGGAGACTTTTACTGTACTTTTGCATTTTATTTATTTGTTTATTATTTATTTATTTTATTCATATGCAGCTGTGGCTGCTTGGCTCCATCATTTTGTGGGATGAACTATGCCCGCTGTTAAGGCCCTGTCACACCTGACTTTTTAGCCAGCGTATAGCAAGGTATCAAAATGTATGTAAAACGCTGGCGTACGCTGAACTATTGATGTTTTTTTTAAGTTTTGGCGATATAAAACGTTGGACGGTATGCATAACGTATTAGTAACGTACACAGAACATTTCAATCACATATAGATAACTTATACCAACGAATGCTGAGCGTGTTGTCGGCGTTCACAACCTATGCCCAACATAGTCTAACTTATGCATAGCGCGCGGCAGCGTATCGCCGACGATCACGTGCGTAGGCTATTCATAGGCTGCGGCTCGACGATGCAAATCATAACCGCACTAGACATCGAAGTGTGAAGCCGCTGTCACACCTTGACGTTTTAGCCAGCGTATGCCGACGTATGAAAAATTTGCCGAACCAAGCTGGCACACGTCGAATACGTTATTGGTAAGTTTTGTATACGTTAAGAGCATGCTGGCATATTCGTAGTACGCTGTAGACATCGTAGTACGCTGGCATACGTCGTCATCGCCAGTACGCGAGAAATTTTCAGCATGTTTAAAATTTCTCGACGTACTCGGCGTATGACACACGTTCCGCATACTGCTGGCATAAGTTGGTAGCACGTTACGCGATCGTTGAACACGTCGACACACTTACTTGTACGTTACTCATAAGTCGAAACACGTCAAGGTAATTGTTTAGCGTCAGTGTTCCAGACTCCCTGGTTTTTTTTTTTCTTCCGTATGACGGTGATGTTGACACTTCGATTTCTAGTTGCGGTTATGATTTAAATCGTTGAGCGGCAGCCTATATAACGTTAATTATTATATTATAACCGCACTAGAAATCGAAGTGTCAACATCACCGTCATACCGAAGAAAAAAAAAAAAAAAAAACCAGGGAGTCTGGAACACTGACACTAAACATTACCTTGACGTGTTTCGACTATGAGTAACTTACAAGTAACATGTGTCGACGTGTGTCAACGATCGCGTAACGTGCCTACAACACGTTTCTCATAGGTTAGAAATAAGTTTCGGGTATGCTAAACATTACCTCGACGTGTTTCGACTTATGAGTAACTTACAAGTAACGTGTGTCGACGTTGTATCAACGATCGCGTAACATGCCTACAACTTATGGCCAAGCGTATGCGAACATGGAGTCATTACGCTGGCATACGTCGAAAAATTTCAAGCATGGAAAATTTGTCTAACACCTCGGCGTACTACGACGTATGCGCAAACAGCGTACAGTATAGACTATGCCAGCGTGCTCTTAACTATACAAACTTACCCATAACGTATTCGACGTGTGCCAGCGTTTTAGCCAAATTTGCATACGTCAGGCATACGCTGGTAAATCGTCAAGGTGTGACAGGGCCTTTATCAGTAAGCTGGTACTCATTTCGCTGACCTCGGAAGGATGACAAGCCAAATCAATCCACCTGGTGTTAATTCAATGGTAAAACAAGGCTTGAACTTAAGACCAAACATCTTAAGCCAACCTTAACCGTTGCACCAACATGAGGCCAACTTTGCATGAATGCAAGGACATTGGGAGACGATTGTAAAAATTAACAGAACTGTATGTGTGAAAGCAAAAAAATATAACACACACAAAAAATACCATTAAATCCCAACCAGACCCGGTGGTGTGATGGTTAAGAGTGTTTCGTAACCCGGCCAGGTCACACCAAAGACTTTAAAAATGGTATGTGCTGCTTCCTTGCTCGTCGTTTATTCATTGGAAAGGTTAATAGCACGGACAATGACAATAGGTTGGCATCCATGGGAGGAGAATGTCCTCCTTAGAAATGCATCGATGAGTGCGGTGAGAAAAAGCGTTGCCATTGCTGTGATGATATTGCTGGTACTCAGAGTACCCCCAGGAAGTAACGGCACTTCCACCAAGCTCAAGTGGCTGTATTTCCTTGTCTAACTGTCCTGTGTTGTATCGCATATGTTCATCTGCATGTCCTGTTGTGTGTTGTGTGTTGTGGTGTGTGTGTGTGTGTGTGTGTGTGTGTGTAGCAACTCCACCAGGAGCCTCAGATCATGTAAAAAATAAAAAATAAAAAACAACAACCCATGTGCTCAGATAGCAACTCCAAATAGACCAATTAACAAACATTTTTAATTGTTTTAGTTTGAGCTTGTCATTACAAAAATGGATTATTATAATCAAATATTTGATCATAATTATGCTGATGCCAAAAATCAAAATGATTCACGCGTGATGTGGGTTTTCCACTGAATCGATTTCATACCGTCACCATTGTACAATCACCATTATTATGGATTTTATCCACAAAAATATAACGGGAGACGAGGTGCCGACTGAATTGTTGAGCGTTAGCTCACCCCTTCGTCAGAACAAACAAACAAACAAATAAATAAATTGCTCTGACGAAGGCATAATGCGAAAAATAAAGTTCTTTTTCACAACATGGGTACACACACCCACTGTCATCAACATTTTATCGATAAAAATCTGACAACACAGAGCGACACTCACCTTTAATGAGATGAATATTGCCATGCATATTACTGTTGCATCTCTGTAAAAGAGCAAATGGAAGAATGGATATCAAGTAAGTCGGTATCTGGCCCTACCAGCTTAGTGAAAGTATCCTCATAATCATGCTATTACCGGTACAAAAAGAAGCAAATGGCAGAGTGCGGCAGCACTTCCGCTTGAGTTTGCACACGGTTATGCTGAGACGGTTGGA
Organism: Eptatretus atami; assembly: GCA_035128595.1. Taxonomy (NCBI): domain Eukaryota; kingdom Metazoa; phylum Chordata; class Myxini; order Myxiniformes; family Myxinidae; genus Eptatretus; species Eptatretus atami. The sequence goes on along the minus strand of CM068954.1, from coordinate 167,207,474 downwards.
ACGACGACGTCGCTCAGAATGTGCCATTCTTTCAATGCAAAAGATTCCGCGCCTGCCTTTGGGCGACCACGATTAGCCGGGAGAAAGCTGTCGTAAGTGGGTAGAGTATCCACGCCCGATGTAATTCAAGGTCAACTTCAATACCGCAAAAGTTTGGCCCTATTGGACAACCAGCAACAACATCAATGTGTTCAATTCAAATTCAAATGATATGCCAGTTTATAATTCCAGGTAGCGGTTCGAAATGTTGGCATCACCATTTGCAAAATGGAAGTGGAAAGACCACAATGCAAAATTTTCCCTCCTTACGCATATAGATGTGCAACTACTTGTATCGCACTTTCATAATTGTAATCATGATGAATTAAGGCATTGCAGGAAAGCTTCAGCAGGGACACAACAGCAATTTACGCTCGGTTGAATATACTTTGAAACAGCATTGCCTAGATCATGATAAGCATCAGTGCTTGATGTCGTAAGCATTGTGCGGTATGGTGAAGGAAGAACAAGGATTGATAACAAGTAAACTGAACGTGCGGACAAAGGGTAGCATTATAGAATTTTCCTCTTGATTTGTAAAATGACACGGATTGCAGGGAGAATGTTAAGCAAAACCATTTTGGAACAAACAGCCTGTTGTGAAAAGCATCCTTATACGAGTTGACACTTTCAAAGACCTTTGCTTTTTTTATATTGGCAAAGCATATACAAAACACCATTCGGTATCTTTGTTTCAACATGTAAGGAAATGCCTTTTTTGTTTTATTTTCTGTTTATTTTTTCAGTGGAATGCCATTAAAATGAGGTTCACGGGGAGCGTGCTTGTATCCTGCAGCTTATGCGTTGCGGTTTTTGATTTCCATTGAAGACTGATCTTACTGGAAACCTTTATTAAAAGTGGAATTCTTGCAAGGATGCAGCATGTTGGGCACATCTCCTTTTGAATAGAGGACTTTACTATCCCAAGGTATCTTTTTATTTTTTTAATTAAAAAAAATGTGCCTTTGAATATAAAACACGAGGTATGATTACCGTATTGCAAGGTGGCAAGATTCCCCTGCCAGGAGAATGTTGGCCCACACTCGTCCATAACGTCCCACTGTCATGGTTATATGTTCAGTATCTGAATACTCTGCCAGAGAGTATTCCTCGACTGACTACAGCAGGAAATTTGAAATGATTAAAAAAAAAATGCTCAGTCCTTGTATACTGAACAAAAGGATGAGGGAGGATGTCTATATACAGAGGTGAGAAGGTGTGGATGATGTGAGTGAACGTTACCCCCACCTTTAATGCCAGGAAGCCACATGACTCTCTTCCAAGAGTATGATGAAATGTAAATTAGAGATTGCCATATTGGCATGTCCATAATGCAGCCACTATTTCTGACTGCCAAGTGCTAGAGTTACCAGTTTTTTTCTGTGATACTGCATGTCTAAAGATTTAAACACTTACAATAAACTATAGAGATCTGGTAACGTCGTAACAAATGTAGAGCTGTGCCATAGTCAATCAATTTCTTGTCCAAAATACTGGCAAACTTTGTAAACAGATATAAAAATTGCCATTTGTTGTAATGGAAGTGTTATGAGTGAGCAGGCATGACAAACATTTTCGCAAACAAGTGTGTGTGTGCAGAGCTATCCACCATGAGAAGGAAGGTGATGTTTCTGGCACGAACATTTATTCAGAGAAGAGTCAGCAAAGATATACGGTAATATATGTTTGTGCCTCCAGCCCTCCAGCAAAATTGACATCTTCTCTGGAAAACCTTAAAGCCTATTTGGTGGTTGTGATGATGTGCCAATTCCACAAGCAAGGAAATATCGACAAAAGAGCAGACAAAGGCCCATCATGCTGTGCCACAGCCACATTCTACCAAAACCAACCCAATCACCCAATCCACATTTACACTCATTTTTACGAACAACAACAACCTATCTGCACCCCAAACAAACCCAAACCAAACCGGGCAACCAATGGGAAGGGGAAAAGCAAACAACAGGAGAGCTGCACGGGTGAAGAGGTAACCACCACATGGCATCAAGACACAACAAATGGAATATGTTGTAAAGTTTTGTTATTATTATTATTATTATATTTTATAATGGGCAGAGGGTTGCATTAATACCATTCATTGTGTTTGTTGTTGTTACAGGCATGATGACCCTGATTACATCCTATCACCCAGACAATCAAAGCTCAGAATACCGAGACAGCACAACTTGCTGTTCACACACAGATCAACCAATCAATTTCTGGCCAACCTTAAAATTCTTACTAGTCCCTGTATGCATTGCTTCTGGATATCCATCCAATTTCATTTGAAACCTTTTAACCCACTACCTTTTGAAAGCTAGCTACAGACTGGCATCTTCTATTGCTCCAAGTCATTCCATTCCTTTGGAAAAATCACAATCACTCACTGCCTTCAAGTCCTTTATTCCATAGTTAAATGGAATACTGATATCCCATACGGTCTGGAGCCTCAGATCGCCATCACTCCTGTATTCTGTGGAATCTAAAGCTATTCAACATTGGAATCTCAACAATGAGGCCAAAGCACCAGCTCTATGTTCTCACATTGCAGACAGATATGTAGCCTCTCTGCATTTTCTTTCACTGCCTTTCGTCCGGTATAGCTCCCTCTGTTCTTAGCCTTCCGACCATCCACTGCTCCTCTCGAACCCACCTGTTCTTCATTAACTTTCTCCTGGTTACTCCCCAAAAATCCAGGCTTACTGTTAACCTCCTCTTTTGTTTCTCTTTTCTGCAGTTGGTGGAACCCTGTTCAATTGTACCCTTTAGTCCAGGGCTTTAAGTAATTCAGTGCACCACCATCTTTTGTCATCCACATCCATACCAGAAGTTTGGGTTTTCTTGAAGAACCCTTAGAGGCAAAAAAGGACATACTTATCCATATTAATTGTTTAAATTATTACATAACCTGATCACCAATGTACAAGAGTGGTTAAAACATAACCTCCACTTGTTGTTAAAGATATACAAGAATATTATGCAAGAGAGTCATCTGCCCATCAACCTGTGCTGTGCCACATTAATTCAAAATAAAAAAAATATGTACGTATGTAATTTTAAACTACAAAATAATATATTTTATGGGGTGGGACATGTGTCGAGTGAGATTTGACCAAACAGAAAGCACATTCACCTTTTGATGAGACCCTCTCACAGACAAAATAATCCTGACAGTCATCCAATCGCCCATCAATAAATACTTCAGCTACATACAAGTCCTATCAGTATATCATACCTCTCCGTCCCTTATGCTTCTAGTGTTAAGTATCTATCCAAGTCAAATTTAAAAACTATGAACAAAAAAATATGACATGTTACTGAAATTTGCAGAGCGGTCGTGGCAACATAGCATCGCTCCGAGTCTGGAGGTCAGCGGGTCAAACGCCAGCGAGTCATACCAAAGACTTTAAAATGGTACGTGCTGCTTCCTTGCTTGACACTCAGGATTTAAACGAATAGAGTACGGACAAACAATGCTCGGAAGGATCGAGCATAGCCAAACCCATGCAATGGCAAACTACCCAGTATAATCTTTGCCAAGAAACGGCTTTCGCAGCACCAACACTCTGTAAAGTAGTGGTAGATCAAAATATATTTTTTAAAAAAGTGGCAACATCTGGCAACCTCGGTGTGAATGTTGACAGCTGCACAAAGCATTCTGGTAGTTTCCAACATGGTGATAAACCGTGTTCGTGTATAAGGGTGCCGTGTAAGTGTTTTGTATGAAACTAGTAAAACCAGCTAAAATTTACAGATCAGCTGCACAGTTTGGTAAAACGCATCTTATAATGCAAGTGAGTGTTTGAATGGTGAATGTTGAAAAGTGAATGTACGATATCTGATGCACCTAATATTCACAACAACAACAACTAGATAATATAAAGACCGCTCTCACTATACTCAGAAGTACAGCTAACATTGAAATTTTCAAATAATCTCTCTCTGTGCGAACCTGCGCGTTCGTGTGGGGAGAGCCGGCGAGAGCTCGCCTGCCACGCGGAAGCCCCGAGCGCAACTGCGGCTACGCTAGCTGCCGTGGGGACGGAACGTCGTGACTCGCCCCGTCAAGGCACCGTGAGGGTGCAGGTAACCTGCAACGGTCTCGTGGGCCCCTTTCGGTCACCAAGGCCCCACGTTGTAAAGGCCCACGGGCCCAGTCTGACCCCATTGCCTTTGATGGGGTCTTTCCTGCTTTTCTTTGAACGAATGTTTGTGGCGCCGTGTCTTGCGAAGTAAAACTGTGTAAGTGACTGTACATTGATAATTGCTTATAGTCGGTTGTAGTGTTTTTACCTTGCTCGTGTCTTGTCCCCTTCCCCATTGATTGCATGGCTGTATATGTGCATCTGTGTAGTAAATAAATGTGCTTGTGTGAATGTTACCCCATTCGTCATGTCATTTTCTCCTTATGAACTGCCATATTGCACTACGGAATAGTAGTGGGTTTTTAAATAACTGTTAAATAGAATCGGTCCGGCGAGGTCTGGGGATAATACCCGCTTGGTTATCTCAGAACGGAACGGACCGCTTGAGCGGTTCATGTCCAAGCAGGCCTCCGCCGAGGTACGGTCCCTCGGTAGGTTACCCGCACGGGTACTTAGGTATATCGATATTCGGCGATTGACCCTATTTCGCGCGGGTAGAATACGGACTGGGCCGTGGTGGGATTAAGAACCCACCCGTGACTGGTTTCCGGCATTGTTCCGGAAAGTCACGACTGAATTGTCCGTTCGGTGGCGAGCGGCCGTTATTAGTTAACGTGGTCACTCGCACGCCGGGCGGGCGTAGATTCAACATAATATATATATATATATATATATATATATATATATATATATATATATATATATAATATATATATACACAGGGGGCTGCAAAAGTAGGTATACAGTAATGAATTAAAGTACAGTCCTTACTGTATACCTACTTTTGCAGTGCCCTGTTATATATACATATATATATATATATATATGTATATATATATATGCATATGTATATACACTTTGAGGGATTGGCCAGGGAAATGTTTTGGCCCAAGTCTTTCACGAACTGGCTGACCTAGCCTGACATTGTCAGGAGAGGTTAGAGCAGGAATTTGGAATTTCTTCACGCTGCTGGCGATTTTTCACATCCTCTTTGACAAGGATACCTTGGAATCTTAAATATCCACTAACTACTGCTCGCACATGGGACGCCCAGTTGCACATCCATCTAACCCATGCTAGTCAGCTCAGAGGCGAGTTTCAAAACGCTAAAGCTACCATATGAAAAGACAAAAAATGTTAGACAGTGATTTCAAATTTGATGAGCAACAGATGGACATTGATCTGAAGAAGCCTCAGTCTCAAACAAGAGGTTAGGGCCGTCTTCGTGGACATATCTCGGGCATTCGATAGTCTGGTATCCTGCTTTGCTTAACAATGTCTCTGTCTGCGGCATAGAAGGCTGCCTTCATTCCTTGATTTCTTTCCTGCCGAGCATCACACCTGTCTCCCTTGAATCCTGTGCAATGTAAAGCTCTCAGAGTTATTGGAATATACTGCATGATGAGGCCAAAGCACAAGGTCTAATGCTGTCACATTTCAAGCAGGTCAGTGGTGGTCTGTTTTCTACCATCTATTCTCCAACATTGCTCCCTCTGCACTCTCAGTCCCCCAAACCCTCCCAGGTTCGTCCAGTAACCACATTCTTGTTAACCATCCAAAATCCAGGTTGAATGCACACCTCAACTCTTTCTATTCCTCACCTCTCCAGTCGATGGAAACACCTTCCATCGGATGTTCGGTCCGACTGTTCCCTCCAGCACTTCAAGCAAGCAGTGTACCACCATCTTTTGTCATCCCCAATTCTGACTCATGATATTTATTATCCACATTAACCTTTCCTAACTCAACCATTTTACTTGCTAGATTCAGTTCCCCCCCCCCCCCCCCCCCCCCACCCCATCCCCCTCCCCCCACTCCTACCTCTCCTTCTTTCCTGTTCATTATTTCCCTTGATGTTTGTCGCACTGTCAGCTACACCTCGCTCTTCCATGAGCCTCGCTCCTGTAAAGAAAAAAAAAATCCGATTGATGAAAATGGAAATAGTTCAGGACACTACTGTCATAAAAGTGTTCGAGTTCTTCACAATCCTTTGCATATACAAGATAACCATTGCACTCAGTTTACAGGGAGGAAGAGGAATGATCCAAACCATCCAGATTATGTTACATCAGCTGACTCTTACAAGCCACAGGCCCATCACAAGACTTGCGACGACATTAATGGACCGTTGGGAGAGCAAGTACCAAAGACACATCCTTTTTAACAATTTGCATTTTTAGGACGTAACTCAATTACATTTTTATTTCCTATCTATTTAGCAGGAGGAGGGGGGACATACAGAAAATTCGATGCATGTAAGTACTTGTATGCACCAGTGATGAAAGTGTATATGACGGTCATGTAACACTGAAAGATTGTAAACAACTCTGAACAACAATTAAGAAGAATTTATATCAGGATAGATGATTTTTATTTCTAGACACAAAAAGAAAAGACAATAGGGTCCAGGAGCGAATTCCTCCAAAAGAAGAATCCAATCCTTGATGAAGATTGCGATGAAAGGAGTTTTAAAAGAACATGATAGCTTATCGAGGTTTATCCTGTGCAAATCTCAGAGCAAGTTGGAAATGAAATGCCAACTGAAAACCAAGCAATCTAATCATATGAAAGGCACGCTATCTTGAATTGGAGCGATCATGTTTTCAGAGAAATCATAAAGTTGTCCGTGAAGTACTCACTGGGAATGTTCATGAGAAAATTATATACATCTTCCGTACTGAATGCTGGACCACTTTCTGGGCTTGTTCATCAATTCACCAGCAGACAGCTCAAATGGGCACTTTTCCAACTCAACAGGCACTAGCTTGGCCAGACAACTGACTCGTGCCTCTCCCAATAACCCGAAATAATATTCAAGAGGCACCTCCACTAAAAATTTCAAAACTATTCAGAGAAGTAATTAATGTGAACTGAGAAATTATCACTTGTGAATATCTTGGTTTAACTATTCCAATATGGCAGCCACATTGCTATGAGGAAGTGATGTCATGCCAACTTCAAGGATATGCATCTTCTACAAGCTTGTCAAAAGATTAGAAATCTCTCAGATGACCCACCACTGCCATCATGTAGTAGTGTCAGGACACAGCTTGAATCAATTTTTTTTTTTGAGATGATGCTGGGCTATCATGGGACATAATGGCATCTTGGCTTCCAGCGACCAAAACCTCGAAACACGACCCCAGCAGTCACTACACAATATGTAGAGCCAATCACAACAATGTCTAATAAAATTATTGGAGTTATATGAGGCAGTTCCTGACTCTGTGGATAAGGAAAGTGCGGTGTGTGCAGTTTATCCAAACTTTCAAAAGACTTTGGATAAGGTACCACATTAGAAGACTTTTGCATGCATGGTAAGTTTGAGGTGATGAAAAACGGGCTGGGAGGAATCAAACAAGGTTTGTAATTTTTTTATTGTTAGACGTGATCACAACTCAGGTGAGACTGCCTGTGGAATCCTGGAGGGTGGTGACCTGGTCTTCGGTGAGTTGAAGCTCATGACGTCACAGCCAATTGACTAGAGTGATACCTTGCATATTGTCTCAAGGTCGCTACAGGTCTATCAGTCTGCATGTCAATCCTTGCAAGTGGAATGGAAGCAAAATATTGTTTTTGAAAATTGATCGTACATTCCATCCAATATGGGTTTTGATGACACTAAATGGGTCTGCAGGTTTTCAGAAACAAAACGGGTCAAATCCGTGAAATGCGGGTCACTTGCCATCTGTGCTTTTGGCTAAGGTGAGGACTTAAGGAGAGGCTGGTAGAGTAGCCATGTAGATTGGAAACTGGCTGAGTGATAAGAAGCAGAGAATGGCTGTGAACGAGGGGATATACGGCTGGGAGGATGAAAGTAGTGGGGTACGTACCCCAGGAGTCAGTTCTAGGACTGTGATGATTCATTATCTATATTGATGATATGGACAATGGGGTTAAGAGTCAGCTTTCTAAATGTGCAGATGATGCAAAGCTTGGAGGCAAGGGACACTACATGGCCAAAAGTATGTGGACACCTACTCGTCCAACATCTCATTCCAAAATCATGGCATTAATGTGGAGTTGGTCCCCCCCCCCCCCCCCCCCCCTTTGCTGCTATAACAGCCTCCACTCTTCTGGGAAGGCTTTCCACGAGATGTTGGAACATTGCTGCAGAGATTTGCTTCCATTCTGCCACAAGAGCATTAATGAAGTCGGGCACTGATGTTGGGCAATTAGGTCTGGCTCGCTGTCGGTGTTCCAATTCATCCCAAAGGTGTTCGATGGGGTTCAGGTCAGGGCTCTCTGCAGGCCAGTCAAGTTCTTCCACACTGATCTTGACAAACCATTTCTGTATGGACCTCGCTTTATGCACGGGGGCATTGATATGCTGAAACAGGAAAGGGGATTCCCCAAACTGTTGCCACAAAGTTGGAAGCACAGAATCATCCAGAATGTCGTTGTATGCTGTAGCATTAAGATTTCCCTTCAGTGGAACTAAGGGGCCGAGCCAAAACCATGAAAAACAGCCCCAGACCATGATTCCTCCTTCACTACACTTTACTGTTGGCACTATGCATCCGGGCAGGTAGCGTTCTCCTGGCATCTGCCAACCCAGATTCGTCCGTCTGACTGCCAGATAGTGAAGCGTGATTCAACACTCCACAAGATGTCCGACCCATGAGGTCTGCATTTGACATACTTATGTCTGGTAAAAAAGGCTCCCACCAAAAAAAAAAAAAAACTAAAAGGTATGGTGTGAAGAAGAAAATTAAGAAGAAGAAGCTTATTGAAACGAAGTGTAAATATTCGTTCTGAATATTTTAAAATACAGAAATGAATTTCTTGAAAATTATTTTAAGCCAGTTTTGTTACAAAGTAAGAAAAATTGCAAGATCTTATCATTATCTCAGTTTTGTGGGTGCCTTTAATATGTGGTACTGCACTTTGTTGGGGGAGTTATACCCTGCAAACAGTAAACACATTTTATTTTCTTACCTCCACCACCGAAGGTGGATGATGAAGGTTATGTTTTTACCCCTGTCTGTCTCTCTGTTTGTTTGTTTGTTTGTTTGTTTGTGAACAAAATATCTCAAAAAGTTGTGCACGGATATGGGTGAAAATTTGTGGAGAGCTTGGGTGTGTGACACGGACGAAATTATTAGATTTTGGTGAAGATCCGAATCCGGATCCGGATCCGAGAATTTTAAAAGTGAATTTTCACCATTGAGTGATATGGCTAAAACGACACATAACAGGATATCTCAAAAAGTTAGGGCCGGATTCGGACGAAACTTGGTGGATGAGTAGGTTAGGTGACAAGAACAAGCTGATTAAATTTTAGTTCAGGTCCGAATCTAGATCCGTTCTATCAGTGGAATACAAAACGTAAAATAATCAGTCAGGCGGAGGTGTGCTCTCTACCGACTGCCATTCCAGTTTTCTACCAGCAAATACCACCTGTCACTTCGCTGATAGGAATATAGAGAGAGGAAGGGTGAGCAGGGGAAGCGGGGAGAGAGGAGGGAGGAAGGAGTGAAGGGAGGAGGGAGAGTGTGGAGTGGGAGAAAGGGGGAGAGGAGGGGAGAAGAGAGAGGTTTTTTTGGGGGGGAGGTGTATAACAATTGCTATGTTGCCAGATTATGCAGAATAAATTTAAAGAGTATTGGTTGGGGTGGGGAGCTGGTTAAAGTTTCTTATTTTGAAGAGTATAAACTTCATGGATGCCCCAAAGGGTGTAATGTAGGATTTGTCAACTGGAAAGGGTCTAATATCTGAATATACAAGATTTTCAGGGATGATGAATGGGAGATTAGTTTTCTTCAAATACTTCATATATTCTGTTGATCCGTGTTAATGATATGCTGTCTTTACCACTGCGGAGAACAGCTTCAATGTTTAAAGGAAACCGAGCAGAGATACTAAATTGGTGTCATTTAGTCCTCTGACTTGTGTACACAAAACTGTTTTACCCCAAATTTTGTATCTCAGGATGGACATGTTAAAGTTCATGATTCTATATCTTTTCAACGATCAACATACACATACTAGTTGGAAAGATGTAGAATCTGAAACACTGTACAGCTTCCATTTAAACATGAAAAAAAAAAATCCCGACCTATCTACCCCATTCATTGAGCAGCATGTTATCGGAAATCCAACATTTTTGGGGGGGAGGGGGGGCCTTCGTGCCAGGCAGCTGTAGATATAGAAAACAAAGTTTTAGGTTGTATTTGTCGAGGGAGAAATTATAAATAAAAAGAGGTAGTTTTAACACCATGTATAAATTCAGTGTGACCTCATTGTGTTCAGTTTTGGTCAACTCATCTGAGGAGGGACGTAGCTGTGCCACATAGGGAGTTCAGTGTGGCGCTCCTCGATTGATTACCGGTCTCGTTAGATTAAGCTATGGGGGTTGATCGGCTGAAGGAGACAAGGCTTTATACATTAGAAATAAGGTAGTTACAAGGAGAAATGTTCGAGATATTTAAGATAATGAAGGGTAGAGACAATAAAAGTGGAGAAGTTTTACAGTAGGATAGACAGTGATAGGACCTGTGGCCATAGCCTGAAAGTAAAGAAAAGGAGAGTTAGGACAGTAGTAAGGCAGGGGTCTTTTAGTCTCAGAAAGTAGTTAATACATGGAATAGTCTCCTTGGAAAGGTAGTGGCAGCAGAAACAGAAGATAGATTTGAATGAGACAGGTATCTAGTAAAAGTGGGGATCCTTGGATAATGGCAGTATTGGGCAGGCTTGATAGGCCTAATCGTTGAAGTTATTTGTAACTCCTTGTCAGGCTCACTGAGGTGGCTTATACATTTATTACATGCAAGACAAGGATACGAGGAGACTTTACTGTACTTTTGCATTTTATTTATTTGTTTATTTATTTATTTATTTATTCATATGCAGCTGTGGCTGCTTGGCTGCATCATTTTGTGGGGATGCAACTATGCCCGCTGTTAAGGCCCTGTCACACCTTGACGTTTTAGCCAGCGTATGGCAACGTATCAAAATGTATGTAAAACGCTGGCGTACGCTGAACTATTGATGGTTTTTTTTAAGTTTTGGGCATATAATAACGTGTTGGACGTATGCATAACGTATTAGTAACGTACACAGAACTTTCAATCACATATAGATACTTATACCAACGAATGCTGAGCGTGTTGTCGGCGTTCACAACCTATGCCCAACGATAGTCTAACTTATGCATAGCGCGCGGCAGCGTATCGCCGACGATCACGTGGCGTAGGCTATTCATAGCTGCGGCTCGACGATGCAAATCATAACCGCACTAGCCATCGAAGTGTGAAGCCGCTGTCACACCTTGAGTTTTAGCCAGCGTATGCCGACGTATGAAAAATTTGCCGAACCAAGCTGGCACACGTCGAATACGTTATTGGGTAAGTTTTGTATACGTTAAGAGCACGCTGGCATATGTCGTAGTACGCTGAGACATCGTAGTACGCTGGCATACGTCGTCATACGCGAGTACGTCGAGAAATTTTCAGCATGTTGAAAATTTTCGACGTACTCGGCGTATGACAACACGTTCCGCATATGCTGGCATAAGTTGTAGGCACGTTACGCGATCGTTGAGACACGTCAACACACGTTACTTGTACGTTACTCATAAGTCGAAACACGTCAAGGTAATGTTTAGCGTCAGTGTTCCAGACTCCCTGGTTTTTTTTTTCTTCGGTATGACGGTGATGTTGACACTTCGATTTCTAGTGCGGTTATGATTTAAATCGTTGAGCGGCAGCCTATTTAATTATATTATATTATAACCGCACTAGAAATCGAAGTGTCAACATCACCGTCATACCGAAGAAAAAAAACCAAAAAAAAAACCAGGAGTCTGGAACACTGACGCTAAACATTACCTTGAGTGTTTCGACTTATGAGTAACTTACAAGTAACATGTGTCACGTGTGTCAACGATCGCGTAACGTGCCTACAACACGTTGCTCATAGGTTGAAAATAGTTTCGGGTACGCTAAACATTACCTCGACGTGTTTCGACTTATGAGTAACTTACAAGTAACGTGTGTCGACGTGTATCAACGATCGCGTAACTGCCTACAACTTATGGCCAAGCGTATGCGGAACATGTGAGTCATACGCTGGCATACGTCGAAAAATTTCAAGCATGGAAAATTTGTCTAACACCTCGGCGTACTACGACGTATGCCAGCGTACAAAGACGTATGCCAGCGTGCTCTTAACGTATACAAACTTACCCATAACGTATTCGACGTGTGCCAGCGTTTAGCCAAATTTTGCATACGTCAGGCATACGCTGGCTAAATCGTCAAGGTGTGACAGGGCCTTTATCAGTAAGCTGGTATCATTCGCTGACCTCAGAAGGATGACAAGCCAAATCAATCCACCTGGTGTTAATTCAATGGTGAAAACAAGGGCTTGAACTTAAGACCCTAACATCTTAAGCCAACCTTAACCGTTGCACCAACATGAGGCCAACTTTTGCATGAATGGCAAGGACATTGGGAGACGATTGTAAAAATTAACAGAACTGTATGTGTGAAAGCAAAAAATATTAACACACACACAAAAAATACCATTAAATCCCAACCAGACCCGGTGGTGTGATGGTAAGAGTGTTTCGTAACCCGGCCAGGTCACACCAAAGACTTTAAAAATGGTATGTGCTGCTTCCTTGCTCGTCGTTTATCATTGGAAAGGTTAATAGCACGGACAATGACAATAGGTTGGCATCCATGGGGAGGAGGAATGTCCTCCTTAGGAAATGCATCGATGAGTGCGGTGAGAAAAGCGTTGCCATTGCTGTGATATTGCTGGTACTCAGAGTACCCCCAGGAAGTAACGGCACTTCCACCAAGCTCAGTGGCTGTATTTGCCTTGTCTAACTGTCCTGTGTTGTATCGCATATGTTCATCTGCATGTCCGTGTGTGTGTGTGTGTGTGTGTGTGTGTGTGTGTGTGTGTGTGTGTGTGTAGCAACTCCACCAGGAGCCTCAGATCATGTAAAAAATAAAAAATAAAAACAACAACCCATGTGCTCAGATAGCAACTCCAAATAGACCAATTAACAAACATTTGTTTAATTGGTTTTAGTTTGAGCTTGTCATTACAAAATGGATTATTATAATCAAATATTTGATCATAATTATGCTGATGCCATAAATCAAATGATTCACAGTGATGATTGTGGGTTTTCCAGCTGAATCGATTTCATACCGTCACCATTGTACAATCACCATTATTATGGATTTTATCCACAAAATATTAACGGGAGACGAGGTGCGACTGAATTTGTTGAGCGTTAGCTCACCCTTCGTCAGAACAAACAAACAAACAAATAAATAAATTGCTCTGACGAAGGCATAATGCTGAAAAATAAAGTTCTTCATTTCCAACATGGGTACACACACCCACTGTCATCAACATTTTATCGATAAAATCTGACAACACAGAGCGACACTCACCTTTAATGAGATGAATATTGCCATGCATATTACTGTGCATCTCTGTAAAAGAGCAAATGGAATGAATGGATATCAAGTAAGTCGGTATCTGGCCTACCAGCTTAGTGAAAGTATCCTCATAATCATGCTATTACCGGTACAAAAAGAAGCAAATGGCAGAGTGCGGCAGCACTTCCGCTTGAGGTTTGCACAGCGGTTATGCTGAGACGGTGGAACGACGACGTCGCTCAGAATGTGCCATTCTTCCAATGCAAAAGATTCCGCGCCTGCCTTTGGGCGACCACGATTAGCCGGGAGAAAGCTGTCGTAAGTGGGTAGAGTATCCACGCCGATGTAATTCAAGGTCAACTTCAATACCGCAAAAGTTTGGCCCTATTGGACAACCTCAGCAACAACATCAATGTGTTCAATTCAAATTCAAATGATATGCCAGTTTATAATTCCAGGTAGCGGTTCGAAATGTTTGGGCATCACCATTTGCAAAAGTGGAAGTGGAAAGAGCACAATGCAAAATTGTTCCCTCCTTACGGCGTATAGGATGTGCAACTACTGTATCGCACTTTCATAATTGTAAATGATGGAAGTGATAAGGCATTGCAGGAAAGCTTCAGCAGGGACACAACAGCAAGGTTACAGCTCGGTTGAATATACTTTGAAACAGCATTGCCTAGATTCATGAATAGCATCAGTGCTGATGTCGTAAGCATTGTGACGGTATGGTGAAGGAAGAACAAGGATTGATAACAAGTAAACTGAACGGTGCGGACAAAGGGTAGCATTATAGATTTTTCCTCTTGATTATTGAAAATGACACGGATTGCAGGGGAGAATGTTAAGCAAAACCATTTTGGAACAAACAGCCTGTTGTGAAAAGCATCCTTATACGAGTTGACACTTTCAAAGACCTTTGCTTTTTTTTATTATTGGCAAAGCATATACAAAACACCATTCGTTATCTTTGTTTCAACATGTAAAGGAAATGCTTTTTTGTTTTATTTTCTGTTTTGTTTTTTCAGTGGAATGCCATTAAAATGAGGTTCAGCGGGAGCGTGCTTGTATCCTGCAGCTTATGTCGTTGCGGTTTTGATTTCCATTGAAGACTGATCTTACTGGAAACCTTGTATTAAAAGTGGAATTCTTGCAAGGATGCAGCATGTTGGAGCACATTCTCCTTTTGAATAGAGGACTTTACTCATCCCAAGGTATCTTTTTTATTTTTTTAATTAAAAAAAATGGTGGCCTTTGAATATAAAACACGAGGTATGATTACCGTATTGCAAGGTGGGGCAAGATTCCCCTGCCAGGAAATGTTGGCCCACATCTCGTCCATAACGTCCCACGGTCATGGTTATATGTTCAGTATCTGAATATCTGTGCCAGAGTATTCTCCGACTGACCGTACAGCAGGAAATTTGAAATGATTAAAAAAAAAATGCTCAGTCCTTGTATACTGAACAAAAGGATGAGGGAGGATGTCTATATACAGAGGTGAGAAGGTGTGGATGATGTGAGGGTGAACGTTACCCCCACCTTTAATGCCAGAAGCCACATGACTCTCTTCCAAGAGTATAATGAAATGTAAAATTAGAGATTTCCATATTGGCATGTCCATAATGCAGCCACTATTTCTGACTGCCAAGTGCTAGAGTTACCAGTTTTTTTCTGTGATACTGCATGTCTAAAGATTTCAACACTTACAATTAACTATAGAGATCTGGTAACGTCGTAACAAATGTAGAAGCTGTGCCATATACATCAATTTCTTGGTCCAAAAATACTGGCAAACTTTGTAAACAGAGTATAAAATTGCCATTTGTGGTAATGGAAGTGTTATGAGTGAGCAGGCATGACAATACATTTTCGCAAACAAGTGTGTGTGTGCAGAGCTATCCACCATGAGAAGGAAGGTGATGTTTCTGGCACGAACATTTATTCAGAGGAAGAGTCAGCAAGATATACGGTAATATATAGTTTGTGCCTCCAGCCCTCCAGCAAATTTGACATCTTCTCTGGAAATACCTTAAAGCCTATTTGGTGGTTGTGATGATGTTGCCAATTCCACAAGCAAGGAAATATCGACAAAAGAGGCAGACAATAGGCCCATCATGCCTGTGCCACAGCCACATTCTACCAAAACCAACCCAATCACCCAATCCACATTTACATTCATTTTTACGAACAACAACAACCTATCTGCACCCCCAAACAAACCCAAACCAACCGGGCAACCAATGGGAAGGGGAAAAGCAAACAACGGGGAGAAGGCTGCACGGGTGAAGAGGTACACCACCAACATGGCATCAAGACACAACAAATGGGAATATGTTTGTAAAGTTTTTGTTATTATTATTATTTTTATTAATGGGTGGAGGGGGTTGCATTAATACCATTCATTGAGGTTTGTTGTTGTACAGACATGATGACCCTTGATTACACCTATCACCCAGACAATCAAAGTCTCAGAATACCGAGACAGCGCAACTTGCTGTTCAACACAGATCAACACAGATCACCCAATTCAATTCTGGCCAACCTTAAAATTCTTACTATGTCCCTGTATGCATTGCTTCTGGATATCCATCCAATTTCATTTGAAACCTTTTAAACCCACTACCTTTTGAAAGCGAGCCACAGACTGGGCATCTTCTATTGCTCCAAGTCATTCCATTCCTTTGGAAAAATCACAATCACTCACTGCCTTCAAGTCCTTTATCCTTAGTTAAATGGAATACTGATATCCCATACGGTCTGGAGCCTCAGAATCGCCATCACTCCTGTATTCTGTGGAATCTAAAGCTTTCAACATTGGAATCTCAACAATGAGGCCAAAGCACCAGCTCTGATGTTCTCACATTGAAGACAGATATGGGGCCTCTCTGCATTTTCTTTCACTGCCTTTCCTCCGGTATAGCTCCCTCTGTTCTTAGCCTTCCGACCATCCACTGCTCCTCTAGAACACACCTGTTCTTCCAGTAACTTTCTCCTGGTTACTCCCCAAAAATCCAGGCTTACTGTTAACCTCCTCTTTTGTTTCTCTTTTCTGCAGTTGGTGGAACCCTGTTCAATTGTACCCATTAGTCCAGGGCTTTAAGTAATCAGTGCACCACCATCTTTTGTCATCCCACATCCATACCAGGAAGTTTGGGTTTTCTTGAAGGAACCCTTAGAGGCAAAAAAAGGACATACTTATCCATATTAATTGTTAAATTATTACATAACCTGATCAACCAATGTTACAAGAGTGGTTTAAACATAACCTCCACTTGTTGTTAAAGATATACAAGGAATATTGATGCAAGAGGAGGTCATCTGCCCCATCAAGCCTGTGCTGTGCCACATTAATTCAAAATAAAAAAAATATGTACGTATGTAATTTTAAACTACAAAATAATATATTTTATGGGGGTGACATGGTTGTCGAGTGAGATTTGACCAAACAGACAGCACATTCACCTTTTGATGAGACCCTCTCACAGACAAAATAATCATGACAGGCATCCAATCGCCCATCAATAAATACTTCAGCTACATACAAGTCCTATCAGTATCCATGTACCTCTCCGTCCCTTATGCTTCTAGTGTAAGTATCTATCCAAGTCAAATTTAAAACTATGAACAAAAAATAATGACATGTTACTGAAATTTGCAGAGCGGTCGTGGCAACATAGCATCCGCTCCGAGTCTGGGAGGTCAGCGGGTCAAACGCCAGCCGAGTCATACCAAAGACTTTTAAAATGGTACGTGCTGCTTCCTTGCTTGACACTCAGGATTTAAAACGAATAGAGTACGGACAAACAATGCTCGGAAGGATCGAGCATAGCCAACCCATGCAATGGCAAACTACCCAGTATAATCTTTGCCAAGAAACTGCTTCGGCAGCACCAACACTCTGTAAAGAGTGTGGTAGATCAAAATATTTTTTTTTAAAAAGTGGCAACATCTGGCAACCTCGGTGTGAAGTGGGTTGACAGCTGCACAAAGCATTCTGGTAGTTTCCAACATGGTGATAAACCGTGTGTCGTGTAGTAAGGGTGCCGTGTAAGTGTTTTGTGATGAAACTAGTAAAACCAGCTAAAATTTACAGATCAGCTGCACAGTTTGGTAAAACGCATCTTATAATGCAGAGTTGTGTTTGAATGGTGAAATGTTGAAAAGTGAATGTAGATATCATGCACCTAATACTTTAACAACAACAACTAGATAATATAAAGCCGCTCTCATATACTCAGGAAGTACAGCATATACATTTTGTAAATTTTTCAAATACTGTACATCCATATTCAATTTTAAACAAACCCGTATGTTCCCTTTCACGTAATCAGATCAGATAATGCTCCATGCTCAAGCGGTTTATTTGGCTAGGGTTACAATCCTGGATGTGCCGCCACTCCGACGCAGGAAGGCAGGGCAGGATTTCAAATTTGGCTGTGGTGCCGGTGGTGCGGACGATAGCTCACCTCCTCTCTGCGAAGGACAACGTGGGATCTTTAACATCGAACAACTAATGCTCGCTGATGGGATGCTCAGTTTAACCTCCATCCGAGGAACGGTGCACACTAACATCCATAAATCACTGTGCCTCTGAAACACCGGGATGATGGGTTATAGCTTGGCCAAGATCATATCCAGGGTAGACAGCTTCGAGGTGAGTGCATGTACCTCCAGGCTATCCTGCCAACCCTTTTAACGTAATGGCAGTTCCTATTTTTTTATCACATTACTGCAGAAAAGAGGACATTTAAACTTTCTTTTAAACAACAGGAAACAACACGACGTGGCGCCGATCCCTGCTTAAACTGCTCGACAATGGCCGTATTACTTGGACTAATCTCCACCCGAAACCAAATCAAGAACCAGGCAGTTCAGAAGAGAGCACATTACCTTTTGAGCCATCCTGACGCCCCTAAATGCTAAACTATTTGTTACACCATCCATCAACAGATGTGTGCTTAACTACCCGGTTGCTTTTTGTGCTCATCCCAAAGAAGTAAAGCCAAAAATGTAGCAGTAGCTTCCTTCCACTGTAACAAAAGTAATTAATCATGGAGCAACAACAAAAAAAAATTTCCAGGAAGTTGGCGAAGTGAAAAGTGGGGGTCATTTGCATTTGGCTTCAATATGCTTCTCAATTCAAATACAACCTTGAAAATCACTCTTCATTCTCTTGTTTAGCCATAGTAGATAATGGTTAAATCAATTTTGAATCCACTACTTGAAACAGAATTTAGATATTCATAAGAACTTGCAGAATCTGCATTACAGGTCGTGTGACTTTTGCCTTCTCTAAGAACAATACTGACAGTGAAGGAGTGGGAGATCTTTTGTTACAACATAATAAAAACCATGATATAAAGGACAGAGTTCCCAGGTCATGTGGAAGAAATATGTCCTCTATTAAATGATATATAAAAACCTCCTAGCTTGTTTTCACATTCACTCCGATTCAAAACCAGGTAATGCTTTGTGTAAGAAATAACAAGTGCTTATTTAAAGGAACTTTATACAAACCAAGGGGCCTGGCAGGATATCTTACAGGTACGTGCATTCTCACCACCATGGGCCTCTTATGGGTGCATGAGCTGTCTAGCCTGAATTTGAGTGTCGACTCAGCTGTAAAATGTCACTCTGGTGTTCACATTCAAGGCGAGGCATCAATGTGTGTGCTGTCAATTGGAAGGACGTCAAGGCGGAGGACCCATCTGTCAGCACCGGTCGTTGGTGGGCGTGAAAGATCCAAGGTGTCTTTTGCGAAGACTAAACGAGTTATCGCCATCAACCTTTCAATTTCCAAATTCCTACTCTAAACCGACTGTTGAGAAGGCAATAGCAAACCACCCAGCAGAATCCTTGCTAAGAGACTGCTTCGCCAACGCTAACGCTCTGTCCAGAGTACGGTACGTCGACGATGACGATACGAGCAATGAGACGTAATGGTGTTTAGTTCAAGACATCATTTCTTCTTTCTAAATACCTTCTCATGAGATCAATGATTTAATTCGAATGTAGTTGCATGAATATTTAATAAATGCATTCGCATTGCACAATTGTGACCATGCTTCACCCGAAGTGATATAATTGGAAATTATTCCTGACGATCTTTTGTGAAATTCTATCTCGGTGAATTAATTATTGGTTGTGTGTCCACTTGTTATTGCATTCCTTCGTCTTGGTATATTTAAGTTATGCACTCTCTTTGGATTTTATAGTTGCAAAGGTAATTGCCATTTCTTAGACAGAAACATATCTCGCTTCATGAAATAAACAATTTACAAGCTTAGGTCCCAATGATATGTTCCCACCATGAATTTCTATCACGTGGCTTTAATTTTGATTCAATCGATAAAACAGAGAGATTGATTGAAGAAAAGTGAAATTCATAAATCCAAGCTGAACAATATATATATTTTAACCTCTGGAACTCATTCGTATTTTCACGACACGATGTCAATATGAGCATCAATTAGGAAAACAACAAACAAGCACCTATGGGCATCACATGCAACCACCTTCCTAAAACCAGGTGAGCTCATGCAATAAAGGGCACTCTATCAAGTGGAAATTGCTCCACACTTTCGATTCACCCAGATTCGCCATATTTCTATGAGCCAAATCACATATGAGTGCAAGAAAAACTAGAAAAGAGCACATACCTCTGCTCGGCTGATTAGTGTACGTTTTGTATCTTATTGATAGGCTGGATCTGGATTTTCACCTGAACTAAAATGTAATCGACTTGTTCTTGTCACCTAACCAACTCATCCACCAAGTTACGTCCAAATGTGTCCATCACTTTTTGAAGTATCATGCTGTTAGTATCACTCAATCGTGAAGAATCACTTTTAAAATTATTGGATCCGGATCTTCACCAAAATCGAATCAATTATTCCTTGGTACATACCCAACCTGCCAAACCTTGTTTTGTCCGAATCCATCCACAACATTTTGAGATATCCTGCTACATGTAGTTTGTGGCCCGATTTCTCAATGGTGAAAAATCACTTTCAAAATTCTCGGATCCAGATCCACATTTGGATCTTCACCAAAAATAATAATGATTTCATCCTCGTCACAGCTGCCAAACACTCCACCAAATTTCGTCCAAATCAGCCACAACTTTATGAGAGATTTTGTTCACAAACAAACAAACAAACAAGCAGTCATAGACTGGTACTTACGAAATCGTCAACTTGACCTCTCACCTTGTCTAATAAAAGCTGTCTCTAGAAAAGGTAGCGACGCAAACCAGAAGTTTCTACGATGATTCTGCACCAAACCATCAAAAATCGTAACGTCGACCGAAGCAAAAATCTCCATTTCTTCACGCAATTATTTAATATTATTTTATCAAAGTCACAAAACCGTAATATTCGGCCATCCACCAACAATCTTTACATAATCCGACGGCTTAGCGAGTCAGGCATGCGACGATAACCTTTATTGGGATAAAAAATGACTTTTAAACACCATCTTTATCGAAAAACACCGTCAGCGCGCACACGCAAAACCTTTACGTGACTCAACGACGCATCTGCTCGAGCGCGCTGCACCACGTGACGAGCCGTGACGCGGGAGTGAAATATTTTTTATACAATCTTAAAACGTCTCCAAAACATCCGATTTTTACCAACAATTTCGACAACCGAGTGTTAAGCGTCCTAAGCGATCGCAAAAACGAAGACAAAATTAAATCGAAGTTAAAACGAACTCGTAACGTCGACCGAAGCAAAAGTACTCCATTTCTCCACATTAATTTACGGAATTATGTTTGACTCACTGTGACCTTGACTTTGACCGATTTTGACCAAAATCTAATCAGCGCTAGCCATCACCCTCCTGAATCACGTGGTGTAATTTGACATTGGTAGCTTCTTCCGTTCTCGAGTTATCGTGCCTACAAACAAACAAACACACACACAAACAACACACAAACAGATGACGAAGTCATCAATATACTTACGAAATTTTAGATTTCATAAGTAACAAACGGACAGACAGACAGGGGTGAACCATAACCTCCATCCACCTTCGGTGGTGGAGGTAAAAATGATGATATGTGCTGAAATATTTTATGCCTATCATTTCTGCTATCATTTTGTTTATTTAGTTTGGTTTGATGGAACGAAAGTAAGCTTTGGTACTGGACTCAGTCATAGGTATGCCCTGTGTGAGCTCTCTTCATAATCATCCTCCATGACAGCTTGATCTCATCTCCATCGACGTGCAGTTCATCAACGTAATTTTTTGCAGGTAAACAAATCCTTTGTTCATTTTCTTGCTCTCAGACTTACGTTCGGATGTCCGTTGTCAACCATGCGTTCAGGGAATCTTCAAACAGAACGCCTGGTCCACTTTACAGTAAAGTAGCATAAACCTATCGATGCAACTTCAATTGCTTGCTACACAACTAAAATGTTCAGTATAACGAAATAATCATATGGCATTTGAATCAACAAAAGTTATCGATGTAAGATCCTATCAAATTGCTGGTTATGAATTGATGGGTGTTAAAACTGGTGAGAATCTAATGCAAAACCTGTGTTTTATGGACCTTTATCATTACAATTATTTTCGAAATAATTATATTGTCAAATCTGTGGCACTCAGCCACTCCAATCCCATACGAATAGTGATGTCATCGTTATGTTTCTCAAAAACCCACGGCCCCTTATTGTATGGTGGGAATACGTTAATTGAAAGTGGGAGCCAGGATCTGATTGATCCAGCAAGTGATCAGAAGTATCTACTGACGACTTCAAACAGCTTTAAAAACTGCACATCCGTTTTGCTTTAGGAGCAACTGAGCAACAAAGAAGGATCATTGAAAGTTGCTGCATTTGTTTCGGAACAAGCTCAAGATGTCCTGTTCTTGGTGAAGTGTGGAGTGCGATGTTGTCCTGGCCCAATGCGGCTACTAAACAGCCACTGGACACACACATACACACACACACACACACACACACACACACACACACACACACACACACACCACACACACACACCTTTTCTTTTCTTCCACTTAGTTCTTTCCATTAACAAAAGAATCATATTTGTGAAGACGATTTTGTTCATCCTTTTTTACTTATCTTACGTTTGTAAATCAGGCACCACCATAGCTCCGATGTAGCTAAATCATACGCGAGGTCACCGTACCACACAGGAAATGCATAAGCAAATCACGGGATCGGTAATAAATAAAATCAGACTTGTGGCCAGAGATGGGTCATAATTACTTGAAAAGTTTGTCATGAATTTTTCATTGAGATCACACTTTATTTTTTTAACATACATTATGGATCCATTTTATGAATCACTGATCGATCGTTCCTGCTTCAAAGGATGCATTGCCAATATGGACCGAACTGAGCCAACTGGCATTGCAATCCAAGGCTCCTGCTTAGAGTCAATAGCAGTCTGCTCAGGAGTTCCCCACGGAACTGTAACTGGACCATTAGAGTTCCTTGTCCACATCAGCGTCCTGCCAGACAAAACTAGGTAGCAGAGTTAGACTGTTTGCATGATCTACACCTCAAGAACTTCAAAGAAAGACTTTCAGGAACTTCAAGAACACGTGAGAAGGTGAGAGAGTGTCAAACCAGATGGTCAATGTCGTTCAATTTTGTGGGTCATCCATCGGATAATTTACATATTTTGTTGGTCATGCACACCTACCAGTGGTTTCCTAGTTCCACTAGGTAAGCACAGGGCATTGCCCCTTTTTTGTATACATAGTCGATGCTCGGGAAGAGCTAATGCTAGTACACTGAATGGATCAGGAGATCAGGACGCAACAGGCGCAAAGGAACAGTAGGAGGTTGGGGGGGGACACCAATAGCAGAGTTAAAGGCCAAGATAGAGGCAGACTGGTACAAACAATGGGTTTGGGGAGGAATGAGAGGCAGGAGAGAATACATGGGGTGAACGAGATGGATCAAAAGGAAACTCTCAGAAGGGAAAAATGGAAATTTGGATGGAGGAGGGATTGGGGTGGAGTGAGGTGGGGGTTGGGGGGAGGTTAACGAGGTTAGAAAAGATCATGTTTTTGGATTGGGGATGACTTGAGATGGTGGTGAGTGGCTGTCTTGAAGACCTGGAGGGAAGAATGAGATTGAAGAGGATGTGGAAGTTGGTTCCACAGGTGGTAAAAAGAGGAACTAATGAGTGGAGGTGAGCAGTGAGCCTGGATTTAGGTAGTTTCACCAGAAGGGGTAGATGGTGGACTGTATGTGCCTTGCAGAAACCTGGGTGGGACAAGGCATGGAAAGAACAGAGGGTGCAAGACCAGAAAGAAGACGGTAGAAGACAGAAACCACCAATGGAGGCAGCCTTGGACAAGCAATGGGTGTGGGGAGGAAATAAAGTAGATAGGAGGGTTTTCCAGATGGTCCTTTCGGAGAGAGGTCGTGAGAGTGTGAGATCCGTCTGGATTGAAAGACATATTCCAAGTGTTTGACCAGCTTGTGATTTTGTCGAGGTCCGAAGAGAGGAAAGAGGCTTCAGGCTGCCTGTCTGAAGGATGAGGGATGCAAAACAAAAACTTTTTACTTGGCAAGTAAAAACAAAACAACTCGGTAAAATTAATGCACCTCCACACAACCTCGATATATAATTAATCACAACACCCATTCTTGAGTCTGGCAATAATAATTATATGTTGAGTCACAGCACATTAATGTCACTGTGGAACACAGTGGTTCAGTTTTCCGTACCAGTATGACTGAAGCTACGTATAAATCTTTCTCCAAAGCTAAATGTAGAGAATAAAAAAATTAATAACTGCGTTTAAGAAAATATGTCTGCGAGCATGAACTTACAGATATCGATACTGTTTATTTATGAGTATTTGCAACACATACATACGTGCTGCAAATTGAGGGTGACAGACCATTCATGAGACGCGAGATGATTGCAGTGAACGTTTTAAGATGCATGTTAAGAGTATAAAATTAAGGATTTATTGTTTTTCATAATATGACCGTTTCCTTTCACAAAATCACAGCCATTGTAACGCAAGCAACTCACTTAAAATATGAGGACTATCTATCGATTATCACAGCAAATATGATAGAAAATGGATTTTTAACTCTCTCCCACCTCCCTTCCCATTATACACAACATGTATGCACTGGTCCAACCCCCCTTCCCCTCTCCTCCAATTGTACAGAACAAATTGATGGCCCCTGGCCACATAGAACGAGACTTTGCACACACATTCATTCATTTGTATGCAGCCTGTGGCTACTTGGCTGCATCATTTTCTGGGGGTGCAACTGTGACGCTGATGCAATTCCCCCCTGCTACCTCTAAGCTGGTGCTCATTTTGACGACCTCAGTAGGATGACAGGCTGAGTCAACCCACCTCGTGTTAATTCAACAGTTTTAAAAAGGGGCTTTAACTCAAGACCCAAAGATCTTAAGCCAGCCACCTTTACCGTTAAGCCAACAAGAGGCTTCTTACAGTAGATGTAGTGGGGCAACTTAGCTAAATATAGCATAACAATTGTGCATTTTGTGAGGAAAGCACCAAATTTGGCACACTAGTAGCCTATCATATTATGAACAGATTTGGATATTGGGCCATCTCAAAATTTTTGATGGCAGTGGAAAATGGCTGCCACAGCCATCAGCGGCTGAATTTGAGATGGCCCAATATCCAAATCTGTTCATAATATGATAGGCTACTAGTGTGCCAAATTTGGTGCTTTCCTCACAAAATGCACAATTGTTATGCTAAGTTGCCCCATTAATGGCACAAAAATTGATGCTTCATCGTGCATGCGAAATACCATGCCAGGTGACAGTTTATAGCTGGGTCTACATGTGAACCCAGATGAGACAGTTTAGAGGTGAATGCACATTCCAGACCTGCTTTGAATGCGATATGAGTGAACTAGTTAGTTATGCCTCTATAATTAAATCAAGATGAAAAAAAATAATTTGTTCACGATTGGTTGTGATGAACATAGAGAATGCTGTGAGTGATGGCAGTCGGACAAAAAGTTGAAGAATCCAAAGAAGGAATAAGGAGGGCGATAAGTAAAGATTGAGTACGAAGTGATAATTGGAGGAAAAAAATGCGTCAAGCCGCTACTTTGCTCTGCAGGTCAATACCAGCAGGTGTGATGGCTGGCACGGTGTTTAGCGGTGATGCAAACATTCTCAAGAAGCATATTGATAGACTGCCAAACTACACTTACATGCATTTCATCACTGTTCCACTTTACCTTTCCAATTCCTTTTCTAAAATCACACACCAATCATCGAGGACAATATTGTGTGCCTCCGTGATGTTAAATAGGAACTTAATTCAGGAAAAAGCCAACATTCGACCGATCAAGGATGTGTCGTAACTCTAACTTCAAAGCGAGAACATCATGTGCTAATTAAAAAGGTCGAAACTAAACGTTGCTTTCTTTTCTCACTCGCACGTGCATCGCTGGCACAAAGCTTTTTACCCCTACGTCCATCAATGCTAATGTAAAACAAAACAAAATTGGTTGTGATTTTGAAGAGTGACCAATGTACTTAAAATCCAACATATGATGAGAACAGTTGTTTACTCTAAAGTTATAATAACACTTCATTGCAGGTATAAAATCTGTGTTCATGCTTAGTGAAGGAAATTAATACAAAATAATAACGGATTGGACTTCAAACTAAAACACTGAAAGAATGGCTTTACAATGCATAACAAACAAGAGAAAGAGCAAACAGAGATTGCATACCCCTTGGCCAGGACTTGTTTTGTGTGGCGTTTGTATACTGGTGTGTTATGTAATTCATGAGGGATAATTAGAACTGCCACTTTACAATTGCTGGTAGTGATGACCGGGTACCAAAACGTACCGCTTTGATTGGACACCTGACCCTGACCCATGACGTTTTTTTAATTATTATTATTCGATTGAATTTAGAATGGGATTAAAATAAGTTCAATTCAAATCAAATAGAGACCCAAATAGGTACAGTCCTGCATTGGAGTAATCATAAGGAACCCGAACAAGCAAAAAACAAAGATGAAGTCATCAGGAGGAACCTGGATAGGATTCACATTTCAGCTGCTACTCATTTACCCTCAAACCCAACTAGTCCCAGCCAAGTGAGCCTTATTAAAAACAAAAAAAGAATAAAAAATAACCCAGATCAAAAAAATAAATAATTCTGGCTGCCAGACAATGCATCCGATCAGGTTGAAATATAAAACATGTATTTCCCATCATGACTTGATCATAATTGTGAAGTTTCACGTCGATGGATTAAGCAGTTTCAGAGGAAAACATAATTTAATACTTTTCTTCAATCCAATATGGCTGCCAAACCATGTGACCCATCAATTATTCCTTAACAAACTTGTACACCAACGGCTTGGGGAACATTTGTGTGAAGTTTGTGCAACCGTTCTGCAGAAGAAGATTTTTTTATAGTTTTTCGGGTAAATTCAATTTGGCTGCCAAACCATATGACCTATGATGATGTCATCCGTGTGAACATTTTGTTCCGAATGGATAGGCGGCCATACGTGTTAAGCTACGCCCCGATCTGTTCAGCCACTTCAGAGAAGAAGATTTTTGAAGGTTTCAACAAAACAAAAAAAAACAATACAGCTACCGAATCATGTGACCGATGACATCATCAAATTATTTCTGTGGACCATTTTATCCCGAGATGACCCTCAAAAATTTTCATACTGATCAGATGCAGTGTTCTGCACATGCAATTATGACGTCATAATGAAAGCACCTATGATGTCAAAAAAATCACATTCCCCATGAGGAGCACTTGCCTTGTGCCAAGTTTCAATTTTTTCATTTGTGCGGTTTCAGAGATAGAGGTCCAACGTTTTTCCGCTTTTCCAACATTGCTGCCACACCACGTGACCTCATAACCCACATTAATAAATGTGTGTGTGTGTGTTTTTCTGTGTGTATGTCATTGTGTATCAGAGTGTGACAGAGTGTGCCTGAGTGTGTCCGAGTGTCCGTGTGTCCTCCATAACTCCAAAACCATGAAGCCTAACATCCTGAAACTTTGCATGCATACGAAGAAAACTCCAAGGAAGTGCAAGAGTGAAAAGTGGGTGTTTGGGTTAATTACCGCTCTCTTTGGGGTCTTTGGGGTCTCCTCAGTCACCGCTCTCTTTGGGGTCTCAAGGCGTATCCTAATAACTTCGCTTGGATCTGAGTCTGTCATGTTTTTTGGCCTGCTCAACCATGCCTTGACTTGGAACAGGCCGCAACGATTTCTTAATGATATTTTTTTTTTTTCACTTTCCTCACTTATATTATCGAATGCCAGTTCATCATCGCTTCGGATCGTTGTGTACATCACTTTTGTAAGTACTGTAGTTTTATAAGTAAGAGCTTGGAGTGATTTCATGCATTATATGATACGATTTTCTACGAACTACTCTCACGGACTAATTAAAGAATATCATCGATATATTTTGCGGTTTTAAAGATCGGATATCGTCCGGACTAAATATGTGCTGAAATCTGGAGTGAAATCTGATAATTTAACTGCTGCATGCTCAGTGAAGACAGTTTTAAGTTAAAGGGATCCTATATGGTATGCAGCGACAGCCTGGCCAACTGTTCCTTCTCAACCATGTAATTGGAGTGCTTGCTTGAGTGTTTAAGCTACATGATGAGCGCCCATTGTTGATAGCGTTTCGGTGCCATGTCATTATGAGCGAATCGTTCACTCACTGCGGATACTTTTGCCATGCCACATCATTCAGTGCAAGTGGTTCGTGCTCTGTCACCCTGAGCGAGTGGTTCGTGCTCCGTCACCCTGAGCGAGTGGTTCGTGCTCCGTCCCCTGAGCGAGTGGTTCGTGCTCCATCCCCCTGAGCGAGTGGTACGTGCTCCGTCACCCTGAGCGAGTGGTTCGTGCTCCGTCACCCCTGAGCAAGTGGTTCCTGCTCCATCAACCTGAGCGAGTGGTACGTGCTCCTCACCCTGAGCGAGTGGTACGTGCTCCGTCACCCTGAGTGAGTGGTTCGTGATCCGTCACTCTGAGCGAGTGGTTCGTGATCCGTCACCCTGAGCGAGCGGTTTGCACTCCGTCATCCTGAGCAAGTGGTTCCTGCTACATCACCTGAGCGAGTGGTTTGCGCTCCATCATCCTGAGCGAGTGGTTCATGCTCCATCACCCTGAACAAGTGTTCGTGCTCCATCAAACTGAGCAAGTGGTTTGTGCTCCGTCGCCCTGAGCGAGTGGTTCGCGCTCCGCCACACTGAGCGAATGGTTCGCGCTCCATCACCCTGAGCGAGGGGCTCGTGCTCCATAACCTGAGCGAGTGGCTCGTGCTCCATCACCCTGAGCAAGTGGCTCGTGCTCCATCACCCTGAGTGAGTGGTTCGTGCTCCGTCACCCTGAGTGGGTTGTGCAAATAACATCCAATTTCCGAGCGTTTGCCGTATTGACGTGTTTTCTAAATTACCGAGCCCATATTTTTTTTCCACCTGTTACACGCAGCTGGTTATCAAGATTGATGTTTGTGAGCAGATCCCTGAAACATCTACATCAATGTACCGTTGTTTTTCAGTGAAAAGTACGAAAAGTTTCTGGGTTGTATACAGTAAGTACTGTAGTTGCAAATCACACTGACTCCAACCTGCCAATTCCTGAAAAATTGCCGATATCGGCCAAGCACTGGTGAGTGTGTGTGTGTGTGTGTGTGTTTCCATATATGGATTCCAGAAAGTGCAATGGAGCCATCCCAGTTATGTGTGTGTGTTGTTCATAAAGCAAAACATTCTCTCTGCTAACTCCTCTATCTCTATCTCCCATCCTTGCACGACCCCCTCCCAATACATTAAAGCACCCTCCTCCCACACCTCTCTCATTCTCCCCTCCCCTCTTTCTCTCTCTGTCTCTGTCTGTTTGTCTGTCTCTGTCTCTGGACATATCCGAACGGTGGTTATATCTGGACGGGAGTTTGTGTTCAGATGCGTGTTTGCTTCTGGATGGTTCCAGACACGTCCAGGTGGTGTTTATTTCCGGATGCGTCCGGGCGGTGCTCATCAGCGGATGTGTCTGGGCAGTGCTAGTCTCTGGCTAGCTTGGCTCCAGACACATCTGGGCGGTGTTTTTCTCCGGACGTGAGTTTATCTCAGGATGTGTCAGAGCGGTGTTTGTCTTCAACCAGCTTGGCTCCGGACGCATCCGGGCAGTGTTTGTCCCTGGACACGTCCAGGCGGTGCTTGTCCCTGGACACGTCTGGGCGGTGTTTGTCCCTAAACACGTCCAGGCAGTGTTTGCCCTGGACGCATCCGGGTGGTGTTTGTCCCTGGATGCGACCAGGCGGTATTTGTCCCTGGATGTGTCCGGGCAGTGTTTATGTCTGGACGGAAGAGAATTTATCTCCGAACATGTCCAAACGGAAGTTTGTCTCTGGACATGTCTGGGCGGTGTTTGTCCCTGGATGCGACCGGGTGGTGTTTGTCTCCAGATGTGTCTGGGCAGTATTTTCGGCCGGACGGGAGTTTGTCTCCGAACTTGTCCAGACAGGAGTTCTTCTCCGAATGGGAGTTTGTCTCTGGACACGTCTGGATGGGAGTTTGTCTGCAGACATATCCGGGCGGTGTTTGTCTCTGGGCCGTGTTTATATTATGACCGGTAGAAAATGGATTTCAGACATTATTTTGTTTCCACCTTCAGTTATTCTCTGCAGAATTATTTTGATGAAACAGTATGATTCGTAATTAACGCTCCACCGCATGTCTGCTTTCCCTTCCTCTCACCTCACACAGTCATCCCTTTCCCAACCCCTCCTCACTTCCCCTCCTCTTCTAGCTCTCCCTCTCCTCCCCTCCTCGCTCCTTTCCCATGCACCTCTTCACTCTTCCCGCTCTCTCTCCCCCACCCCTCTCTCCCTCTTTTTCTCCCTTTCCCCTTTAGTATATCCGTCAGCAAAGCGACGGGTGGTATTTGCTGGTTATAAATAAAACATTCCACATGAGTAGTCGGTCCTATGGTGAAAATTTCCTCCTCAATTCCACAAGCAATTGTGGAGAAAAACACTAAAGTTCCGTGAGGACAAACAAACAACTAAACAGACCCAAATGCAATACCCTCTCCTCCAGCGAGTGTAATGAGAAAAGCAATCGGTAAAGCACATACCTCCACGAGGCTGAACAGGTTACGTTTTGTATCCCACTGGTAGGCCGGATCTGGATCAGTCCTGATCCAAAATCGAATCGGCTTGTTCTTGTCACCTACCCAACTCATCCACCTGCTTTTGTCATAATCTGTCCGCAACATTTTGAAATAGCATGCCATACATGGTTTTGACCATCTCACTCAATGGTGAAGGATCACTTTAAAACATCTTGAATCCGGATGTTCACCAAAATCAAATCAATTCGTTCTTGTCACATACCCAACCTGTCCACCAAATTTTGTCCAAATCCGTCAATAACTTTTTGAAATCTCCTGCTCACAGACAGACAGACAAACAGACAGGGATGAAAACATAACCTTTGTCCACCTTCGGTGGCGGAGTTAATCATGAGCATGACTGCAGCACAGCTTTATTAAGTGGTTGTATATTCATAATTTATGAAAGTTTGAAGTTTGTATGTCTGAAAGCAAAAAGTTAGTACATCTAATAGATAAAGCTGATTTTGTGTATGTGGATGGATGTCTGGGGTCATAAGCACTGCCAATTCCACAGGCCATGCCTTCCCGCTCCTTTCCTTCCAGCCATCCGGAAATCGGCGCCATCTTTTTCGCTCCACATCACTCAGATTGTTTATCGGCCTCTGATGTACATTGGAAGACTGAACAACGCATCTTCTACCATTAAATGAAGATACCATTTTGAGTACAACTCAAATGAGGGAATGCACATTTTGTCTGCAGTGATCGTGGCAGCGGTCTGATATACAACGCCCAATGAAAGTACATTCTCAAATGCAGATGAAAGAAAAGAAAATAATGATATTTCATTTTTAAATTTTTGGGGTTTTTGCCAGACTTTTCAAGGCTTATAAACAAACTGATGGTCATGTCATATTATGTGAAGTAAATAAGCATTAAAATAGGCTTGGTGGTGAAATACCTGAATCTGTAGTTAATTAGTCGGGAGGCGTCAGGGAAATTATCAGGATGTTTAATCATGAACACGTACACTTTAAAGAAGTTTGGTACATGCAACACTTTAAAGAAGTTTGGTACACTCACACTTTAAAGAAGTTTGGTACACACACTTTAAAGAAGTTTGGTACATGCACACTTTAAAGAGTTTGGTACACGCACACTTTAAAGAAGTTTGGTACACGCACACTTTAAAGAAGTTTGGTACACGCACACTTTAAAGAAGTTTGGTACACGCACACTTTAAAGAAGTTTGGTACACGCACACTTTAAAGAAGTTTGGTACACGCACACTTTAAAGAAGTTTGGTACATCAGCACACTTTAAAGAAGTTTAGTACACGCACACTTTAAAGAAGTTTGGTAACACCACACTTTAAAGAAGTTTGGTACACGCACACTTTAAAGAAGTTTGGTACACGCACACTTTAAAGTTGTATGAAATGTACATGTACACTTTACATCACCTCTAAGTTTATGTACATTTTAATAATGAACAAGGTACGTTTTCATTACAACGAAAATAGTCATGATTAATATTTGAAGTATATATTAAAAAAGAAACCCGTCCTTTTGTCGGTGTATATTGTATGTACTGCATGTTGTTGAGATCTCCAGTGGTATGTTCAGTTATCAAACAGCCAGCTAGCGCTTGCCAAGCCAGCCGTTCCTTCGCAACGGTTTCCAATGGAGTGCTTGCTTGAGTGCTTAAGCCACGTGGTGAGCACTCCACAAGAAACTTGGTAACTGAATATACTCCAGATTAATTAGATGGCGACGAGGATAAACATCTCTACCATCACTTCTTGCAGCCATATCGATTAATTCATCCCTCAGGGGGTGGGGTGGGAGGAGGCAGGGGAAGGGTGAGGTGAGAAGAGGAACCCGACATTGCCTGGCAACTCCGGGTGCCCTTGCTAGCATCTAAGATATAAAGCTTATTCTAACCACTGATTCGTTGACCCACCGACACTGATATTGAAGATTGGTACCTTCCGGGTGATGGAGAAAGCTGAAATTTTGTGTGCTGCTGGACATCGAAGCCGATACACCGGGAGAAATCGCAGAACCATCAGAAAGCAACCATAAATGAAAATATAAATAAATGATAAAAAGAAAGAAAAAAATTAATGAAAAAAATAAATGCAGGTAAGTGACCTGAGACAATGGGGAAGCACGGTTTGTTATTGCTTACAATATGTAAGCATACCCTGCTAGTGTATATATATATGTATCAAGTTAGTAATATAAGCTCATACATACAGTATATGTGGATTGCAAAATGGCAAACAATGAAGTGATTATTTTCAGGGCCAATCTCAGGGACCCACGATGAACAGACATGGCTGACATTTACTAAATTGTGTTATTTATAATCAAATAGGGATACAATGTCAAAAATTTGTTAATTAAAATACACCAGCAAATACAACCCATCGCTTCACCGATGGGTCAATAAAGTGTGGTGGGGGAGAAAGAGGGAGGGAAAGAGAAGGGGGGGGCAGGTGTAGGGTGTAGAGGGGGGAGGGGAGGCAGAGAGGATGAAGTGGGAAGAGCGACACTTCACAAACGTTGCCATTCACTGCAGGAGGGAGGGGTTCATCAGAGATAGAGAGGGAGAGAGAGAGAGAGAGAGAGAGAGAGAGAGAGAGAGAGAGAGAGAGAGAGAGAGAGAGAGAGAGAGGAGAGTAGAGAGAGAGAGAGAGAGAGAGAGAGAGAGAGAGAGAGAGAGGGGGAGGGAGAACACACACACACACACACACACACACACACACACACACACACACACAGGGCAGGGAGAGCGAGAGAGCAACAAAGGTGTGGGAGGAGAGTGCTGCAACTTATGAGGAGGGAGGTGTGAGGAGGGGGAGAATGAGAGAAAAGGGTGGGGAGAGGAGGAAAAAAAATACAGGTGAGAGCTGGAGGTGGGTTAGCAAAGAGAATGATATGTGACGCTTAGGCCAAGGTCACATTTGCCACGGCGGCCGTGGGGTCTCAAAATCTGCGGCACTAGCAATTATACGGCGGCGCAGTATTTCCACGGTCACACAATGTAGTAGTACATATGTTTTTATTTTTCGGGGAGCCGCACGGAGTATTTATAAATTGTGGAGACCGAAAACGTGAGGGTGCCGTACAGTCTTTGATTTGATGTCACACGGTGACTTAGGGCGTCGCTGCGCGGCCATAGAATTTTCAAGGCAGACGCAAGGCGACAGCGAGGGGGACCAAGGCGAACGTGCGGCCAGACGGACGGTAACGAGTGGGTATATTATACCAGTTTCTTTTTTTACTGAAATAAAAATATACCAGTATATATAACTGAATATACTATAACTATAATATACCGTGGTGCCCCAGAATCCGAACGCCCATTGGTGAAAAATTGGAATCCGAACAGTTTTTTTCGAGAAAATTTTTGCCCTAAAAACCTAATACGTTTTAAAAACCGAACACAACGTGGCGTTCATGTTTGTTCACGTGTCTCCCCCACTATTCGACCACATCTTCGCTTTGTTCATTCAGTTCGTCGGTGGAAATCCTCGTGAAAGCATCTCTCATGTGTCGATCGATACTTTAGGCCTCAGTCACATTTGCTCTTCGGCGAGGATACGGCGGCCGTACGCCTCTGAATTGACAGAAACGTGCGGCGGCCGCAGAGAAACTGAGGTGGCCTCAGGGTGGCCCTACGCCGTATGGCTATTATTTTACAGGTCGTAAGGTCGCCGTGGAATTATAACGCGGAGTTATAACTTTTTTCATTTCTACGTTCGCCGTAGAAATTTGACAAGCCGAAACAAAAGAACTGGGTAAAAAAAAAAATTAACCCATTGTTACGTGTCCGTCTGGCCGCACGTTCGGCTTAGGGTCCCCCTGCGGTCCCCTGTGGTCGCCTTGCGGGCACCTTGCGTCTGCCTTCAAAATTCTATGGCCGCCGCAGGAACGCCTAAGGTACCGTGCGACATCAAATCAAAGACCGTACGGCACACCCATGTTTTCGTCTCCACAATTTATAAATACGCCGTGCGGCTACCCGAAAAATAACAAGGACAAATGTGTCCAAGAGCAGGCATCCAAACCTAAAGGTTTTGTCGGCTAAAAAAACAACAACAACAACTTCCGATATTTGTCAGTGCCTTCATTAAGCCAATAGCGAAACCCGTCATAATGTATTTACGTATTTACAGATATATCGTGTATTTACGAAATATATAATGTATTTACGAAATTACAATACGATAAATGGAATAATTTTAATAGTAACGTCAACTTTTCGAACCTTTAAAGCAAATGTCCGAATATATTTAAAAGTTCATGATAGACGCTCTCAAAAGGCACCGTCTATGTGAGGATGTGTACATGTGCTCAGTATTTAAGGGCGATCCGGATCTTGTATATACAAGAGCCGAGTCCGAGAGATTAAGGTTTTGTCTTCACAAGAAGAAGAAGAAGAAGAAGAAGAAAAAGAAGAAGAAGAACAACGCTGAGCTCTCTATGAGCAGCGTTCGCTACGCGAGACGCTGCTAAAAACATGTGTGACTGCTACATTGTGTGA
>CM068954.1:167115138-167153859 GCA_035128595.1 Eptatretus atami | reverse complement strand
AGAGAGAGAGAGAGAGAGAGGATGACATGAGAGAGAAATTAGTATGGGGAAGTGTGGGAAGAGTGGGGAGAGAAGGGAAAGAAGGTTGAGAGTAGATAAGAGCAGAAGGGTGAAGGGAGATTAAAGGGTGGGGGGATGCAGAATTGGGAAGGGAGGTCAAAATTACACCAAATTTGATGATGATGTAATAAATAGATGGATAGGTGGTCGGTTGTACTAAGTACTAAACATCAGTAGGAAATAATGAAATGAAAAATAACAACCAAGTCATTTGCATTTGGAGGGGGAAAAAAAACAACAACGACCGGTGCTATATGTGTGGTTGTTAAAGATAGATTAACATAATCATCACACTCTACCCCCCTTTCAATTGAGGCTGAGAGGGCGATGGAGAGGGAAAGTGAGGGAGAAACTCAAAAATGGATTTTTCTGCAATCAGCAGCTAACAGCACTCGAGAGAAATTGCCTCCGCAGGAGCTAACTGTAGAGCTTTTTAGAGCGGATGGAAAAGGGGAGGGAAACTGAAATAAGAAATGCTGTACGAGTTCAAGGTGTGTGAGTAAAAATAGTGAGAGCTATCTCAAGCCAGAAAAAACAATATAATCGAGAAGATGGTAATTGGCGAGTGAAAAACCAATGACGACGAATTATGTTTAGCACAGAAAAATGTAATATTATAAGTGGTAATGATGTATAGGGCTGGAGGGAGAGGGTAAAGGTACGCTTTCTCACCTCTCATATATTTTTATAGCCTCAGTTCTCATGTTGCCCCAGTTATAAACTGCCATCCTGATGTTTCACATGGATTTCCAACATGGATTCGGTTCATCAATGTTTGTGCCTTCCATCAAAAGCATGTAAAGCTTGAGGACCCGGGCCCCATGAATAAAACACAAATTCGTGTCACCTTCAGTGAAGTATCCTGCGAAAAAGTTGCCATCTAGCCTGGAAACGTTTCTTCACCTTTCCTCAATGACCCCAAGCTCTGTCTAAGCGGAAGGGCCTTCAATATTTTTTTTGCTGATAAAGGCCTACCTGGTTAATTACTCGGATTGATATAATTAAACATAAAATAATGAATAATTCAGAAAAATGAATTTTTTTTTTGATTACATCATGAATGACAAGAGTTTTGACTGAGGAAATCAGCACAGTTAGGTACAACGTTTATATCACCCCAAATGTGTTCATTTCCTGTTTCAAGCACAATTTAAAACTTTAAACAATCACCAGTGCAATGAAATAACATTTGAAAAATTAGTCACATAAAATGTTCACAATTTCACAGTCAGTGTGCGCCATTTCCCCTTCAACACACATGATCAGAATTACTTCCCCCTTTTCTTCGCATCTCCCCAAAGATCTATGCATTTTAACAAAAAAAAAAAAACAATTTTTTGGCAGTTCTTGCAACAAGATTCTCACAATATTGTGAGAAAAAAATGATTTTGTATTGTTCAAGATGTAAGAATGTACAGGTCGTAACAAAAAGAAAAAAAATTTGAATATACATTTAAATGTGTATATACTGTATATGTATAAATATATATATAGACATCATGATAGAAGGGAAATATTATATATATACATATATACATATATACATATATACATATACACATATATACATATACACATATACATAAATACATATATACATATACATATATACAAATATACATATATACACATATACATAAATACATATATACATATCATATATACAAATATACATATATATACATAAATACATATATACACATACACATATATAGATATATACATAAATACATATATACATACACATATACATAAACACATATATACATATACATATATACAAATATACATATATACACATATACATATATACATAAATACATATAACATATACATATATATACATATATACACATATACATATACTGTATAGATATATACATATACACATATACATAAATACATATATATATATACATATACACATATACATAAATACATATATACATATACATATATACATATATACATATACACATATACATAAATACATATAACATATATACATATATACAAATATACATATACACAATACATAAATACATAAATACATATATACATATACATATATACATATATACATATACATATACACAATATACATAAATACATATACATATATACATAAATACATAATACATATACATATATACAAAATTACATATATACACATATACATAAATACATATATACATATACATATATACAAATATACATATATACACATATATACACATATACATATATACACATATACATATATACACATATACATATATACATATATACATATACACATATACATATATACACATATACATATATACAAATATACATATACACATATACATAAATACATATTACATATATACACATATACATATATACATATACACATACACATAAATACATATATACATATACATATATACATATATACATATATACACACATATACATATATACATATATACATATATCACATATATACATATATACACATATACATATATACATATATACATATATACATATATACACATATACACATATTATATAACATATATACACATATACATATATACATATATACATATATACACATATACATATACATATATACATATATACATATATACATATATACACATATACATATATACATATACAGTGCTCCCTCACCTATCGCGGTTAATGCGTTCCAGACCCACCCGCGATAGGTGAAAATCCGCGAAGTAGAAACCACATATTTATTTAATTATTTTAATATATTTAAACACATTTTAAACGTATTTTAAACCATTATACAGCATCCACACACTCTTATTAACCTTCCCCACACAGCCTGCATTGCACAGCCAAGAAGAACATTAAATCTCTTCTACTGGAGGCGAATTCTACTCTTCTACTTCTACTTGAAAACCCGCGATGTGGTGAAGCCGCGAAAAGTGAACCGCGATATAGCGAGGAGCACTGTATACATATATACATATATATATATATATATATATATATATATATACATATATATATACATATATATACATATTATATATAAATATATGTAAATATATACATCATGATAGAAGGGAAATATTATATATATATATATATATATATATATATATATATATATATATATATATATATATATCGACAGATAGATAGATAGATAGATATCGTTACATATACATACAGTGCCTATAGAAAGTCTTCAACCCCTTTCAAAATTTTCACGCTTTACTGACTTGTAGCCTGGAATGAAATTGCACTAATTCAGACTTTTTCCACCTTTATTTACACATCGTAACCCAGAACTTCCAAGTGAAAAACAATTTCTGAAAATTTATTAAAAATACAAAACGAGAATATCTTGGTTGGATATGTGTCCACCCCCTTATAATAGCAACTGTAAATTAGCTCAGGTGCAACCAATCACCTTCAAAATCGCACAAGTTAATTGGCCTCCTCCAGTGTTAAATTGTGGTGATTCTGATTATTTCAGAATAAAATCAGCTGTTCCTGTAGGTTTCCTCTGCTGGTAGTGCATTTCACAGCAAACACTCAACCATGAGCCCAAGGAGCTTTCAAAAGACCTCCGGGATAAAGTTGTGGAAAGGCACAGATCAGGGGATGGGTATAAAAATATTTCAAAGGCCTTGAATATCCCTTGAAGTGCAGTCAGGACAATCATTAAGAAGTGGAAGGCGTATGGTACCACCAAAATGCTGCCTAGATCAGGCTGTCCCTCCAAAAATTGGATGACCAAGCAAGGAGGAGATTGATCAGAGAGGTCACCAAGAGGCCAATGGCAACTTTGAAAGAGCAACAGGCCTTTATGGCAAAGACTGGTCACTGTGTGCATGTGAAAACAATATCTTAGCATTCCATAAGTCTGGCCTGTATGGTAGGGTGGCAAGAAGGAAGCCATTACACAAAAAGCCAATCTCGAGTCCCATTTGTGGTATGCAAAAAACCACTCCGGAGATTCTGAAATCATGTGGCAAAAAGTTATGTGGTCTGACAAAACGAAACCAATATATAACTTTTTGGCCGAAATGCAAAACGTTAAGTTTGGCACAAATCCAACACAGCACATCATCCAAAGAACACCTTCCCTACTGTGAAGCATGGTGGGGCAGCATCATGTTATGGGGATGCTTCTCATCAGCAGGGACTGGGGCACTTGTCAGGATAGAAGGGAAAATAGATGGAGCAAAATACAGAAAAATCCTGGAGAAAAACCTGCTGCCCTCTGCAAAAAAGTTGAAATTGGGACGGAAGTTCACCTTTCAGTATGACAACGACCCGAAGCACACAGCCGAAGCTACACTGGATCGGCTCAGGAACAAAATTATAAATGTTCTTGAGCGGCCCAGTCAGAGTCCCGACCTAAATCCAATCGAAATCGGCGGTATGACTTGAAGTTTGCTGTCCATCAACCCTCCCAACCCAACTTGACTGAGCTTGAACAGTTTGTACAGAAGAATGGGCAAATATTTCCCAATCAAGGTGTGCAAAGTTGGTCGAGACCATCCCAACAGACTCACAGCTGTAATTGCTGTCAATGGTGCTTCCACCAAGTAATAACTCAACGGGGGTGGACACTCATCCAACCAAGATATTCTAGTTTTGTATTTTTAATTAATTTTCTGAATTTTGTAGAATTTGTTTTCACTTGGAAGTTGTGAGATATGATGTGTAAATAAAGGTAGAAAAAGTCTGATTTAATGCAATTTAATTCAAGGCTACAAGGCAACAAAAGGCGAAAATTTTGAAAGGGGTGTAGACTCTCCACAAGCACTGTATATACATGTATGCATAGTCGCCCAAACACATACACGCGTGTGCACACACACACAAACACACACACACACACACACACACACACACACACACACACACACACACAGTTTCAAAAAGATTGATACAGCTTTGACTTCCTGCCATTTCTTTGTTTTTTGACCTATACCATTTCCCTTTTCAGGGTTTGGTGGTGTTATTGTGGTATTTGTTCCCTTGGAGTTCTAGCTCCGTAGCTCAACTATGCCATTGACAGTGAAGCAGAAGACACAAGTGGTGGCTCTGTGGTATGAGACTAAATCACACG
Organism: Eptatretus atami; assembly: GCA_035128595.1. NCBI lineage: Eukaryota > Metazoa > Chordata > Myxini > Myxiniformes > Myxinidae > Eptatretus > Eptatretus atami. The sequence goes on along the minus strand of CM068954.1, from coordinate 167,148,689 downwards.
TCGACACCCGCCAGAGGTTCTGCCGGAATACGACCTCAGAACACGTGATGGACCCACAAATTGTGCCATTCAACATATTGTGAAACATTTTGAGCACAAAGATACAATACACAATGAGAGAAAGGGCAACAGAGGCAGGCCAGCATCAGTAACCAAGAGCCAAGCCAACATCGATGTTGTGCGGGTTTCTGCAATGGACAGTCCCGAATAAGTCTTACCGCCGGCACTCCCGGGAGCTCTCGGCATCAAACCACATCAGTCTGGCGTATCCTAACAAGGAACTGAAGTTTTTCCCACACATCATCTCTATTAGCATAAGAGAGTCAAGATGACATGAGAAGGAGACTTGATATGTGCAATTGGCTCAGTGACAGGATAGAGCGGTACCCAAACTGGATCAACTTGATCTGGTTCAGTGATAAAGCCCATTTCCACTTGAACGGTGATATCAACAACCACAGCAACATTTTCTGGGGGGCAGAACCATCTGAGGAGATAACTGAGAGGTAACTGTAAGGGCCGAAGATCACATGCTTCTGCGCATTCAATGCCAGATGGGGAACTCTAGGGCCTTACTGGTTTGAGAATGACAACAGCAGGAAGGTAACGATCAATGGTGAGTGCTACTGGGCCGAGCTCCAGAAGTTCCATTATGATCTATCGCAAAAGGTCCGTAGCCCAGACTTGAACCCTCTGGCCTACTGATTCTGGGGGGCTGCCAAGGGCTCTGTCTCTGCCAACCGCCATGTCACACTGGATGATCTGAAGCAGGTGTCATATGACCTCCAGGCAGTGCCACATGAGACCTACAGGAAAGTTTGACAGAACTTTGGAGTCAGGATCAATGCCTGTCTGAACCACACATCGAGAATGGAGGGGCACACATCGAGAATGTCAATGACAAGGATTTTGCGTAAATGCCAATTTCAGACCTTGGGCTCTCACTAACTCTAGCAGTGACCTACTGCAATACCAATCAGTGATAGAAAATACCATGTCATAAGCTTTCAAGAAATGTTTGGTTCACGTTCCTGAGGTTTCTGTTTCTTTGGAAATAAACATTTAAAGTTGCATCACTCTTTTTGAAACATCCTGTACCGATTTGTCCAGTGCCTTATGAAAGTATTCACACCCCTCGACTTTTGTCACATTTTGTTGTCTTACAGTCTGAATTTAAAATGGATTAAATTAAAAAAAATTCTCACCGATCTCCACAAAATACCCCATAATGCTAAGAGGGAAAACATGTTTTTAGAAATTTTATACATTAATTTGAAATGAAAAGCTGAAATGTCTTGCGTCAATAAGTATTAAACACCTTTGCTATGACGCTCCAAATTGAGCTCAGGTGCATCCAATTTCCTTTGATCATCTTTGAGATGTCTCTACAACTTGATTGGATTCCACCTGTGGCCAATTCAATTGATTGGACCTGATTTAGAAAGAAACACAACTTTCTATATAAGGTCCCACAGTTGAGAGTGCATGTCAGAGCAGAAATTCCACCATGAAATCCAAGGAACTGTCCATATAATTCTGAGATAGAATTGTGAGGAGGCATAGATCTGGGGAAGGGTATAAAACAATTTCTAGAGTGTTGAAAGTTCCCAAGAGCACAGTGAGCTCTGTCATTAGGAAAGGGAAAGAATACGGAACTACCCAGACTCTTCCTCGAGTTGGCTATCCGACCAAACTGAGCAACCGGGCAAGAAGGACCTTGGTCAGGGAGGTGACCAAGAACCCAATGACCAGTCAGACAGAACTACAGGGTTCCTTGGTTGAGATGGGAGAACCTGCCAGAAGGACAACAATCTCTGCAGCACTTCACAAATCTCCCCTTTTGAAAAAGTGGCCAGCTGGAAGCCACTCCTGAGAAAAAGGCACAAGACAGCATGCCTGGAGTTTGCAAAAAGGCATGTGAAAGACTCTGAGAGCATGAGGCAAAATATTCTGTCGTCTGATGAGATGAAAATTGAATGCTTTGGCCAGAATGCAAAGCGCTACGTCTGACGGAAACCGAGCGCAGCTCATCATCTACCATGAAGCATGGTCGTGGCAGCACCATGCCATGGGGATGCCTTTCAGTGGCAGAGACTGGGAGACTTGTAAGGATAGAGGGGACAATGAATGCAGTAAAATTCAGGCAAATCCTTGAGGAGACTCTGCTTCAGAGTGAAAACGACCTTCAACTGCAGTAAAGATTTATGTTCAAACAGGACAATGACCCCAAGCATACACCCAAAGCAACACTGGAATGGTATCAGAACAAGAACGTGAAAGTCCTTGTGTGGCCCAGCCAAAGCACAGACATGAATCCCATTGAGAATCTGTGGAAAGACTTGAAGATTGCTGTTCACTGATGCTCCCCATCCAACTTGACAGAGCTTGAGCAAATCTACAAGAAAGAATGGGAGAAAATGCCTAAATTCAGATGTGCAAAGCTGAAACAGACATAGCCAAGAAGATTAATCGCTCCCAAAGGCACTTCTACAAAATATTGACTCAGTGGGTTGAATACTTATTGACTCAACGCATTTCAACTTTTCAATTTCAATTAATCTGTAAGCATTTCCAAAAACATGTTTTCACTTTATCATTATCAGGTATTTTGTGTAGATCGCTGCCCAAAAATGTAAATTTACTCCGTTATAAATTCAGGCTGTAACACAACAAAATGTGACAAAAGTCAAGAGGTGTGAATACTTTCTGAAGATGCTGTATATTCCAATTGTACATCATGGCTGTAATGGCTTGTCTCACATGGTAAAACCGCATAATCTGCAAAGAACAACGGTCTGTCTGCCACTCAGACGATTGTTCCTACAAATACAAATCAAGAAGGCAGAAGGCACATGTGATCGGTGGAGAAATCAACATGTGTGGAGTGTGACGAGCACCAATCACTCCACCACAGATACGTCCCATCAAACAATCTTCACCGTGGCAGACCCACTCCACCCACATTCCAACCCCGCCTACAACAGGACCACGTGACAAGATTGCATCACCAAGGAGGACTAACCCAGATGTACAATACATTCCCAATAATTTGCCAAGTTTTAAAGCACATACTTATTTTACCAGATCACGCAGGAAACAGATGCAGAGGGAGCAGACAATCAATCAAGGATGATTAGGGTGAACAACATGGAGAAAAGTAAGAATTTTGTTTTGCACACTGAACATCAGTGTGTTGGACCAGAAGAGGATTAACAAATTGCAGAAAACAGCAGGTGCACACACTCAATTGTTCACGAGGCTTTGAAGAAGTTTGTGTGTCACGAACGAAACATCCCCTTGAGAGTTGATCGGCCCATGCTAGTTTGTATTAAAATAGGTACGAGTTTGGTCGAGTTTTGTCATTTTGGTTGGCTGTGCATTCTTAATAATCACAATGTATACAGGGTGAATCAAAAAGTATTGAACACTTTCAAAAATGTATTACTCAGTAACCAGGTTACGTATGAACATGTAATCAAAACCAATTAGTAAAGGAACTTTCACAGTTATTCATATAATCTTACAAATGCTCAATCTGTGTCCCTCGTGTCAGACGGCACAAATCAATCCTGTAATCTAATTCATCCAAGACCCTTTGTTGAAAGTTGAAAGAAAGGCGCTTAGTGGGCACCAAGCGCCTTTCATTCAACTTTCACGTGCTAAAATCTGGAAAGAAATTGAGAAATGTAAAGGTAACTCCACAATTTGGTGCATACTAGAGTACATGTTCATATATAACCCACTCACTGAGCAACAAATCCCCGAAAGTGTTTAAATCATTTTGAATCTATATATATATATATATATATATATATAATATATATATATATATATATATGTTTCTTGTGGCATGTTTCTGCCTGGCAGGAGACAATATTAATGGCAAGGGTTACTATTGTTAACAGGTCACCACTCAGATGCAGGTAAAATTTTTGAACACCACTCCTACACTAAATCGAGGAAAAAAAAAAGCGATATTAGAAAAAAAGATCTCTGTAGTATAATATTGTTCGTATCTCCAGCAAGGAGGCTGAAGCGCAAGGCACGCCGTTGTCGAATCACAGCCAAGTTGGTGGCCTCCGTTGATTTACCGCCCCTCATCCGGCATAGTCCCCTTTGCTCTCTTTACCTTCCAACCATCCTGAGCCCCTCAAGGGCATGCCTGTTCTTCCATTAACCCCTCTGCTTTAACCTTCCAAAATGCAGACTTTTTGTTCTTCTTTTCTCCAATGTGTGGAACTGCCTTCTTGAGTCTGTTCAATCTCATTCTTCCCTGCAGTGCTTCAAGCTAGTGGTGCACTACCATCTCATGTCATCCCACATCCTTACCTACATTCACTTCTACCCATATTAACCTTACCAAGTCGATTCCCTTGTTTCCTCCCATTGTCTCCCTGTTCTTTTCTTGTTAGCTCATTCCTTTGCTTAATACGTCCACCTGTGGTAACACTGCCCTACTATCAGCTCATTGCCATTTTAACCTCTGTCAGCCTGAATCTTCTGTAACAAAAAAAACAAAAGGCCCCACAAAAACGGAACCGCATGTTATCATCATTGAGGTTTGTGGAACGTTTCCGTGAACATGAGCCACGGCGATTTGTTTTGGACACATCTATCATCAACACAAAACCGGTTAAAACATCAAAATGAAGAGCCACAAAGCCAGCCAGCTCTACAAAAATGAATTTCCTGTTGAGTACAAATAGAATCAGAGATACAATTGACATCGAAACTGTAAGAGGAAGTTAGAAAATATGATAAAAATGAAATGAAGACCGAGAAGAACAAGAGTGCAAGTGAGCACAATATACGCCCGAACAAGAAGGTATATACAGAATTGTGCTACTACATGGAAAACAGCATCCTGGTTGCCATGGCAACCACTTTAGATGACGAACGTATGTGGCGACACACCGTCTCCACAGTCTGTACCTATGTACCAAATATGAAACATGAAAGTTGAAAACTTTGGGAGTTAGAGTGCGGACAGGAACGGACGGACGGACGGACAGACAGACAGACAGACAGACGGACGGATGACCGGTATCACATAATACGCCCCGATATATATATCGGGCGTATAAAAATCAGAAAAAGTAAACGAATCTCGACACCGATCACACCCATCATCAATCACAACCAGTGGATTAGCCACTCACAGGGGAGGATTAAATAAAAAGAGGAACATTGAAAAAAAAGAAGAGAGAAAAGATTCATTAATCTGGAGAGAGATCTCTTTTGTATAATGTAGTGATAAGCCAGAGGGCTGGACTGTGCAACAAGAGAGCCGATAGCGAGCCAAAGCCATGAAGTGAGAAATGCAGAATCATTTGAGCACAAGGTTGATGAAGGAACAAAGCAGAGCTTTGTTATGTAAATAGAGACCACGTGACACAGTTTCATCACAGATGAGTATGAGTGGTAAAACACAACTAATGAAGGAGCAGATTGGTGTTAATAATTCTTCTAATTCTTTAATATGTCAAATAAGAAGGATTAGCAAAATTCAAACACCCGAGGACTGATTAATGAGCCATTGGGTAGCTTTGAAAGAGACCGGGTAAATCTCAAGAGGCACAGAATTACAATATGGTCCAGAGTCTGTGGATGGTGTCCATAGCAAGCCTGGTGTTGGCTTAATGGCTGGAGTGGTGGGCTTGGGATCCTGGAGTCCTGAGTTCAAATCCTGCTTGGTTGTTGAATTCATACTAGGTGGGGTTGATTCAGCTTGTCATCCTTCTGAGGTCGGCAAAAATGATTACCAGATTGCTGGTATCCTGTGTCGGAGTGGCCACCTGTCCAGGATTGTGCCCAATAGCCCAGGAGACTGCTTAGACAGCACCAACGCTCTGCACAGAGTGTGTTCCCAATAGATGGCTGGCATGGGATGTTTGGGTCCTGAGTTTGAACCCCTGTCATCTGTTGAATTAACACCAGGTGAGGTTGACTGAGCTTGTCATCCTTCCGAGGTCGGCAAAATGAGTACCAGTGTACTGGTAATCGGGGCACAGCATCAGCGGCACAGCCACGCCCTCAACCAATGATGCTACCCACAGCCTTGTGCTGCATATGGAGCAGAAGGTGTCCTCAACAACATTGTGTGTTGTCCCTCATCTTGTGAAGATGATAATCACCTCTGCCTCCAATGGTTGGAGGTTATCTATTCACCCTTATTTGTTTGTCTGCTTCTTTGTGAGCAGGATATCTCAAAAAGTTATGAACGGATTCGGATGAAACTTGGTGGACACGTTGGGAGTGTGACAAGGACGAATTGATTCGATTTTGGTGAAGATCTGGATCTGGATACTGCATATTTTTTAAAGTGATTATTCACAATTGAAAGATCGGGAAAAAACGATATATAGCACGATATTTCAAAAAATTATGGACGGGTTATGACAAAACTTGGTGGATGAGTTTGGTCGGTGATAAGAACAAGTCGATCAGAATTTGGTTCAAGTCCGGATGCATATCCGACCTATCAGTGGGATACAAAACTTAAACTGTTCAGCCTGGCTGAGTAGGTTTGCGCTCTACCAAGTGCTATTCTAGTTAATGAGTACATCTATTCGTATCATGTCATGTTGGGATATAATTCATTATGCACCATTGTTTTGGGGATTCTGGGTAAAGCCTGAAAGTCCTTTTGAGGGGTCGACAATTAAGTGTTTGTTTGAAGCATTTGCTATAAATTCAGAACTCTGTTCAGTACATCTCTGGGTTGGATGACAAAACTCCCCCAAAAAGTTGAAACGATACCATGAATATCTTTGGAATGATCCTCACAAAGTGTCGATTTGAATTTTGACACTATTCGATTAAACTCATGAGCTCTAACTTACCTTCTGGACTTTATGGAAGGGTATATTTGCTACAACAGCCAACCACCAAGAAACCCTAAAATCGTTGATTGAACCACATATTGGAACTCCCTGTTTTGTTCACGAGTTTTCGAATAAGAGTAGCCCTTGATTTCACCTATTCACGGTTTTTCGAGGTGTGCTTTGACCACTTTTTGAGTTGTGATTTTGTACAACAACACATCCAAGAACTTTGGACAGGCTCATTTTTTTAACACCATGATCGTTAAAGGTAACAGGTGCTAAATGGTTCCGTGGCAGTTTTGTTGTTCAGGTGAAAGGGTGTTCAGTGATGATTCAGTTTAGGTTAAAGGGTGTGCTGGGATGCATTGGGGTGATAGTTCCAGTATTCTGCTGTTATCTTCAAATGGGTCAAGAGGGTCCCACCAATGGTATGAGGTTTATGCCTTGTGCCATAATGGTCATGTCATCAATATGGAATAATTTGTGGGGAATTGGGTCAGGTAGGTCTTAAATGTAGGTGTTGAATAATAAAGTAGCCAATTACAGAGTTCCTTGAGGTGGACCATCATGGTGAATACATATTTTGCTGATCAGAAGATTCTTATAAGTATCACGGTCAGGAATATAATAGTGTCATGGCAATGGGTGACCTTCGCTGTCTCGAGGGTAATATAATGAACATCAGCGATTAGGATCCAAACATAACTCTGTAGCCAAAGTTCTTGAAAAATTACCCACTTGTCTGTGAACACAACTCAAACTTACAATTCCAGGTTGAACTTCAAGTTGACTATCAAAATGTGCTCCATTTGACATTCGAGACAAAATGCAAGAAACCGAGCAACAACAGTATTCATCATCATCATCACCATCATGTACCATACCCAATGCCGAGCGTTGTCGCTGCTGAAGCAGTTACTAGACTAGAATCCTGGTGGGGTCGCCACTCCAGCTCAGGAAGTTATTTGGAATTTGTTCATCGTGCCACGCACGATAGCTCGCCTACTCTCGCCACTCCAGCTCGGAAGGAATTTGGAATTTGTTCATCGTGCCACGCACGATAGCTCGCCTACTCTTCGCGAAGTACACGTGGGATCTTTATCATCCACCAACTAATGCAGACAGAAGGGACACCCAGTTTAACATCCATCCGAGAGGCAGCCCACAAATTGATGAATCACCTGCCTGTGAAACACCAGGATGACAGTTTATAGCTAGGGCGGGATTCAAACCGAGGCTGGACAGCTTAGAGACGCGTGTGCTTACCTCCAGGCCACCCTGCCAGCCCCTATCTTTATCATGACCAAAAAAGAAATCCCACCTTTTATTGAAAATTCACTAAGTGGCATATTGTTATCATTATTAATGTTTTGATGTCCAAGGAAATACAAGAAAAAGGTGAAAAGCACGTCACACAAGAAAAGGTAATTGGACCTGTTTAACTCAAGTTTAATTCCCTTTCCAGCATAATAAATCATTGTTCACCAAGGACAACACACAATAACACGAGGAATAGGCATCCACAGCTAGCTTTTACCATGTTGTGAAACGTCGGCCGAGGCCCTCACTTTTGTTTTTTTTTCCACACTCTCACTTTTTCACCTTTATTCAATTTTAAGTTCGTTTTCTCTGCAACCACTTCAGCGATTGACGTGAAATCTTTGTCCAAAAACCTGCCCACCCATGGAGATTTTCTTTTTAATGAAGTTAGATGATAATTGGATGGAAAATGTGGCCGGCGTTCCAAAAAACATTTTATGGAGGCATAGGTTGCAGGCTGTTTCACATATGATGAATACACAGCCTCAACATCGCTTCACTCGGCCTTGGCCGAATAAACAAGACATCTATCCACACTTGCATTCCACCAAGGGAAGAGCAAAGTGGGACAAATGTGACGTGATGAAAAGGGAGCAATTTGAAAAGTTAGAGGAACTCGAGACTTTGTCAAAGCTAGAGTCAGTCTGCATAATTGGCGGACAATTCAAATGAGATCAAGGTTTTATTGACTGAAGGTTGACAAAGATATGTTAACCACCATGGGAAGCCAAGCAACACTGATGTTATCCCTGAAATATAACTTCTGAAAATTTCAGAGATAACTTCTGAAATGTCGGCATTACTCCACTTCCCATGGAGGTGAGCATACCTTTGTGAACCTGCAGTTCATAAAGAAAAACCTGCAGTTCATAAAAAAGCAAAACTTTGTGAACCTGGTGTTGGCTGGTGTTGGTTTAGCGGTTCGGGTGGTGACTTGGGATCCCAGAGTCCTGAGTTCAAGCCCCGTTTTTTCCGCTGAATTAACACCAGGGGGTTGACTCAGTCTGTCATCCTTCCGAGGTCGGCGAAATGAGTAACCAGTGTACTGGTAATAGGGGCACTGGCATCAGCGGCATATCCACGCCCCTAACCAATGATGCAACCAGCAGCCAAAAAGGCTGCACACAAAGGGAAGGGGTATTGATGGATTTATTCAATCTGGTATTGGTGTGGTGCAACCATGATGGGCCAAATGGCCTCCTCCTGCGCATAATTTCCTTGTAATTTCCTTGAACCTGCAGTTCAAAAAAAAAATAAAGTTTGCTGTTAAAAGCACTGTTTTCCTATAACTACCGCCCCTGATACCAATTCAGCTTGGGAATTCTTCCACAAAAACAAGCTCACTCTTATGCACAGATTCATCCCATCTCGTCTTTAGTTAGCTCACCATCCTCCTGCTCTTGGTACTCTGAATCCTGTGGTGAGGCAGTTGCCTGAAAACAACTTGCATTCTACTCCTGGAAAGCAAATGCAACTGAAGGCAACCTCAAATGATTCCACAAAGCCCACAACAGGTAGGAGGAAAGAAACCATTATTGAAAAAGTCGAACCTAAAAGCTCATACAGAGTTTGGCAAAAAGCATCTTAATGATACTGCAGCATGTGGAGAAATGTTTTTTGGTCGGATGAGACAAGAATTTAACTTTTTGGTCTAAATTCAAAGGGTTATGTCTGGCACAAGCCGGACACTGCACATCACAGAGTCAACATCATGCCTACTGTCAAGCATGGCGGTGGCAGCATCATGTTATGGGGCTGCTTTTCATCAATAGGGACAGACAAGCTTGTCAGACTTGAAGAGACAATGGACGGTGCAAAGTACAGGAGAATCCTTGATGAAAAGCTGCTCGAGTCAGCCATGAATCTGAAACGAGGAAGGAGATTCACATTTCAGCAGGACAAGGATCCAAAGCACAAAGCTAAAGCCACACTGCAGTGCCTGAATAAGAAGAAAATAAATGTTCTTGAGTGGCCCAGTCAAAGTCCTGACTTGAACGCAATTGAACATTTATGGCGTGACTTGTAGATTGTAGTCCATCGATCAAACTTGGAAGAACTAGAGCAATTTTCACATGAAGAATGACCAACGATTTCACCATCTCACTGTGCTAAGCTGGTAGAGGTCAGGTCAGGTATGGGAGCATGCACCGGAGCAGCGCGTCACTGCGTCCATTTTTCGCTGGTACTCCAGGGGTCTCCGTCTGGCCATCCTCCTCCAGGCAGATGTCTGGCCCATCCCCATCTCCTTGAGATGCTGATCAACCTGCAACAACCATGAGGCACGTGGTCAGCTCATTGGCCCCCTCCACTCACGAGGCTACATCGCTGAGATAATCTGGTGAGCAGGATCAGCATCAGGAAAATGAGCCACATGTCCATACAGCCGCAGATGATGCTCATGGACTATGCAGGTAACAAATCTCATTTGAGTCTCTCTCACAACTGCTCATTGGACACAAAGTCCATCCAGCGATAGCCAAGGATTCTCTGAAGAGAGTTGGTACCAAAGGAATTAAGTCTCCGTCTCACATCCTTGGTCAGAGTCCAAGTCTCACATCCATAGAGCAAGACTGGAAGCACCAAGGACCTGAAGACTCGGACTTTTGTTCTCCCGCACAGGTACCGGCAGCGCCACACCCCATGATCCAGTCAATCCATGACTCCCCAAGCCCGACGCAGACATCAATGGCTGGTAGAAACCTACCCAAAAAGACTCGTCGCAGTCATTACTGCGAAAGGTGCTTTCACTAAGTACCGACCGAAGAGGCTGAATACTTTTACAACCAGTGAATTTTGATTTGTACATGTTTTTTTGCAGATATTCCTGAAATGTAACCTCCTTCAACTATAACAGTGTTTAGCTTGATCTCTTCAGTTATGAATAAATTAAGTTCATTTGGAAAAATTGTTTCTACATAATTAAATAATTCATCCAAACGTGGCATTATTGGGAGGGAGTGAATACTATTGCACAGCACTGTAGGTGACAACAATAAGCCAATTATATTTTGGTAAAGGTCAGGATCCAGATCTGACCTTTCGGTGAGATACAAAACGTTAACAGTTCAGCCTGGCAGAGTTATGCGCTCCACCGAGTGCCGTTCTAGTTAAATAAAGATTGGCCAATAGTGTTGTTGAAAGTGAAATACACTTTGAATTGAATTCGCTCCCTAGATTTTTCTGGCAACACCTCTCTACACTCGAGTCCCTAAAAATGGAATGTAGGTGAAGCTTATCCACCTGCTTGCGAGAAAACTCCCAAATCAAGAACTCACTAATAACATCTCGTTTGGCAGGAGACATACTTGCAAGCACCCAACTACAAAAAGCTTCTACCAAAAAAGAAAACATGTCATATGTATTTGCTAAATTCTATAGAACACTCGTTAAGAAATGTTTAGAACATGATCTCAAAAGAACATAAAAGTCATGAAAAAGTTTCCCATCAAAAAACATTTAAGTCTATTAATTATATCTGAAATCTCCACTTTTGGAGCTGTGCCTCGATTACCACAACATCCATGGCCTCTAGGTCTCCTTCTAATTAGATTAGCAAAATACTCATTATCACAAACATTACCCTGAGAAACCGACCCCGTACCTTGTACCCTATCATGAAGGCCCAAAGGATAAATCACACGTAGGGTCCAAATCCAACAATACTCTTTGCGTCCTTGCTCAACACAACAATCCTCTTCATTATCAGAATCATTAACATGAACTGAGTGGATAATTTGGATTGAGCAATGACTTAAATCATGCCCTTCCTCATTAAAATGATTAGATAAATAAGTGTTTACCCCAGAAGTCACACTCGACCTTTGCCTATTCAAACGTTGATGTAAACATTGTGACGTTTTACCTACATATCGCAAGCCACAATCTCTACAGGTGAGAAGATAAATAATTATTTGCCTTGATTTACACCCGAACAAACCTTCACAATCAACAACAAATGTCTTCCCTGTAACATGACTGACAAAAGTTTCACTTGTTTAAAAACTTTACAACACAAACATCTAGACGAATTACACTTTTGAAAAACAGCGTTACAGGTAGTTGATAAAACATACTGACACATTTTTACACTGAAAGGTTTCTCATTTTTATTAAGCCAATAATTAACATCACTTTTTTGGCATTAAACCTAATTTGGTTGGTTCAAACCAGGATACATACTGTCGAGGGGCTGTCTCACTTAAGGTGGGCGCTCCCTGGTATAGAATCAATACAGTTCTCCCACCTACACTGGCAATACCTAGCGGTCAGAGTATAACTAAAGTCATCACCCAACCTTAAACCGGATCAAACTCAGCAGGAGGGTAGGCAGCTCATGCCCCAAAAAATAAACAAAACTATAAGAACGAATAAAGAGAACCAGGAAAAAAGTCAAAAGGAAGACTAATGAAAGATATAAACGAGAAAGGAACACATCAAAAATACAAGGATGAACAAGACTGGACATAGATTTCAGCAGTTAATCCACAAAACTCAAACGTTGCAACAGGTGAAAGCTCCCAGAGGGCTGTCAGTGGGGAAATATAGTCCACACGGCATCAAGGTACGGCACAAACATCTCTGGCAGGAGACCTACCTGATGCTCACCCTACATCCCACTGCAGCAAACATAGATTTGAGTGCTTATGCAAAGTTGGATTTCTCGATATTTCTGAATAAATTTTAAGGCAGTAGTGTTTATAATCTGGTACAAGTTCAGTGTACCATATAATGTATGAACACATTTGGGAGCCAATCTCAGCTTTTCATTGCCCTTTGGTTTCAGTTTTTTTTTGCACGTGTTGTTTGCCAGCTCCTCTGTTTGAATAATGTGAGCTTACATCATTATATGTTTTTTCAGATATTGTAAACAACATTCCCCAATTAAATTTGTGTGTAAGAATTTGTTTTCGGCATCGTAGCATTCACCAAAAGCAAGTGGATTCATGAAAATACTCTGGATTTTGTACATTGACACAAGAAATTTGTCATTTTCTGTCACATAAATATAGCCCTTTCAACATGGTAGCTTTTGTGAGGACAAGATAACATACTCTCAAGCGCACATACATTTTAAGTGATCTTGTTTTGTCAGAGGAGACAAATGTTTCTGATGTTGAAAGACGTGTGTAACACTTGTAAATTTGCCCAAGTGGAAATGTTGCTGACATCATAGATTTGTATATTTTTACCTGCGACATGGTGCAGGTCTACAGAGAGCTCCACATGGTTGTTGTGGTGGCTGTCGTTGGGGTTCTTTTTGGGGGGTCGATTTTTGAAATGTGCACCCATTGGTCGGACTGCTGCCAGACCCCACCCACATTTGTCGTTCAACTCCACCCAACATGGTACCAGAGAAAATAATATGGCCACCATCTTGGTTTTCTGGTGGGCCGAACACATCAGGCCTGTAGGCCTCTGATACACTGCCCGGGTTTGTTGCGTCAGATTTCCATTGGCTTTGTTTGGGTCGAGTGTTACTCACAAAAAGAGACCCCCCCCCCAAAAAAAATTGTGAGTAATTTGATTTTGTGTCTCCACCATAAAATACCGATCATGTGGAATTGAAAATGTAATTGTTGAGGACTGTTCCAGTATTCATTCCAAGTGTCCCTTTGGCATAAGGGATGTGCAGAACACCTGATTGCAAGTTTCCAAGAAACGGAATAATTGCTTCTTGCAATAATCATTCAGCACGTGCAACTCATGACCCTTAGGTCTTTAGAGGTGACACGAGGTATTCTTAGCAAATTTGAAACAGTCTTTCTGAGACAGCAGCATGTGAATCATCCAAAAATATACTGATTACATTCTTTAACAATGTCTGTCAGAATGTCTGTCAATACAATGCCATGTCTGTCACAAAATGAGAGGAATCAAACCAGTGGACACCTTCAAGCAGGACCTTCCACGAGCCATGTTGCAAGGCTCCTTAACATGAGGATAGGTACTTTTTATGACCTCAGAAGACATTGACAAGCAACTGAATCAACAAGATATGTGCCAAGAAGTGGATGTCCCAGGATAATGAAAAATACATTCGACCCAATCAGGCCTGATACACTTTTATGACCAATCTCAATATGCAACTGGTTTCAAACTGTCCAGTGTATAATTCTGCAAACACACTCCATCGACCTCGCAGAATAAGACAGTGTCAACACCGTCTTTAAACATCTCCATGATGTAGGAATATATGCTCGTCATCCAGTTCAGCTTCCAAGTCTTGCACCATGACAGATTGAAACATGCTTGCAGTGGTCAAATCAGCCCATCTGAATGACACGGAGGCAATGGGGAAGTGTTCAGTGACTAATCTAGGTTTCTTCTTGAATGGAATGATGGCCAAGCACTGGTCCAGAAAAGATGCAATGAGCAATATGCCCCAGTATGTGTTCAGGAAGCTGCAATTTTTTGATGTGCAAGTGTCATGATATGGGTTAATATTGCTGAAAACTTAGCACCAACTTTATCCATATACATGGAAATTTGATGGCAGATCAATACATTAATGGGATCATATAGCAACACGTTCTGCCATGCCTTCAACAACATGGTCCAGGAATCATCTTTCACAGGACCATTCGAACAAGGAACATTCGTATCAATGCCAACATTAATATCATGACACCCTGGCCTGCCATCTCACTGGATTTGAATTCATTTCTGAAATATCATTGATCGTCCCATTCGAACATTCTCAAGACAGCTACAGACCCTCGATGAGCTGAAACAGAAGCTCAATCAGATATTGAATACCATTCCCCAGGCTCAGATTTGAGTGCTCATATGGTCAATGTGACGACTGTACAATGTAGCAATTGCTGCCAGAGCTGGAGATATTGAGATTGTTACTTTCAAGTTAGATCCATATGCGAAAAAAAATTGCCACAATGCAGCATTACATCATTAGGTCAAACGAAATGGACGTCTAATTATTCAGTATTTATCTCTGTCAGAGGTTTGAGCCTCATTTTTTTTTGTGATGGAGAGTATATTATCATCAATTGTTTATTGGGTATGACTGTGATGAATTAAAGTGGGACAAAGGATTTGTAATTGAGATCGACTCTTTTATGGGATGAGGCCTTCTCAAAGAAATGGAATGGTGTGAGATCTCGTCTAGCAGCTATTAATTATATCGGCCAATGATATAAGTGCCACCACATTGGAATGAAATATCATTAACAAAACACATTGGTTAATTTTTGAAAAGGTTTTTCAAAAGCATCTAATATAAATAGTCAAGAATATCTGTTCGGTGATGTCCCAATGCACCGCATGTTACTATTGGTACATTTCCCCCAAAATGCTGCATGCACAAAATGGTGAAATCGTCACTCCTCCAGACAACCTTATATTTTTCGTACATAATAACTTTATGACTGATAGGTATTGCAGTCCTGCTCAGACCTCAATGCTCATTGGATATCCAATTCAAAAACTGGCAGATATTTATGAATCAATTTTATTAAGTACTAGCAGGAGCTACCCAGCACTGCCTGAGGGGGCAGGAGGGGAAGGGTATACCCAGCTCTGCCTGGCTGGGAGAGCTTTTCCAGGCAGTGGATTCAGGATGCATTGGACATTGAAAAGCGATGGAGTTATTGGTCTAATGGTGGTTACCTTTTGTCTGCATGCCAGGGGCAGCACTGCCTGACCCCACATCCAAATATACACTTTATAGTGGCCTTTGGTGGCCTCAAAACGGACATCAAGGCAAACACGTGGAAGCTTAAACCCTTGCCAAGATTCTGAAGAACCTACACCCAAATTTTGGGACCTCTCGGTGCTACGGTTTGGCGTGAAAGAATAACATACAAACACACAAACACTTGAAAATATGTATGTGTGTAGATAACTGTGAACTATATCACACCGGTGCTTTTTGCAAGTAAGGATGTTGTCTCATGGAGTATGCCACCGACAAAGATATCATGAATCAGCAATCCTACTTGTTAAATATACTGTCCATCTGGATGGTAGTCAACAACAACTATGACAAAATGGTACTACACCATTGATACTCAGCACAGATGTGTCTCTTTCTATGAGGTTTTCAGCCGGTCTCACACATCTTCCCAAGTGGAGGATGTTTCGGATAGTAGGTTGAATTTGGGAATGGACATCATTGTTTTGTGCTTTTTGGTCTTTGCTCCGGGTGGGGAGGATGGTAACGTTTTGGCTGCTCCTTATATAATCAGATCAGATATTAATCTGAATGTTACAAAGTCAAACATCACAAATAATCAGAACTTGGTGAAATAAAGTACAATGTACAACAATCCCTTTTATTAATAACTAAACACCTGGAGATGATTGCCCACTGTGTCAGGAAGGCATCAGTACTGAAAGCCAAGTGGAAGTAGAGAGCGCACATGATCATCCGAGTGTAGATTAAATGCAGCTAAGGCTTAATAGGCAATCCTTCCTTTAAGAAACTTATTTTTACTTCACTCTAATTATTCTTATTCAATAGAGGTTACAAGTCAAAGTATGACACATTTAAAGGAAAAATTCCTTTCAATTGTCTAGAATTTAAAATCCACTTTCATGCAATACTGGAAAACGGAAATTAGATTTATTGCTTATTCAATTGGCGTCTTAACTGCATCCACACGTCTTGATCACAATGTGATCCGAGATTCGAGTTTAGTGCAGCGATTGAGGGAAACATTGAAGATGTCATGTCCAATGTCTCAAATCAAATTACAATAGATGGAATTTCAGGTTAACGGTCAAAATTTTTGGTCTTTATTAATACTCGAGTTCTATTTTAGCTTGTTAATGGTTATTTGTCATGCTGGTGCTTTTTGTAAAGGTGGTATTTTTTTAGAACCAACACTAATTATTTATAGAGATATATTCTAATTTTTGTGTCGCCAAAAAAATCAAAACACAGATTTCTCAAGAAAGAGTTTTGGGAAAAATGTTTGTAATTTATATTCTTGTTTTTTTCAGACAATCTCTTCTCTCCACTCCTTCAAGGTGGTAGCTGTCCGTTATATGATGTCCTTTCCTACATCCATAATTTATGATCCATTATAATATTCCCAATACCTCTCATGCCATTATTCAGTCTTCCCAATCAAGTCATATTTTGATATATGTAAATGCATGGGCGTACAAGCCAATTTATTTTCGGGGGGGGGAGGGGGGGGCGGTTGCAGATTTGTCCGATTGATGACGATGTTGCCCGCCGATGTACACTGCTGGACGGCAGTGTCCTCGGGAAGTGTTGTCACTTCGTCAAAGCTCAGTGGCTGTGTTAATCATGTGTCTGTCCATGTGTGTGAGGAGTGAGGGTGTGTGTGTGTGTGTCTTCATTACGAGCCGTAGAACAAGAAAAAAAAGAAGTCCTTCACCCATTCCCCCTTCTCACCCACCCCTCACCCCCCCCCCCTCTTTGCTCCCTGTGGGAGCAGACATTGTCTAGTGTAAAGAAGCACGTTAAAAGGTTCCAGGTTCCAGATCTCAATTGTCACCAATGTCTAATCAATTTGTCCTGTCCTATAAGCTATCCACCGAGCATGTTTGGTCCAAATCCATGCAAGACTTTTTGAGATATCCTTCTAACAAACAGATAGGGTTTAAAAATATCCTGTCCAGCCAGTGTAGCACATGTGCACCCCCCCGCCAGTCATAGCACAACCCAACATGACCCTTTCAAAATGACATCATGAATGTCATTTTGAAAAGGCCTTTGTGCAATGTGCTGCACTCGCGTTTTCGAGAAACCCCTTCCCCAACACAAGGCCCGCCATAATACGCCAACCATTTCACGCGGTGATTCCCTCTTTAATCATTTTAAACACTTTTGAGCAAGCTAAAGAATCGAACTGAGGGCATTTTAAAAATGGTGAATTAATAATAGTTGTTTTCCTGGTTAACTCTCTCAGGTGACATGAACAGCCAATCAGCAAGTCGTTGAGAACCTTCTGATCAGATCTTCATTGGTCCCAGGACCCAGGACCCAGGGCCCTGCATGGTTTGTTTGACCCACCTAAACGTGCTGGTGATTTCCATGCCAATGGCCATTGCGTTTCTGCATATGCGTGAATGTGTTAACGACTGAAGTACGTCATTTTGAGGGTGGGCGAAGTCTCGGGAGTCGGGTAGAGCTGCTACTTGCCAGATGTGTAATAAATTCGATATTTATCATATTTTTACTATTATTTTAACCACAAAAGGATTACAATTGATAATTGCAAAAATGGTCAAATATATGACAATTTACGTGAGTTTATATGGAACAGGAAACCATTCTGTCATCTCGTGATATTTTGGCATCGTGATATTTTTATGCCTGAATTATAAAAGCTTTGCCAGTTTTTGGTGGGGAATCTCCCCCTCCCCCCACCCTTTGAGCACCCGACTCATATGCCCTTGGTCAACTGCCTGCTTTTTTCGATTTTTGTTTTTCTAAGGAATTGAGGCTCAAGGAAGAGTGAAGCAACAAAGGGAAAATATGTGACAAACTGACAGCAGGGCAAGAGGCAGGGGCATGAATGAATGGGGAGAGAGGAGGGAAAGCAAACATGGAGGCCAAGTGGAAGTAGAAGCCCACAATAGGCCTAATAGTCCATGGGCCCAGGCATATATCGGTACCATCTGGGAAACCAAACTTTAGGGCTACTAAGTTATTAGGTGGAGACTATAATGATTATTTCAATATGTGATAACTGTTCCAGAAGAGCAGCTTAGGTATGATTTTGCATTTTTCCATTTTACCATTCTGAGATATTGGCGTTTTGGGGGAAAATCACACAATGGACTATTGACACATCCCATGAAGTAATATCATTCAATAACAGCTCAGGATATCCAGATTTGTTTGCCTTTTCGCTTCATTATGCGGAGGGTGGGTACATTCCAGAGATGATAACTACCAATAAGCTGCAGTCTGCAATGGTTATCACATCAAAATATGATCTATATAATATACACCAATTCAAAAATCATAACTAGGATTGGTTTCCTTAGATGGTACCGACAGTGGAATTTCTGGCCTGGGCCCATGGACTATAAAATAGAAAGAAGCCCGTCATGGACACAACAAATCCAGCACAAAAGGCAGTGAAGCACTCAGAGACATACAAATACATAACATGAACAAATTAACACCAATGACTAGCAAAGACTGTGAAGCAAGACAATTCCAGAGCAGGTATCCTCAGCTTTCAAAGATAGCCTCTCAGAGCAGAGAATTTGGTGTCTGGCTGGCTGTGAATGAACATGGAACTGGACCAGGTGTTTGTTCCCATATGTTTGTTTGTGTTGAATGAAATACCCTCATCCCCTGTTTGGTATTCTCTTCCAAAAGCTGAGCAATTTGGTGTTACAAAGAACGCTTCATAAACATCAAAAGATTAAAAGATTCATGCTGATTATCTCATTGAAGGAAAAGACCATGATATAACAACCCAAGGGAATTTTTGGTCTTGGTTTGGCTTTGAAGATACTCTCGAGTTTTATTAGAGTACTCACAAAGGATGAATATGCAAGTGTGAAATGTTCAATTTACAAAATTTAAAAAGATATTTTGTATAAAGACTACAATTACAAAGTACATGAATTCAGTGCTACCAAAGAGTATTCCAGCGTTTATTTACATCCTCTGAAATATGAGTGGTGTTCATAAGGTTTACGAACAATAAACACAGAAGAAATGCCAATTTTTATTTTTCACAATGTGTGTGTGCGTGTGTGCGTGTGTGTGATATATATATAATATAAAGAAAGACCCACCCACATCTCTCACCTGTGAATGGCGGGAATAACCAAGTAGCTCTCACCTTATCAATTAAACCCAGGTGGCTAGGATTATATCAATAAATCGACTCCCATGCTCTTCTCGCCGAAGAAGCTGCATAAAGCAACCATAAAAGGCTACCAAGGTAAGCCCTTTGTGCAAAACCGGCAAAAATTTTGGTGAAACTGTTTGAAACAGCAAAGGGCTTACCGTGGGTAACTTTTCATGGTTGCTTTATGCAGCTTTCTTTGGCTGGAAGAGCATGGGAGGAGTTGATTTATTTATATAATCCTAGCCACCTGTGTTTCATTGATGAGGTGAGAGTTAATTGGTTATTCCCTCCATTCGCAGGTGAGAGATGTGGGTGAGTCTTCGTGTTTTTTTCACATAAATGTATATAGATGGTAAAATCCTTAACTCTGTATCGTAAGTACAGGATATAATGTGTTCCATTACAGCTATTGCTGTACGATTTGTGACCAAAAAGCATTGTCTGACACAGTGAGATGCATTGTCTATTGCCTTACTACAGCACCGTTCGGGACACAGTTTTGTGATTGGTAATAAAGAATGATAGTAATCAGCTCTCCAACCTATAGCAACTCTGTGATGTCACCCACATTGTGCTTAATTGTGACACCAAGGGATCATGTCCAAGTGTGAATCAAACCTCACTGGCAATGGTTCAAAATGCACACCACACACACACACAACACCACACACACAACACCACACACCACAACACACACACCACACACACACACACACACACACACATTGTGAAAAATGGTTCAAAAGTGTTTTGATGAGTTGCACTGGCTGTTTGATTGGACTGGATGTAAGGTCAATGAATCAGGGAAAGATACATGTAATAAAGAGAATGAGGACAAGAACTGAAATTTTGAGATAAGTGAACTTAAATGGACCGGCGTGGGGCAGTTACAATCTGATGATTACAAAGCATTATTTTCTTGTCACAAAACCTGTAAAAGAAATGGAGTGGCAGTGATTTGTAATAATAAGATGGCAGTGTCTGTACTGGGATAGAATGCAGTCAATGATCAGCGAGGTTGAAGGGATATACAGTGAACACCACCAGCTCCACTGTCCTTTACTTGTGACCTTCAAAATAGACCCGAGTGTGCCCGTGGAAGCCATCCGGCAATGGAGGCAAAAATGGCATGCGCATGGCGCTTACGTCATGTCACATTTGTTAGGTCAGAAGGGCCTTTTCTGGTTCCACACACAACTGCAGATAAGAATATGGTCCATGCAGCTGAATTTAATCCACTCGTGATCTCAGTTATATATCCATGTTATGTTGGTACCGTGTCAACTTCTCTGAGTGAAGATCACGATATGTTTGCACTCGTACTTCTGTATGCACATAGACAAAGACAAAGAAGAAAGATGAGGTGGTTGGTTTATTCCACACTGCAGTTAAGAGACAGAGACTTTTGGAAAAATATGAATAAACTCCAGACTAAACACTGCTAAGGTACAGACGTGCGGTCGTTACCTTACACATGCAGCCCTGCATATGAACTTGGAAATGCTTGTATCGGGTAGCCTGTGCATGTCGATCTGCTGGAGAAAATTCTTTGAAATGACATGCTCCGGAGTAAACCCGAGCAAACATTCCCAAGGTCAGTGGCTGTGTTTGGCTGAAGTCAAGCCATGTGTTGTCTGGTGTCTAGCTATCCGCATGCGTGGGCTTGATTTGTGTGACTGCTGCTCATTCAAAGTTTACTTTTCCCAAGCACTTGAGATGCACTTGGATATGTCAACATCCATTGTATATGGAAACATTCATTTTTATTCAGTGTAGAGTGTGCATGAGCTGCCTATATAATAGAGACTGTGTGGGCCTCCTCCGATCTTGCTGATATTGCCATGAAGCAGAGACCACAGTGACTAAATTCAAGCTTCTCGGGTGGAGTTCATCAGAGTATTACTGATGCTTTGTGAACATTATAGCTGTGCAACTACTCCTGATGGTAAACTTTTTATGAGCATTTTTAGATTGTTTCTCCGAAATAAGCTCAGAGTGGGTCCTGATGTCTGGCCGTGCGGACGTACTACGTACTTCCGCACGTACGTACGTACGTCCGCTGACATTTGACTAAAACGTATTCTTCTCACAAACTACCTGACCGATATGGTCCAAATTTGGTATGATTGAATCAGACACAAGTTTCATTGGGTTGTGCGCCCCATCTGGATGTTCCCCCTATAAAGGGGATAAAAGGGGAGTTTGCCCCAAATATTGGTATTTTATTCAAAGATCATCTTCTCTGAAACTGACAACCAGATCCAGACCAAACTGGCCATGTGGCATCGTGACCATCCCTAACCTTAAGTTGTGCTCCCAATGGCTGTATCTTCCTAGAAAGGCGTCACGGCCTCCCTCCCCTAATCCCTCATGTTCACAAAAACATATTTTCCTCACAAACCACATGACCGATCTGGTCCAAATTTTGTACGATACATTAGAACGGCAAGGTCTCATGGGGTTGTGCTCCCCATCCAGATGCCCCCCCCCTATAAAGGGGATAAAAGGGGGATTTCGCCCCAAATTCAGGGAATTTCTTTCAAAATCTTCTCAAAAACTGATGGCCAGATGCAGACCAAACTCTTAATGAAACACAAGGACCATGACGTTAACTTAAGTTGTGCTCCCCATGACCGTACCACTTCAGGAATGGGGGCTGTGGCCTCTTCCCCCCTAATCCCTCATTTTCACCCTGCCTATTGGGGAAATCACCGTCAGTCCCCCATGTGGTTATTTATTTACTGTGTTCCATACTCAAAAGACCTTTGTTATGGTAGTTATAACTAATCAAGCAAAATTCTTAATTATCACTTCCTACTCAGATACCAGTAAACTTGTCGAACAGTGGCTGCACCTGCTAATTAAACATGTTGTAAACAATTATTATTTCAGGTCATTTGAGCGCTAATGCGTAAGAAACCAAAATCAAAATTCGCAGATTTTATTATCAAGAATCCACGAGAGAGAAAAACAAACAAACATGAAATAAATAGCATTTGCACACTGACTACATCGGGAAGAGAAGTTTTTTTTAGAAACATATTAAAAAATGTACAAACACATGGTTCCAAATGAATAACATGAGGAATTAAATAATTTATTGTGCCGTGACTCACTTGAAGTTTCATCAGAGTGAAAGTGAGTGGTAAAAGTGAACATTTTCTTTAAAACACACTTTTGCACACCGAGCTCACAGAACGGTACAGAGGTAACACGCTCACCTTTGAGCCGTTTAGTCTGGATTCCATTCCCGACCTGACTACAAACTGTGAATATAGTATTTCACCGGCACGGCGTCGCATCAGTGAGTGTGCCCTCCATCAGATGGGGTACGTTAACCTGGATGTGCCAGCTAGTAAACATCTGCTGGTGCGTGTAAATGATCAGATAGCATATTTTGGACGAGTCGGAGATTGTGGGCGAGCATTCTGGCCAAATTCCAAATTACTGTCCGAATCTACAACACTATACGATTATAGAGACATGTCCAGGGTTGGGGGTTGGTTATTCACCAGCAATGTGGGAAAATTGTTTTGAACACCATGAAGCTTTGTGGAAGGTCAGCACAACTTGACTTTTAACTTATGATTTATGGTATTACATAGCTGTTCGGGTTACTGAATGCTGATAATTTCATGGAGTAAAAAGTAACATTTTTTATATTTATTTTTATTTTTACAGACACAGTAACATGTATGATGTATGATGTATGATGATTAGACAATTGGATGTTATCTTGAGCCTCATAAACTCTAATGCCTGTTCTTTGTGGCATCCTGTATACTTCATGCACATCTCTCTCCCAGGTCAAAGAAATTGCTGAATTTTGCATGGTGGCAACTACAAGTTTATGTTTGTGCCACGTTCTTTCAATCCTGTAGTACCAGCTGTCAAAAACCATAACATTACCTGCTTCTCAAAATATGGCAAAACTCATATATGGGTTGAGAGAACAATGGTTGCAAAATTAACATGATTGATGGAACTGATATTTTTTATGAAGACGATCAACTCAGTGATAGCACGTCTGATATTTGTTATCCAGATAAATTACTCGACTATCGTCGTGGGTAAAGCACATACCATCCTTCCTCGACATGAAAGGTTATAGGGGAAGGTTTATTGTTGTCACAATCAGTGCCCCCAATTTTCAGCTCACCTGGAACGTAATTCCGGGGAGTTTATGGGATGGCGCGTCGTCCGTCCGTCAGTCTACAAATACTTGCAACTTCTTCTCTGAAACTACACATATGATTTCAATGAAGCTTTAACACAACCTTCATCATCCTGTATGTATCAAAGCTTGTTCATGGCATTACAAAAATAATAATAATCAGGCTCGAAAAGGTCGATTGGGGTTGCTTCTCAAAATAGGTATTTGTTTCTTCTCAGAAACTACACATGCAATTCCGATGAAACTTGACCACATTGACCACAACCTTCATCACCCATGATGTACCAAAGTTTGTTCACAGCATGAAAAAAACTATATAAAACAATTGGGTCTGAGGTGGGTCTTGAGGGAGTTAATGGGGGGGGGTTGCCCCCCGAAAAAGATATTTGCATTCTTCTCAGAAACGACACAAACAATTCCAATGAAACTTGATGACAACCTTCATCACCCATGATGTACCAAAGTTTGTTCATGACATTAAAACAAATCGAGTCCAAGTGGGTCTAAGGGGGTTGCCCTTCCCAAAATATGTATTTGCTTTCTTCTCCGAAACTACACACACAATTTCATGAAGCTTGACCACAACCTTTGTTACACCGTGATGTACCAAAGTTTTTCACACCATTTAAAAAAATTGGAGTCGAAGGGATTTACGGGGGGGGGGGGGGAAGGGTTCCCCCAAAATAGGCATTTGCTATAACAACGGTTCATTGGTACGTTTTGCTGATGCCGTTCCACTTTGACTTCCTCCTCGGTCTCATTATTCTACCACGTGAGTGCCCAGGGGTGTTTCCCCTATTTTAAATCGTACCACAGAGTTTGTTAAACCCATAGGAATACTAAAACACCATTTAATGTTTTGTTTTGTTTTTTTTTAACCTCCCTGCACTCCCAACACTCCAAATTTCCGAGCTGTATCTCGGAGCTCGCTGGGACTTTTGGAATTAAAATTTGAATCAATAATGGCAAAAGAAAGTACGTGGGGATGACCTAATTTTAAATCTGTGCCTAATTTTAAGGTCATGACCCAATTAGAGACATTTTAACACTTTTCCCAAAATTCGACTGAAGTTTGTCCGATCAGAACGAAATTGGCCTCCCTGGATAGCCCAGAACAAGGCGCATTTATACTCCATTTAAATCATACCCCTCCAAGATTAAAGTCAAGGTCTTACACCCCTCGGAGTATCAAGCCACCATTTAGGTTTTTCTCCCTTTTTTTCTACCAATGTGTGAATTGTATACCCCGCTAGGGGTTTCGGAATTAAATTTTGCATCAATAATGGAAAGTATACAATTACAAGTAAGTAGACCCAATTTTGACCTTGACCTGGTTTTAAAGGTCATGACCCAATTATAGTAATTTCATCATTTTCACCTAAACTCCACTAAGGTTTGTCCAATCAGAACGAAATTGCCCTCACTAGATAGTGTGAGCAAGGCGCATTTACGCTTGATTTATGTCATACTCCTCTGAGTTAAAGGTTAAGGACACATGTCGGTCTGAAAAAATACAAGTGTTTTTGTTTGTCATCGCTCAATTTTGCCAATGTGGAATTTCAAAGACTGCTTGGCCTTCCAAGATGTCCTTGCATTATAATAGTGTGCCTGCACTGAAGTTGTGCACATGATACTTTCTTAGTATCTTTGGCATATTTTTTTTAGATTGTGACCTATTTAACAAAAAAGACATTTTAAATTATAACTTGAATAATCTTCCTCCGATTTTCATGATATTGAGTTTTTTGGATAGACTGCATATGGGGACACATTTTCTTAATTTACATTCTACCCCTGAATTTTGAACGTCAAGGTCATATGGTGGTCCGAGAAAATAAAAATATAGCCATCATTGGATCGTGGGCCTAGGGTAAGTTCCAAGCTATCGCCAAGGGTAAGCCTCTCCCGAACGGGGGAGGCTTACCATTGGCAATTCCTTTGTGATCGCAGATATCTAGTTATTTGTATTGTACACCAAAGGCAAAGAGTCAAGTTTCATACAACGCACTTCACTCACGCAAATAATATACATGCCATTTTCCTGGCAAGAAAAAAAAAAATCACTGTTTCCAGTAATGGAGGGTTCAAGTAATTGTACACATAGGCCAGCAAGAAGATATGGACACGCAAGAGAGGTAATAATGGATGGCAGTGTGCAAGCTACGAACAATGCGAGCCATCATGCAGGCACAAGTAAAACACTTCGTCGCATCGAGTTCCACAGCAGAGCAGTTTATATCAATGGAATTACAATGAAGATGTGTGCTCATTCATTCCTTCAATATGGTACCAGTTGACCTGGAATAACTCAGTGCTTGACCTTTTAGGCTGGGATTAAAGAAGAGGATGGCTTGCTTCCTCTTCGTAATGTTCAAACAAAGAATGGGTTAATTTCTGTTGAAATGTGGTCAAAGATGTCTGTTGAAGAATTGGAAAACGTTTTTCAATTGTAGCATTGCATCGTCACAAATAAGTATGAGAAAGGCACTCGGTAGAGCGTATACCTCCGCCACGCAATGTCTGATCTATGAGAACACATGGGGCCCAATACATTTTTGAAATATCATGCAATATATAGTTTTGGGCCCTATCTCTCAATGGTGAAGAATCATTTTTAAAATGAAACAATTATCGTATCCGGATCCGGATTCGGATCTTCACCGAAATCGAATCAATTCTTCCATGTCATACACTGAACCTGTCCACCAAGCTTCGTCTGAATCTGTCCACAACTTTTTGAAATATCACACTACATATCGGATTCGCCCTATCTCTCAATGGTGAAGAATCGCTTAAAAAATTCCAGTAGCCAGATCTAGAACCAGATCTTCACTAAAATCTAAACAGTTCGTCCTTGTGACACACCAAACCTGCCTACCAAATTTAATCCAAATCCGTCCCCAACTTTTTGAGCTATCCTGCACACAGACAAACACAAACAAACAAGAAGAAGACGTCGTGCAGAGCACGACACTTGCAAAATCCACAAAAACATATTTGACCTCATAAAATAATTAGTGGTTGAATTAAATGACCAAATATGCAACTCCTCTTCAAATTTCAAGTCAATGGAATGAAAATTGACAATTTTAGAAATTCGGCCTATGTTGACCTTTTGGCCAATGTTGACCTCAAAAACAATTGGTGGTTGAATTCAGTGACCTGATATGAAAATCCTCTTCAAATTTCAAGTCAATCGGACGAAAATTGAGGATTTTAGAAATCTCACCTTATTTGATGACCTTGGGCCTATGTTGACCTTTTGGTCGATGTTGAAATCAAAAATAATTGGCTAGTTGAATTCAGTGCCCCGAAATATAAATCTTCTTCAAATTTCAAGTCAATCAGATGAAATTTAAGGAATTTAGAAATCTCACCTAAGGTGTTGACCTTTGGCCTATGTTGACCTTTTGGTCTATGCTGACCTCAAAAATAATTGACGACTTGAATTCAGTGACCTGAAATATAAATCCTCTTCAAATTACAGGCCAATTGGATGAAAATTGAGAATTTTAGAAATCTCACCTAAGTTGTTGACCTTTGGCCTCTGTAGACCTTTTGACCTTTTGAGCTCAACAGCAATAGACTTCTTCCTTATGACTAACTCTATACCACGTGGTGAAGTTTCGTGAAGATTGGTTTAAAATTGTGACCTGTAGGCGACAAACAGACAGACAGACAGACAGAATAACAAAATCGACAAAACCAATATACGTACTTTTAAAATCTTCGAGTTTGCAAGTAACAAACAGACAGAAAGGGGTGAAAACATAACCTCCTTCACCTTCAGTGGCGGAGGTAATAATGTTCTTTATTGTTTCTAAGCACAGTATGTATGATTTGTGGGTTGTTCAAAAAGATCTACTTTCAACATGCTCACAAAGGACGACAAAATAACTCAACAACATGAAAATCGGAAGAAAATTATTGAAGTTATGATGAAAAAGGTGTTTTTTGTTCACTCAGTTACAATTCGAAAAAAAGTAGGTCAAGGACACGAATCGAATATCAGGTGCACAACATCCATGCAGATACACTATTATGATGCAAGAACATCTCGGAAAGCCAAGTGGTCTTTGAGATTCCGCAATGGTTAAAATTGAACGATGACCAAAAAAAAAACCTCATTCTTTTTTTAGACTGAAATTTGAACTATACCTTTAACTTGGAGGGGTATGATGTAAATTAAGTGTAAATGCGCTTTGCTCTCGGCTATCTAGTGAGGAAATTTTGTAACTATCAGACAAACCGGAACCACCAGAGAACCACCTCAGGGCATCGAGTCTGGCATTTCATTTTAAGCCGACTGGCAGGGTCTCCAAGCAGCCCTCAAACTTATAGACTGGTCTCCTATCGCTACTTCTCCAACATCAACTCATCCTGGAATTCTTTCAAAGAAACTTTCTCTCCCTCATGCACAGATTTACCCTCTCATCTTCAGTTGTCCTACCCTTCCTCCCACCCATGATTCACTGAAGCTTGTGTGAGGCAGTTGTCCTGAAACAACTTGCCTTTGCCTCATGGAAAGCAAACCCAACTGAGGTAATCTCAGTTCCTTCCATAAAGCTCGGAACAAGTGTTTATCTACCTCAGGAGAGCCAGAAAACAACATCTTCTCATCTCAAGTCTGAACTCTCAAACCTCTCTCCTCCTCAATCCTGGTGCATCCAGGCGTGGGAAGGGGGTGCTGAGGCGCTGCCAGCACCACCCCTACGTGCAGCAGGAGAGCACAGCACCTCCTGCCTGCAAAAAAAAGTCTTTTTTATGTTTAATATATATGTTAAATCGACATAATAAATAATTTTGCTTTGGGGAAGAAAATATAAGTTAAAAAAACGTGTTTGTTAGTTTTTAGTGATCACAGACATGGAGATCTTGCTACAGGATGGGGTTCACGACGACTCCAACACCATCGCTAAAATAGACAGCACCTCAGCACGCCCACTCAAAACACCTTCCCGTGCACCTGGTGGCATCTAATCAAATCTGTTTCTGGTGTATGTTCCCCCTCCATCCCCTCCCTTACCTCAAATGTCCACTTTGATTCCTCCTCGGTCTCATTATTCTACACGTGAGTGCCCAGGGGTGTTTCCCCTATTTTAAATCGTACCACAGAGTTTGTTAAACCCATAGGAATACTAAACCCAATTTAATGTTTTGTTTGTTTTTTTACCTCCCTGCACTCCCAACACTCCAAATTTCCAAGCTGTATCAATTTCAGCTGTATCTCGGAGCTGGCTGGAACTTTTGGAATTAAAATTTGAATCAATAATGGCAAAAGAAAGTACGTGGGATGACCTAATTTTAAATCTGTGTCCTAATTTTAAGGTCATGACCCAATTAGAGACATTTTAACACTTTTCCCAAAATTCGACTGAAGTTTGTCCGATCAGAACGAAATTGGCCTCCCTGGATAGCCAGACAAGGCGCATTTATACTCCATTTAAATCATACCCCTCCAAGATTAAAGTCAAAGTCTTACACCCCTCGGAGTATCAAGCCACCATTTATGTTTTCTCCCTTTTTTTCTACCAATGTGTGGTAATGTATACCCCGCTAGGTTTCGGAATTAAATTTTGCATCAATAATGGAGATACAATTACAAGTAAGTAGACCCAATTTTGACCTTGACCTGGTTTTAAAGTCATGACCCAATTATAGTAATTTCAACATTTTCACCTAAACTCCACTAAGGTTTGTCCAATCAGAACGAAATTGCCCTCACAGATAGTGTGAGCAAGGCGCATTTACGCTTGATTTATGTCATACTCCTCTGAGTTAAAGGTTAGGACACATGTCGGTCTGAAAAATACAAGTGTTTTTGTTTGTCATCGCTCAATTTTGCCAATGTGGAATTTCAAAGACTGCTTGGCCTTCCAAGATGTCCTTGCATTATATAGTGTGCCTGCACTGAAGTTGTGCACATGATACTTTCTTAGTGTCTTACATATTTTTTTTAGATTGTGACCTATTTAACAAAAAAGACATTTTAATTATAACTTGAATAATCTTCCTCGATTTTCATGATATTGAGTTTTTTGGATAGACTGCATATGGGACATATTTTCTTAATTTACATTCTACCCCTGAATTTTGAACGTCAAGTCATATGGTGGTCCGGAGAAAATAAAAATATAGCCATCATTGGATCGTGGCCTAGGGTAAGTTCCAAGCTACGCCAAGGGTAAGCCTCTCCGAACGGGGGGGCTTAATTGCAATTCCTTTGTGATCGCAGATATCTAGTTATTTGTATTGTACACCAAAGGCAAAGAGTCAAGTTTCATACAACACACCACTCACGCAAATAATATACATGCCATTTTCCTGGCAAGAAAAAAAAAATCACTGTTTCCAGTAATGGAGGGTTCAAGTAATATGTACACATAGGCAGCAAGAAGATATGGACACGACAAGAGAGGTAATAATGGATGGCAGTGTGCAAGCTACGAACAATGCGAGCCATCATGCAGCACAAGTAAAACACTTCGTCGCATCGAGTTCCACAGCAGAGCAGTTTATATCAATGGAATCACAATGAAGATGTGTGCTCATTCATTCCTTCAATATGGTACCAGTTGACCTGGGATAACTCAGTGCTTGACCTTTTAGGCTGGGATTAAGAAGAGGATGGCTTGCTTCCTCTTCGTAATGTTCAAACAAAGAATGGTTAATTTCTGTTGAAATGTGGTCAAAGATGTCTGTTGAAGAATTGGAAAACGTTTTTCAATTGTAGCATTGCATCGTCACAAATAAGTATGAGAAAGGCACTCGGTAGAGCGTATACCTCCGCCACGCAATGTTGATCATGAGAACATATGGGCCCAATACATTTTTGAAATATCATGCAAATATAGTTTTGGGCCCTATCTCTCAATGGTGAGAATCATTTTTAAAATGAAACAATTATCGTATCCGGATCCGGCATTCGGATCTTCATCGAAATCGAATCAATTCTTCCATGTCATACACTGAACCTGTCCACCAAGCTTCGTCTGAATCTGTCCACAACTTTTTGAAATAACACACTAATATCGGATTCGCCCTATCTCTCAATGGTGAAGAATCGCTTAAAAATTCCAGTAGCCAGATCTAGAACAGATCTTCACTAAATCTAAACAGTTCGTCCTTGTGACACACCAAACCTGCCTACCAAATTTAATCCAAATCCGTCCCCAACTTTTTGAGCTATCCTGCACACAGACAAACACAAACAAACAAGAAGAAGACGTCGTGCAGAGCACAGACACTTGCAAAATCCACAAAAACATATTTGACCTCAAAATAATTAGTGGTTGAATTAAATGACCAAATATGCACTCCTCTTCAAATTTCAAGTCAATGGAATGAAAATTGACAATTTTAGAAATTCGGCCTATGTTGACCTTTTGGCCAATGTTGACCTCAAAAACAATGGTGGTTGAATTCAGTGACCTGATATGAAAATCCTCTTCAAATTTCAAGTCAATCGGATGAAAATTGAGGATTTTAGAAATCTCACCTATTTGATGACCTTGGGCCTATGTTGACCTTTTGGTCGATGTTGAAATCAAAAATAATTGGCTAGTTGAATTCAGTGCCCCGAAATATAAATCTTCTTCAAATTTCAAGTCAATCAGATGAAATTAAGGAATTTAGAAATCTCACCTAAGGTGTTGACCTTTGGCCTATGTTGACCTTTTGGTCTATGCTGACCTCAAAATAATTGACGAGTTGAATTCAGTGACCCGAAATATAAATCCTCTTCAAATTACAGGCCAATTGGATGAAAATTGAGAATTTAGAAATCTCACCTAAGTTGTTGACTTTGGCCTCTGTAGACCTTTTGACCTTTTGAGCTCAACAGCAATAGACTTCTTCCTTATGACTAACTCTATACCACGTGGTGAAGTTTCGTGAAGATTGGTTTAAAATTGTGACCTGTAGGCGACAAAACAGACAGACAGACAGACAGAATAACAAAATCGACAAAACCAATATACGTATTTAAAATCTTCGAGTTTGCAAGTAACAAACAGACAGAAAGGGGTGAAAACATAACCTCCTTCACCTTCAGTGGCGGAGGTAATAATGTTCTTTATTGTTTCTAAGCACAGTATGTATGATTTGTGGGTTGTTCAAAAAGATCTCTTTCAACATGCTCACAAAGGACGACAAAATAACTCAACAACATGAAAATCGGAAGAAAATTATTGAAGTTATGATGAAAAGGTGTTTTTTGTTCACTCAGTTGCAATTCGAAAAAAGTAGGTCAAGGACACCAATCGAATATCAGGTGCACAACATCCATGCAGATACACTATTATGATGCAAGAACATCTCGGAAAGCCAAGTGGTCTTTGAGATTCCGCAATGGTTAAAATTGAACGATGACCAAAAAAAAACCTCATTCTTTTTTTAGACTGAAATTTGAACTATACCTTTAACTTGGAGGGTATGATGTAAATTAAGTGTAAATGCGCTTTGCTCTCGCTATCTAGTGAGGAATTTTGTAACTATCAGCAAAACCGGAACCACCAGAGAACCACCTCAGTGCATCGAGTCTGGCATTTCATTCAAGCCGACTGGCAGGGTCTCCAAGCAGCCCCAAACTTATAGACTGGTCTCCTATCGCTACTTTCTCCACTCAACTCATCCTGGGAATTCTTTCAAAAGAAACTTTCTCTCCCTCATGCACAGATTTATCCCCTCTCATCTTCAGTTGTCCTACCCTTCCTCCCACCATGATTCACTGAAGCTTGTGGGAGGCAGTTGTCCTGAAACAACTTGCCTTTGCCTCATGGAAAGCAAACCCAACTGAGGGTAATCTCAGTTCCTTCCATAAAGCTCGAACAAGTGTTTATCTACCCTCAGGAGAGCCAGAAACAAACATCTTTCTCATCTCAAGTCTGAACTCTCAAACCTCTCTCCCTCCTCCAAATCCTGGTGGCATCCAGGCGCGTGGGAAGGGGGTGTCTGAGGCGCTGCAGCACCACCCCCTAGCTGCAGGCAGAGGAGCACAGCACCTCCTGCCTGCAAAAAAAAGTCTTTTTTATGTTTAATATATATGTTAAATCGACATAATAAATAATTTTGCTTTGGGGAAGAAAATATAAGTTAAAAAAACGTGTTTGTTAGTTTTAGTGATCACAGACATGGAGATCTTGCTACAGGATGGGTTCACGACGACTCCAACACCATCGCTAAAAATCCACTCAAAAACCTTCCCGTGCACTGGTGGCATCTAATCAAATCTGTTTCTGGTGTATGTTCCCCCTCCATCCCCTCCTTACCTCAAATGGCCGCACTGCTGATACCGCACGTGAAAAGGTGAATGCCGAAACTCAATGTTTGCATCGAAATCTTGTGTCTGACACCCATCACTTTCTCTACCAGCTTACCCAGTCACACCCAACTGTCCCTGGACTCTGTGTCTTTTCTTCTGACAAAGTGGAG